>QLOH01000518.1:0-732319 GCA_026901365.1 Sesbania bispinosa | reverse complement strand
ATTTTGTGTATTTGAGCCACTAATGATGTACTCGTTGACTTATGTATGTATTTACTTCAAGCTTAAGTAATTGTTGGACTACCTAAGCGATTACATATGATTAGCCGATATTCTAATTGCGTGAAATTTTCGGAATTCAGGAATATGCTCCCAACAAGCATTATTCTTGGATTTAGGAATTAAGACGTTACACCACTCCCCTCCTCTCTCCACTCACTCTCTCTCGCCTCCCCTTTATCTCTTTCTTCTATCTATCCTCTCCTCCCCCCTCTCCTCTCTCGCTCCTCTCTCTCCACTCCCCTCTCTCTCTTCTCTCCCTCTCCTCTTTTATGATAATTTTGATATTATTTTTTTTATTAAATTTTAATTTTTTTTATAAATAAATATTTTTTTTATCATGTATGCTTATTGAAAAGTCAAAAAGTCAAAATTAAATTAATCTTATAATATGGTAATTTTTCATATCAAATGTATGATAAGATTAAAATAATATTATCGTCTTCTATCCTGGTGTGCATCAAACATAGGATATGATAATAGTTATTATGCTCTTTCCTATCCCGTTTATATCTAATTCATTTATCATATCATATCATGTCCACCAAACGGTCCCATCATGTGTTTTCATAGCTTTTAGGATAAGTTTTATTTATTCATTTCCATGACTAATAATAGCTCACACTTGTACCCTATAAGCTTACTAAGACTTATAATCATGTCTTTTGAATTCCTCTCACATACTTCAATTATTGATTCTTTTGAGTTTTATGATTCATATGATTCGTTTCCTAAGGTATCTTAACACCCTCAAACTTGAATCATATTGTGTTTACTATAGGGTGTACAATAATTATTAAATCTTAGGTAAACTTTCTTAAGTGTTATCTTATCTTAATCAAGTTATATTTTCTTAACTAAGCCTTATTATAATAATTGAAGCTTAATAATCCTTAATTAGTTAATATAATTATGCTTAACCCTTAATTAAATATTATTTAGGTTTAGTATTCCTTAAGTCAGTCTTAATCCTCACTTAAGATCTTAATAAGTCTTAATAAATTTCTTGAATCACTTTCTTTATCCTTGATTAAGTCTTAATAAACTTTAATTAGTGTTATCATGATTACTTAAATCTTAATCATAATTATATTTAATTATTCAATAATAATTATTAATTAAAGTAATTAAGTTTAATTTTAATTAATTACCTTCATTGATTAAACCTAAGTAATTAACTTAAGTAGTACTCTTAATTAGATTATAGTCTTAATTAATGATGGGTTGGATTAGGGTTAGGGCTCAATCATGTAACTAAGCCCAATAGTTATCATGAACAATTATTTTTATTTTTATGATATCTATGATTTAGAAAGGTATTTTATGAGTAAAAAGGCCAAAAAAAGTGGCCCAAGTGTTTATGATCCATGTGGGTCTTTACCATCAAATCTTAACCACGGTAACTTAGTGAAAAAGTGACTTTTACATTGATTTAGAGTTTTATCGAAATTTTACTTTAAGTTACTTTTTACTTTTAGCTTTTACACTTTAACTTTTTACGACTACTAATCCCTAATGGGTCTCTTTAAACTCACAAACACTTCAACATATCAATCCACTCATAAATTTGGAGATAAATTACTCATATCAGGAACACCATGAACAACATGATGAGCACTCAAGAACACATTCAAGAACCACCATGAAATTCATAAAAAATTAATAAATTTCAAAAATTATAAAATTCCTATATGATATTTTAAACATACCCAACATCCATAAAATCATATCATCATTACATACAATCCAACCATACAAAGTTGATATATTTAAAAATAGGTTCAACACTTGTTAATAAACCCTAATTTGGTGACAAGCTTTTAATTCAAACCAATGATTCATACATGATTCCAATATGTATAAACAACATTTTTATTATCAAATAAAATTAAAAACCATGCCATCATGAACATCCATACAAGTCCCAATTACATACGTACATACATACTCATTTTCATGCTTTAAAAATTTTAAGAAGAAAAATAAGGAAAGAGGGTCAAGGTTTCACCCTCACTCTAGTCATCATCCTACTAGAGTTTAAGGTTTCTCCCCCGTTACAAAAAAAAAAATCCAAGCTTTCTCCTCCAAAAATGGTGTGATGAGACAAACCCCCACCAAATCCCACTTTGAACCCATGGATATCTTCCTTTTGATCTCCTAAAGACACTTTTTCAAAGGTGTACGATGAAATTTTTGGATTAAAAGCTCAAAGATGGAGCTTTCAATCAAAAATGAAGAAGCAACAATGGAGAGAAGGAAAGAGAGAAATTCAACCACAATGAGGGAGGAATAAGGTGAAAAAGTATTTTTATATGAGAGGGAGACAAACTTGCTTTAAAGAGAGATAAAATTATAATTAGTGAGATAAGCATGTTTTACTTTTACTTTTTAAACTAATTAATCATGTTTATGGAGTTTAATGATAGGTTAAAGCAACTTAATTGTATGAGGCAACCTTAATTAAAGATTAAGGTTTAGGGTTTAGAAATTAGGTTAAAGGGTATTTTGGTAATTTTGTGGTAAGGGTAAGGGCAAAATATAAGTTTAATTATGTTTCATGAAGTTTAAATATATTGGCTAATGTACACTGCTAACTAGAGGTATTTTGGTCATTTGTTTAAAAGTGTCGGAAAAATTCTAAATTAATATATAAAAATTATTATTAATTATGCTAACATTATTTTGACTAAAAATATAGCTTCCCTTAATTTTTTTATTTTTATAATTAATTTTACATTTTCCTTAATTAGACAATTACTAGGGGTATTCAGGTAATTTTCCAAACTCCACTTTAGAGAATTACATTTTCCTAAATCATATAGCAAAACAGGTCAGGCCCCAGGCCATCGAAAAAGCCTTTTGAGCCTATCAGGCCGACCTATTTAACTAAATATAAATGAAATACTGATATTTTATGTATTGTTATTATTATTATTATAAAGATTTTTATTATATTCCCTTATAACGATATACTTATTAGCTTATGTAAATATATAAGTATGTTGTCTTCCATAAACATTTGAGCTTATAAGTCTATTCAAATACATGCTTATAATATATTCAAGCACATTACTATAAACAGGCGTTTAAGCATGCTTTCAAGCCAGGTCGGGTTTTAATAGGCCAGGTCAGACCATTAAATAAAGCCTATATCAAGTAAACAGACCAGACTCAGGCCTTGGATTTAAGGTGAAGGCCAGACTCAGACCTTGGAAAGCCTAGCTCGGTTTCGGCCTATTCCCACCACTAGGGGCAAACATGGCCTTGGCTCCCTCCCCTACTCACTCTTTCAACATATGTTATATATTTGATGAATTTTATAACATAAATGTGTATAACTTAGATAAAATATATAATATATACATTTAATTTTTATTTAACATTTAGGAAGATTAATGTTAACGGGTATCTTTAGGGTACTGATTAAGCATTCATATACAAACAATTTTATTGAAATGAGAAGCATTTAATATTATAGTGCAATCAATATAGTAATTTATAATAAACAATCGATTCTAACATGTGCAATGTTGCATGAAATAAAAAATAAAAAATGGAAAGATTTTATTAGAAAATGTAACATTTCATATTATCAATGCATTGAATGTATATTTGTAATTTCCAATAAAATTTTTCTACTTTTGATTTATTAACCCGCGTAACATTGCACATGTGTTAGAAAAACGGATAAAAAATTATATATATTGATTTCTTATCTAATACTCTTAGCGCATTTGTTAATAGAACTCTAGAGCGTGTTTGGTTTAGCGTTAAAACGTTGCAAACTCACGTTTTCAACACTATAAATAGTTACGTTGGGGAATCCAAACTTGAGTTTGGTCAGATTCAATGTCAAACCAAACACATACTTAATAATTTTATATTTCAACCTCCCTTTAGGTGAATCCGGGATCTATCCCTGTTCGACACCCCTCTACTACACGTGATATAATATTATAGGTTGTTCACTTCAATGCACGGATACCCAGATTTGTTAAATGCACATTTTTTTTCCTTTTGTTGTGACTATTACTAATTCAGTGTGTATAGAGTCTAAATGGTCCATGCTTTCAAAATCCTTCAATTACACAGGCTACAGGAGAAATTTCCTAATTTTATCAACTACCACGTGTGATTTCCGACATATCAAGAAGTTCTATTGGTGAAACATTGTTCGTGTATAGCCTCGTGTAATTATTTTCGTAAGAAACATAGCAGGGCTCTTACAAGTTACAACAAATTAAATCAATAGTGGATAGTTAAAAAAACAATAAAACAAATTACTGGATAGGAAATAATATTCCATAAAGGGAAAGAGGCAATCAATCAATCAATATCTAGGGAGGGCAATGGGTAGGATTTGGGTAGGGTACTATAGTACCCATCCTCATACCCGCATTTTAAAATAATACCCAGACCCGGACCCATATCCGCGTGGGTAGTGATTCTAGTACCCGTACCCTTATCCGCGGGGTACAAGTACCCGTACCCGTACCCATTACCCGCACTTTTGTTAACTATAGAAAATAAATTGATTAGAAAATAAAAATTAATTAAAAATTAAATGAAAAATAATCCATAGATCATCCAAGTTTAACCTATAAAACAACTATCATATGTGGAAGTGGATGGGAGATTAAAAAATTGGGAGGGGAAATGAAAATTAGTTCATGTTTTGCTATTTTTAGTGTGTAGGACAAAATTATAAAATTTAAATTAATTGAATTAGTAATATATATTAATATTTTTTGTGACTATAATATAGATTAACATTAATTATTTTTTTAAAAAAATATTAATTAATAATATAAACATATATATATTATTAAATTAATTATATGTATATAAATTACATTAATTATATATATTATATAAGTGCGGGTATGGGTAGGGTAGGGTACCATAGTACCCGTACCCGCACCCGTACCCATTAAAAAGTGCGGGTAATTACCCATACCCATTTGGTGGGTAATTACCCTACCCGTTGTGGGTAATTTTTGTGGGTACCCACTGGGTCTGGTCCAATTGCCATCCCTAATCATATCGATCATGATCAGTACTCATGCAGGGTACACATGCATGGTTTAGCTAGTAAAATTCCTTTTCTGAAAATTAGATTGAAAATGACTGAATCCTTCCATGCCAATCCTTGATTACTAATCTTCCAATTCAATTTTGGAAAAAAAGAAAGAGAGAGAAGAGTAGACAATAGTATTGAATTTCCACCAAAATACCCACTTTTCGGCCTTTTAAGATATGTGAATGTTCCCTCTACCATGTGAGCTTGGGCAACATATCAATAATATATTAATATTCACCGACTTATTAATTACGGGCGATATAACGAAAATACCAAGTAAAAATCTATCTGTGAACATGATAGATGGGATTTTAAATAAATGTTATCATAAAAATGAAATGCTAGCTACTTATTTAAAACTCTAATGGTGGCATTTCATTTTTATAGCATTATACTAACAACATTATGATAGCAAAGAAGATTTTTGATCTAGCTGGACTTATAGCACAATATTCAGCTTCAATGCTAAGTGTTTCGATTATAATTTTCTTGGGTTCAAAAAAACTTTTCAGGGATAAAATTTTCCCAGTAAAACATTTGGATATATATACATATATATAAAGGGAAATTCTATGGTACCCTCTAGTGAGAGAGGGTTTTGGTACATTCTTTGATAATCTAATCAATTTCTCTCAACTTTCTTAAATGGTTTAGTATTTTTATAGTTATGGGACAATATTTAACTATTAGAATTTGTATTTTTAATTTTTGAAAAGACTTTTTGACCCCCTATAACCATTATCCTGTATTTTTTTATTATATTCCCCCATTTTTTCACATTCTCATTTGTAATACACATGTGTCTCATTTAAAATCTACTTTAAGTCTTCGATATAATTT
Organism: Sesbania bispinosa; assembly: GCA_026901365.1. NCBI lineage: Eukaryota > Viridiplantae > Streptophyta > Magnoliopsida > Fabales > Fabaceae > Sesbania > Sesbania bispinosa. The sequence continues at coordinate 726,342 of QLOH01000518.1, read as the reverse complement.
AGGATGGAGTGTACAACTTGTTTGTATGTAGTTTTGGTCTTTATGTCTCCATTCAATTAAAAAAATAACAATAAGGTACCAAAATTCTCTCTGACGGGAGGATACCAAATTGCGACCCATATATAAAAGCTTTTAATTAAGCGGAAAGTGGGGCAACTACTCTTAAGTCCCAAAATCATTTTGGGGGAAGCAGAAACCTGACAATGACTTGCCAAACCACATGGCTATACAAATATATAGAAACGGAGGATCAAGTTTTAATTCGGATGATACCCATCATGTGATACCCCGTTATGTTGTAGCCTTGTAGGTTCCGGTGGGGGTCATTAGCATACATTAAATGAAATCAATTGATAAATGGTAAAAATATATACTTGAGTTTTCATCCCTAATAATTTTTTAATTTATTTTATAAAATATTTAAATTATTTTTTTGTTTTTACTGTTAACGCAATAGTTAATTGCGAATGTATTAAGAGTTATCACAATTACCAATTCTATGTGCAATATCCTGACATATGTTGATCTCTTTAAATTCATTCAGAGATTGTATGTGAAATATAAGAAGAATAAAATGTGTAAAGAATTTCAGTTCAAATTGGATATGAAATTTGGCCCTATGAATAAGTTTAAATAGACTAACATTATTGTATAATGTGTTAAGGTATTATATATATGATTACTGACTATACGCAATTAACAGTAAAGTTACCGACAAGGACTAAAACTAACTTAAATATTTCATAAGGATGTAATAAAAAAAAAAATTTGTTAAGAATGAAAATCAAACTCGAGTATTTTATATGAATAAAAAAATTATTTTACCCATTAATAAGTTAGCTAGTGATCCTTACTTCACTTTCATGTTTTGCTCCTCACTTTCATATTTCTTTCTTCTTCATGTTTCTCTCCATAATCAAATGAGAAAATTGTATCTTTTCATATTTTTCTCTTCACTCAATTAATTAATTTCTCCTCTCGATCTCCCCATTTTTTTATCAAATTAAACCTAGACTTAGCAAACCCAATAGTAGAATGCCTCAATCTCTATATATAGTCCTTATAGGCACCACAACCAAATCATCCACATACTCACCCTTCAAAACGTACACTTTCAAATCATGGCTAGCTCACTACTTGTGAAGGTTACCTGCTTGGCTGTGATGTGCATTGCTTTGGGCATTCCCTTGGCCAATGCTGCTCTCTCATGTGGGCAGGTGCAAATCAGTGTAGCACCATGCATTGGGTACCTAAGGAGCGCTGGTGGAGCTGTCCCTGCAGCATGCTGCAACGGAGTTCGGAACGTAAATAACCAGGCAAGGACAACCCCTGATCGTCAAGGTGTTTGTAACTGCCTCAAATCCTCTGTTTTGCGCTTCCCAGGACTCAATCTTGCAACCGTTTCCTCTCTCCCTGGCAAGTGTGGGGTTAACTTGCCCTACAAGATTAGCCCCTCCATTGACTGCAACAAGTAAGTATAGATCACACATAAGTATATGTTTGATTCATCCTAGATAAAGTTTCGGGTTTGAGTTTTGTGATGGAAAAAAAACCCTTTGTGAGAGCTAACTCCAATATGATGTAAATGTTCCCGACTCGAGCAGAATTGTCTCATGTGGAAAATACAATTAAAAAAAGTTGAAATTAATTGATAATAATGCTGACAACTTATGTATATTGTTACCTGTCTTTGTTATGAACTTTTTATGCATAGAATAATAAATTTTAAAAGACACTTATTAACATATCAAATTTGCTTTGCTCATTCATTGCAGGGTAAAGTGAGCAGCTTTGGCATGAGGGTTTGATTACACTTGTTGAGTTAGTACTTGGTGTGACTATCCAAGAGATAATAAAGAGGATGGAATTTACTTTCCCCAGTTGTCTTGATCCCTAGTAGGGATCGTACCTTATACTATGATTATGTTTTGAAATTCAATAATAGTTATAATAAAATCTTGGGTGTCTTGGTTAATTAATATTATTCTTAATAACGCATCCCTCTGTTATTCTACTACTATTCTATCAAACTTTCAATTTTAGTTATGAAAATGATTCTTCTACAAGATTTTACATGCACTTAATTATTATATATACTTACAAATAATGAATTGTTGATTGACAATCGGTTATGAGAAAGGAAAAACAGAGGAATTTCTGATAATTAAGATGGGAATAATTAAATTACTAGTTCCATAGTCAAAATCAATATAGCAATAAAGTAGGGAATAGGGCTAGGACACAGTAAAGAAACCAAAAATAATTTTTTTATTAAAATCTGTAGAATTTAATTTTATGAATAATGTGTGGTTTTTAGTAAAAAATTCTTCAATTTATTGGTTTTTCAATGAATTAATATTCTTAGGTATTGTTTCATTGGAGAGATTTGGAGGGGAGGGGAGGTATTTGAAGAAGGTTGTTGTGTTTGGTTCAATTTTTTAGGAGGTGAGGGGAGGGGGCCAAAATCCCTCCTAATAGCCTTTTGCCTCCCCTCCAAGAGTGGGGGATTTGGAGGGGAGGGAAGGGGTTTAAAATAAAACAATCAAAATTACTTAAATATTCCATTTCTCATATTAATAAAGTTGAATATTATAAAAGTCAAATGGTATGAAAGTAAATTAGTTTTATTTTCCCTCTTCTCGTGAACCAAACAACAAAGGTTTCACCTCCCCTCCCTGAACCAAACAAAATAAAATATCATCTCCCCTCCCCTCCTTTGAAATAATTTACATGTTATTTTATCTAAATTATAACGGACCATAAAAGCTAATAATTTACATGTTATTTTATCTAAATTATAAGGTGATGATAACAGGTGAAATATGTCATTTATAAGACATCTTTTATATATGTTCCTAGAAAGTTGAAACGAATTTTATAGTTGTTATCGACTAGGGTTGATCTCCTGTACATAAATAAACTTTTAAATAGCTATATTGTTTATTAGTGAATTGTATCATTTTAAATGAATTTAATTTATTTAGAAAAAAATTCTTAATTTAAAAAGAGAGAGAACTATCACGTGTTAATTTAAGAGCAATGGACTTTAAGTTTTTTTAACTTAATCCATAAGTTTATATATATGGAAAAATGTTGACAATTAATTATATATTAGAAAATTATACAAATAATCCTATGAGAAATCAAAATGAGAGAGAGAAAGAGAATCCTGGTTCTATAACATGACTCTTTGACTTTTATCAACCAAATGATCAAATTTGCTTTTATTTCAATTTAATTCATAGCTAGAGATGACAAAATGGGTTGCACTTAGCAAATTCACCCACTTAACCCACAAAAAATATCGGTTAAGATAAATTGAGTGACTCAACCCAACAACTCGCCTAATCTGCGTTGTTCAACCTGTCAACCCTGCGGGGTAATATGTGGGTTGATTTATTGGCCTAAGCTTTGTTTGAAGCTTTTTAATTAACTTTTTCTTTTTTTCACTTTTTGGGTCGGTTGGTCCCGCCATCAACACACCAATTTACAGGCTACAAATAACTTTAATTTTCATGGGTCAATCCCACTCCTTAACAAGTTGGATTATGTTTCTCAACCTACAATTAAAAGTGGGTCAACCCACGTTGGCCCATTTTCGACAAGTCAAAGGGGGTGGGATGAGACATATTGACTCACTTTGTCAACCCTACTCATAACCACAACAAATGAGTAATAACTAGGAGTGGGAATAAGCTAACGATTTGTCAGGGGCCTGCGACCTGGTTTGTTTATGGCCCGACTTGGTTTGACTCGTTTATTAAAAAGGTTTGGTTAAGGCTTTTTAAAAAGCCTATTTAGTCAAAAAAGTCAGACTTCAGACCTATGAAAAAGCATGTTAAGCCTGGCAGGTCAGTCTGTTTAAGATAATAATATATAATATATTAACTTAATTATATAAATAACAACAAATATAATTAAAAAAACTATAATATGATAAAAAAACATAATAATTTCATATTATTCTTTAAACTAAAAATCAAAACTATTTTCATTGTGTGTGCTGTGATGGGTTTCTGGCAAGCAAACCACAAATCCAGCAGTATGATAGTAAGAGAGTATCGTATCCACAGGGAACGGTCAATTTACGTAGATTGTGATCTAATTATCAAGAGAAAACAACAGTTTAGAGATATTGTTGCGGAATTGTAAATAACAGATAAAATATTAATGGAATAGAAAGGAAGAGTTAGAGACATTTTACTTGGATTAGGATTGGACTTCATATCATCACACCCTTTGTGCATGTAAAAACTATCTATTATTTTAGGTTTACTCTATAATACTGTAGACAAACTTTATTGCTAAGACCCCGAGTTACCAGCAGCCTCACACACTCAAAGGTAATCCATGCGGGCTCTCCCAAGCGACAGACTTACCCTCGGCTTATTTTGCTCTCTTTTGTTCAGTTTGTAAAGGACTAATTGAAATACGGGGCCTACCAAATAAAGTATACCTTCGCTAGAGTACTGTCACTACCCATCGCTCATTAGATATACCCACCTCTCGCTTCCGGGATTCACAATCAACTAATCCTTTGTTATCGGTAATTCAAAAACCATGCCTAACATATTGGAACGCCCTTCATTAGAGTACTCACACTACCCATCAATCATAAGCAACGCCCCCGTAAAGGAACCCTGGCTACCGAGTCCTCTTATCCAATCAGAGAGTGAGTTTCTTCAGAATCCGCTCCCCTACTCTCAATCCTAGTCAAAACTAACTAAGTCAAGACTAGCCTATAACTCCAGACGCGAGCGTGGGAATTAGGAATTAAGTACAAAACAAGATTACCAATATTATAGACAGAGAGCACAAAAATAATAATATAGAATTTACATACACTTGGGGATAGAATCAATTACATCTAATCCTAATGGAGAGTTAACTACACAAGGTATGTTGAGTCTAAAAAATATCATAAGAGATTTTATGATGTTTTAAGACAGCAATATTTTCAAGTTTTAATGATTAACAAATTTACATTATTTATTTTCACAGATACTCTTAAGTGTTTAATTATTTATCTGTGATTTCAGCAAGCCACAATACGCTTTAAAAGTCTTTAAGAAGTGCTTCAAGTCATCTGAGGGAAACAGGCCTTCTGAAGTGGTCAACCTGTCTTAAGTGTTGAACCTATCTGAAGAGCCAAGCCCGTCTGAAGACTGGAACCCATCTGAAGATTGGAACCCGTCTGAAGGTTGGAAGCCGTCTGAAGCTTTAGTAATGACGTGGCATCTTTGCTGAAACCTTGCGTGAAGACTTTTCTGAGTCTCTGCTGCTCGTACGTTTTGGAACACATTTATGGCAAAAAACACAGAGGCCTTTCCTGGTGCATTTGAATTTCATACACCACTGAGGAAATCTCTGCAAACGCAGCAACGCAGCAATTCCTGAAGCAGCCTTTTGGCAGATGCAACCTTGTACTGTGTCAGAAATGTCAGGATGCTCAGAAGTATGTCTCACAACGGATTGTATAGCATTTAATGCTATCTCTAAACGGTGGTTTTTCAACGGATTAAAGTCTGGGTATAAATACCCCTCTCCTGAAGATCATCAAGATGAACAAGAGAATATTTCAAGAGAAAATATACGCTGCTAGTTTTACTCTGTAAAACAAACTCTGATAAATTCTTTGTACATCAATTTCATATATCCTGAGTATACCTCAGTCATCTTGTACATTGTAACAAGTTTAAGCTTCAAACTGGTTTAGTTTTAAAGCTTAAACAATCTTTTCATTGTGAATTGTTGTTTGAGCCTGGAGAGGCTTGTCTGGAAAAGAATACTTGTGTTGTAGAGCCTGAAGAGGCTTGATGGAAAAGAATACTTGTAATCTTTGTGAAAGATTAAGAGAAAATCCAAGTGCTTGTTGGCATTGGGACTGGAGGTAGCTCACAGTGGTAGTGAGTGAACCAGGATAAATCCTTGGCTAAGTTTTCTATCCCTTATCTCTTGTCAATTCGTTTATATTAATATCAAGGGTGTTGAAAAGCTATTCTAAATATTTTAAAAGCAAAAAAAAACCTTTTAAAATATATATATTTTCAGGAGCCATCCAAAAACTTCAGACAGCCCCCATAAACCTGTCTGAAACTGTTTGTAACTTGTTGTTTTCAAAAAGCTTTCAAAAATATAAAGAAACACTATTCAACTCCCCCTTCTAGTGTTTCCCTGTGTTTCTATAGTTGGTATCAGAGCTTAACTCAGGGTTGAGCACCTAACAAGTGTTGAGGACTAAAAGATCCAGATGGAAGCTGCAAACAACAACAGGCAATACATCTCTGAGGGTGCATCTATCACAAGACCCCCAGCATTCAATGGAGTAGACTATCACTACTGGAGAGATCGTATGAAGCTGTTCATTGAAAGCAACAACATCGATGTCTGGGATGTAGTTACTGATGGAGACTATGTGCCCATGCAAAACAATGTGCCTATACCTAAGGCTGATTGGACCTTGGAGCAGAAGGCTAGAGTTCAGATGAATGCCAAAGCCAAACTCTATCTGATATGCTCATTAAACAAATCAGAATATGAGAAGGTGCATGGTTGTACATCTGCCAAGGAAATCTGGGATACTCTTGCAGCAGCCCATGAAGGGACTGAAACTGTCAAGAAATCCAAGATTAGTATGCTCATACATCAATATGAGATGTTCAAAATGGAAGAAACAGAAACCATTGATCAGATGTTTGGGAGGTTTCAGACCATTACAAATGGACTCAGGTCCTTGTGCAGAACTTATGAATCTGGAGATAATAACAGAAAGATTCTAAGAAGCTTGCCTAAGACATGGAGACCCAAAGTTACTGCCATTCAAGAGGCAAGAGACTTAAACTCTCTTAGAATGGAGGAACTTCTGGGATCTCTCAAGGTTCATGAGCTTGAGCTTGGAGAAGATGACAACAAGAAGAAATCTCTGGCTCTAAACTCCAATACCAGTCAGTCTAGGCATGGCAAGATGAAGGCTATGCAAGCTGAGGAAACTTCAGAAACAGATGAGGATTCTGAAGATAGCTCAGGAGATGATGATCTTGCTCTTTTAAGTAGGAAGATCAAAAGAATGCTCCAAAACAGAGGAAAGTTCAGAAGGAATCAACCTTCAACTTCTAAAGGAGGTAAGACAGGTAAAGATTTTCAAAATGACAAAATTATCTGTTTTGAATGCAAACAACCAGGTCACATGAAGGCTGAGTGTCCTAAGTTGAAGAAAAACACATTAAAAAAGAAGAAGTTCTTGAAAAAGAAGAAGGGACTAATGGCAACATGGGAAGACCTTGATGAATCTACTTCTGAAGAAGAAGAAGATACTTCAGAAGAGGCCAACTTATGTCTTATGGCCAGTCTGCCATCATCAGACAGCTCTGAAGAAGAGGTATTTCCTTTAACCCTTCAAGAAATGTATGATGATCTGATGGAAAGCTCCAAGGAACTATTTCAAGAGTATAAGAATCTATCCAAGGCTCACACGGAAATGTGTAATAAATATGAAGCCCTTGAAATAGAAAATATTATGCTCAAGGAAAAGATCGTTGTGTCTGACATCAGTAGTTCTCAACATGTGTCTGAAGAAAATATAAAACTTCAGAAGCAAGTTGAGCAACTGACAAAAGACTTAGCTAAGTTTGTCAAAGGAACTGATAATTTGAACAGATTACTTGGTGATCAAAGACATTCCATTGACAAAAGTGGCTTAGGCTTTTGGGATCATAACATGCCTGAACCTCAAATTTTTAATGTTGAAAAAGACAAGGGAAAGGTTACTGGGTGTTCTCACTGTGGAAAAGCTGGACACAATGTGACTCAGTGTAAACACAAAAAGAGACCAACACCCAGGTCTAACAAAAGAGGACCCAAAAGAATATGGGTACCTAAAAACTTGATTATTCCTGTTGCAGATGTGTTTAACAGGATAAAAGAGACACCACAAATGGTACCTGGACAGTGGATGCTCGCGACACATGACAGGAGAAAGGTCTTTGTTCCAAAACCTTAGACCAAGAAATGGAGGTGTGGTCACCTTTGGTGGAAACCAGCAAGGGAAGATCACAGGAATAGGGACTGTAGGTATGTCACCTTTATCCCTTATTAAAAATGTTCTCCTAGTGGAAGGACTTCAACACAACCTACTGAGCATAAGTCAATTGTGTGACAGTGGATATGTGGTCTCTTTCACTAAGGAAGGTTGTATAGTCAAAGACTCTTCTGATCAAATCCTTTTTACTGCTAAAAGGCACAGCAACGTGTACAAAATTGATCTAGAGGAACTAGCAAGTCAAAATGTTAAATGTTTTATTTCTGTTGAAGATGAAAAACAGATTTGGCATCAAAAACTTGGGCATGCCAGCTTGAGATTAATCTCAAGATTAGCAAAATACAATCTGGTTAAAGGCTTACCCAAGCTTTCATACAAATCTGACATTTTATGTGAAAGCTGTCTGAAAGGGAAACAAACAAGACACTCATTTAAGAGTAAAGATGTTGTTTCTACTAGCAGACCTCTAGAACTATTGCATATTGACTTGTTTGGTCCTATTAGAACAGAAAGCATTAGTGGTAAGAAATATGGTTTGGTCATTGTTGATGACTATTCTAGATACACATAGGTTATATTCCTTAGAAGCAAGGATGAAACTTTTAAGAATTTCACAATATTTTGTAAGAAGGTACAGAATAAAAAAGGATTCTGTATATCTGTCATCAGAAGTGATCATGGTGGAGAGTTTGAAAATGCAAACTTTGAAATGTTCTGTGATGCGAATGGGATCTCACACAATTTCTCTGTGGCTAGAACACCTCAACAAAATGGGGTTGTTGAGAGAAAGAACAGAAGTCTGCAAGAGATGGGAAGAACCATGCTCAACTCATGCAATCTACCAAGATCCTTCTGGGCAGAAGCTATTAACACAGCTTGCTACCTTCAAAACAGAATATTGGTAAGACCAATTCTTAAAAGAACTCCTTATGAATTGTGGAAAGGAAGAAAACCCAACATATCTTACTTTCATCCCTTTGGCTGTGAATATTTTATACTTAACACAAAGGATGATCTTGGAAAGTTTGATGCAAAATCCGACAAAGGATTTTTCATAGGTTATTCTGAAACATCTAAGGCTTACAGAGTTTATAACTCTAGAACTCTAGTTGTAGAAGAATCAATCCATGTTAAATTCAATGACAAGAAAGAGACTGATAGGGAACTATCAGATCTAGAGGATGATTTTGCAGGAATGGAGCTAAATGACAACAGCAACTTGAAAGATGAGCAGTTGTCTGAAGTGCCTACTGTTACTGAACCTCTTCAGACAGATGTTGAGTCTCAGACAGATGTTGTACCCATTCACAGAACTGATTGGAGATACAAGTCACATCACCCTAAAGAGCAAATTATTGGGAGCACTTCAGAAGGAGTGAAGACAAGATCAAAGTTCAGGAATCTGAATTCACTGGCTCTCCTGTCTGAAGTTGAACCCAAAAATATTGATGAAGCTCTCCATGATGAAGGGTGGATCCTAGCCATGCAAGAAGAGTTGAATCAATTTGCTAGGAGTGATGTCTGGACCCTTGTTCCTAAACCCCATGGGAAAACTATTATTGGAACCAAATGGGTGTTCAGAAACAAGCTGTCTGAAGAAGGCAAAGTAGTCAGAAACAAGGCAAGGCTTGTGGCTCAAGGATACAATCAGCAAGACGGAATTGATTTCACAGAAACCTTTGCCCCAGTGGCCAGGTTAGAAGCAATTAGAATTTTATTGTCTTATGCTATAAATAATGGCATCAAGCTATATCAAATGGACGTTAAAAGTGCTTTTCTCAATGGTTTCATTGAAGAAGAAGTCTTTGTTAGACAACCCCTTGGTTTTGAGGATGTCACTTTCCCAGATTATGTTTTCAAATTGAAAAAGGCTCTCTATGGTCTAAAACAAGCCCCAAGAGCTTGGTATGACAGATTGAGCAATTTTCTTATCAAAATTGGTTTTGAAAGAGGAAAAGTTGACACAACTCTTTTTAGAAAACAGTCTAACAAAGGTCTCATGCTAGTCCAGATATATGTTGATGACATTATATTTGGTTCCACTGATTCTTCTCTTTGCAAGGAGTTTTCTGAGTTAATGCAATCTGAATTTGAAATGAGCCTAATGGGTGAATTAAAATTTTTCTTAGGACTTCAAATTAAGCAAGATTCTAAGTGTATATGGATTCATCAAGAGAAATATACAAAAGAAATGCTTAAGAAGTTTAATTTAAATGATTGCAAGCCCATGTCAACTCCTATGCATCCTTCTGCATATTTAAGCAAAGATGAGAATGAAGAACCAGTGAATCAGACTTTGTATAGAGGAATGATTGGTTCTTTATTGTATCTAACAGCAAGCAGACCTGACATTATGTTCAGTGTGTGTCTTTGTGCTAGATTTCAATCAGATCCAAGAATTACTCATTACAAAGCTGTTAAGAGGATTTTTAGATATCTTAAAGGTACTACTAATCTTGGTCTTTGTTATAAGAAAGACAAAGAATGCAGGATAATAGGATACTGTGATGTTGACTTTGCTGGAGACAGAATTGAAAGAAAAAGCACCAGTGGAGCTTGTCACTTCTTTGGAGGCAACATGATCAGTTGGTCAAGTAAAAGGCAAAGCACCATTGCATTATCAACAGCTGAAGCTGAATATATCTCAGCAGCAAGTTGTTGTTCACAACTCCTTTGGGTGAAGTATCAGCTTGAGGATTTTAATATTCCTATATCTGTTATACCTGTTTTGTGTGATAATACAAGTGCCATTAATCTGTCTAAAAACCCCATTCAACATTCTAGAGCAAAGCATATAGAAATCAAGCATCATTTCATTAGAGACCATGTTCAGAGAGGTGTTTTTGATATAAAGTTCATTGAAACAGAGCTTCAATGGGCAGATATATTCACAAAACCTCTGACTGAAGTCAGATTTAAGTTCATACGTAATAATCTGAACATACATGCATTTTCTAACTGACTTTGTATATTGTCTGAAATGAACATCTGAAATCTCAGTATGTCTGAAATTGTGACATGTCTGAAATTTTAGGGTTTCTGAAATTGCATTAGTTGTCTGAAATTATTCACTTGTCTGAAATGAAATGATGACGTGGCTATCTGAGACGGTTGAATGCCATTTATTTTGTCTCTTCCACTCTGCACGTTACCCAACGTCTGCGCAGCCAGTACATGCCATCATTGCATCGTGGGTGTCTATATAATAAAGGAGGTTACATATTGAAGAAGGCTCACATTTTCTCTCTGCTCACTCTTCAACTTCATCTTCTCTCTCTCACAACAGTTTTCTGCTCTAAGCTTTTGTCTGCAACTGCAATGGCACCAAAGAAGACAAGCTCTGGAGGAAAGATTGTCAAGTCCAAAGGTGTTGATCTTCAGGGTCTCAGTGAACTGGGCATGGACCTTTTTGAGGAATTTGATGCTGCTGGTTGGACTTCATTCTTTGAGAAAATTGATTGCTCTTGGAATGAACAGAGCATCATTGATTTCTGGTTTTCAGCAAGAGGAATTCCAAACAACAAAGGTGAATATGAAAGCATCCGAGCTGAAGTTTTTGGAGAGTCCATCTTCATAGATGCTCATATTCTTTCCAAGGTGACTGGTGTACAAGCTGAAGGAGAGGTCTTCACTCCAGGATGGGAAGGAAGAAATGGTGGTTCTGAGAAGTTCACCAAGATGCTGTATGGAACAGCGAAGCCTCAGAGCGCTGACTCAAAGAACATGCTGGATAAAGTCAGAGTTCTTCATGCCATTCTAGGGCAATGCATTTTCCCTAAGAGTGGAAGCAGAAACCATGTCTCTGAACTTGAGAGATTCTGCTTGATCAACCTATTGCTGAAGAAGAAGATGAATCTCCCAAAGATGCTTATGTTCCACATTCAGAAGAAGATTAGGGATTCTGCTGGAAGCCTTACTCACAATTTACTTATCACCAAGGTACTGATGCATTTCAGAGTACCTCTTAAGTTTGATCACAAAGCACCTGCTCTTTTTGGTGAGGCCAATATTACCAGTATGAAGCTGAAGAACCCTCTCATTCCAAGACATTCTTCTTCTACTATGAAGGAGAGTTTACCGTTAGAGAAGGCATCTAGAAGTGGAGCTGCTTTTGAAGTTCTGGAGCGTGAACTTCAAGGGGACATAAGGAAGGATGAGTTTGTTGCATCCAAGCCCTCCCCTCAACCTAAGCTGCCGAAGCTACCATTTAGGAGTGCTGCAAAGGTGGCACCAGCAAACCCTAAGTTGCACCTTAAGACTGTTGAACCTGTTCAGAAGACTTTGACAAAGTCGTCTGAAATTGTGGGTCAAAAGTCTGAAGGAGCAAAACCTCTTGAGCCTACTTCTAATCTGGAAGGAAAGGCACATGAGGAACCTGTTGCTGATGTTGATGCTATTGCTGCACCACCTGTTGCTGCATGTCCCTCTGATCCTGAATTGATCAAGGTAGCTGCAATTGCTACTATGATTGAAAATCAAGAACTGGAGAAGAAGTTAGAACAAGAGAAGGCTGATCATGCTTATGCAGTATCTACACAGATTGCCTTAGCTGAAAAAGAAAGGCTAGCTGCCTTGGCTGAAGGAACCAAGAAAAGAAAGAGATCCAGTGATGCCATGAAGAAGAAAAGAATAAGCAAGTTCCTTACTAGTGCTCCTGAAGTTACCACAAGAATCACTAGGAGTATTTCTAGTAAACAAGATGCTATAGACATGGCAGATAAATATCAGAAGTTTGTCAAAGCCAATCTTTATTTCAAAAGAAGAAGAGAAGAAAAGCAAGCTGAAAGGGAGGAGGCAGAAAGGGAAATCAAGAAAATCAAAATTCAGAAAGAGGAACCTCCAAAGGAACCCTATAAACCAATAAGGGTGAGGTTTGACAATGTTACACCTTCACCACCTTCATCACCAGAAAAGGGGTTGCCAGAAGAGAAGGAAGAAGAAGAAATGCTTGAACAAGTTCATAGTGAAGCTGTTTCAGAAGAGGGAGTTTCAGACAAGGTTGATGAACAACCTATCTTGTCTGAAGAAAAGGAAGCACCATCACCATCACCATCTTCATCATCCTCCTCATCATCATCAGAATCATGCAGATCTGAAAACTTTGCTGAGGAGACCCAGCAATGTGTGTGGAAAGGAAGCATGCTACCTGCACATCTTAGGCTTGGACCCAAAAGTAGGGATTTCTTCACAGAACCCACTTTTGATCCTTATGCCTATCCTTTTACTGACTCTCAGTATGTAGAAGAAGCTTAAGTGCCCCACAAAAGGTATGAGGGACCCTTCTTTGAAAGGGAAAGAGTGCCAAAATTCCCTAACCTTTATGAAGAGCTGATGTTTTTCAAGGATACACCCCCCATCTACATGCATCAAGGACTTATCTTGCACACTGCTGAAGCTGAAAGGAGAAAGTATACTGGAAGCTTTGATGGTCAATACTCTGGACAGCTTGAAAAGATCAGAAAGGGAGTGGTAGCTCCTGAACACAAGTGGGCTCCACTTGATCCCTGTTCTGAAGATGATTATCTGAAGATGAGTACTGATGAGTGGTGTTTTGTCATAAAGCTGTGCACAGAAGGAGAATTGTTTCAAAGAGATCATCTGAACTTGGTTGGCATGAGAGGTTATAGGCCACCTACAAATGTTTCTATCAGGCCAAGCACTAAAATTCTGGTGCAACCTGACAGGATCATTCCTAGGTATCCTCTGAAGGAAGGTTCTGCTGATAAGTTTAAAGAACCCAAGGTTTACACAGCCCCCTTCAAACCTTTGTCACCAAGCGAATGGAAGCATCTACCAGCCATTGTCAGAAAGCAAGGTGGAGGCATGGATCACAGTCTCAGGGACAGAGTTTGGAACTCTTACTGGAAAATCAGAGAGGATGCTGGATCCTCATCTGGGTCAACTGGACCTGATGAAGACTCTCTCATTGACTATGGGAGATCCGTGAATGTGCAGTATATGTTTATCAGACAACACTTCCCACTTTTGACTGCACCTTTTCATGAAGAATGGGAGATGATCAACCCCATTGGAACATTCTTTCATCCAGTCTATCATCCTCATAAATATGGACTACTTCCAGGATTTGATGCGCTGAGTTTTGTGTGCAGATACATAAAAATTATTTTTTATGAGTCAGCACCTGACTATGAAGACGAGAATAGAAGATTGAGATTCAAGATACAGAAGCTGGAGAAAGCCAATGCTGAGCTTCTTGCCAAACAAGAACAGACTCTGGCTTTGCACAAGACTGAACTCATAGCTAAGCAAGATCAGATTCTTCATGAACAGCAAGAGATCAAAAATGCTCAAGAAGATATGAAGTCCGCCCTTCTCTCTCAATTGGACAAGACAAGGGATGATCTCATGTCTTTGCTGAAGGATGCTTTGTTGAAGAAATCTGGCTAGTCTATGATGTAGCCATGTTTGTTTTTATCTCTGGCAATGTGTTTAAATTTCTATGCTTATCTGAAACTTTTTATGATGAATATATCAGTTGTTCCCTACATGATTTTTCTGAGTTTATACTTCATGATTATCCTTTTGATTTCTGTTGTTGTTATGCTCTGGATTCCCTTTTGATTGATGACAAAAGGGGGAGTACTAAAACTAACAAAAATCTGATTCAAATGTGAAGTGCTACAGGACTCAGGGGGAGCAAAGAAGAACTATTAAGTTCATTATCTGAGGGGGAGTTATTATTAAAAGCTATTTTAATTCTCACATACTCCTTTCAGATTTTACAGTTTTAAATAAATTTGTCATCATTAAAAAGGGGGAGAATGTTGAGTCTCAAAAATATCATAAGAGATTTTATGATGTTTTAAGACAGCAATATTTCCAAGTTTTAATGATTAACAAATTTACATTATTTATTTTCACAGATACTCTTAAGTGTTTAATTATTTATCTGTGATTTCAGCAAGCCACAATACGCTTTAAAAGTCTTTAAGAAGTGCTTCAAGTCATCTGAGGGAAACAAACCTTCTGAAGTGGTCAACCTGTCTTAAGTGTTAAAGCTATCTGAAGAGCCAAGCCCGTCTGAAGACTGGAACCCGTCTGAAGATTGGAACCCGTCTGAAGGTTGGAAGCCGTCTGAAGCTTTAGTAATGACGTGGCATCTTTGCTGAAACCTTGCGTGAAGACTTTTCTGAGTCTCTGCTGCTCGTACGTTTTGGAACACATTTATGGCAACAAACACAGAGGCCTTTCCTGGTGCATTTGAATTTCATACACCACTGAGGAAATCTCTGCAAACGCAGCAACGCAGCAATTCCTGAAGCAGCCTTTTGGCAGATGCAACCTTGTACTGTGTCAGAAATGTCAGGATGCTCAGAAGTATGTCTCACAACGGATTGTATAGCATTTAATGCTATCTCTAAACGGTGGTTTTTCAACGGATTAAAGTTTGGGTATAAATACCCCTCTCCTGAAGATCATCAAGATGAACAAGAGAATATTTCAAGAGAAAATATACGCTGCTAGTTTTACTCTGTAAAACAAACTCTGATAAATTCTTTGTACATCAATTTCATATATCCTGAGTATACCTCAGTCATCTTGTACATTGTAACAAGTTTAAGCTTCAAACTGGTTTAGTTTTAAAGCTTAAACAATCTTTTCATTGTGAATTGTTGTTTGAGCCTGGAGAGGCTTGTCTGGAAAAGAATACTTGTGTTGTAGAGCCTGAAGAGGCTTGATAGAAAAGAATACTTGTAATCTTTGTGAAAGATTAAGAGAAAATCCAAGTGCTTGTTGGCATTGGGACTGGAGGTAGCTCACAGTGGTAGTGAGTGAACCAGGATAAATCCTTGGCTAAGTTTTCTATCCCTTATCTCTTGTCAATTCGTTTATATTAATATCAAGGGTGTTGAAAAGCTATTCTAAATATTTTAAAAGCAAAAAAAACCTTTTAAAATATATATATTTTCAGGAGCCATCCAAAAACTTCAGACAGCCCCCATAAACCTGTCTGAAACTGTTTGTAACTTGTTGTTTTCAAAAAGCTTTCAAAAATATAAAGAAACACTATTCAACCCCCTCTTCTAGTGTTTCCCTGTGTTTCTACAAGGTAGCCATACAAACCACCGAAGATGCTGTCACCATCTTCAATCCTTGTGAAGCGCTCCTCCTCTCCTACTCTAAACTTAGCTTTGGTACATTATCACTGAAATATAGACTGGATTACAATGATCATGCACACTGGGATTGATGCAAGAGGTTCCTATTTATAGACTAAGGAAAGACACAGCAATTTGGGAAGAGATCTATCTAAAAATGGAAACAGGGACCAAATCAGCGTAACCTGCGCTCCAGGCTGCGCTACAGCGCAGGATGAGGCGCAACTTCCAGAGAGTCTGCGCTTCACCTGTGCTATAACGCAGGGTGAAGCGCAGGTAGTGTCCTGCAGCTCCAACTTTCTCTTTTTAATCTTGATCTCTCCCCGAGACTGGTTTTAGCAGATTTGTCTTTCCTTATTTCCCTTTTCTTGATGATATCTTTGTATTTATTGAGCAATCTTTGATTTAATTGGGAAACTTGTCTGCAGAATCCTTGATTGATTGGCAGCGATCTCCTCATTAATGGCTTCAAATCTTCTTTAAATCTTCATTAAATATCTTCAATCAATCTCAAATCTTGCAGACATCTCCCTCATTTAATGTTATCTATCCTTCAAATCAAATCTTTGCAATATCCTGCAAAAATCAGCAATATTTCCATCAAAATAGCATCAAATTCAAATCTTAGATTAATAAATACAATTTATCTAATATTTAATAAAAAGGGGTTAAATTGGGGTAAAATTACCATTTTATCCTTGATAAGTGAAATAAAAAGTGCTCTAATTTATCAACTAATTTTCACTTATCACAGGGAACGGTCAATTCACGTAAACTCGTGATCTAATTATCAAGGGAAACAACGGTTTTGAGAGTATTGTTGCGGAAATTGTAAATAGCAAATTAATAATCAATGAATTAGAAAGGAAAAGTTAGAGACACTTTACATGGATTAGGATTGGACTTCATATCATCACACCCTTTGTGCATGCAAAAACTATCTATTATTTTAGGTTTACTCTATAATATTGTAGACAAACTATATTGCTAAGACCCCGAGTTACCAGCGGCCTCACACACTCAAATGTAATCTATGCGGGCTCTCCCAAGAGACAGACTTACCCTCGGCTGATTTTGCTCTCTTTTATTCCGTTTGTAAAAGAACTAATTGATAAACGAGGCCTACCACATTAGACGCACCTTCGCTAGAGTACTGTCACTACCCATCGCTCATTAGAATGCATCCACGTCTCGCTTCCTGGATTGACAATCGACTAATTCTTTGCTATCGGTAATTTAATAACCATGCCTATCCTGTAGACGCCCTTCATTAGAGTACTCACACTACCCATCAATCACTAGCAATGCCCATGTTTCGGTTCACTGGCTACCGAGTCCTCTTATTCACTCAGAGAATGGGTTTCTTCAGAATCCGCTCCCCCATCCTCAATCCTAGTCGAAACTAGCCTATAACTCCGGCGCAAGCGCGGAAGTTAGGAATTAAGTACAGAATAAGATTACCAATATTATAGACAGAGAGCTCAGGAAATAATAATATAGAGTTTACATACACTTGGGGATAGAATCAATTACATCCAATCCTAATGGAGAGTTAACTACACAAGGTAGCCATACAAACCATCGAAGATGCTGTCACCATCTTCAATCCTTGTGAAATGCTCCTCCTCTCTTACTCTAAAATTAGCTCTGGTGCATTATCACTGAAATATTACTGAATTACAATAATCGTGCACACCGAATTTGGTGCAAGAGGTTCTTATTTATAGACTAAGGAAAGACAAAGGAAATTGGGGAGAAATATATCTAAAAACGGCAACAGGGAACAAATCAGCGTAACCTGTGCTCCAAGCTGCGCTACAGCGCAGGCTGGAGCGCAAGATCCAGAGAGGCTGCGCTTCACCCTGCGTTGTAGCGCACGTAGCTTCCTGCAGCTCCAACTTTCTCTTTTTAATCTTGATCTCTCCCCGAGACTGGTTTTGGCAGATTTGTCTTTCCTTGTTTCCCTTTTCTTGATAAAATCCTTGCATTTATTGAGCATCTTTGATTTATTTGGGAAGCTTATCTGCAGAATCCTTGATTGATTGGCAGTGATCTCCTCATTAATTGTCTCAAATCTTCTTCAAATCTTTATTAAATGACTTCAATCAAACTCAAATCTTGCAGATATCTCCATCATTTAATGTTATCTTTCCTTCACATCAAATCTTTCCAATAACCTGCAAAAATCAGCAATATTTCTATCAAAATAGCATCAAATTCAAATCTAAGATTAATAAATACAATTTATCTAATATTTAATAAAAATGGATTAAACTGGGGCAAAATTTCCATTTTATCCTTGATAAGTGAACTAAAAAGTGTTCTAATTTATCAACTAATTTTCACTTATCAAAATACCCCCCAACTTAACTTCTTGCTTGTCCTCAAGCAAGAGACCTCTTTTGCAATCAAAAATCAATTCTATTCCCAGTGTATTTCTAATAATTAAAAACAAATTCAAGGAACTATTTATCAACTCCTTCCTAAGTAGCAGTCACTTTCCAAACATAAGAAAAACTTAGGATCAAGGGGTGTTACCAATCATCAATCAGAATAGAAATACAAACATCAATCAAACTTCTCAAAAATAGCAATTAAAGCAGTAAGTGATAAACCAAGGAAATCTCTCATTCTCACGAGTAAGTGTTTCCCTCAATCTTATTCACCACTGTTGAACAACTAAAATTGATAGTCGTTTCCAAGATCTGAACCTGCAAGCAGTTAATATGGATCAAAAGGTCTTTCTTAGGTTGTTATGAGGTTGGGCTATCAAGAAATCATGGTTTTTCTAGATATTCAAGGAACACTTTGAATAGAGAGCATCTTGTGATTGTGCTTGGGACTTCTCTCAATTCACCTGGTCATTCTTGAATGGTCACCCTTTTTCAGCTTGGCCTCATTGTTTGAAGTAATACTCCCCCCAACTTATTCAATTTCACACTTTTGTGCAGATTTTTTTTTTACATAAAGAATAACATAGAGACTTTATTTGTGGGGGAGGATCTTTCTTTGTGATTTCTTGTGCCTTTTCTTGAATCTCTGTGACCAACCTCTTGTCCCATGTTGTTGTGGTGCACCTTGCTCTCTATCCCAAGTGTTAAGGGATAGGATACATTTAATCAGAAACATTTAATCAGGGTTGGCTATCTGGCACTGAGCACAATATTAGAATCACAAAATATGCCTTTGTCACTTCCATACCTTCTACTAGCAAGACAAAATTCAGAAACTCAAGCAATAACAGTTGACAAGCAGCGGTGAAAAGCTCTCAATTTCAGTGTTTGGGCTCTCAGCTCACCGGTTATTGGCTAAAATTTCCTTGATAAGGCACTTATTGGTTTCAATTAACTATCCTGATAGGTTCTCTTGAGAAGTACCCTAATCCTAACTGATTATGGAATTAATCACAAGACCCTATCATCTTTCCTAGTCTAGTTAGTTAAACTACTTAATTACAGAGAATTTGAAAAAGTTACCTTGATTCCTAATTTCCTAAGTTTCTATACAAAACAATAAAGATTAAATTGGAATGGAAAAACAAGAATATAATGGAAAACAAAATGAATGATTATTATTGAAACGATACTAGTAGAAAAGAAAATGCATGCTTGCATGCTTATTGAATGATGAATGTTCCTATTGTCCTAAGAATGTAAAAAGAAAAAGAAAAATGCAAAAAGGATGTCTTAATGTCCTAATGAAAATAAAAAGGAAAGAAACCACCAATTGCTTTAATCTTCATCATCTGACTCTCTTCCCCCCTATGAAAGTTAGGCTTGTCCCCAGGCCACTCCATGGTATCTCTAAAACGCTCAGGAGACATTCCAGGATCTGGACCTTCTGAGTTATGCCACATTACTTCTTGCATATGAATCATACCATTATAAAGTGTGGTGATTTGTCTAGATAAATGATCCATGTGAAATTGCCCTGGTCTATCTGCAGGTGGAGGTGGAAGGGGGTGTTGGATATTTTCTATGATAATCTTGACTTCTTCAGCTGGAGTGCAGTGCAAATCTATGTATTCTCTGTTGATTGGTTGCCCAATGGGAGTATTTGGTTGGACCTCAATCCCTCTGTTGTAACATAGTGATGTGATCAAAGCAGGGAATGCTAACTTCACTTTGGTGCGAGGTCTTCTTTCATCACGATCAGCTTGAATTAGGAAATCCAAGTAATCAGAGATGACTGTGGCAATGTCAACTTGCTTCTCATTCTCTATGCAGTTGATCAGATGGGCAATAGGCATATCCAAAGCAGAAGAAATAGGACAAGGTCGAATGTTAGCATTTATGAAGGCCATCCATATTCTAGACAACTCACTGAGGTGTTCTTTCGGTATTCTTTTTGCCTCACCATAAACGCTCACCTCAAAAGTTTTTCCGGTTAAACACAATCGTTGAGCTGTTTAAGTGTCAAGAACGTCATTCCCATAAGGTCCTACCTTTTCCATTCTTTTCATGTACTGACAGTAAGTTTCATCAATAGCATCTGGTGCTGGATGATCAAGAAGTGAATTGATTGCCTTTCTATCATAAGAAATCCAATATCCCTGCACAAAGTTCTTTCTTGCCCCTGAGTCATCCGGACTGAGCTCAGCATTGCTGTAGAATTCCTTCACAATCTCCGGGTTGAAGTATGGGTATGGTTCAGCTAGAGCTCTCCAGTCTCTTCTTGTGATTTCAGAGTTGAACTCTGAGTATTCCTCTGGTGTTATCTGCACTGGTCTCTCTGGCAAGAACTCGCAGTTCATGATATAATTGTAGTGCATGCATGTCTCAATAGTTCTGAATCCTCCCTCTCCCAAAATAGGATTTGCATCAATCTTCTTTCTTTTCACCATTGTAGAACATTTTCTTGTAGTCAGTCGGGTGCGGACCATCTGCATGAAAGAATATAGAGAAAGATCTTTGTCAGAAAGAGTGCATAAAAATTTAACCACATACCTCAGAAAGCCCACATTCTTTGTTAAGATTAAGCAAAAATTGACAAGAAAAATCATACCTCAATGACAACAATCAAGAGCAGAGGAAGAGAAACTATGCTCAGAGCTTAAGGAAACAATTAAGAGTGATGATCACTCAGCTTGGCACGTATTTAAAGAAATTCTGATAGCTGCGCTTCACCTTGCGTTGTGAGACGGTGAATTTTTCATAACATTTGCGCTTCACTCTGCGTTGTAGCGCAGGTGAAGCGCAAAAGTCAGAGACTAAAAAAGTTGCGCTTCACCTTGCGCTGTAGCGCAGGTGAAGCGCAAGTTACGGTGAATTTTTCGCAAAAGTTGCGCTTCACCCAGCGTTGTAGCGCGGGTGAAGCGCAAAAGTCAGAGAGCAAAAATGTTGCGCTTCTCCTTGCGCTATAGTGCAGGCGAAGCGTAAAAATCAGTGAAAATTTTTCCTTTTTTCTCTCTTTTTTTTTTGAAAAAAAACTAATCCTATATTTCCTACATCTAAACTGGGTTTCCTCCTAGAAAGCGCTTGTTTAACGTCTGATAACTCGACGCCTAGTTGTTTTCATGGGTCTTATAGGTTGATGACAGACTCAGATATGTCAAAGTCACTTCCCAAATAGGGTTTGAGCCTTTGTCCATTGACCACCCAGCATACTTTAGTGTCAGGATCTTCAATCTCAACAGCTCCATAAACTCTTACTTCTTTGACTATGAATGGCCCTGTCCATCTGGATTTGAGTTTTCCTGGAAAGAATCTCAGTCGGGTGTTGAACAGCAATACAGATTGTCCAGGATAAAATCTCTTTTTAAGGATTTTCTTATCATGATAGGCTTTTGTCTTTTCCTTATAAATCCTGGATGATTCATATGCATTCAGTCGCATCTCTTCTAATTCATGCAATTGTAGTACTCTCTTTTGTCCTGCCACTCTAGAATCCATGTTCAATAGTTTTAAAGCCCAATATGCCTTGTGTTCAAGTTCAACTAGCAAGTCACATGCTTTTCCATATACCAGCTGAAATGGAGATAATTCTGTAGCAGTCTTAACAACTGTTCTATAAGCCCACAATGCATCATCAAGCTTAGTTGCCCAGTCCCTTCTAGAAGAACTGACTGTCGTTTCGAGTATTCTTTTAAGTTCTCTGTTTGAGACTTCAGCTTGCCCATTTGTTTGTGGATGGTATGGTGTAGCCACTTTATGTTTAACCCCATATTCTTCCAAGACCTGCTGTAGTTGCTCATTACAGAAGTGTGATCCTCCATCACTGATAATAACCCTTGGTGCTCCAAATCTAGCAAATATGTTTGCTTTTAGAAATTGACTCACAGTTCTAGCATCTGCCTTTGCAGTCGCTGCTGCTTCTACCCACTTGGAAACATACTCAACAGCTACCAGGATATACTCTTTACCATTTGATGAAGGAAAAGGTCCCATGAAATCCATCCCCCAGCAGTCAAATACTTCCACTTCAAGCACATAGTTCCCAAGCATTTCTTTTCGCTTGGAAATTCCACCTGTTCTTTGGCAGCTATCACACCGTTGAACATAGTCCATTGCATCTTGAAATATAGATGCCCAATAGAAACCAGATTGGAGTATCTTTGTTGCAGTCTTGTCCTTGTTGAAATTCCCCCATAAGGAGAACTATGACAATGCCAAAGGATCTTTGTGATTTCCTTTCCTGCGACACATCTTCTTAGCAAGTTATCTCTTCCTAGTTTGAAGAGGTAAGGGTCATCCCACAAATATTTCTTTGCATCTGCTAGGAATTTCTTCCTCTGAAACCAGTTCAATTGATCTGGTAGTACTCTCGAGGCTTTATAATTGGCCATATCAGTAAACCAAGGCCTTTCTTGAATCATCATTAGTCTTTCATCTGGGAATTCTTCTAGTAACTCAGCCTCTATGCTAGTGACCACATCGTTCACCAATCTTGATAAATGGTCTGCTACTACATTCTCGCTTCCTTTCTTGTCCTTGATGACCAGATCAAATTCCTGCAAAAGTAAGTGATGGGTGGCAAGCGAACCACAAATCCAGCAGTATAATAGTAAGTAAGATATCGTCTCCACAGGGAACGACAATTTATGTAAACCGAAATCGTATTTATCAAGGGAAATAACGGTTTAGAGTGAATATGGTTGCAAAAGTTTAAATAGCGGGAAAGATCAATGGGAATTAGAAAGGTAGAGTTAGAGATACTTTACTTAGATTAGGATTGAACTTCATCTCATCGCACCCTTCATGTATGTAAAGACTATCTATTATTTTAGGTTTACTCTATAATACTGTAGACAAACTCTATTGCTAAGACCCCGAGTTACCAGCGGCCTCACACACTCAAAGGTAAACTATGCGGGCTCTCCCAAGCGATAGACTTACCCTCGACTTATTTCGCTCTATTTTGTTCAGTTTCTAAAGACTTAATTGAAATACGCGGCCTACCAAATGAATGTATACATTCGCTAGAATACTGTCACTACCCATCGCTCATTAGATATACCCATCTCTCGCTTCCTGGATTCACAATCAATTAACTCTTTGCTATCGGAATACCAAGCCCTAATGGTCGGATGCCCATTCAATTAGCGTACTCACACTACCCCTCAATCATTAGCAAAACACCCCTTTTTCGGTCAAAGTGATAACCGAGTCCTCTTATTCAATTAGAGAGTGAATTTCTTCAGAATCCGCTCCCCCACTCTCGCTCTTAGCCAGAACTTACCCAGTTAAGACTAGCCTATAACTCCAGGCGTAAACCGCGGGAATTAGGAATAAACACGGAATAAGATTACCAATATTATAGACAGAGAGCTCAGAAATAATAAAATAGAATTTACATACACTTGGGTATAGAATCGATTACATTCAATTCTACTGGAGAGTTAACTACTTGAGGTAGTCATACACACCACCGAAGATGCTGTCACCATCTTCAATCCTTGTGAAGCACTCCTCCTCTCCTAATCTAAACTTAGTTACAGTACATAATCACCAGACGAGATTACAATACTATACTCCACACTGTCTAACTCGCTCCCCCTTTGGACTGACGCAAGAGGTTCCTATTTATAGATTAGGAAAGACAAAGCAAATTTGGGAAGAGATCCTCTTAAAAACGGCAACTGGGAAGCAATATGCGTGTTCTGCGCTTCAAGCTGCGCTACAGCGCAGGCTGTAGCGCAGGTTCCAGAGAGTTACGCTTCACCTGCGCTATAGCGCGGGGTGAAGCGCAGCTAGCGTCCTGCAACTTCAACTTTCCTCTTTTAATTGTTGATCTCTCCCCGAGACTGGTTTTCGCGCGTTTGTCCTTCCTTGTTTCCCTTTATTTTCTGATATATTTGTATTTATTGTGCAATCC
Organism: Sesbania bispinosa; assembly: GCA_026901365.1. Lineage (NCBI taxonomy): Eukaryota > Viridiplantae > Streptophyta > Magnoliopsida > Fabales > Fabaceae > Sesbania > Sesbania bispinosa. The sequence continues at coordinate 701,871 of QLOH01000518.1, read as the reverse complement.
TTATTTATTTGGGAAGCTTGTCTGCAATATCTTTGATTGATTGGCTCTGATCTCCTCATTAATGATTCAAATCTGCTTCAAATCTTTAATTAATTATCTTCAATCAATCTACAATCTTGCATAAATCCTCCTCATTTAATGCCATTTAATCTCTGAATTAAACTTTGCAAGAATCCTGCAAAAATCAGCAATAAATCTATTAAAATAGCATCAAATTCAAAACTAGGATTAATAAATACAAATTATTACATATTAAATAAAAAGGGATAAAAATGGGGTAAAATTATCATTTTGTCCTTGATAAGTGAAATAAAATATATACTAATTTATCAACTATTTTTCACTTATCAGTAAGATCCATCGTATCAGTCTTGGTTTAGAATCTGGCTTTGTCAGAAGATATTTGATAGCAGCATGATCAGTATAAACAATAAATTTTGAACCTATCAGGTAAGATCTAAATTTTTCCAATGCATATACTATGGCTAATAATTCTTTTTCTGTAGTGGCATAATTTATTTGGGCTTCATTCAAAACCTTGCTAGCATAGTGTATAACATGAAATATTTTAGACTTTCTTTGTCCTAATACAGCTCCTACAACATAATCACTAGCATCACACATCAATTCAAATTCAAGTGTCCAGTCAGGACCAACTATCACAGGAGCAGATGTTAAACTTTGTTTCAACAAGTTAAAAGCAACCAAGCAATCATCATCAAATTTAAAGGGTGTATCCTTGTTTAGCAGATTGGTGAGAGGCTTGGCTACTTTTGAAAAGTCCTTGATGAAATGCTTGTAGAATCCTGCATGTCCTAGAAAAACTTCTGATGCCTTTCACATTTGCTGGGGGTGGCAACTTCTCTATGACTTCAATCTTTGCTTTATCCACCTCTATCCCTTTAGCTGAGATTTTGTGTCCAAGGACTACTCCTTCTGTTACCAAGAATTGGAACTTTTCCCAATTTAGAACAAGGTTAGTCTCTACACATCTTTTCAAAACGGTGTCCAAATTTATCAAGCAATGATCAAAGGAATTTCCAAAGACAGAAAAATCATCCATAAAAACTTCTATGCAATTTTCTACCAAATATGAAAATATAGATAACATGCATCTCTAGAAAGTAGTTGGGGCATTACACAGCCCAAAGGGCATTTTCCTGTAAGCAAAGATACCAAATGGACAAGTAAAAGCAGTTTTTTCTTGATCTTCAGGATTAACAACTATTTGGTTATATCCAGAATATCCATCCATAAAGCAATAAAAAGCCTGCCCAGCTAATCTTTCTAACATTTGGTCCATAAATGGTAAAGGAAATTGATCCTTCCTAGTGGCTTGATTCAATTTCCTATAATCAATACACATTCTCCATCTTGTCACAGTTCTAGTAGGTATTAATTCATTTTTCTCATTTTTTATGATAATCATACCTCCCTTCTTTGGAACTACCTGAACAGGACTTACCCAAGCACTATCAGAAATAGGATAGATCATACCTGCGTCGAGCAGCTTTAATACTTCCTTTTTCACTACCTCTTTCATTATTGGGTTCAGTCTTCTCTGAGGTTGAGTGACAGGTTTGTAGTCTTCTTCCATATGGATTTTGTGCATGCAGTATGAAGGACTGATGCCTTTGAGATCTGATAGAGACCATCCTATAGCTCCTGCATTACTTTTTAAAACAGCAAGAAGTCTTTCCTCTTTTGAGGAAGTTAAAAATTTGCTGATAATCACAGGTTGATCCCCAACTTTGTCTAAGAAAGCATATTTGAGATGTGATGGGAGTACCTTTAGTTCCAGCTTCTGACTCTCAATATTCTTCTCCTTTGGTAATTCTTCAATTGCTGCTTCCTCAGGTGGGAGTGGTGGAGAGTTGTACAATTCCATTGTATATTCATCTTCTTCTCCTTTAGCAAGAATATCTTCCATACCTGTCAGGACTGTTGCTAAAGGGTCTTTACTTGTTAGCATTTGTTGTTCAACGGAAGAGTTCTCTAACACTTCCAGCTGATGGCAATGTTGTTTTTCTGTAGGATATTGCATTGCATCAAAGACATTAAAACTTACCTCATCATCTTGGACTCGCACCTTTAAGTTTTCATCATCCACATCAATGATGACTTTTGCAGTTTTCATAAAGGGTCTGCCAAGTATGATTGGAACTTCAGCATCTTCTTCCATATCCATGATGACAAAATTCATCAGAAAGATGAATTTATCCGCTTGGACAAGCACATCTTCTGCGATCCCAAGTGGCAATTTAATGGATCTGTCAGCCAATTGCAGGGTCATTCTTGTTGGTTTCACATGCGAGACTCCTATCCGCTTGAGTATGGATAGGGTCATCAAGTTGATGTTGGCTCCTAAATCGAGCAAGGCTCTTCCTACTGGTAGATTTCCAATTGTTATTGGTATGGTGAAGCTTCCAGGAACTTTTGCCTTTGGTGGTAATGATTTCTGAATGATAGCACTGCATCTTGCTTCCAATTCTACTGTCTCCTCAGGGATCTTTCTCCTCTTGGTCAAGATGTCCTTCATGAATTTTGAATAAGTTGGCATTTGATTCATGGCTTCCAATAAAAGAATCTTGATCTCCAGTTTTTTCATAGCATCCAGAAAGCTGAAAAATTCCCTATCTTGACTCTTTTTGGTGGGGATCCTGGGGTAGGGTAGCTCTCGGTGAGGAAGCTCTGGTGAGGGTTCTTTAGCTCTTAATTCCACTTGGCGTTCTGGGTCCTCTTCTTCTTTTTCAACCTCTTGCTCTTTTCTTTCCAAGACTTCCTTTTCTGTTGACAAGTTGTCACCAATACCCTTTCCTATCTCCTTGCCGCTTCGAGTGGAGATTGATTTGCAGACTGATTGTTGTTCATCAAACTCTCTTCTGATCTCCTCCACTTGCTTTGCTAGATGCATGAATGTTGCTTGCATTACTTCTTGACTGGTTATCATCTCTTGTGTCAGTTTATTGAGCTTTTCTTCAATTCTGGAGTTGATATCCGGTGCTGCGTTGTTGCTTTGACTGGGATTCTTGGAGATTTTGCCATGACTTCCTGTACTGTCCAGGAAGTAGACTTGTTCCACTCTGCCTTCAGGATAAGAGCAATGTCCATTAAAGTGATTTCCCTTACAAAAATCACATACCATTTTTGGAGGTATTTCGCTGACAGCTTGCATTACTTGTTGATGTTGGATGAGCAATTGCACTTGTTGGCTCAATTTCTCCATTTGCTCTAGAACTTTGACAGATTCTTGCTTAGACAGGTCCTCTTTCTGAATTGGTTGATCCTAGCATGGATCTTGATGATTGCTGTGAGCACAATTGTCAATAACTGTGAGTGGTTGCTCAGCATCTGTTGATAAAATCAAGCCTCCTGCTGCAGCATTTATGAAAGATTTGCATTTTGGCTTGAGCCCATTATAGAAGAAGTTGAGTTGGGTAATGTTATCAAAACCATGGTTTGGGCATTTGAACAATAAGGATTTGTATCTTTCCCAAGCTGCATACAATGGTTTACTAGCTTCCTGCTTGAATGTTGATATGTCTGCCTTAGCTTTAATGTAATGCTCCATTGGAAAGAATCTTCGCAGAAACTTCTCCTCAACTTCCTTCCATGTAGTCAGGCTCTGACTGGGATGAAATGTTAACCATTCCTTTGCCTTACCTGCAAGAGAAAAGGGGAATAAACGTAAGTGTACAACCTCTTTGTCTTCTTCAGCAAATCCCATCATGTCAATTAGTTCAAAGAAAGCAGAAAGATGAGTATTTGGATTTTCATGTTCTAAGCCTGAGAACTGGTGATTCTCAACAAGCTGAAGGTGTGAGGCTTTGAATTCTAAAGCTTTTGTGGTCTTAGGAATGACGATACTAGCTAGAGTGGTATTGCATTCCTCGATGTGATATGTAGTCTCCCAAGGTTCTTTGAGTGCCTTCCATACTTGTTTATCACCTGGCTTGAGACAATAAACTAAAAAAATGTAAATGCGAAAACAAAATTAAAACAGAAATATGTACACTTGATAACTGGACCTGCCGAGGTCTACACGAATTGAAAACCGTTCCCCGGCAACGGCGCCAAAAATACTTGATGGGTTTCTGGCAAGCGAACAAAAATCCAGTAGTATAATAGTAAGAAAGATATCGTATCCATAGGGAATGGTCAATTCATGTAAACTCGTGATCTAATTATCAAGGGAAACAACGGTTTTGAGAGTATTGTTGCGGAAATTGTAAATAGCAAATTAATAATCAATGAATTAGAAAGGAAGAGTTAGAGACACTTTACTTGGATTAGGATTGGATTTCATATCATCACACCCTTTGTGCATGTAAAAACTATTTATTATTTTAGGTTTACTCTATAATACTGTAGACAAACTATATTGCTAAGACCTCGAGTTACCAGCGGCCTCACACACTCAAAGGTAATCTATGCGGGCTCTCCCAGGCGACAGACTTACCCTCGGCTTATTTTTTTCTTTTATTCCGTTTTGTAAAAGAACTAATTGATAAACGAGGCCTACCACATTAGACGCACCTTCGCTAGAGTACTGTCACTACCCATCACTCATTAGAATGCATCCACGTCTCGCTTCCTGGATTGACAATCAACTAATTCTTTGTTATCGGTAATTTAATAACCACGCCTATCCTGTAGACGCCCTTCATTAGAGTACTCACACTACCCATCAATCACTAGCAACGCCCATGTTTCGGTTCACTGGCTACCGAGTCCTCTTATTCACTCAGAGAATGGGTTTCTTCAGAATCCGCTCCCCCATCCTCAATCCTAGTTGAAACTAGCCTATAACTCCGGCGCAAGCGCGAAAGTTAGGAATTAAGTACATAATAAGATTACCAATATTATAGACAGAGAGCTCAGGAAATAATAATATAGAGTTTACATACACTTGGGGATAGAATCAATTACATCCAATCCTAATGGAGAGTTAACTACACAAGGTAGCCATACAAACCACCGAAGATGCTGTCACCATCTTCAATCCTTGTGAAGCGCTCCTCCTATCCTACTCTAAAATTAGCTTTGGTGCATTATCACTGAAATATGACTGAATTACAATAATCGTGCACACCGAATTTGGTGCAAGAGGTTCCTATTTATAGACTAAGGAAAAACAAAGGAAATTGGGGAGAAATCTATCTAAAAACGGCAACATGGAACAAATCAGCGTAACCTGCGCTCCAAGATGCGCTACAGCGCAGGCTGGAGCGCAGGATCCAGAGAGGCTGCGCTTCACCCTGCGCTGTAGCGCGGGTGAAGCGCAGGTAGCGTCCTGCAACTCCAACTTTCTCTTTTTAATCTTGATCTCTCCCCGAGACTGATTTTGGCAGATTTGTCTTTCCTTGTTTCCCTTTTCTTGATAAAATCCTTGCATTTATTGAGCATCTTTGATTTATTTAGGAAGCTTGTCTGCAGAATCCTTGATTGATTGGCAGTGATCTCCTCAATAATTGCCTCAAATCTTCTTCAAATCTTTATTAAATGACTTCAATCAAACTCAAATCTTGCAGATATCTCCCTCATTTAATGTTATCTTTACTTCAAATCAAATCTTTGCAATAACCTGCAAAAATCAGCAATATTTCTATCAAAATAGCATCAAATTCAAATCTAAGATTAATAAATACAATTTATCTAATATTTAATAAAAAGGGATTAAACTGGGGCAAAATTACCATTTTATCCTTGATAAGTGAACTAAAAAGTGTTCTAATTTATCAACTAATTTTCACTTATCAAGACTCAACAAGTAAAACTTCATTGATTATTCACACTCATAAGTATATGGGGAATTAAAAAGAGTTGAATATTAATGAAGGGCAAATATGGAAAAAATAATTAATTTATCTAAAAATCTGCAAAGGGTCTTATATTAAGGGACACTTAGAAGGGGTCTTATAAATAGGGACGGAGGGAGTATTAATTAATTTCTCACTTGTCTATTTTTCTTTTTTTAATTCTCTTTTATTGATTGTTATGGGTGGAATTAAAAAATATTTAATTGTTCATTGGTATTAAAATGATAATCAAATTAATACAATAAAAAATAATTGCGGTGGTTTAAAATTTTTTTAAAACATACCAAAGCATTTTTGCGGCGGTGTCTGAACAGCCCCAAAAAAAATTAAATCAAATGTCATTTTGCGGCGGTTTACGAACCGCCCCCAAAAATAACAATTTAAAAATAGCTTCCATTTTGCGGTGGTTTTAAAACTGCCGCCGATTTGAAATATGAAAATTTATTTTGCTATTTGCAGCGGTGAGTAACCGCCGCTAAATGCCATGCACACGCAGCGGCGGTTATTCCAGCGGTTGATAGAAACCGCCGCTAAACAACCTCGCGACGGTGATAACCGCGGCGATTTGGTAACCGCGACAGTTTGGTAACCGCCGCGAGTCGCATTTTGCAACCGCCGCAAAATGCTTAAATAACCGCCGCAATATTCCTGCTTTCTTGTAGTGAAAATAAAATAAAAAATAAATTGAAATGACAATCAAAATAAATGAACGAATATTAATTGTTATTTTAGATTTTGGACTTGGCTCAACTCCAAAAGCCTCACGGCTGATTAATTGGGATATACTCTTACACTAGGGTGATTTAAGGATGGATGTTAAAAAAGTTGTCTGGGTAGACTTTTAATATATATATATATATAGTATAAATTTAATATTAAAAAATTAATAATATATATTACAAAATTAAATTTATTTTTTTATTATAATAAAACGGAGGATCTATCGTAGATGGGGTGAACTAGAGAGGAATGAGGTGTAAAAGTATCTTTGTGTATATTGATGTTAGTGTGTTTCCCTTATACTAAAGTGTACAATATCTTTCCCTACTCTCGTTAGTTTTACACTTCTGAACTTGAACATTTTTATAGTAGAGTTTTGAAGTTAAATCAATCTTTGTTTTAGAACATAACCCAATTTTGTAAACAAGTGCTTTCCAAACACTTTTAATTTTGTTGCTACTTCAAAAAGTTGATTTAAAACATAAAATTGGCATAAAGTTTGTTTGGAGTATTCTATCATTGATTTAGTTTGTTTCTCTTTGAACATAACTTTTTAAACATAGTATCAATTAAGCACTAACAATTTTCATTATTAAATTGGAGAGCTATGGTTTACACACAAAAAAATTTCATTATTATATTGGAGAGCTAATTCTATAGATACAAGTTAATTCTTATGACAATATTAGGTATCAAAATATTATTTACAGATTTTCATAGTTCATTACTGGTATATAAAAGAATTAATGTTAAATTTTCTCATACCGCTACTAATCTTCTAAAAAGATTTAATGGATATATTGTTATATTGTAAAAAAAAGTTACATTATCATTCAATCATGTATTGCCACATCATTTTTGGATCGAATTTAATAACACATAAGGTGTCATATTCGTTAAATAATGTGGCAATACATGATTGGATGACAATGTAAAACATTTTTACACTAACAATGTATATCTATTAATCTCATATTCTAAACAACTTTTTTCATAATGAAGTACTTACTTAAATAATTAATTAAAATAGCTAGTTTTTTTTTATTGTATATGTTGGAAAATTTCAAAAATTACAATTCAATCCTATTCTTATAACTCTACCACTTTGTTTGGTGGGAGGAGGGAAATAGAGATGAGAGAAATAGTGATGAGATGGAGATGATTTATAGGTTGTTGGTGTGAGAGAAATAAGTAAAAATAGAAGAGAAATGGAAAATTTAGTTGTTTGCTTTGATATGAGTGATATAAGAAAAATTGGTTTTATTTTAATTTGCTAATGATCAATTTTTAATGTCCAAAATTGATTTTGAGAAATTGCAGGTTTTGAAGTTAGAAATGTCAAAAACAATAAGCTATAAGAAAAAAAAGGGAAAATCTCAAGGTGTCATTTGAAAAAAATTGGTTTTATTTTAACTTGCTTGTCCCAATAGTCTCTTGCGCCGACATCCTCACCTTCACCACCCACAACCTCCTCAGCTAACTCGTCGTCATCCCTCCATGCACATGTCCCAAATCGTCCAAAAGGAAGGCTTCACTATTGAGGAAATTGTGTTTGTGGGAATGCTAGAGAATGAGGCCAAAAACAGTGTCTCTCTTTCACAAGGCCAAAATGTAAAATGCATGGACCCATTCCCATAACTTTCTAAATTTCATTGCTATTTTTATTCTCTTCCAAATGAGAGATGTTTGATATCTTTATCTCATTTCTCTTCTCTCTCACCCATTTCCATTCTATACTTTCACACAACCAAACACCGTGTAAATCATTTTAATATACTAGAATACGGATGCGGTGGAAGCTAAAGGATGAAAATTGGTGGGAGAGATATATATAAAAAGAAATTGATGAAATAAAAGGAAAAAGGAGGGACATTAATTAAATTAAAGAGAAGGAAGAATGACATATTTTAGGTAAAAAGTCACAAGTTTGGGTGAAGTATGAAAGATCAAAGCGTAAAAGTAACTTCTTTTTTTTTAATAAAAAATAGTATTAATATTACATTCTACGTGATTTGATAATGTGATCAAGACACTTTTTTTTCTTTTATATTATATTTGAATATTCACTCTGCTGCATGACATGATGAACAACAAAAAGAACAATTGTTATAAAAAGTAATTATTTTTTAAGGTTTCTACTACTTACAATAAGAACAATTTTTTTTGTTGTTGTAATTAGTGGTAGCGTATATATTTAGATGAGTTTATTTTAAACTTAAAATATTTCTGAGTTTTTTTTTTTCAAAAAAGTATTTGTCAAAGATTAAGGGAAGATTATTTAGAAAATAATTTTGAAAATAAATAAAATATATGACACCCAATAAAAATACATTTTTTTTGTGTGAATCACATGGATCCCTAACGTGCAATCATGTGAGGCTTAAAAGTAAAGGCTCCACACTTTTACCTAAGGGTGTGTTTTATCAAATTCGGGAGCTCTTTCCATAATCTCATTTTGTGTTGTTAATTGATCAGTCGTAACTCCTTCGTCAATTAAATATATTAAGAAATGCATTAATTTACATATTAAAAATAATAAGGCAACAGTGTTTGGGTCACCTGATTCTGAATTTGATCTTTTGTGAACCTCATTAATTTTTCACCTTTAATTTCTATAAATTGTGAATTTTGTCATGATACTACCATGTTTAACCATAAAGTTAAACATTCACGTTATAGCTATAAGATTAACTCTTCAAACTTCCAATTGAGGTTTTTTTGCATACATAAGATTTAATCCTGAAGTTACTTAAAAGAATCATATACATATATATGCAACCAACTATATTAAAAGAAAACTAGTTTAATTTGATATACAAAATGTAATTTAGTTAGCTCACGTAATTAACTGAAAAGTTGTGCACCACACTGACTTCATTTAAGTTACATAAACTTTTAGTTGCTTTATAGTTATATCTAACGGAACCACCTTCAATTAAAGCAGAGACGTGTAAAGTGCAAATGATTGATTAAAAAAACTTGGCTATATGCGATATTATCCCTGTAGATTACAAAGCTGATGAACCTCCTGAAGGAGTGGTTTGGAATTGGCTTTAGCAGAATATAATGAAATATATGAATGAAAGAATTGATATATAGTTTGATTTTGAGGGTCCACCTGCTGCAACGCAAGTGACATAAAAGCCTGACCTGACATACCATGCATTTGGTCGTTTTGCATAGAAATCCTCTCACCTCTGTGACGTTTCATCGTTTGTCACATGCTCTTCCATGACACCATGTCGACATCATTTGCATGGCACTAACCACTATAAGTAAGTAATACTAATACCAGCTCCATATATAATGCTACAAAATTAATTTGGAGGAGTTGGTTACTCTGAGAAAAAATTTAAATAATTTATGTGATTAATAATAATATGGATTCATTCAGCAAGTTGAACCAGATATTTATCCAATTGATTGAATTGATATCCAATTATTTGGCTGATCTCACTGAAGGTCTAACCTTTTTTTTAATCAAATTCAAGATGGATGATAACAATTTGATTTTAAAAATTATTTTTTTATTTTCATTTTTTACTTTTTAATATTATTTAAAAAAATATCACCTTATTTTTTATTTTATTTTATTTTTTAGAGTTTTATACAATAAATAATTAAAAAATTATTTTTATTGTTTTCTATTCAAAACTTTAAAATAATAATAATAAAGATGATATATTAATTATTAAAATTAAAAATATCTTATTGTTGAAACTGAAAATAGAAAATGAAAAGGAGACAATTATGAAAGCCCCCAAAACTAGGCAAAATCCTGATAAATTAAGTCAGACTTAAATTAGTTGTACTATTATTGGATAAGTGATCTGAATCATTCTCTTCTCTAATTCTAGGTAGGAACTATCTTAGTTCCCAGTTTTTAATTGGGTAATAGTAATAATAAATTATGGTGGAATTAATTTTAAATTTATTTTATCCAACATTTTTAAAAAAAATGTGTATAATTTATTTTCCGTTCTACACAGTTGTAATTATGTAATTCAATTAAAATCAATTACCCCACTATAATTAATATAATTAGAATTGTTAACTTCTAATTAAATTGCATGCAATTTTTCCCCCAATTAATCATCCAAGCATATTCATTTTCATGGTTTAATAATGACGGGTCGGTGTAGATGTTCCTATTGTTTTTTCTAGGATAATTTACTGAATAGTCCCTTTAGAAATGGACATCAAAAGGTGGCACAAAATATCAGTTTGCTGTAAGCGATAAGCTGGCTATTGCAGACTGTGAAGGAAGGAAGGTATAGCTACAGAGATATTTTGAAGGTTGTGCTTTCCTTTTTCTCCTTTTCTTTTTGTATCTTTTTCTCAACCTTTGATTCTTATCTCCCTAGCTATTCTGATGTCAAAAGTAAAGCACGGCCAAATGAGACAGTGGCAACGAAATTTCCACTACTTAATCCTCAAAGACACATTCATTTTGCATATTGGTCCATACCTAGTCCTACTTGCCAAACAACAACCGTAAAATCAAAGGGATTTGGTACCAACCTGGTTCATTTTCTAAACGGTTTTAATTATATGATTAGGTATGCAAACTCATTCATTTTCTAAACGATTTTAATTATATGTGTGAGGACCACCCCCTCTATGCATTTTATATAACTAGCTATTTTCATTTCTATTAAACCCTTATTTTAGTCCTTGAAAAATTTAAAATCGGCCATATTAATAAATGAAAGAAAGAAATTATATTTTTTGTCCATGAAAAATAAAAAATTATTTAATTTAATCATTTAAAAGATGAAAAATCATTCATTACAGTCATTAAAAAAAATTTTAAATATCAATTTAGTATCTAAAAATAATTAAATTAAATGATTTTTATTTTTCAAGGACTAAAATATAATTTTTATCTTTTAGGGATTAATGTAACGGATCTCAAATCTTTTAGCACCAAATTAAGAATTACTTTTTTATGTGTCTCTAGGTAATTAGTATATCTCCTTATCCCTTTAAGGCCAACAACTGAACAACCCCACTTAGAACTTGCTATAAATTTCCCTATTAAGACTTTATACACCACAAATCTCACTCCCTCTATCTCGTGAATAATAGAACTAAAAAAAATGATCACTATTCTCCTAGGGTCACTCCTGTGACTAGCATTAATTATCATGACCTATGAAGCTCAGGTAAAAGTGTTCATAATTCCTTGTTCTCCATATGTAGTTTACATCATTTCTCAATTTTGTTAATTTCATTAACCAGAGAGGACCATTTCTGAGAGAGGAATTAATCAGCAGAAACGGTCCCAATTTGGATAATATAGTAACCTCCAAAAACCAAATCTGATTTCACCCTTTCATTTTCCTTATCCCATTCACTCACACACAAAAAAAAAAGAAAAAAAAAAGCAGATGCCTCTCTGGCTCTCTCTCTCTCTCTCCCTCATTCTCTGTCCTTTACGAATCTTCACAACACAGTAACTCAAGAAATCAGCTATACTAGCCAAGAAAACAGATCATAACCACTCCACTATTACACACACACACACAAGAAGCAACCCCATCAAAATTTCTCTTCTACCCATCAAGATTCTCAGCATAAAGCTTCAAACTTTCCACAAAAAAGCCCCAATTTTTATCATGCAGCGCCGTTTTCTTGACACCACCGAGCTAACCATGCCACCGTCTTATGGGAACAACAACACCCATGAACCTTTCATCAACGACACAAACTTCGACACCAACATGGTGATCATATTAGCAGCACTTTTATGCGCATTGATATGTGCCTTGGGTTTGAACTCCATAGCGCGTTGTGCTCTGCGTTGTAGCCGGAGATTCTCCCAAGAGACGCCGGAGCAAGCGGCGGCGAGGCTCGCCGCCACAGGGCTGAAGAAACGGGACCTCATCCAGATTCCGGTGGCGGTGTACGGCTACGGAGAGAATATTCCGGCGACGGAGTGCCCCATATGCTTAGCGGAGTTCGAGAAAGGGGACAAGCTTAGAATGCTGCCAAAGTGCAATCACGGGTTTCATGTGAGGTGCATAGACACGTGGCTGGTGTCGCATTCTTCTTGCCCCAATTGTCGCCATTCACTGCTAGAGAAACAACAACCTACTACTACCGTTTCTTCTTCGACTTCTGGGGTCGCCGGAGATGGGTTGCCGGAAAATGGATCCGGCGGGGGAAGCAGCGTCGCGGTGACTGTCGAGCAGGCAAGTTGAAATTATGAAAGGGAAGTTTTGGTGAATGGTAGTTGAGAGAAATTTAATGTTATCGGTAAATTAATTAGTAGTACTAGTAGTAGTTGTTAGTTAGTTCATAATTATGCAAGTGACCAGCCATTTTTTTTAATCAAAAAAATGTGTTTGTGTTATACATGTACATAATTTATATATCAAATTTTATGTTGGATAAAATAGGATGGTTAAAACTTAAAACTTAAAAATGTACATAATCAGAATAAAAGAAAGTACAAAATCATTGTTGCTTAGAGGATTGTCTGATACGTTTATAAAAAAGATTTTAAGGTAATTGTTATTGAGGGATTTAGGAAAGTAAAATATATTATTAATTGAAAAAAATAAGGCATGTCTTTTGATTTTTTTATTAAAATCATGTTACAAATGAATGTGCGCCAAAATTATTAAAAATAACATCGGTTTTGGATTCACATTTTTAATGTAATTGTGGTAGAAATTAAATATGCTCAACATAATAAGCTTTAATTTGGTTATATATATGGTAGCAAATTTAGGTCTCACATAGTGTAATTATAAACCCACACTAATTAATTAGTGTGTAAGAACGTATTTTTTTTTGACAAAAAAGATGAAATTCTTTTGGGAAAATAATCCTTATGAACTTTTTGAGAGAAAAATAATAAATACTTTAAGCCTTAGATTGGTTGAAGCGAGATAGCATGAAAATAGATATGTGGGAGAGAAATGACGAAGAAATGCACCGCTTCCCTTGTTTGGTGTTGTGTAGAGATAGAAAGGAAATGATAAAAGTGAGTGGGCTCCATCTCTATGTTATTTCTTCACGAAGTTGAAGAGAGATACAAGAGAAATCATGGGCTGTCACAAGCTGTTGCACACTTCTTCTTCTTTTGTCCGACCGCACCCTCTTTACCCGAATCGAAAAAAGGTTCCTTGGGTGGGTTCGAACGGGTTCTCGGGTGAATGGGTGAACAAAATCGGATTGGGGTGGCTTTGATCGGTCGGGCTCAGATGAGACTAAAAGGCACCGTTTAAAACTGATCCGACCGACCTGTGTAAATTAAGAGAAGGTGCTCATGTTTTTTGGGCCAGGCCTAGCTGCACTTAATAACCTTAAATATAAATACTAAAACTAACTATCACTCTTCATTTCTCACAGGCAGCCCCCTTAGTTTTTCTCTCACAAAACCCTATCTCAACTAGGAAACTGTATCCTAACTCCACGTCGCGCCGTGATCCATAGATCCTTCCCCTCCATCGTGTTGAGCCCTATCTCCGTCGTCCAAATGCCTAGCCATCAGGATCTTTCGCAAAAGAAATCGCGAGCATGCAAAGACATCTTCAACGCCGAAATCAATCTCACCAGTATCGCAGAATCTCACTGTGAGTGTTGCATTACCTTGAAGCCATCTTCATCACCGCTCTTCGCTGTTGTTGGAAGGCCTCCCTACGAAGCATGATCGCGCCATTCCTCCGTTGAGCGATCTGTGAGCGTCGCACCGTGTGAGCGCAACTTTCGTCATTCTTGTTGCGCCATAGGACATTTGTTTTCTACTGTTTTTTGTGATATTATATGTTCTTTCTTCTTTTCCTTTTGTCAAAAAAAAATTGTAGTAACAAAGTGTATTATTGTTCATAATCATTGATATGTATTATTGTTCTGTTTTTCACAATATGTTGTTTGTTTTGTCACGCCGTTGTGGGTTCTTTCTTCCTTTTTTTGGTCAAAAAATAAAGAAAAAACTAGAGTAACAATATGTATCATCACTCATCTATAATTCTTTTTCATAATTTTTTTTTGTAGTGTGGGTATGTAAGAATTGGAAATCCGAGTGAAACCACCCAATTAAACTCGCACCTGTATCACCCGAAACCTGACTTATCCGATACAATTTTTGGTCGAGATTGGGCCTAGAAATAGTGTAGTTAGTTTTGATCGGATTGAGATTTTTGGGCTCAAATCCGACCAAAACCAACTGGTGCCCAGGCCTAATCACTACTATCAAACCAAACAACTAAAATTTTTATTTCTCCTCTATTTCTTATCTATTTCTCTCACACCAAACAACCTATAAATCACCTCTATCTCTTCCCTATTTCTCTCTTCCTTATTTCTTTCCTTACACCAAACAAAGCACAAATGATTGGTCAGTAAACCCTAAACCCTATTAATGATTAACTTGAAAATTTCTTAGGACCGTTTGAGGTGGTTGCAAGTTTAGAGCTTTTGATTTTCAAAAAATTTCAATTAAGTTTTTACAACTCATAACTAAATTTTGAAAACTTGTTTTTGTGGTTTTCAAAATGGGCATTTTCAAAACCATAAGCAAGATGTTTACAGTTTTTAATTTTGAATTATAAAAACTTGTTTGAATTTTTTTAAAACTAAAAACTGAAAACTCGCATACACCTCAAACTGGCTTAGATAATAACTTTGTTTTCATTTTATATATATATATTTAGATAATGAAAACATTATATCAATGACTTCAAAAGGAAAGTTTTTCTCCTACAATTCAGAGCTAAAAGGTATTGAATAGAAAATATTTCATAATTTTATTATACATTTATTTTAAATTTAGTCAGTAATTTGAACATTATATATAGTTCACTACTCTAAAAGATTTGACATGTATATGATAATGAGCTTGAAATTCATAAGGAACAAAGAAAATTCTAGAGTGAATTTTTTCTCTTTTGTTTCATTATTTTAATTTTTTTTTAATTTGATTGCACTTAATATTTCCTATAATAAGTGTTATGTTTGGGTAGGTTATGGACAAAATACCTAATATACTGTATTTTACAATTTCTAGATAGAATGTGATTATTCTTAATTTGTAAAACATATATGAACCAAATTATTTCATCACAGTTTTTTTTTCTTACGTGTTCCTCATAGTTTATTAGTAATTTCTTAAATAAAATTATGTTACATTATGATTTATGAGGCAATTAGAAGTAATGATTGTCGACTTTTTTATATTCTTTGATATTCTCATATTGATGGACTTGAGTATTGTATGAATCTAGATTTGGGGGATGCTATATAGAAACAACGATTTTTCTATTTGTGTAATATATTAAAAGTAAAAAATTTTTATGGGAAATTATAATTATCACAATATTCAATGTATTAGTAATAGTGTGTTTGGAATCACGTTCAACTGACATTGGATCCACGTTTGCAGTAATGCTATCAGTAGTAGCTTTTACTTAAACGTATATGCTTTGGAGTTCGCACCTAACGAGTTTCCAAACATGTTATAATATTATGAGTATGTTTGGTAAAACTAGCTGATAAGCTGACTGGTAGCTAATGAGCTAGCTTATTGAATTAAAAATGGTTGATAAAACTAACTTATAAGTTATGTAGTAAAAGCAAAATGATATAAAAAAACTTAAGAAGACAAATAAGAAAATATATTAAAATATGAAGGATAAAAATGGAAGAAAAATAAATAAGCTATAAGCTAGCTAAATTAACTTGTAGCTTATAAACTAGAACCTCTTAAAATAAGCTAGAAAATTGTGCCTTACCAAAAAAGTTTTATATTGGTCAAACTAATTTATAACCTAGTCAAATAAGCTAGTAGTATTGGCCTTACCAAACACACACTAAATGTTATAAATTTTTCAATAAAAACTTTTCACTTTTGATTTATTATCTTATGCATTGTTGCACTTATTAGAAAAATCATAAAAACAAAAAACAATAGATAATGTTTTCATTGAACTACATAGAATTTAATGTTACAAGTGTAATTAACATTGTAGTTTCCACTAAAAAACTTTCATATATTGATTTCTTAACTAGTACCCTTATATAGGACATTCATTAGCATCATCTTAAATTTAATTTTTGTATTGTTAAGAATGATTGGTTTTCATGTAGCGTTTTTAACAGGTTTGAGTTGAATTTCCAATAGTAATAAGGCAAAACACATGGCGGCATACATACACCCACGTCCCAATGAATAGTTATTACACTACACCAATTTTTAATTAGGAAACAGGTTCTTAGAGTGTGGTTGACACGAAACCACACTCTTAAAGTCTTAGACTGCGATTAAGGGTTAACTGCACTTTTAGTGTGCTTCACACTAAAACTTAAACTATAAGCTATTAATAGTGTAGTTGACACACCACACTCTTAGTGCACCTTTTGGGACGAAAAAAGTTCTATTGAAAAATTGTCCCAAAATCCCAAAATAATAAATAACTTTTTGGGTAAAATATGTTTTTGGTCCCTATAAAATGACCGAGTTTTGTTTTTCGTCCTTCCAAAAATATTTTTTAAAAGAGTCCCTACAAATTTTTTTTGTTTGTTTTCAGTCCCTCAGTGTAAATGATTGCGTGTGTCTTGGGCTGATGTGGCGTTCTATCTCCTATTCATCATTCCTACGTGGCATTTAACAAATCTTACGTGTCTTTAGAGTTTTTTTTTATAATCTCTCCTCCCTTCTTCCATCAAATTCATCTTCCACTTTTGGTGCCCTGGAGTCCCCGTCCTCCATTATCAGTGCAAAAGCTTTCGGATCCATCTCTTCTTCTCATTTTGGTTTCGAAGGTCGTCCAGCAGCCATGAAAGGAAAATGTTGTGTTTCAAAGAAGAGAACCACTGTTTGTAAGTCTTCTGCGTCGAGCTCCATTTCGCGCAGGTTGCGCTACTCGTGCGGTGATGAGGTTACTCTGTTGAGGTCGAATTCAACTAAGAAACTAGTAGATTTTTTTGGAGGTGACGTAACTGGGATGTAAGTTAGCTATGCTTGCAGTGATTTTCGTCTCTTTTATTGTTACATTCTTCTTGTACAAATGGTAATTTTTTAATATGCTTCTCTCGCTCTGTTTGTTTGCAGAAGGAGTTTACCAGCAACTATTTCAGTTGGGCTGATGATGAAGATAGTTAGCAAAGTGGAAGGTTGGATGAGTTCACATCTTTTCAAAAAGAAAGTGAAGATCTGAAAAGAAAGGTTTTGAAGCTTCAAAGGAAGATTAGTGCTGAGAGGATGAAGGTGAAGGCAATTGTTTGTTTTGTTATCCTGACAATTGTAGTTTGTGTTTTGGCTGGGTTGAAATGTGAAGGTGTGACAAAGATATAGGTTGAAGGGTGATGTATTGTACTTAGGGATAGTAGTGATGATGTAGTTGTGTAACTTCTTCAATTGTGGTGTATTAAGGATTTATAATGTAATGAAAGTCTTTAATTTTGATATTTGTGTTGAGCAGCAATCTATTTTTATTATGCTTCAATTACATGAAAGACATTGATCAATTTTGTATCCTTAATTTGTGAAATTGGGATGCAAATTTGAAGACCAGAATAGGTAAAATTAACAAGTTGAGATACAAACAAAAATAGGTAATATGAACAACTTCATTTGCATTGTGTTCAACATAACATGATCCAAATGTTTAGCCATTAGGTCTGCAAATACTAAATAAAGGTGGACTGAAACTGTTAGCCCAAAATATGCCACCATTAAGTACAAGTGATTTAAAACATCCCAAAATATTCCATTACAAGTTCTATTAATTATCCCAAACAAAGTTGGCAAAACAGTCCAGGTTCTTCTAATATCCCAAACAAAGTTCCTATTAGTAGGTTCTTCATACTTCCTTGTGTGTTGATGTAACTCATGACTGTTGAGTCCCTCCTTCACCTTCTTATGTGTCAATGTCTTCAATGCCATAAAACTTCTTTCCCTCTTCCTGAAAATATAATAAGGTTCAAACATAAGTTTATGAAATCTAAAAAACACTACTTATGAGATTTCAGTGTAGGAAAATTTAGTGGGAGGAGTCTTTACCACTTGGTGCGTCTAGTTCATGTAAGTCTCATTTTGAGAAAGTCAGTTGGCCAGCTACCCTTCTTTAGTTATATTACGTGCCTGAAGTCACTTGTTGTGCAATGACCATAAAGTGATGCAAAATATTGTTTTCCTCTATGAGAGTGGGGGGCATGGACTTCCGTCTCACTTGCTGAAATTAATGGCTTGTAAGTATCTTAAGAGGTGTATTGTACTCATGTAATGGAAGTCTACAAGTATTGGTTTTACCTACATATACATAGTGGTGTTGTGCACATTTTTCAGAACATGAATCTGCTCACTGGCTGACATATTAAGAAGAATTACTTATGTAACATCATTTGGTGGAATTAGGTTAGCAGCAACAGGTGCATTATTAGGTATAAGGGTTGTAGCAGCAGCAGCTGGGGCAGCAGTAGGGTTGGTTGTCATTGGTGGGTCAGCAACAACATCTTTAGTTATGGAGGAGCTTCCTGGTTGAGCAACATTATGTATGTTCTAATCCACTCCATGCATGTAATTATAGGCTTATCTCTAGCAAGCAGTATTGTAGCATTAAATGACTCACAAATATTGTTCATGAGAACATCACAACGTGGATAGTATGAAAATGAATGCTTACACCAGTTCGTTGTTGGGATAGCAAGCAGTCAGTCATAAGCCTTATTAATTTGTTTGATCTCATTCATCTTCTCAACCCATGCCTCAAAATAAGTTGACTTTGCTGCTCCTATCATGAAGTCTCTAAGTAATGCTCCACCCCAAAACTTCTTCTTGAAGTTGGCATAAAGAAGCCTCAAACAGAATCTATGCTCTACTCCATTCATCATTTCTTCAAAAGTGGGTATTAATTGGTGTTAATTGGGTTTAATTAGTTTCAGTTGTGTTTTATTAGTGATAGTTAGGGTTTAACAAATTAACTTGTGTCACATAGGAATGATGAATAGGAGAGACAGAACGCCACATCAGCTCAGGACATGCGCAGTTTACACTGAGGGACTCAAAACAAACAAAAAATTTGTAGGGACTCTTTTAAAAAAAATATTTTTAGAAGGACGAAAAATAAAACTCGGTCATTTTATAGGGACCAAAAACATATTTTACCCTAACTTTTTTTAAAAAGTTCGTGACAGAAATTTGTCCCAAAAACTGTTACAAAATATTTTTCTTGGGATCGAAAATAATTTTATCTCTAAATTTTGTCCCATTTTTATTTTTTTTGGTAGTGACACTTCATTAAATTTTAAATGTTAATGAAAAAAAGAGAAATATAAAGGGAGAAAGAGAGAGTGAGAAGTGAAGTGAGAAAGAGAAAAATAATTTTATAAAAGAAAATCCCAGCCTTTAGATCATTATCAAGAGTTATCATAGCCATTCAATAAAAGCATAATTCTTTTTTTTTTGGATAAATGGAGGCCAAGGCCAGATTACAAAGAAATCACCCTAGGAACATAGCTCCCAGTAAGATCAAACCTAAGACGCACAAGCGTACAAGCAGGGGGGTATGGAGAACCTGCACCCCCAGAGGATCTAAATGAGCTGAAACAGCAAGGCTATCCGCTACAGAGTTACATTCCCTCCAAACATGAGACAAATCAACCATCCAATTATTATCCAGAAGAGCCTGAATCCTTTGGACCACAAAGAAATAAGCATGAGAGGGAGGAATATCATTTCTAATAAGATGAATAGATACTGCTGAATCACACTCCAGCTGGAGGCGTCTAACACCCATATCCTAAGCTACTTGAAGGCCCGTAAGGATACCCCTCAACTTAGCCATAAGCACTGAAGAAGACCCAAGGTTTTGTTTATACCCAACCACCCAACGACCAAGATGATCACGCACAGCACCCCCACACGCATCTTGACGCCCACTTTCACGCACAGAGACATCAATATTTAACTTGAAGCAACCCTCACTGGGAGGACTCCACCACAGCTGAACCGTATGGAAATGACGAGGCTTTGAACCCACATGAGCGATTGTAAAATTTGAAACATACACCAAAAACTTGGCTGTAAAGATGATGTCCTCCACTCGAGGAATGACACGGTTGAACACTGATAAGTGTAAATTATGTGTTATTTTCCTACGTTTTTATTACGCTTATCAAGGCTAAAATATTAATTTATGCCCCAAAATAATCCCTTTTGTGACTAATTGTGATAACTGTAATTATTTGGTTTGAATTTGAATTTGATGCTATTTTGATTAAAATCTGTTAATTTATGCATATTTATGGAAGATTTGAAATAGGAGAGAAAATAACATTAAATGAGGAGATTGTTTGCAGATTTGAAGATTAAATGAGGACAAAATAAAGATGAGATCAACAACCATTTAAACAAAGGATCCTGTGGATGACTTTCCCCAATTTGAATTCAAGCTTAAATAAATACAAAATCAAGCCAGAAAAGGGAAACAAGGGAAACCAATCAAGCAAAGGCAAGATCAGAAAGAGATCAAGTGGATAAATGAGGAATTGAAGAAAGTCTACAGCATGTTTCACGCTCCACCTGCGCTTAGCGCAGGTGAAGCGCAACTTACAGAGGGACACGCTTCACCTGCGCTTAGCGCAGGTGAAGCGCAAGTTACGCATCAGCTTTTTAAATTCAAATAACAGATTGATCTCTTCCAGTTTTAGATTAGGTTTTCCCAGTCTATAAATAGGAACCTTTTGCAAAGATCAGAGGAGGTCGCCGAGACCCCAACAAAGAGGGAGCATATAATTGAGGATAGAAGCATAAGGATTGAAGAAGGTGACAGATTCTTCAGTGGTTTGTAATGGCTACCATGAGTAGCTAAACTCTCCAGTAGGATTGGATGTAGTGGATTCAATCCCCAAGTGTATGTGAATTCTCTTGTTTTTAATTATAAATTCCTGTTTTTACTTATATCGGTACTTTTATGTTGTTCTTAATGCATTACTTCCGCGCGTGCGCCGGAGTCGTAGGCTAGTGATCAGGATACAACGAGAATGAGATTTCCGGCTAGTATTAGAGTTTAGGGGAGCCTAGACATAGGAAACCTAACCTCCGATTGCTAAAAGTACTCGTTTAATCATAAAGGAATATAGTCCTGTCCCGAGGATTGAAGTGTTTTGGTGAGTGACAGCCCCTTCATAGGCATTCTATAGGAAAGTATGATTAAATTGATAGCCCAGTTAACATAGGAAACTACCTGACGATGGGGGGTATATCCACACTCACAGGAGGCCTATAGATAATTGGAATTGCTAAAGAATATAGGAAACTACCTGACAATGGGGTGTATATCCACACCCACAGGAGGCCTGTAGGAAGTAGTAATTGCTGAGGTATAAATATTAACAAGTTTATAATTAAAAGTAGAGATTCACATACTAGAGGGGTGTGAAGAAGCGAAATCCAAACCTAGTCCAAGTAATTCTATCTTTTCTCAATTTTTTTGTTCATCGTTCACTTTTATTATTCTGCACCACAATCATTCTCTTAAACAATTACTCATTTGCTAATTCAATCAATAAAATTATACGAAGTGAACCGCTCCCTGCGGATACGATATCTTATACTTACTATTATACTGCTGATATTTTGGTATGCTTGCCAAAACATCATCAAGTATTTTGGTGCCGTTGCTGGGGAGCGGTGTTTCAATTTGTATAACCTTGGGAGTTCGAATTATCAAGTTTTATCTTAGGATTTTAGGATTTTCATTTTAGGATTTTAAAAAAAATAATATTTTATTTTATTATTTTCGTAAATAAAAAAATTATTATATAAAAAAAAGATAATAATTTTTGTTCCTTTCTCCTGAGCTAACATTTGTTTGAGATCCTTGAAAGAACAGGTAACAGAAAAAGGGGCAAGGCTAAGCTTAAGGAGACAATTTCAACACTCTCATTTCAACCACCCCAAGTGAAGTAAATGTTAAATGGCTTCTGAATGGCAAAATCCACCAAGAAGAATACTTGGAGATTATCAAAATCCACCAAGAAGAACCCTTGGAGATTATGTTAGGCAGCAAGAGCCAAAATATTTCTCCCACACACCAATTCAAGGTAACTTCTCTAATTACAACAATTATTCTAACAATTTTTCACGGGATTGGGGAAGTTACCAGAATCAAAATTTTGGGTGGCAACAAGATACTGTTTCATCCCATAAGCAAACTTTTGAAGATGAACTCAGGGCAGAAAATAAGAGGTTGAAGCAGTCGTTAGAAGCACTCAAAAAGCAGCTAGACAGTCTTTCTCAGCCACCGCAGAAAGTTCACTCTTATCCTAGCCAGTCACCACAATTAATTTGTGACTTTTGCGGAGGTAACCATCTCAATGGTTACTGCTCTTATCCAGACATTCAAGAAGAGTAAGTTAACTACAGGAGCAATCAAGGAAGACCAGGCAACTTCTCCAACAACAACAACTTCGCAAACAATTCACAAAGATGGAGAAATAGCCAGAATAAGGACTTTGGATGGCACCAAGATAATGTTTCATTCCATGTGCAACCTTCTGTCCAACATCAGCTAAGTTACCCTTCAGTTCAAATAGTGCATTTAGAAGTGGAAGATCCTATTGTAAGGGGATTGCAAGGATTGATACAGCGTCAAAAGATGTATGAAGAAGTAGGATTCGGTACTGATCCCACACTAGCTGAGATGATAGCAAATTTAACCAAATATCAGTTAGATAAAAAAGCACAGCTCAACCCCGTAGAATTTGTCCCACCATAAGTGCTAAATTGATAGGGGAGGAAACCAATGATGATCTGGCTGATGAAGAGGAGGGATCTGAAGAAATACAAGAAAGAGAAATTGAAGAAAGGAAATCAGAAGAAGCTGCTGAAGAAAATAATGAAGAAGAAAAAGACGAGTTCACACATGCACTGCAAGTCAGGGAATTACCATATCCAAAGAATCCCTCCATGAAATATATGAACACGCTATTTGCAGCCTTCATGGAGAGTAACAAAATAGTGCAAATCAACATCCCAATGTTGGAGGCCATGGAGCAATTCATGTTGGAACTGCTCAACAAGAAGAGAAAGTTTCCTGATGCAACAGTTGAACAGATAGCAAAAGCAAGAGCCAACCAACAGTCAGAGCAAATCTCAGCAAATGCACTACCCAACCCCGAAGAGCAGTGCGATGGCATTGTTCAGCTGATAGGGGAGGAAATCAAGAACAATCTGGCTGATGAAGAAGGTGGAGCAGAAGTAGAGGAAGAAAGAGAGGATGAAACAGAAAAGATGGTGCTTGAAGAAGAGATTGACTGTGAAAGGGAGAAAGAGAATACAACGCATGGGGATGTACATGATGAAAAAGATCAAGAAAATGAGAAAAAGAGTGAACAGAGAGATGGAGAATCAAAGCCCGAGGAAGGAAGGGAAGTGGTACCAAGACCAAAGACCTCGCCTTATCCAACTAGTCCTTCAAAGGAAGATCAAGAAAGGCATGGTGCAAGTGACAATCCTTCCAGACCTCACAAAAGAAAGGCCTGCAATCACACTGACCACAACAAGGCAAAGAGAAGAAAAGTCAAGCTGGAATTAAATTCAGAGCCTAGAGCCAGATTGAAGATCAAATGGTTAGGTGTGTTTCATATCAAAGACCCCTGCAAAGCAAAGAAATTGAAAGCAATCAGTTGTGAATCATCAAAGCTTCAGGAAAAGAAGACTCATGAACATAAGAGCAAAATAAAGAAAAGAAAAGTCAAGCCAAGGGAGTCAGAGGCATGGTCTAATTCCAGGAAGAAGCCCAAATGGTCAAAGTCATATCACATTACAGATTCTTCCAAGGCAAGATTATGGGGAGGTTTTTGGGCCAGAGAAAGGAAGGGTGCAACTCACAAGCTCACCAAAAGATTTCTGTTTCAGCCACCTTGACAGAGCAGGCATCGAGCTATCAGACGTTAAACAAGCGCTTTTTGGGAGGCAACCCAAAGATTTTCAAGTTTTAATTATTTTTAGTTGTGTTTTATTTTCTTGTTTGTTAATTAGGATTTTTTTTTCATTTTTTTAGGATTTAGGAAATTTTCAAAATTGATTGGAATAAGTTTGTAGAAAATAAAATTTTTAAAACAATAGGAAGTAGTAGAAAACGTGACTAAAAATTGAAAAATCTCATTTTGTTTTCTACGCTTCACCTGCGCTTAGCGCAGGTAAAGCGCATAATTGTAATTTTAGTCATTGTTTTCTGCACTTCACTTGCGCTGAGCGCAGGTGAAGCGCAACAGTACGAAATTTTAAAAATCTTTTATTTTCTCATGTGCTTTTCTCTACTTCCTAAGCTTTTCTTTTCACTTTTTCCACTCATAAACCTCCATCAATTTTGAAACTTTCAAATTTCATGCATATTTTCTTTAATTTTTACCAATTGAAATCTTCATTTACTCTATTTTTATGATTTACACTTTAGGATAGCAACCTTAAGGGCCCGTTTGGTGCACAGGATAAGAGACAGGACATGATAACTTTATCCTATCCTGTCAATTATCATGTGTTTGTTGCACCAATATGATATGATAACTTTATCCTGTTGCTTATCCTATCCTTTCCTTCTAGTGTAATTCTTATCCTGAGGGGGGGGCTGGGTTAGGGAGTGATAGGATAGGATAAAATAAAAAAATTTCTTCCTCATTTATCCTCTCTTTCTCTCTCCTCTCTCCCCCTCTTTCTCTCTATCCTCCTCTTTCTCTCTCCTCTTTATTCCCTCTCTGTCCTCTCTCTCTTCCCCTCTTTCTCTCTCATATCTCTTCCCTCTCTCCCCTCCCTCTCTCTCCTCTCTCTCCCCATTTTTCTCTCTCCTCTCTCTCTCCTCTCTCTCTCCTCTCCCCCTTTTCTCTCTCCTATCTCTTCCCTTCCTCTCCTCTCTCCCCCTCTTTCTCTCTCTCCCTCCCTCCCTCCTCTCTCCTCTCTCTCCCCCCTCTTTCTCTCTCCTCTCTCTCTCTCCCTTTTCTCTCTCTCCTCTCTCTCCTCTCTCCTCTCCCCTCCCTCTCTCCTCTCTTTCTTCCCCTTTTTTCTCTCTCTCCTCTCTCTCTCCTCTCTCTCCTCCCTCCCCCTCTTTCTCTCTCCTCCCTCCTTCCTCTTCCCCTCTCTCTCCCTCTTTCTCTCTCCTCTCTATTTCCTCTCTCCCCCTCTTTCTCTCTCTCTTCTCTCTCCTCTCTCTTCCCCCCTCTTTCTCTCTCCTCTCTCTTCCCTCTCTCCTCCTCTCTCCCTACTCCCCCTCCTGCTCTCTCCTCTCTCCCCCTCTTTCCCTCCTCCTCCCTCCTCCTCTCTCTCTCCCCAGTATTTCTCTTTCCTCTCTCTTCCTCTCTCTCTCCTCCCTCTCTCCTCACTCTCCCGCTCTCTCCCCTCTCTCTCCTCTCTCTCCCCCATCTTTCTCTCTCCTCCCTCTCTATAATAACAATTTTTATGGTAATTTTAATATTTTTAGCAATTTTATTTTTTGTAAAATAAATTTAAATATTTTTTAATAAAAAATATATTTTTATTTACGTGTGCTTGCTGAAAAGCAAAAAAATAATTTAAATTTGCAATAAGGGTAATTTTGTCATTTTAATATTCTTTATATCCTATCCTACCATAATCTGTTCATCTCAAACGTAGGATAGGATAAAATAATCATATCTGTCTTCTTATCCTGGTGTACATCAAACATAGGATAAGATAAGAGCTTATCATGCTCTTATCCTATCATGTCACTATCCAACTCTCTTATCCTATCATATCATATCCTATCATGTGCACCAAACGGGCCCTAAGACTTTAAATATTGTTGATTATTGCTATCTTGAATGTGATTTTGGCTGTGTGGAAACATGAAGAACAATTTGCTTGATTGGAATGTTCTTTGTTTTGTGAATTATTGAATTTGAAAGTGTTATGCTCTATTTCTTTCAAAAAAAAAAATTTAACTTTCACTTTCCATGGATTGATTGAATGCTTGCAAAACAAATGAGTATATTCTGTTTTTAGGAAGGCATTACCAAGTGCAGTGAAATTTTGTTGTGAAGAGAGTAATTATTTATGCATGCAAATTGGTTAATGATAGACTTCCATGTTCTTCATGAATTGGTATTTGCAATAAGACATCATTAAAATAAATGTGTTTTTAGCAACTAATTGTTGTTATTTGACTTTTCAAATGCCTAGGATTAAATTACTAGTCTTTTCCGTGGCTTTAGCTCACGAGGAGAAGGCATGAGGAAAAGGATCAGAGAATATGATCCCATGAGATTCAAGAGTGCACAGGCTGCTGCAAGACCCATACTCAGGCATGTTGTTTGAAGAGTTCCGGATATTCTAGCAGTAGCCTGGGGATAGGCCTATTCTTCCAGGGGGAGGTGAAGCAGCAACAGCTTGAGAAAAGGACAAGGACTTACAGGATACAGAGGATGAAGATTGACATTGGTGTTTTTCTTTCTTTTCGTTCTTTTATTTTTCTATTTTCTTTTATTTTATAGGAATAATTTTTAGTTAATTAGAATTTTATTCATGCATTTCAAATTTTTAGGATTTAGGATAATTAGGAAAATAAGGGAAAATTTTTCAAAATTTCTGAAATTAGTTAGTTTAACTAACCAGATTAGGAAAAAAGAAAGAGTTTTGTGATTAATTCCATAATCAGTTAGGATTAGGATGCTTCACAGGAGAACCTATCAGGGTAGTTAATTAAAACCATTAAGTGCTTTATCAAGGAATTTAGCCAAGAAGCCGGTGAGTTGAGAACACAAACACTTGAATTGAGAGTTTTTCATCGTTGCTTGTCAATTTTTTATTGATTGAGTTTTTGGATCTTATTCTGCTTATGGAAAATTTGGATGTGACAAAGGCAATTTTTGTTTTCAATATATTTGCTCAGTGCCAAACAACCAACCCTTGATATAATTTTTCCAATTTCTTGGTAACCCATTTGAGCCTTTAATGATTATTCTTGTGCACCCAAACCATAATTGATATCTATATCCTGTCCCTTATACATTTGAGATAGAGAGCAAGGTGCAAGCAAAGAAAATGGGAAGAAAAGGTTGGTAAATTGAAAATCAAGAAATTCAAAGAGCAGGTACATGAAAGTAAAAACAAGATCACTCCCCCAAAACCAAAAAGAAAAAAATGAATAAATTGAATAAGTTGGGGGGAGTGCAATTTCAAACAAAGAAAGAGGCCTGCAAAAATGAGACAAATCAAGAATAAGATGGTGGAAGGAGAGAAGTTCCAAGTCAAGCAACATCAAAAGATGCTCTCTATTCCAGGTGTTCATTGATTATCCAGAAAAATCATGATTTCTTGATAGCCCAGCCTCATTACAACCTTGAAAAGACCTTTTGATCCATATTGACCATGAGCATGTTTAGGAACTAGAAACGACTATCAATCTTAGTTATTCAATTGTGGTGAAAACATTGAGGGAAACAGTACCCGTGAGCATGAGTGAAATTCCTTGGTTAATCATTTATTGCTTTAATTGCTACTTTTGAGAAAGTTTGATTGTTGATTGTGTTTTGTTCTGATTGAGGATTGGTAACATCTCTTGATTCTGATTTTTTCTGATATTTGGAAAGTGACTTCTGCCTAATGAAGAGATGATGGAAATTTTACTTTATAGTTGTTTATGAGAATTGTACACAAGGGTGATTTGATTTTTGATTACAAAAGGTATCTTGCTTGAGGACAAGGAAGAAGTTAAGTTGGGGGGTATTTGATAAGTATAAATTATGTGTTATTTTCCTATCTTTTTATTACACTTATCAAGGCTAAAATATTAATTTATGCCCCAAAATAATCCCTTTTGTGAATAATTGTGAAAATTGTAATTATTTGGTTTGAGTTTGAATTTGATGCTATTTTTATTAGAAATCTGTTAATTTATGCAGATTTATGGAAGATTTGAAATAGGAGAGAAAATAGCATTAAATGGGGAGATTGTTTGCAGATTTGAAGTTTAAATGAGGACAAAATAAAGATGAGATCAGCAACCATTTAAACAAAGGATCTTGTGGATGACTTTCCCCAATTTGAATTCAAGCTTAAATAAATACAAAATCAAGCCAGAAAAGGGAAACAAGGGAAATCAATCAAGCAAAGGCAAGATCAGAAAGAGATCAAGTGGATAAGTGAGGAATTGAAGAAAGTCTACAGCGTGTTTCACGCTCCACCTGCGCTTAGCGCAGGTGAAGCGCAGCTTACAGAGGGACACGCTTCATCTGCGCTTAGCGCAGGTGAAGCGCAAGTTACGCATCAGCTTTTTAAATTCAAATAACGGATTCATCTCTTCCAATTTTAGATTAGGTTTTCCCAGTCTATAAATAGGAACCTTTTGCAAAGATCAGAGGAGGTCGCCGAGACCCCAACAAAGAGGGAGCGTAGAATTGAGGATAGAAGCATAAGGATTGAAGAAGGTGACAGATTCTTCAGTGGTTTGTAATGGCTACCATGAGTAGCTAAGCTCTCCAGTAGGACTGGATGTAGTGGACTCAATCCCCAAGTGTATGTAAATTCTCTTGTTTTTAATTATAAATTCTCGTTTTTACTTTACTTATATCGGTACTTTTATGTTGTTCTTAATGCATTACTTCCACGCGTGCGCCGGAGTCGTAGGCTAGTGATCAGGATACAACGAGAATGAGATTTCCGGATAGTATTAGAGTTTAGGGGAGCCTAGACATAGGAAACATAACCTCCGATTGCTAAAAGTACTCGTTTATACATAAAGGAATATAGTCCTGTCCCGAGGATTGAAGTGTTTTGGTGAGTGACAGCCCCTTCATAGGCATTCTATAGGAAAGTATGATTAAATTGATAGCCCAGTTAACATAGGAAACTACCTGATAATGAGGGGTATATCCACACTCACAGGAGGCCTATAGATAATTGGAATTGCTAAAGAATATAGGAAACTACCTGACAATGAGGGGTATATCCACACCCACAGGAGGCCTGTAGGAAGTAGTAATTGCTAAGGTATAAGTATTAACAAGTTTATAATTAAAAGGAGAGATTCACATACAGGAGGGGTGCGAAGAAGCGAAATCCAATCCTAGTCCAAGTAATTCTATCTTTTCTCAATTTATTGTTCATCGTTCACTTTTATTATTCTGCACCACAATCATTCTCTTAAACAGTTACTCATTTGCTAATTCGATCACTAAAATTATACGAAGTGAACCGCTTTCTGCGGATACGATATCTTATACTTACTATTATACTGCTAATATTTTGGTATGCTTTCCAGAACATCATCAAACACCAAGTCGTTGCGCGCCTTCCAAATAAGCCAGCTGGTGATGCAAAAAATTCTGGACCAATAATTATCAGCCTCATTATTTCCAAGGCTCAGATTTCCCTTCATCCACAGCCACGTATTAGTTCCTGACCAATGTTCGCCTCGTGTGTCCCGAATAGCATACCACACCTTCGCGGCAAAGGAGCAGTCACGCAGAATGTGAATATCAGTCTCACTTGCTGCATGACAAAGGGGACAGATGTCATCCTCCCCTATATGACAGGTAGCACGTTTATAGTTTGTCTTGAAACCCCTTTTGAGAACCAGGCAAACAAAGCTTCTGACACGACGTGGAATTTTAATCTCCATAAATGCTTCCAAAACTCATTCTCAAAACCATCCTCATGAAATCCCATAATTAAGTCATAAGTTGAGCATGTAGTAAACTCACCACTAGTAGACACACTCCAGGACACAATATCATTTCCCAAGGAGGATAAGGGAGGCATCAGGCTTAGAATTTCAGCCTTGACTGAGGAAGGAATAATATGCTCCACCGTACTGAGATCCCAACTATTACCATTAGAAGCAAAATAAGACACCGCACAATTTCTAAGATGATTAGGAATATCACCCAGAACCTCATCACCAATAATCAGGTTGGAAGGCAGCCAACGACTATGCCAAAAAGATGTAGTCTGCCCATTTCCAAGATTAAACCTTAGGCCCTTCATGAAATCAGACCACGTATTCATAATTCCCCTCTACACATTCGAAACATTTGTACGATGAAGGAGAAGAGGGATATACCCCGAGCCACAACCATATTTATGCCTGAGAACACGAACCCAAAACGCATCCGGCTTATGGATTAACCCCTAGCTGAGCTTCATAATCATGGCCTTATTAAAGCTATATAGATCCTTAAAACCCCAGCCTCCCATATTTGTAGGGAGTGTAAACTCATCCCAACTAACTGTGTGCCAAGTCTTCCTACTGGGTCTATCTCCCCAAATAAAATTACGGCAATAGCGTTCAATTTTTTGACAAATACCTTTAGGAAGGAGGGTACACTGCATGCTATAAGTTGGGGTAGCCGCAAGCACTGTCTGAGCCAAGGTAACACGCCCAGCAAAAGCCAATGAATCCACTTTCCATGTGCTAAGTTTACTCTTTACATGATTAATCAGGTTATCATGTGTTTTTTTTCTCTGACGAGAATGAAGAATTGGAATGCCCAAATATTTACCCAGATCTGTAGAGAGAGAAACCCGAACGATTACACAACTCCAAAGCTCTAGAATAATGAACATATCTAGAGACAAACAACCGTGTTTTTTCAATACTAACTTTCTCCCCCGAAGCTTGACAGAAAGAATCCAAACAACTTAACATAACACCCAACTGAGCCACATTAGCCTTCCCAAACAAAAGAAGATCATCAGCAAAGAATAGATGGGAAATAGGAGGGCGACCTTTGCTTAGAGTAATAGGAATCCAAGACTTATTAGCAGTAGCACCATGGATTAAATGGCCCAATCTCTCCATACACAACACAAACAGATATGGGGAAAGGGGGTCCCCCTGTCTGATGCCTCTTGAAGATTGGAACTCATCAGATGGATATCCATTCACCAAGACTTGCATGGAGGTAGTGGAAATACAATGGTAAATAAGATTGCAAAAATTCTCATTAAACCAATGCCCCTGAGGGTATCAATTATGAAGGACCGATTCAGTCTATCATACGCCTTTTCCAAGTCAAATTTAATGGCCATAAAACCATCCCTACTCTTGCAATTATGCATAAAGTGAAAAACCTCCTGAGCTATCACAAGAAAATCCATCAGACTACGCATTCTAGTGGCAAGAATTTTTGTAACAACTTTATAGATCACGTTACAAAGAATGATAGGCTTGAAATCCTTGATCACTTTAGGGTGGGACACTTTCGGAATGAGCGAAATAAAAGTCTGATTAATCGCAACGATTCTTTCTGGATAGTGAAAAACATCTCTGATCAATTGGAAAACCGAGGGCCCTACCGAATCCCATTGAGACTGAAAAAACATAGGATGTAATCCGTTAGGCCCAGGAGCTTTCCAGGGACCCATGTCACTCACGGCTGAATGAATCTCTTCATTTGTGGGGATGGTTATCATAGCGTCCAAGGTATCCTGTTGAACTTGAGGGAATAGCATAGTACCACTCCACCTAATGCAATCTCCAGGATCATAATAAATAACTTTATAATATTCCAACACCAACTGCTTCAAACGTGCAGGGTCCGAAATGAGCTCCCCCCTTCATTGTATAAAGATGAAATGCGATTATTATTCTGAAGAACAATGGTGCTCAGATGGAAAAAGCGAGTATTCTTGTCACCGAACTGCAACCAATCACGCCTAGCTTTGTGGAACCAGAAAGCTTCCTCCTGAAGAAGAATAGATTGATATTCATGCCAAGGGGATTTATGGGGTTTATCCAAACCCCCATGAGGCCTCATAGACATATGTTTGTTGACACCTTCAAGTATTGCTAAAACACGCCTTTTTTTTATGAAAAACACTACCAAAGTGCTCAGAGTTCCACTTGCTAGCTTTATCCTGGAACATACTAACCGCTTCAAGCCAAGTTATATCCCCCCTCCACGCTTCTGACACCAAAGACTTGAAAGAAGTATCCTCCAACCAGCTAGCCATAAACTTAAACACTTTGGGTCTACTGATATTATCACATGGATGGGTATCCATCAAGAGCGCTTTGTGATCCGAGCAGAAGGATGGAAGGTGATAAACTACTGCGGAGCTAAACCGCATACGCCAATCGGAATTTCAAACTCCCCTATCCAAGCGTTCCTTTACATTCCTCCACTCCCAAGTAAATGGAGGGCCTTCAAATCCCAAGTCAAGAAAACCACACTGGTTAAGAACATCCTGAAAACGATTAATCAAGCGAACATTAGGAGGTCCCCCCTGATTTTTCATGTACCGAACTCAACGAGTTAAAATCTCCAATAGCCGTCCAAGCACCCTGCGTAGTTGATGCCAAGCAAATCAAGTTACTCCAGAGGTCCTCTCTAACAGCTGGACGAGGGGAGGCGTATGTAAGGTCCAAGAATCCCCTCAAAGTGGTTTTAATCATGACAACCAAATCAAATGCAACTTAGCATAATTCCGATTCCAAAAGAATTAACCATTTCATTTGAGAATGTGTCTAGAAGCAACAGGTTTCATCTTGCAGAAGGACAAATATGAGAAGCTTCATTTTAATGGTTAACAGAAGCAATAAGTTGAAAGAATGACAATCTATGAAGGGAAACTTGAAATAAAGATGAGTAAGTTGAAAAGCAACTCATTTAAGCATGCAGAAGCTATCAAGCACTTCTCACAGTTTCCAGAAGCATCTCAAAGACTTCAAATGAAATTGCTTTAGAAGGGAGATTCATTTTAGAGGAAATTCTAAGAAGAAAGCAAAAACATAATTTCACTCTTAAGATATATCAACTGCAGAACATGAAACATGTCACAGAAGCATAAGAATTATCTGCAGTTGATCAGAAGCATTTCTGCAGAAGGAATTTGCAAGTCTAGATTCTGCAGAAGCAGCAAAGCAAACCAGAAAGTCTAAAATGATCTCCTGCTGATTTAGCTGAGGAACACAAGTTTAAATACACTTGAAATAATCCTGAAATCATCCTCAGTACATTCACAGAAGCATTGGTGAAGAAATGAGCCAGTTTTGCTGTCTGCAGAAGCAAGTTCTGCAGAAGCATGAAGGCCAGTCAACTGGACAGCTGTACCTGTCAGCTTTTGCAGCTGTACCTGAAAGGGACTTGTCAATACATCACAGCTGGATCATTTTAACCTCATTCCAACGGCTACAAGGCTCCTCACCTATAAAAGGAGGTGCTCTCTTCACAATGAGACATACCTCTCACTCCAGAAGCATAAAATAATCTCTGCTCTTTCACTGCCAACTTCTGGAGCCTTTTCTCTCTCCTCGAATTCTTTCTAATCTGATTATACAAGTTGTTGAGGGGGAGTTTTTCTCATTAGGAAAGTCTTCTGCTACTCTGATTATAATCTAGTGAGCTATTTGTTCTTTACCTTGCTGTTTCTGTGCTTCTGAAAGGTCAAAGAGATTAGTCTGTTGTAAAATCTCTTGTGACACATTAGGTGAAGTATTTGGAGAGGTTGTAAAGGCTCTGGTGTGAGCCTGTGAGTGTTTGGAGTTTGCAGAAGGAAGTTCTGCAGATTTCTGGACCTGTGCTTCTGCAGAAAGTCCTGCAGTAAGTCAGGGTCTGTTTCTGTGAGTTTGGTGATTCTGTAGAAAGCCTGAAGAGGCTGTGGAAAAAGAATACTAGTGGTAGTGTGTACCCAAAGGTTGTAACTGATTTGTTAGTGAGAAAAATCCTACAGAAGGTAGGGACTGGACGTAGCCTCAGGTTGGAAGAGGTGAACCAGTATAAAAACCTTTGTTTTTTCTTCTTTCCCTTACTCTCTTAACTTCTGCATGTGCACAAAAAGTTTTCAAAACTAATAATACCTAAGTAAGTGGCAACTAAATTGATTCCACCAAAGGAATCCTATTTTCAGCATAATAAGCATTAATACTTACAATTTTACTTGTGCAGATCCATCTTCTAATAAACAGCCAAGAACTTATCTTGAGCAGAATTTTATTAGAAGATAAAATTGCAGAATTTTAAAAGAATCACAATTCAACCCCCCTTGTTGTGATTCAACCATATACTTCAGCGTACACACAAGTAATAAACCAAGGAGGACAACCATCTACTAGAATCACACGAAGGTGGATAAATTGTGGGTTATCTTGGATGATTTCAACTGTACAACAACCTCCCTCCATAGTACCCAGATGCCACCAGAAAAACCACAAGCATGGACAATATGATTATAAGGAAGACCAAGCCTTTTGATAACCCGGTTTGCCTTAGACCCACTAATACGCGGCTCAAAAATGGACAAAACATCAAAAGAATACTTCTTATTCAGATTACGAACAACAGCAGGGAGAGATTTGGAACCTGCACCCCTTACATTCCATGCTAAGACCTTCATTAAAAAATAAAGTAGAGAAGATCAAGAACTCTGTTGCACCACCGTGCTCTCAAACAGAGCAGTACCCTTATCTAATTCAGCCATAGGGACAGTTTCATTAACAGTCTCCTGACCTACTAACGCGTGCTGATGGCCCACATGACCCAAAGCTAGATCTGGGGGTCTACCATTACAAACCACCAATTTGGATTCACCACTTCAAGATCAGTCTTTTGAAAAGGCACCAAAGCATCGGTCAAAAGAGGCAATGGGATGGACAAACGAGACCCAATATTTCGGGCCCATCTTTAACACTTTTAAACTTCACTTGGGATTTCAAATTAAGGCCCGTTTTGGATTTCAGATGCTTCCCTGGCCCAATTTGGCGAGTCACATGCCCCACAGTACTTGGGCTATCACTCTCCTTCCTTGTCAAAGTCTCTCCCACGTGACTAGTTGGACTACTAGGCCGAATCACCTTTGGCACATTCAAGTCTCCTTTAGAAATCTCATGCGCACGGCTTGATTCTCCCACCAAGTTGGTACGCTTTCCCTTCCTATTCACAGATCCCGAAACTGTCGCGCCAATGATTGGTTTCTCATTATTGCTCCCTAAATTCAAGGCAGCCTTACCAATTCTTTTTATTCCCCCTGGTTAGCCCCATCATCATGAGTTAGGCCCATGTTCGATCCTGGGTCAGATTCTGCATGGGAAATCAATTCAGAATCCTTCTGAGCCACATCATCATGATCCCGAAGAGCGGAGAATTTGGAACCATGAAATTGATTACCACTTGTTTGCTTCAAGACACCTACATTATCTCCGTTAATTCCCTCCAACCCAGCAGCACGACCTTTACCTCCAACCTTCCCGCTGGTGGTCCTAGAATTATGTCGCTGATTTTTCTGCACGATCATCCAAGGCCCAAAACTGTCACCTTCTGACGGCACCAACGTATCCCTCCGATCCACCATTGACGCATCCAATTCCCCCCTGGGCTGCCACAACTTATACAAACGTGCTTGAAAATATCTCAGGCTCATTCTTCTCCCCAAAAGAATTGACCTCTTCCATGGAGTCCTAATCATTACACGTTCCTCCTCCGTTAATCGAACTATGGGACATAACGGATCTCCCAGGAACTCATCATTTCGACCTTGCTCTTCATTGTTACTATCCCCATTGTGGTTAGTCTCCTCCATGAATTCCATATCCTCCTCACTCACATTATGAACATTCACTCCCAAGCATATATCCTTGTAGGACACCATCTCACGATCAAGACCCATCCCAGTCGCCGTCTGGAATTTCACAGCCACCTTCTCCACTAAGTGGGCTTGCAGATGTGCACCCTGCGACACCTGGGTGGTGGTTTCAGCAGTTACACCCTCAGATGGTGAGTCCACCATTGCACCAACTTTCGGCTTCTTTTTACTCCTATCCAGTTGAGAGATCACCGCCAGAAACCCTAGCAGAGCTTTTCATCATACCTTGGAATTAATATTTTGATGCAATAAAAGCATAATTCGTGTGCTCTAAAATCAGCCACCCAACTCACACCACTTGTTGGATGAATTCAGATACCAATAAATTTTTTTATACAATATGAACCCACTCGTTCTTACTCGATATAAATTTTTTCAAACCACCTAAACTCATATACCCAGTTGAACCTACCCACATGCCTGCACGGGTTCGGGAGGTAAATATTTTATGCACACCCCTAACAAAACTCCTAACTAATTGTATTGATTTAATATAGAATTAATTATCTGATCTTATCTTCAAACTACAAATTTTATTTTCTTTATAGTTTAAAATTATAAATGATTTAAGAATATCTTTATAATTTTAAAACATAAAAGTTATATTATTATTATTTTTATTATTAAAATTTATATTTAATACATGGAATATATTAAATGGTATAGTAAATATTTATTACACTTCATTAAATTTTAAATGTTAAAACTATTAACTAATTAAATGAATTTTAAAGTGTTTAATAAACTTGCTTAATATTATTAGTTTTTTTTTGTGGAAGACCACAACTATCCTTTAAGGAATGCAATCTTACTT
The DNA here is from genome assembly GCA_026901365.1 of Sesbania bispinosa. NCBI lineage: Eukaryota > Viridiplantae > Streptophyta > Magnoliopsida > Fabales > Fabaceae > Sesbania > Sesbania bispinosa. The sequence continues at coordinate 664,973 of QLOH01000518.1, read as the reverse complement.
GAGTTGGGTAGGAGCTCTATGCGTGACAAATATTTCACTTCAAGTATTTAATGCATTAATATTATTATTAGCTTAGATATATTTATTTCCAATAACTATGCAAAATGGTTGAAATGTATTTTTATTATATGATGAGAATTAAGTAAATTGTATAAAAAATATTCATAATGGCTCATTTAATAAACTAATTCAATATATATTTTATTGTTTTTTAAATTTTAAAATTAATAACAAATTATGTACATATTCAAATTATAATCACCTTCACATATGGTTTTTTTTAAAATATTGTAAATATAAAATAAAAATAAATTCAAAGTTATTATCTCTAGTGTATGTGTATAATTCACTTGAGCAATGGTATATTGGTATTGAACTATTGATAGCAAGGAACTCACTTAAATAATACTATTAGATTAGATACTGTATTTAACTATTTAAACTAGATATAATATATGAAACACTGTAAAAATACAATTCATTTGATATGTATTATTATTAAAGTTATTTAATGTTATAATTATTAAATATAGCATGCTAAATATAATAAACAAATATTAACTCCATTAAATTCTAAACATAAAATATATATTAAATTTAAAATTTTCTTGGACAATATTATAAATATTGTATTAATTAAATGTAATATACAAAAAGTTATATTACATTTTATTTGATATGTATAAATACTATTATTATTAAATTTTATATTTATGGAAACTAATATATTAAGAACAAAATAGATTATATTATGGGAAAAGAATATTATATATTAAATGTTATAAGCAATGTAAATTAATTTTTAAAATTTTAAATGAAAAATATATATTTTAGATTAACTTACTTCTATATTAGTTTTAGAGTAAAATCAATATTTTGTATTTTATTTAATTATAAATTTAATTTAGTCTTTTATAATTTAATATTATATAATAATGTATTTGTAATTCTAAAAATGTAAAATTATTTCATATATAATATTTTATAATTATATACAAAATAAAAAATAAATTTAATTGAGTTTATATTATTTAAAGACTATAATAATTAATTTAAATTATAATTTTGAGTGAATTTCGAATAAAAGTATAGAATCAAATATTACTCAGAAACGTAAGAAAACAAAAATATGCTTCTAAAGCATCAAATTGATTTGTCTTTACACGAAACTTCTAGAACAGTAGTTAAACCAATACAATTGATATTTATATGAAAATTTTGATTTAGAAATCAAGTTATCAAGATTTGGGTAAGCAAAACAATAAATTAATATAATTGCAGAAAAATAAAAGGAGATAGATATTGTAAAGTGATTTTATATTGTTTAACCCTCCCATTTTTTTATGTTAGTATCTTTTTACTAATCAAGCTTGATTTATAAGGTAGGTATTCTTTTCTCCGAGTCTCCTCAGGCTTCACATTAGTATTTTTCTCAAGCCTCTACAAGTTTCAATACTCTCCACCAACACTGAATCTCACCAGTTACTTTGGGAGATTGCAACTTTACATTGTATGAAATGACATTTTTATATGGTTAAATATGTTTTTAGTTCTGAAAATATAGACAATATTTGATTTTAATCCCTATAATTTAAAACTAATAGTTTTTGTCCTTCAAGAATTGAAAATATACCAATTTAGTTCTTATTGCACAGTTCTGCTACAGGTTTTACAACGAATTAGCTACGTTTTTTTATCAATAAGGACTGAAAATGGGTATTTTCACTTTTTGATGGACCAAATACACCGGTTTTGAATTATAGGGACTAAAATCAAATCCCGACTATATTTCAGGCATTGAAAACATATTTAATCCTATTTGTATATAATGCTCAAAGAAACACTCAAGGAGTGGATGGATCCTTTTACAACAGAACTGAGACTCACTCTCTATGATTTTTAGAAACAAGGATTTAAGATGTGGAGTGGTTAAAAGGAGAGTGTTTTTTTTCTTCAAAAGGTGAAAATTGTAATTCTATTAGCTATTTTCACTTGGAAATTTAAATCTCCCCTTTCTTATATTTGTGCTACTGGAGAAGCTAGCTTAGAATTTGGAGCCAATATAGCCATTGAAAATCTGTTTGAATTTAGTCGACAATTGCAATTACTTTGGTGTGGTCACTTTCAGGTACAACATTTTCTCTTTCTTCCTTTGAACATTTAATGTTTCTGGAGTTGTGATTTTGATCTCCTACTTTCATGCTTCTAGAAAGATACTTGAATGTCCTTCATCTTAAATATTTGAAGAATAATAGCTTAAAGAGTGTGCAGAAAAACAAGATTACAACTTGAACATTGCTCTGATGCTTCTAGAGGTGTATAATTCATTAATTCTGCTTTTAGAGCCAAATTTAGAGTTTGTTTGGGTGGAATTTCTGCAGAAGTACTTTTAGGTGAAAAAAATAGCATGAATCAAAGAAGTCAAATATATTTAACTTCTCCATAAGTTAAAATTAGTTATTTTTGGAGAAGTTAAATGGGAGAGCTTTGGGAGTAGGTGGTCTACAAAGACTAATTTTAACTTATGGACAAGTTAAATACATTTGACCTATTTGATTCATGTTATTTTTTCACCTAGAAGTACTTCTGCATAAGTTCCAACCAAACAGACTCTTATTCTTCTATAACATTGATTTCAATTGTTTTGTTTGCATATGTAACACCCTTAGTTACCACTAAAAACGCTATATAATTAACCATGCAATAGACAGACATTAATTACGAGTCGGTAAAAATTCAATTTTTTTTTGTAATTGTAGATGAAAAAATATGAATACAAATGCATTGTCCTATCTCATCTCTAATTCTTTTTAAAATATTACAAAGTTCTTGCCATGTTAACCATATTTCGTAAAACATGGAATTGTAAATTGATTTTGCAGAAACATAAACCATACAACCACATACATAATTGAAAATCACCATCATTACCAACATAAAAACATATTGTCAAATTTACATCACCAGATGTAAATACCAAATAACAAATAGAATAACCCAAACGAGTTCTATAGTAATGAAATAAATAAAACATGAACCCAAATAAAAAAACAAAGTGAAGGTCACTACATCAAAGTTGCATAGCACTAACTAGACTCTAACACCTACCCAAACCACACATCGCAACTAGCAAAAGGAGAAAAGCTATCGGGGTCCTCCTCCTCCTCAGACGAGTTGTCGATCACCATAGCAACAAAAGTACCAGGGATAGGAATGCTCAAGGGTACAGACGCCAAGGGTGGTATAACCAATAATTCCATGTATTCCACATACTTGGACCCATCCGATGTAGCATGTAACACGGTTCATACAGATGCTTATAGTCAGAGGCACACGAAGAAACTGACGACACCGCGCGTGGCCGACGAATAGTAGTTGGCCTAACTAGGTGAGGTGGTGTCCTAAACTCCAAAGTAAGCGGTATGACAAAGGTGATGGTCGGCATCAACAGAAATCCAGGGTGAGTTACAGCCACATGTAACCTAGCTCCCCGTATGAATGCATCAGTGTGAAACATCTGTGATGCTCTTTTGCCTTTCCAGGTTGAAATGTATGCACCCTCACCCTCGATGTCAGATCCATGTGTGTGGTCAACTTTACAGTATTAACAACGTAAGCATATAGACAAACAAGGAGAGTGGGAAACACTAGAAGGGGGTTGAATAGTGTTTTATAATTTCAAGCAAATTTTATAGGAAACCTTCTCACAAACAGAGTTTAACAAAGCTTTTGGGTAACTTGCTGAAACTGGTATTTTCAGAGACTTGCTGAAATTAATGTTTCAGCACGTTCAAATCACAGTATTAAAAACTTGTTTTATAAAGAGTTTGAGGTAGATTTAAGTTCAAGCTTATAAAACTGATTATTCAGAACCCTCTTGTTAGTTCAAATAACAAATGTAAAGAGATAAGGGTGGAGAAAACTTAGCCAAGAAATTTATCTTGGTTCACTCAAATCCACCGTGAGCTACGTCCAGTCCCAATGCTAAACCAGCAAAGGATTTCCACTAACTGATCACAGTTACAAGTATTGTTTTATCCACAACCTCTTCAGGCTAAACCCAAGTATTATTTTACAGACAAGCCTCTCCAGGATCAAACCCAAGTATTGTTTTACAGACAAGCCTCTCCAGGCTCAAACCCAAGTATTGTTTGTTTCACCAAGCCTCTCCAGGCTCTCAGACACTTGAAAGTGTTTACAGAAAATGGAGGTTTAAGTTCTTGAGAAACTTAATCTGAGAAATATCGTGTACAAAGGATAACTGAGTATAAACTCAGGATACAGTGAAGGTTTTCTGAGTACAAATATTATCAGAGAATAGCAGCTTGAATTTTGCAGCGTTTTGGCTCAATAAAATTCTTCTCTAAGCTTGGTCGTCATCTTCAAAGTCTTCCATGAAGCAATATATAGAGTTCAGAAATAAATTCATTGAAGATTGCTTAACCACCATTGAGAAATAACATTTAATTCTTTTTAAGACGTTGTGAAATAATCTCCTTAAAGCTTCTGACTTTGAGACTTGCAGGTGTTGCAGTCTGTGACACTGCTCTGACACGTACAACAAATTCCCTTTTAAGATTAAGTGATTCTGATATAACAAAGGGATCCTGAAAACATTCCTTAAATGAATCAAACTTGCTTCAGACGAAAAGGATGCATTGAAGTCTTGAGCAGACAACCTTTAGACTTCAGTCAAATGCCATGATGTAGGTCTTCAGCAGTTCTCCTTTAAATGATTATTTTAAAACTTCAGAAGGATGGATGATCTTCAGCAGGTCTTTTGTTCTTCAGAGAGTTCCCCATAACAGCGGGTTCAACTTCGGAGGGTTTTCATATACCAGAGAGGGTAGCTCTTCACAAAGATTGCTAAAACATTTAAACACACTTCCTTCAAGTGAAAATTGTTCTTAAAAGGTAATCCTTTTAACTCAAATTTGTTATCCATTAAAACTTAGGATTTATGAGACTTTAAACATTATTAATATCCTTAATAATATTTAAGACTCAACATTCTTCCCCTTTTTAATGATGACAAATTTGTTTAAAAAGAAACTTAGCAAATATCTGAAGGGAAATAAAAGTGTGAAGATTAGAATATACTGATCCCCCTAAATTAGATACTTGTTCTGAGTACCTTGCTCCCCCTGAAACAGTGATTTCTTCCAAAATATATTTAATTTCAGATTGCAGATACTTCCTTTTAATCTTCTTTTCTTTTTATAGATCATCTTTATTTTTAATACTCCCCCTTTTCTCATCAATCAAAAGGGTGAACAGAAGTGATCAAAAGCAATAAATACAGCTAATAAAAATGGGGTAGGTAAAGAAATTAAATCAGACATAGCAGCTATAAGCATTGATTCTCAATCATTGCAAGATATAACGTACATAGTTGATTAAATACGACATAAGCATAATAAAATCACGTAGACAAATCACAGAGAAGATATATCATAATCATATTGAAATTCTCAACACAAAAGAGACTTGTAAACATATAGACTTTTCTGAAATTTTGGCAACTCAACAATTGTTAGTCCTCTTAAGCTTTGGCTTGGGATCTTCATTCTGGGAATGGAGAGGAACAACATTCATATGCCTCACTATGCGTTGCAGTCTATTATTTCTCCTTCTCAATCTTCTGATATCTTCTTCTCTCATGGCCAGAACTTCAGCAAGATCAGCTTCCTTGTAAATGATATTAATATGTTTCCAGGTGAAAGTGATCTCCACAAAGCCAACAGGAAAACCATATTCAGCAGGATTAACAACCAACCAAGTATAGACAGTAGGAGTATATACCACTATGGCTCAATCTTCTTCCTTGTATTCATCAAGTACACGCTTGGAACCAGGAAACGTTCCAGTAAACCAGGTACGAATTTCCTGAGTTGAGAGGGTGCTCTTGGTCATGCAGTCAACAAAGTCATATCTAGTTCCTGAGCAGGAGCCCTCCTTTTCCCTTTCTTACCAGTATGAATCCCATATCCTATCTCTGTAAGAGTGGTCAAAGCCCCCATAGGCTTCAAGATCTTCAGGGAGTCTTTCCCATTCTTCTCTAGTGAAAGGTTCTGGACGATCCATATAGGCAGAGTAGAATTTTAGTTCCTTCTTTTTATCTTCTGGACCTTCAGCAAGTGGCAGCCTTGGCACAAATCTGTCTAGTTGCCAATAAATCTTTGTTGAAGGCTTCATAGTGAGATGAGTTTGAGGCTTGAATCCTCTACAACCAGATTTTTCAGCAACATACTTGGAATATACCTCAGCTTCCATGTTTAAGTGTCTGATTAGAATCCAGTCTTCAGCAGGTATTAGTGCTGCATCAGATGAATCCACATCAATCTTCTTCCGGTAGTGCCTGGGAGGTTCCACACCTTGTCCAATCTTTTCTATTTGATCAGACCCTCCCCCTAAAGCCTTGACCATCCTCCTTATTCTTACATCTTCAACAGGGCTTTTTGAGCAGCTTCAGTAAGTGCTCTATCATTATCCTCTTGTTCTTCTCTCTTTCTCTCTTCTTCTTCATCAATAGCAGTGACAATCTCCACTACTTTCTGAAGTTCTGGATCAGGATGTATAGAGGCCAACGGCCCTAACAATGAGTGGTTCTGAAGAACCTCCACTCACAGTTTCATCCATCATGGCATGTCCGTTGGAAGACAAGATAGGCTTAGAAACTTTAGCAGGCACATTAGTAGCCTGACCCACAATTTCAGGAGGTTCATTGTGAACCTTCTGAATAGGTTCAGGTTCCTGTTGTGTAGATGCTTAGCTACTTTTTCAGATGGAGTAGCTTTCTGATATGCAGCTTCCACCTCTCTTACCCTTTCTAGCAGGGGTAACAATTTTTTGTGAAACCTTAGTCCTTGGTTTCTTCACCTTGACAACCTTTTTCTTATGAGTTACTTCAGCAGCTTTGAATTCCTCCTTCCTTATATCTCCCTGAATCTCATCCTCAAGGATCTCCAATACAGATTTCTGGAACTTCTCAGCAAGTTTCTTCTTCCTCTTTTGCTCTAGTTTCTTTAGGTTGATCCCCATCTACTTGACAGTTGTTGCATTGAAGAAACTAGGGCATTTGTGGTCAAACAGGTTCTCCGTTGGTACCTTGTAATGCATCAGTATCTTCATTATCAAGGTATTGTGGGGCAGATTTGCAGCAGAGTCCTGTGCTCTCCTAAACATTCCATAGAGAATGACCCACGGTAGGTTTATCTTCTTCTGAAGAAGGTGAATGACACAGAACCTCTCCAACTCAGAGATGTGATCCTTACCACCTCCCTTGGGGATGATGAAGCACCCCAGTACAACGAAAAGTAGCCTAGGAATATTCAGCATACCAATCCCCTTAGGGTTTGAGGGATCTACCTCTCCAAAAAGCATTTTGTTGAACTTCCCAGCTCCACCATTTTTGGCTTCCCAGTTTGGCATGAAGATAGCTTCTTCACCCTTGATACCTGTTACTTGCTTCAACACAGTGTTATCCACCACAATCTCGTGACCCATCACATTTGCCTTCAATTACATCTTTCTGTTACCTTCCACTTCTCTAACTATCCTCTAGAACTCGTAGACACTGGCCTCATGCCAGCCACAGTCAATCACATTGAAGAAAGGCAACCACCCAGCACTCCTGAAATAATCAGTGAGGTCGAACCCGTTCTCAGCAAGGTTCTTGAAGTTAACACTCCTTGAAGGGACAATCTTTCCTCCAGCCTTTTTGGACGCCATTGCAGTAGCAGAAGGAAGCTTGGAAGAAATTAGGTTAACTTGGAGATTCTGAAAGCTCAAAGGGTGCAGAGAGAAATGACAGGAAGAGAGGGTAAAAAGAGTGTAACTGTTGAATAGCTTCCACTGACATATTTATAGGGTCAAGTAGCATTAATTATGGCAGTTACAGGCTGCGCAGACTTGGGGAGACGTGCAATCGTGCAGTTTCAGAAGACAGGTGAAAAGCCAACCGTCTCAGGATGCCACGTCATTAAGTGACAATTTCAGAAAGTATATATGTTCAGCAAGTTCATGCAATTCAGCAGGTGTACATTTCAGAAGACACACATTTCAGAGAGTTCATGTATTTCATACAATTACATGTACACATATTTTCAGAGACATTTAAAGATTGCAATATTAAATAATGTTACCAGCAGGGATACTTGAATTTGAACTTTATTTGCTGAGACTCAACATTGTTTCCAGAGATGCCTTTGTTGCTTCAGTAGCTTGTGTTGAAGGCTCTTGGAACATAAACTTTCTTTTCATTTTGAGTTCCTCTCATCCATTCTTTTGCAGTGATTCTGGGAGTTTTCTTAGACCTGCTTAATACATCTGCAAGAGAAATAATAAGAGTTTTTGGTACCCAAATTTTCTTGGGTCCACCAAGGTCAGTTACAGGTACAGGTTCCTCTTCCTGTTTACACTCAGATTTAAATAATCTGTGTTTGTCACAATGAGGACACCCATCAACCTTTTTCTTATCCTTTTTAGGCAAATCAAAACTTGATGATTTGGGTGATAGTTTCTCAGAGAAACCTAAGCCTCTTTTATCATTCAACCTTTTCTGAGTCTTCAATAATCTGTTAAGATTATTTGTTCCTTCAGTAAAGTTGGCTAGGTCTTTAGTAAGTTCCAAAACCTGTCCTTGAAGTTTCTGTTTTTCTTCAAGTAGATTTTTGAAATTGCTATTCTCCTGAACCTGAAGCTCTTCTTTCAGTGTAAGATTTTCTTTTTCAAAATCCTTGTTTTTGTTACATACAACAACATATGCATTTGAAATCTTCTTATACTTTCTGAAGAGTTCCTTGGTGCTATCAACTAAATCGTCATATTCATCTAGAAGAGTTAAGGATGTTACCACAGGACCAGAATCTTCATGGATGATTTGATTTGCCATAAAGCACAAGGTTGTTTCTTCAGATGGATCTTCTTCACTTTCTGAAGTTTGATCTTCTATATGCTTGTAATCTTCATCTTCTATAAGAGCATATGAGGCTAGCCAATCCCATATTTCCTTGGCAGAGTTAAATCCCTTAACCATATCATACTTAGTTTTGCTCATAGAACAGATTAAGTAGAGTTTGGCTTGAGCATTGAGTTGAACTTTAATATTTTGCTCATAGGACCACTCAGCTTTGGAAATGGGTACTCCATTTCTCATGGGAACATAATCACCATCAGCAACTATATCCCAGAGATCTAGATTATAGCTTTCCATGAACAACTTCATATGTTCTTTCCAGAAAAAATAATCTTTTCTGCTGAAGATTGGGGGTCTGGTTACAGATGTTCCTACAGAGATATGGGCATTGTAGCTTGTTGAGGTTACCATCTGGATCTTCTTTCCTCAGCACTTGTTAGATGCTCAACCCAAGGTTGAGCTCTGATACCAACTGTAGAAACCATAGGAAACACTAGAAGGGGATTGAATAATATTTTATAATTTCAAATAGATTTTATAGGAAACCTTTTCACAAACAAAGATTAACAAAGCTTTTGGGTAACTTGTTGAAACTGGTATTTTCAGAGACATGCTGAAATGTTTCAGCAGGTTCAAATCACAGTATTAAAAAGTTGTTTTATAAAGAGTTTGAGATAGATTTAAGTTCAAGCTTATAAAAATGATTATTCAGAACCCTCTTGTTAGTTCAAATAACAAATGTAAAGAGATAAAGGTTGAGAAAACTTAGCCAAGAAATTTATCCTGGTTCACTCACATCCAGCGTGAGCTACGTCTAGTCCCAATGCTAAACCAGCAAAGGATTTCCATTAACTGATCACAGTTACAAGTATTGTTTTATCCACAACCTCTTCAGGCTAAACCCAAGTATTATTTTACAAACAAGCCTCTCCAGGCTCAAACCCAAGTATTGTTTTACAGAAAAGCCTCTCCAGGCTCAAACCCAAGTATTGTTTGTTTCACCAAGCCTCTCCAGGCTCTCAGACACTTGAAAGTGTTTACAGAAATGGAGGTTTAAGTCCTTGAGAAACTTAAACTGAGAAATATCTTGTACAAAGGATAACTGAGTATAAACTCAGGATACAATGAAGGTTTTCTAAGTACAAATATTTTCAGAGAATAGCAGCTTGAATTTTGCAGCTTTTGGCTCAATAAAATTCTTCTCTAAGCTTGGCCATCATCTTCAAAGTCTTCCATGAAGCAATATATAGAGTTCAGAAACAAATCCGTTGAAGATTGCTTAACCACCGTTGAGAAATAGCTTTTAATGCTTTTTAAGATGTTGTGAAAAAATCTCCTTAAAGCTTCTGACTTTGAGAGTTACAGGTGTTGCATTCTGTGACACTGCTCTGACACGTACAACAGATTCCCTTTTAAGGTTAAGTGATTCTGATATAACAAAGGGATCCTGAAAACATTCCTTAAATGAATCAAACTTGCTTCAGACGAAAAGGATGCATTGAAGTCTTGAGCAGACGACCTTTAGACTTCAGTCAAATGCCATGATGTAGGTCTTCAGCGGTTCTCCTTTAAATGATTATTTTAAAACTTCAGAAGGATGGATGATCTTCAACAGGTCTTTTGTTCTTCAGAGAGTTCCCCATAACAGCAAGTTCAACTTCGGAGAGTTTTCATATACCAGAGGGTAGCTCTTCACAAAGATTGCTGAAACATTTAAACACACTTCCTTCAAGTGAAAATTGTTCTTAAAAAGTAATCCTTTTAACTCAAATTTGTTATCCATTAAAACTTAGGATTGATGAGACTTTAAACATTATTAATATCCTTAATAATCTTTTGAGACTCAACAAATACTTTACATGAACTCAGTAATGTAGGATATAATGACTAAAGCGTAACCAACTAGACAGACAGACTAATACATGAGTATATAACACATACATCACAAGTCATAAGTCACAAAAATACATGTACGCAATGTATGTAGCTAACACATTGCTTTGTATAGCATGTTATATCATGCAATGCAAGTGTGCCCAAGGAAATCATGAACATAATGCAAACAATAACTGCAAAATTAGGGAAGTGATTAGGAACCCCTACTAGTCTCGGTATATAGAGCCTCCTTCTAAAAAAAATAGATCAATCATTTATCTAAAAAATCTCCTTTCGAGCAATCTCCACTGATCTTGAAATCTCGAGAGCGTCAACGTAGTCAAGTTGTTCCCAATGGGACCCAACAATAGGTAGAGATCCTATGTCACATGGTACCCCTTAGAACTCAACCACCGCCAAGGTTGGCTTCCCATCTCGTCTTTAGGTACACAATCGTTCAGACGTAACTATGCATTTATGATGAATGTCACATACTTATTCACATATATACTTTATACTTATGCCCCACCGGCAGAGTCACCCTCTTTTACACAACCACCAACCGTGGTTCAACAACAGATTCAGTAGTAGTTTCCATCTAGGAAACCACACCCCAAACTTCTCATGTCTTATGTACTTAGATAGTGTTCATTATAAGATTTTATGGTATGTTGTATTCAATTTCTTTCTCAATTTGATAATTGATTATACTTGTACCCTAAAGCTTACTATGACTTATGTATATGTCTTACGATTTACTTCTCACGTCATCTCAAGTGTTGAGTCTTAATGTCTTATGCACTGTAAGATTCATTCCTTAAGGTATCTTAATTAGCTCTACAGCCTCAAACTTGAGTCGTAAATGTATTATGTTTAGAAGTATAATGAATGATTGAGTATTAGGTATACTTCTTTAAGTTTTATCTTTCCTTAATTAAGCTTAGTCATCCTTAATTAAGCCTTCTTATAATTAATTAACGCTTAATAAACCTTAATCAATTCTGAAAATTAGATTTAACCCTTAATTAAGTCTTATTTAGATTTAATCAACTTTAATTAAGTCTTAATCTTTAATTAAACTCTTAATTAAGTCTGGAGCACTTCTTAATAAACTACCTTAATCTATAATTAAGTCTTATTTAAACTTGATTAGTGTTAATCATAATTACTTAAATCTTAATAATCATTAACCCTTAATTATCCCGTAATCATTCTCAAATAAAATAATTAAGGTAAATTATAGTTAATCATCTTAATTGATTACCCTAAATGATTAAGCTAATGGGCCTCTTAATTAAGATTTTTTTTTTGGTCAACTACCTCTTAATTAAGATGATGACTCTAATTATTAATAGATTGGATTAGGTTTGGGCCCAATCATGAAACTAGGCTCTATATGTCTTCATGAAATGATTATTTTGGTTTATGTTTATTTATGATTTTTTTGGTCATAATGTTTATTTATGATTTAAAATGGTATTTTAGGCCTTTATACCCATAAAACATCATGTTTATTTATGATTAAAAATGGCTTTTATGAGTATAGGCCATTCTCTTAAACTTTGGCTTTTTAACACTTTAACCTTTTTAACTTTTACTACTACTTTTTATCATGTGCCTCTTATAAGCCCACAATCACATAACCACTTTCATTCTTACACAAATTGGATCAAATACTTAACTCATCATGAACATGTATGATAAACACCATGAATTTCACTTAAATTCAAATAATTTTCAAAAATTATAAAATTCACATATATGAATCTACATGCATCTAGTAGTAAAAAAATCATACCAAATCACCAATGCACATATATTATCAATACAAAGCAGGCATCCTTATAAAAAGAGTCATCGCTTAATTAAAAAAAATCATATGTGCTTCAAATCACCTAGCCAACACATTTTCATCATCAAACAAATTTACAAAAACATTTCATCACCAAAATCAAGTACAGGCCGAATTCATACTCCACATATACACATGTTCATACTTCAAAATTTTAAAAAGAAAAATAAGAAAACAGGGCCAAGGATCATCCTCACTCTAGTCACCAATCATACTAGAGTTCAAGGGTTCTCCTATCCTTATAAAATCCTAAGCTCAAGCTTCAAAATGGTGATGAGTTCAACTTCACCAAATCTCTTTTTGACTCCAAATAAGCCTTGCTTTTGATCTCCCAAAAATAATTTACCAAAGGTGTTTTATGGAAATTTTGGATTAACAGAGTGAAGAAGCAAAAATGGAGAGGAAATGGAAGAGACATATTTGGCTAACAAGGGAGAGAAGAATGGTTTTTAGCATTTAATTTTTAATGGTATGAAGGTAAATTACTTTAGGGGACACCTTTGCTTTAGGATATGTGAGCATGTTTGCTATGACTTTTTGGTTAATTAAGCTAGGTTAGTGAGTTATTAAAGTTCCTTTAAGTGTATGAGGATGCCTTAATTGATAGTTAAAATTTAGAGAATTAAGTGAATGAGCATTTTGGTAATTTTGTAGTAAGAGTAAGGGTAAAATAGTAATTTCACACAAAAAATCTATAAGAATTCTAGGAAAATATGAAAACCACTTATAACCCTAATTAAACCCTAAATGATAATTAAAATTCATTTAATCATCCAAAATGCATTTGGATTATCACCACCATATTTTCCACATTTTATCAAGATTAATAGAATATTCTGCATTGTCTTTACCTGCCAACGCGGAAAACTACGATCCCTCCACTACTATTTTGTCAGCCACATTTTCCCATGCTGAGGTAATGATGGGTTTCTGGCAAGCGAACCAAAAATTCAGTAGTATAATAGTAAGAGAGTTATCGTATCCACAGGGAACGGTCAATCCGTGTATAGTTGTGATCTATTTATCAAGAGAACAAAATGGGTTTATGAGAATATTGTTGTGTGAAAAACGTAAATAGCAAATTAATAATCAATTGAATTAGAAAGAAAGAGTTAGAGACACTTTACTTGGATTAGGATTGAACTTCATCTCATCGCACCCCTCATGTATGTCGAGACTATCTATTATTTATGGCTTTGAACTATAACACTGTAGACAAACTATATTGCTAAGACCCTGAGTTACCAGCAGCCTCACACACTCAAAGGTATTCCATGCAGGTTCTCCCAAGCGACAGACTTACCCTCGACTTATTTTGCTTTCTTTATTCCGTTTGTAAAAGAACTAATTGATAAACGAGGCCTAATCCTCTAGACGCACCTTCATTAGAGTACTGTCACTACCCATCACTCATCAGGAAACATCTACATTTCGATTCCTGGATTGACAATCAACTAATCCTTTGTTATCGGTCCATTAGACCATGCCTATCCTTTAGATGCCCTTCATTAGGATACCCACACTATCCATCAATCATTAGCAACACCCATGTTTCAGTCACTGGTTAACCGAGTATTCTTATCCACTCAGAGGTTGAGTTTCCTATGTCTAGGCCCCCCTAAACTCAATCCTAGTCGTAACATTAATTACAAACTAGCCTATAACTCTGGCGCAAGCGCGGAAGTTAGGAACCAAGCACAGAATAAGATTAGCAACATTATAGCTAGGGAACTACATAAATAAATAGATAGAGTTCAACATACACTTGAGAATGGAATCGATTACATTCAATCCTAATGGAGAGTTAACTACACATGGTAGCCATATAAACCACCGAAGATGCTGTCACCATCTTCAATCCTTGTGAAGCGCTACTCCTCTCCTACTCTAAATTTAGCTTTGGTGCATTATCACTGAAATATCACTGAATTACAATAATCGTGCACACTTGATCTGGTGCAAGAGGGTCCTATTTATAGGCTAAGGAAAGACAAAGAAAATTGGGGAGAAATCTATCTAAAAACGGCAACAGGGCAAGAATCAGTGTGATCTGTGCTTCACCCTGCGCTACAGCGCAGGATGTAGCGCAGGTTCCAGAGGGCTGCGCTGTAGCGCAGGTTGAAGCGCAGGATGCGTCCTGCAGCTCCAACTTTCTCTTTTTAATTTGATCTCTCCCCGAGACTGGTTTTGGCTGATTGTCTTTCCTTGTTTCCTTTTCTTTAATGAAATCTTTGCATTTATTGAGCATCTTTGATTTATTTGGGAAGGTTGTCTGCAGAATCCTTATTTGATTGGCAGTGATATCTTCATTAATTGCTTTCAATCTTCTTCAAATCTTTATTAAATGTCTTCAATCAAACTTCAAATCTTGCAGATATCTCCCTCATTTAATGTTATCTTTCCTTAAAATCAAATCCTTGCAATATCCTTCAAAAATCAGCAATATTTCTATCAAAATAACATCAAATTCAAATCTAAGATTAATAAATACAATTTATCTAATATTTAATAAAAAGGGATTAAACTGGGGCAAAATTACCATTTTATCCTTGATAAGTGAACTAAAAAGTGCTCTAATTTATCATATAATTTTCACTTATCAAAATACCCCCTAACTTAACTTCTTGCTTGTCCTCAAGCAAGAGACCTCTTTGCAATAAAAAATCAATTCTATCCCCTGTGTAATTCAAAAACAAATTCAAGGAACTTTTCATCAACTCCTTCTTAAGTAGCAGTCACTTCCCAAACATAAGAAAAATTCAGGATCAAGGGATGTTACCAATCATCAATCAGAATAGAACACAAACATCAATCAAACTTCTCAAAAATAGCAATTAAAGCAGTAAGTGATAAACCAAGGAAATCTCTCATTCTCACGGGTAAGTGTTTCCCTCAATCTTTTTCACCACCGTTGAGCAGCTAGAATTGATAGTCGTTTCCAACTTTTGAACCTGCAAATAGTCAATATGGATCAAAAGCTCTTTTCTTTGGTTGTAATGAGGCTAGGCTATCAAGAAATCATGGTTTTTCTAGATATGCAAAGAACACTTTGAAAGGAGAGCATCTTGTGATTGTGCTTGGGACTTCTCTCAATTCATCATGTCATTCTTGAATCGTCACCCTTTTTCAGCTTGGCCTCTTTGTTTGAAGAATTACTCCCCCCAACTTATTCAATTTCCAAACGTTTGTGCATATATTTTTTTTTTAACTTTTTTTTTCATTTTTTTTTGGGATCATACCATAAACAATAACATAAAGAACTTATTTATGAGGGAGTACTCTTCTTTTTTATTTCTTGTGCCTGCTCTTTGAATATCTTTAACCTCTCAATTCACCAACCTCTTGTCCCATTTTGTTGTGTTGCACCTTGCTCTCTATCCCAAGTGTGAAGGGACAGGATATAATCATTGAATATGGCTAGGGTGCATCAAAAGAAATATTAAAGGCTCAATTGGGCAATCAAGAATTGGAAAAATTAAATCAAAGTTGGCTATTTGGCACTGAGCAAAATATTATAATCACAAAATATGCCTTTGTCACCTCCATATCTTCCACTAGCAAGACAAAATTTAGAAACTCAAGCAATAATAGTTGACAAGCAGCAGTGAAAAGCTCTCAATTTCAGTGTTTGGGCTCTCAGCTCACCGGTTATTGGCTAAAATTCCTTGATAAAGCACTTACTGGTTTTAATTAACTATCCCGATAGGTTCTGCTGAGAAGTATCCTAATCCTAATTGATTATGGAATTAATCACAGAACCCTATCATCTTTCCTAATCTGGTTAGTTAAACTACCTAATTACAGAGAATTTGAAAAAGTTGCCTTAAATCCTAATTTCCTGAGGTCCTAAGATTTTTTTAAAAATTCTAAAAATTTAAAAAAATGAAATACAAAACAAAAATCCTAATTAACTAAAAAAATTCTATAAAATAATAGAAAGTAAAAGAAAAACCAAAAGAAAGAAAACACCAGTATCAATCTTCATCCTCTGTATCCTATGAGTCCTTGTCCTGCTGCTGCTCCACCTCCCCCTGGATGAATAGGCCTGTCCTTAGGCCACTGCAAGAATATCCGGAACTCTTCAAACAACATGCCTGAATATGGGTCTAGTAACTCCTGATTGGTTTGAGGTCAACTAGTCTTTATACTTTGCAACAGTCTATGCACTTTTGATTCCCACGAAATCATATTCTTTGATCCTCTTCACAATGTCTTCTCCTCGTGAGCTAAAGCCACGGGAAAGACTAGAAATTTAATCCTATGCATCTGAAAAGTCAAATAACAACAATTAGTTGCTAAAAACACATTTATTTTAATGATGCCTTATTGCAAATACCAATTCATGAAGAACATTGAAGCCTATCATTAACCAATTTGCATGCATGAATAATTACTCTCTTCACAACAAAATTTCACTGCACTTGGTAATGCCTTCCTAAAAACAGAATATACTCATTTGTTTTGCAAGCATTCAATCAATCCATGGAAAGTGAAAGTTTAAAATTTTTTGAAAGAAACAGAGCATAACACTTTCAAATTTAATAACTCACAAAACAAAGAGCATTTCAATTCAGCAAATTGTTCTTCATGTTCCACACAGCCAAAATCACATTTAAGATAACAATTATCAACAGTATTCATAATCCTAAGGTTACTACCCTAAAGTTCAAGTCATAGAGTAAATGAAGATTTTAATTGGTAAAAATTAAAGAAAACATAACTGAAAGTTTCAAAATTGATGGAAGTTTGTGAGTGGAAAGAGTGAAAAGAAGAGCTTAGGAAGTAGAGAAACAATATATGAGGAAACAAAAGATTTTTAAAATTTCGTCCTGCTGCGCTTCACCCGCGCTACAGCGCAAGTGAAGCGCAGAAGACAGTGACTAGAATTGCATTTCTGCGCTTTACCTGCGCTACAGCGCAGGTGAAGCGCAGAAAACAGAATGTAATTTTGCAATTTTCAGTCACGTTTTCTGCTACTTCCTATTTTTTTAAAAAAAAATTATTTTCCACAAACTTATTCCAATCAATTTTGAAAATTTCCTAAAAAGTCCTAATTAACAACAAGAAAATAAAAACAAAACTAAAATTAATTAAAAACTTTAAAAATCTCTGGGTTGCCTCCCAGAAAGCGCTTATTTAACGTCTGATAGCTCGACGCCTGTTTTCTCAAGGTGGCTGAAACTGAAATATTTTGGTGAGCTTGTGTACTGCACCCTTCCTTTCTTTGGCCCGTAAACCTCCCTATAATCTTGCCTTGGAGCAACCTGTAGTGTGAACTGACTTTGACCATTTGGGCTTCTTCCTGGAATTAGACCATGCTTTTGACTCCCTTGGCTTGACTCTTGTTTTCTTTATTATCTTGCTCTCATGTGCATGAGTCTTCTTTTCCTGAAGCTTAGATGATTCACAGTTGATTGCTCTCAATTTCTTTGCTTCGTAGGGGTTTTTTATATAGAACACACCTGACCACTTGATCTTCAATCTGGCTCTAGGCTCTGAATTTGATTCTAGCTTGACTTTTCTTCTCTTTGCCTTGTCCTGGTCAGTGTGATTGCAGGCCTTTCTTTTGTGAGGTCTGGAAGGTTTGTCACTTGTACCATGACTTTCTTGATCTTCCTTTGGAGGACTGGTTGGATAAGGCAAGGTATTTGGTCTTGGTACCACTTCCCCTCCTTTCTCGGGCTTTGATTCTCCATCACCCTGTTCACTCTTTTTCTTATTTTCTTGATCTTTTTCATCATGAACACCCTCATATGTGTTTTTCTCTTTCTCCTTTTCATAGTCAGTCTCTTCTTCAAGCACCATTTTTTCTGTTTCATCCTCTCCATCTTCTTCTTCTACTTCTGCTGTACCTTCTTCTTTTTCTTCATCAACTTCTTATGATTCCCTTTCTTCAGCTTTTCCTTCTGGAATTCCTTCAGTTTCCTCTTCCTCTTTTTCTTTTTCTTCTTCATCAGCCAGATTGTCATTGATTTCCTCCCCTATCAGCTGAACAGTGTCATTGCATTGCTCTTCGGGGTTGGGTAATGCATTTGCTGAAGATTGCTTGTTCCAACAGTTGATTATGTTTTCTATCTCATCTAGTACGAGGCCAGCAGTTAGTCCTTCTCTTTCACAATGCAGCTGAAATTGTATAAATTCGTCCCACTTGTCTTCAATAAAATCATCACTATCTAAATGCCTTGTTGAGATTTGTTCTGACTGTTGGTTGGCTCCTGTTTCTGTTAATTGCTCCAACAAGGTGTCAGTGTTCCTTCTTCTCTTTCCTTCTGAAGTCTTAACTCCCTTTGTTCTGCTAGTTGCGCTATCAAAGCATCATTTTTTCTTCTTGCTTCTTCTCTCTCCTTCTGAAATTGTATATTGTATCTATTGAGTTCTTCCAAAAACTCATCATATTTTGAGTAACTTTGCTGCTGTTGAAAAGAAGGTTGCATGTGGAGTGAAACATCATCTTGGTGTCTCCCAAAATTTTAACTCTGGTAACTTCCCCAATCCTGTGAAAAGTTGTTAGAATAATTGTTGTAATTAGAGAAGTTACCTTGAATCGGTGCATGATAGGAGTAACTTGGTTCTTGCCACCTAACATAATCTCCAAGGGTCCTTCTTGGTTGATTTTGTCATTCATAAGCCATTTAACATTTACTTCACTTGGGGTGGTAGAACAGAGAGTGTTGAGATTGTCTCCTTGAGCTTGTCCCTTCTTCTTCTTGGGTGATCAGAGAGTGTCGAAATTGACTCCTTGAGCTCTGTCCCTTTTTCTGTTACCTATCTTCTCGAGAGAAATAATCAAGGAGCTCAAACATAGAGAAGAACAAACTAACAAAAAATAATAATTTTATTTTTTTTAAAATTAATAATAATAATAATTTTTTTAAAAAAATAATAAAATAATTTTTTTTTAAAATGAAAATAATTTTATATAATATTTTTTAAAAAATAATAATAATAATAATTTTTTTTTAGAAAATAAAATATTTTTGTTTTCTTCTCAACTTTTCCGTCGTCTCCTTCTCTTGTTTCTACTTCTGTTCTTCCTTGATGTCCTTTCTATTTCTGGATCAAATTGTAGTTGATGTGAGACATCTGGCTTCTCAAAATCAAAAACAAGAAAACTTGAAAAAGGTAAGTGTGGAAGAAATTTAATAATAATAATGATAAATAAAATAATAGTAAATTCCTAAATTTTCCTAAAATAATAAGAATAATAAATAAAAGAAATCCTAAGATAAATACCCTTGATAATTAGACCGCCAAGGTTTACACGAACTGGAAATCGTTCCCCGGCAACGGCGCCAAAAATACTTGATGGGTTTCTTGCAAGCGAACCAAAAATCCAGTAGTATAATAGTAAGAGAGTTATCGTATCCACAAGGAACGGTCAATCCGTGTATAGTTGTGATCTAGTTATCAAGAGAACAAAACGAGTTTATGAGAATATTGTTGTGTGAAAAACGTAAATAGCAAATTAATAATCAATTGAATTAGAAAGGAAGAGTTAGAGACACTTTACTTGGATTAGGATTGAACTTCATCTCATCGCACCCTTCATGTATGTCGAGACTATCTATTATTTATGGCTTTGAACTATAACACTGTAGACAAACTATATTGCTAAGACCCCGAGTTACCAGCAGCCTCACACACTCAAAGGTATTCCATGCGGGTTCTCCCAAGCGACAGACTTACCCTCGGCTTATTTTGCTTTCTTTATTTCGTTTGTAAAAGAACTAATTGATAAACGAGGCCTAATCCTCTAGACGCACCTTCATTAGAGTACTGTCACTACCCATCACTCATCAGGATACATCTACGTTTCGATTCCTGGATTGACAATCAACTAATCCTTTGTTATCGGTCCATTAGACCGTGCCTATCCTTTAGATGCCCTTCATTAGGATACTCACACTATCCATCAATCATTAGCAACACCCATGTTTCAGTCACTGGTTAACCGAGTATTCTTATTCACTCAGAGGTTGAGTTTCCTATCTCTAGGATCCCCCAAACTCAATCCTAGTCGTAACGTTAATTAAAAACTAGCCTATAACTCCGGCGCAAGCGCAGAAGTTAGGAATCAAGCACAAAATAAGATTACCAACATTATAGCTAGGGAACTACATAAATAAATAGGTAGAGTTCAACATACACTTGAGAATGGAATCGATTACATTCAATCCTAATGGAGAGTTAACTACACATGGTAGCCATACAAACCACCGAAGATGCTGTCACCATCTTCAATCCTTGTGAAGCGCTCCTCCTCTCCTACTCTAAAGTTAGCTCTGGTGCATTATCACTGAATTACAATAATCGTGCACACTTGATCTGGTGCAAGAGGGTCATATTTATAGGATAAGGAAATACAAAGAAAATTGGGGAGAAATCTATCTAAAAATGGCAACAGGGCAAGAATCAGCGTGATCTGCGCTTCACCCTGCGCAACAGCGTAGGATGCAGCGCAGGTTCCAGAGGGTTGCGCTTCACCCTGCGCTGTAGCGCAGGTTGAAGCGCAGGAGGCGTCCTGCAGCTCCAACTTTCTCTTTTTAATTTGATCTCTCCCCGAGACTGGTTTTGTCTGATTTGTCTTTCCTTATTTCCCTTTTCTTTGATGAAATCTTTGCATTTATTGAGCATCTTTGATTTATTTGGGAAGGTTGTTTGTAGAATCCTTATTTGATTGGCAGTGATATCTTTATTAATTGATTCCAATCTTCTTCAAATCTTTATTAAATGTCTTCAATTAAACTTCAAATCTTGCAGATATCTCCCTCATTTAATGATATCTTTCCTTAAAATCAAATCCTTGCAATATCCTGCAAAAATCAGCAATATTTCTATCAAAATAGCATCAAATTCATTTCTAAGATTAATAAATACAATTTATCTAATATTTAATAAAAAGGGATTAAACTGGGCAAAATTATCATTTTATCCTTCATAAATGAACTAAAAAGTGCTCTAATTTATCATATAATTTTCACTTATCAGGTAACGCCTTTGCCTTTTGTCATTTTGCTTCACATTACTAACACCTTTCTTTGTCCCTTTCTGGACCATCATTCAAGGATTATACAAGTCCTGATTTATAGGATGATTTGCTGCCACAAACGGTTGACTCTAATTTATGTGACCTAGTAGGGCCTATGTTGTCGGTGCTGCATCTTTCTAGGGATGATTATTTTCCGTCGAAATTCCTTCATCACCATTCTACACAAAATGAGTAGTAGGACAACTATCCATTTGGTGGCCATATTTAAAACAAATAAGAAATAGGCCATTATATTCCACAGAATAAACCCTTCCCGATAATTCGAATATAGAGATTAGGGGTTTCTGAAGGTCAACCTCTACACAAAGACACACAAAATTTCAATCCTTGTGAGGATGGTTCTATCATAATGCTCAATAGGCAAAGAAGGCTCCCATACCCACACCTCAACTTTTCTCAACCTATCTTTATATGGGAAAAATAGTGGTCCTCGTCTTTGAATCACTAAGTAATGAACGAAGATTATCCACGGTCCACCAGCCAAAACATGATTATAATAAATGAAATTAGAAAATTTCACAAGATAACAATCATTTTCCAGATTAGTAACATCTATCTCCCCCAGAGGACTCTACATTTTCTTTAGCTGTAGAAACAAGATTTTGAAACAATCACAGAGTGTTTCCAAGGAATACAAGCACCTTTTCTTTCCTTTTTGGACACCTTCACAACGGGACATTTTTGGGCAATTTCTCCCACTTCGTCCTCCTGGTAACCATCTTCTTCATCACTAAAGTTGTCAGATGTCTCTGGCTCATCTTCTTGAGATCCCTCAAACTTAGAATCAAAGGATGTGTCGGTATCCGAGATTCCATGCCATCACTAAGACTATCTTTATCATTTCCCAAGAAAATATCCCTATAGGAAACAAGCTCACGATTTACCAAATTAGTAGTTGATTTAGCCTATGGTTGAGATACTCACTACAACAAATCAACGAATTAGATGTGAAAGCGTAGTGTTGGCCACCAATTTGTCTCTACTAGCAACGGTCAGGTCGACGCTAGTACGATGACGACAATGTCCCTCTTTTTTACGATGACGACAACCTTTCAAAACATGTTTTAGGTGATTCTAAATGTGAAAGAATATTAAAAATGGTTTATAAATTAAAATGAACTCTCCCTCTGAGTTTATGCATGTATTGAATAATGTACAAAAGCCTCATTTGATTCATTTAATAACAAAAGCAAAAAATCGAATATGATTTTCCAACAACATTACATGATTTTATTCAAAATGCTGAATGCACTACAAGAAAATTGGTTTTTTAGCGAAGCCGTCGCTACAAGGGAAGAACCGTCGCTATTTCATAATTAGCGACGGCCTAGCGACGACCCACCAGCCGTCTCTAAAAGCCTCGTCGTTAATGCAGCACTGACAACATTTTACGGTCGACGCTATGTAAAGTCATCGCTAAAGGTCGACGCTAGTTCCATGGCCGTCACAACATAGCATCGGCCTCGCTAAATAATTTTTTTTAAAAAATCCCTTCTCCCCAGATTCATCAATTGTGAGGATCGAACCCACAACCTACATGATACCAAGAAGAAGCATTACCATTACGCTATGTTTTTTCTTGAAATATATAGTGCAAAATATTATATACATAGTGTAAAAATAACAAGAAATTAGCGTCGTTCAGGCCGACACTAACTTTACGCTATTTAATAATTTCAGCGTCGGCCAGGCCGACGCTACATAAAAAATTGGAAAAAAATCAACTTAGCGTCGGCCTTGTGTTGGCCTGGTCGACTTTACTAGCGACGATGTCGTGGCCGAAGCTACCCGTTCACATATAAATTGTTGATTTCTTGTAGTGATGATTTTTAAGCATTATTGTTCGTACATGAGAATTAACATTCAAATCAAAAGTCAAATCAAGTCATTATATCAGAAAAAAGACATAACCTAAGACAAACTACTCTACTACTTCTCCCTTTTTGTCATCAATCAAAAAAGGGTAAAATAACATTTTAGTCCCTATAAAATACTCGAGTTTTGATTTTCATCTCTGGAAAATTTTTCTCTTTTTATTTCATCCTTATAAAATATTCATGCTATTTTTTTAGTCCATGATGTTGATTCTATTGTTAATTGTGGATGTGTCGAACGTCCATAATAGTCAACAATACTTCAGAAGTACCCTAACACATTATATAAGAGTGTTAGCTTCCTTAAAGTCAATTAGAGAATCAAATTTCATGGTCAATTTGAACTGAAATTCTTTGTACATTTTCTCCTTCATATATATTACAAATAGTATTTGAATGTGTTTAAGGAAGCTAACACTATTGTATAATGTACCAGGGTACAATACATATGATTACTAATTGTGATGGACGTTCGACACATTCGTAATTAATAGTGGAATCAACAGCAGGGACTAAAAAAATAAGTTACATATTTTATAAGGATAAAATAAAATCAAATTCTAGGGATGAAAATCAAAACTCAGGTATTTTATAGGGACTAAAATGTTATTTTACCCATCAAAAAATAACAAAAGGCATATGTTAGAGAGAAACATCATCATGATCATCATCATCATCACCTATTTAGAAGGTGAAGATTGATAACAAGATAATGAAGTAGCAGGCTTCAAGGATGTCTTGAGGTGGTTGGAAGGGTGCAAAAGGCATGGGAAGCTCTTGGGATGCAATTACTGGTAACACAAAGGCGGTAAACCAGAATTGATGTTGAGTAAACTTCTCAATCATTTCATTTATAGAATTCTGCAGAGTGTTTACATTGAAGAAAACCTCTTCATGTCTTCCTTGATTTTTGTCACTTGTTTCTAAATGGAACGGACACTTGAGGGATTAGAACCAGAGTTGGATGCACCAGCAGCAGAAGCAACCTTCTCAGGTTGGGGAAGAGCAATATCCTTCTTCCCATGGATTAGCTACTGCAAAAAGGATCCCATTAATCCAATAGTAGAAGAGATATTAGGAATGTTATCTTGGGCAAGATGAAATTCAGATGGAATTCCTAAATCTAGAATGGGAGAGGCCAATAATTGTTTTACCACACCAGTCCCAAAGGTTCCTGCCGAAGGAACATTGGTAGTGTCGCGACCGAGGCCACCACGGGGTCGGTGAGCCGAAAGAATATTGAAAAACGATGATTTTGGGGAGTCGCCACCAATTTATTTGGTTTGGGGAAATTGGAAAACCCAAAAATGATTTTAAATTGAAAATTGGTCTGCGAACAAGAGATCTAAATTCGGGAGTAGATTATGTGTAGGGAAGGTGTTAGCACCCTACAACATCCGTTAAAAAAACTGTTACCTTTAATTAATTGTGCAAAATCTATTAACTCTGAAAATATTTATTTTACCCCACAAAAAAGGGAAGATTTATTTACATTCTCTAAAATAAAGAATTATGAGGTTAAAATAAATGGGACAAAAAAAATTGAAAGTTTTATTTTGGCTCGACGGGGAAATCCCGCTCCTGCGTATCCCCAGGTGCAATGGAGAAATCAAAGCCATGTAGTTCTAAAAATGTGTTTGAAAAAGATTGGTTTTAATTTTAAAAAGAAATTGATTTTTAATTTTTGAAAAAAAGAAAGAAAATTGGGGAAATTGATTTTGAAAATGTTTTTAATTTAAAGAAAAGAATTTGGGTTCAAGTTAGCAAATGGCTATACTCTGAATCCTGAAAATGTTATTGATAGAAATGCTATTCAATAAACACCATCAATTATTGTGAAAAATTGATTTAATTTTGAAAATAATTTTGCAATTGCACACGTTATTGAATTAGTAAAAGACTATACTCAAAAAATTAATTTAATTTAAATGACGTTAAACGATAGAAATGTTATTCGATTAACGCAACAGATTGATGAACAAAAATATATTCAAGGAATTTTTTTTATTTACAAAAGCACATACCATCGAGTTAGTAAATGACTATACTAAATGATTCTTTTTAATTTGAATGACGTTAAAGGATAAAAATTCTATTCCGTCAACGTAATCGATTTGATAAATGAATCTATTAAAAAATGTTTTCTTATTTACAAACGGACAAACTATCGAGCTAGTAAATGACTATGCTCAATTATTTTTTTATTTGAATGACGTTAAAAGATAGAAGTGTTATTCTATTAACGTCAAAGATAGAAAATGAATAAATTGAATCAATTAATATTTACATGAACACATAATTAAAATTACAAATAATCAATTATTTACAAGGGGAGGAAATTTAAATAAACATTTACATTTACAAATGTTAAATAAATAATTCTAATAAGCGTTTATAGAGCATTTTTAGAAGTTTTTATAGTCCTTTAATTTTGATAAGACACTTCATAATTTCAAATAAGCGTTTATTATCATTTTTCCTTATTTGTCCTCGTTAAAAACTTTAATCTTCTCGACTACTACCTTGATTCATATTAGATGAAAGTAGACATATTAAAAAATACAATAAATATATTTATTTACATTAAATTTATTTATTTTTTCTAATATACCATTTTGTCTCTATTTAATTGATTAATTTTTTTCACTTATTATCTTCCTTATTAAGGATAAAGGTAGAAAAACGTAATTAATATTCCATTCTAAATAGAACAAATAAATAGAAAAAAAATCAAATGGGACAGATAGATAGGAACAGAAATAGTATCAAATGATAATAGAGTTAGTTAATGAATTTAAATAAAGACAACATTGAAAAGTTACATGGGTTTTTAAAATACTAATGAAATTAATTAATTTTAACCACTTTTATTGGTATATGTAATACTGTTAAGCGTGCCTTGTAAAAATGGTAGGATGAAGTATATAATACTCCCTCTGGTCCTATTTATAAGACAATTCATACAAAAATACACATATTAAGAAAAGTAATTAATGTGTTTATTTTCAAGAAATTACTCTATAAGATTACAAGTTTACCCCTATTTAAAATTAAACTTCACTACTATGGTAATTGTGTAACTTTAAAACCTTTAATGGTCAACAAGGGAAAATATGATAAAATAAATAAATATTGCTTCTAAATTTGTGTACTTTGTATTATAAACAGGACCGTGAAAATGTTCAAACATTGTGTTATGGTTTGGAATTGAGTTATTCCAAGAGTAATTATTACTACCTTCACTCTTACTCCCTCCATTTCAATTTGTTAGTTGTTTTAGGAAAATAATTTTTTTCATAATATGAGTCATTCTCTAGTTTCAATGTGAGTATTAATGTTAGTCTTCCATTATTACCCTCTCACTTTTATGGGAAAAGAAGCTTAAAAAACTGTGCACCACACTACTCATTAATGTATTTAGGTAAAATGAGAAAAAGTGTGTAGTAAATTAATAAGGGTAATTTAGTAAGATTACTATGTCTTTTAAGTAATTTATTTTTGTTCTTAATTTATGTGTAGAAACCTTAAACGACGGATAAAATTAAATGGAGGGAGTATTTAACTGTTCATTTAGACAAAAAAAACACACAGATTTAGGAATACAATTATTACTCTTGTTTTCATGGAAATAAATTTTAAAATTTATGTTTTACCCTTGATCTCTCTTACCACTATTGGGTCTCATTAATTTTTAATAGTGAGTAATTCATTAACATAAGGATAAAATAGAGAAAAAGTGTAATTATTATTACATTGGACAGTTAATCTATTTATATAGAACTTTCAATCCAACAGATTGACGAATTACTTCTGAAATAACTTAATCCGCACCCATTAGTTATATATCTTAAATTTAAAGTGTAATATTAATACAAAGTTGCCCCTGATAACAGGGGATACATGTGGTTTACACAAAAAAAATTAATTATAAAAATAATGTATAAATTAGATAAAATTATCCCAAATTGAATAAATCTAGTAGAATGTATTTAAGAAGAAATACTTAAAAATATTATAAAAGCATTATTTTTATTATTGAGAATATATATAATTTTTAATAATTATCTATATATTTATATATATATAAAAATATTTTTGAAAAATTTTGGGGGAGCCATGGTTCCCCCTGTCATATAGATGTTCCGCCACTAGGGGAGAGCCAATAGGGGGTGCACCGCGGCAGGGAGAAGGCAACCATGGAGTTTTGTAGGTGAGAGAGAGTTGCATGTAGGTGAAAGGCACGGCCGCGGGGGGCGGCCTGAGGGAGGAGGCGCGCAGCGCGCGCGACGGTTGAGCATCGGCGGATTTAGGAGGTGATTAGCCGATTTCGCTGTGGTGGGTGGCGAGGTTGTGATGCGACCGTGCGCGGAGGAGGAAAAACATGCTACAGAAGCGACGGACCATAGCAGGAAGGGAGATGAACGGTGACAACGAGTGGTGGCTCGCCGTGACGCGGAGGATCGACGACGGCCAAACGTAGCCGCACAACGGCAGTAGGTGTAACGCCCTAATTTCTAAACTCAGAAATAATGCCCGTTGGAGACACTATCCCTGAAGTTCCTAAAATTATTTCGTTAAATTTTCGATATCGTCATACATACGCTTAAACTTTCAACCGATTAGCTTAAGCAATCACAATATAACATCAAAATCCCTAAATAAGAATAAATCTTACTTAAACTTAGGGAAGAATCCACAATTGGAGAAGTGTGATTCAATGAACTCATACCGGAAATCCGGCAGAGTCTCCCCTAAAAATCGAACAATTAACAAATTCAACTTAACCTGAAAATCAGCAAAACCAGTAGATTTCATTATCATACTTATCAGAGCATTAAATCTAGGCCTCAGTGGCCAACTCAGAAATAATTACACTTATACAATTTACATCTATACACCTCGATAAATAACCGATTAAACAAAATACAAATACTTCTACTAAACTAATCTTCCAGCTGAAATAAGACTCAGCTCCACCCTCACCTTAACTACCTCAATCTCACCGGAAGTACCTGCGTCACTAAAATATATCCCTGAAACGTGGGGTGAGATAATAATCCCAGTGAATACAACCACATGCATGAATGCAGGGAGCATATATCAATGAAAATTAACAATTTAACAAGCTTCTTAGAACATAATTCAAATAAACTGATAGGTGAGTCATGCGGTATGGGACAGTCAATTACTAACTAATATGTAACCATAATCGTGACCATAACTAAAAACAAGTAAATGCACTAATGATGCAACTCACTGCTGTGCCCAGCAGGCATGAACTTATCACTTAAACTGGAGTTAGAACTGAGCTCAGACTACGGGAAACTAACTTTCCCGGGGACGTATCCCACCCATTACTGGACCGAAGTCAATTTTCACATAATTGTTCAATTTTCTTAACTCACGGCACAAGGCCGACTTATTTAACTCACGGTCGAAACCGGTATATATGAATCAATAACGAAAACTGAAATTTCAAGCATTTCGAAAGCTTCGTACTATCGTAAGTTCGTAAATTCGACATTCAAAGATTTTTTCAAGCAAACTCTAACATTAATACTCAATTCCAGTGTAAACATCATAAATCCAATCAATTTAACCATATAGAAAGGGAATCAAGAGGTAGGGTTCATACATTGAGCATTTCGACAATTTCGTAAATCTCGCTAGTTTCGTAAATCTCGCTACCCTAAGGTTTTCAATGAAAAATCCTAACAAAAGTACTCAATCTCATACGAACATTACTAATCTAACCACAATAATCATATAGAAAGGGAATTAAAGAGTAGGGTTCAAACATTGGGGAGAAATCAAAATCAAATGGGAGTGTGAGTGTGTGAGTTATACTCACCCAATCTTGAAAATCAAGAGAAGAATGGGGAATAGGAGTGATCCACTTGATGATTCTTGCTTCAATCCCCTTCCTAAGCTCCAAATCGAACTTTCTCTCTCTAGGACTCTCTCTCTCTAGGTTGAAGAAGGGGAAGAAAGAAAAATGAGAAATCTGATTTTGCATGTTCTCGACCTTAAATACTGGAGCGACGGTAATCGATTACAAGCCTATTGTAATCGATTACCAGCGGCAAAATAACACTAGAAACCCTTCGGGTAATCGATTACAACCCCTGGTAATCGATTACCACCAACCCAGATTTCCTGGTAATCGATTACAACATCATGTAATCGATTACCAAAAACTACGCTCTCGGGTAATCGATTACAACCTGTGAGTAATCGATTACCAAAAACTCAGCTCTCGGGTAATCGATTACCGAAAACTCAGCTCTCAGGTAATCGATTACAACCTGTGAGTAGTCGATTACCAAAAAAACCAGCTCTCGGGTAATCGATTACGAACCCACTGTAATCGATTACCATAACCCAAATTCTCTAAATTCACTTAAGGTAAAACCTAAAACTTGATTTTTATACTAGGTTTTGACCCTTAAATCCCTCAACTTTCCTTACCTTAATTACTAACACATACATCTCTGTTTTAGCCAAATCAATTATTAAAGCTTCTAATTTTGCGGGATGTTACATTCTACCCCCCTTCAAGCAATTTTGACCTCAAATTGTCTAAGAACAGAAATTAAAGACTACCTCAACTAAAAAGTTCTGTAAGTTGTTCCTGTAGCCTGGTGAAGTGCATTCCAGAACCTAGAAGTAAACCTAGGGTCCCTATCTGATACAGTGTTAGAGGGAATGCCATGGAGTCTGACAATCTCCCTAACATACAGATCTGCTAACTTGCTAAGGGAATGGGTACTCCTAACTGGTAGGAGGTGAGCTGACTTGGTCAGTCGGTCCTCAATCACCCAGATGGCATCAAAACTAGCTTGGACTCGAGGCAATCCTACCACAAAGTCCATAGCTGTACTCTCCTACTTCCACTCAGAGATTTCTAATGGTAAAAGGGTTCCTGATGGTTTTGATATTATAATTTGACCTGCTGACACACTAACCACTTAGAAACATAATCTGTTATATCTCTCTTCAAATTCTGATACATCTTGGTAGGGCCAGGATGCACAGAAAACTTACCTCTATGAGCTTCCTATAACACCTGCTGCCTGAGGCTACCCCCTTAGGGACACAGACTCTCCCTTGGAAGAGAATCATCCCATCTTCTGATTCAGAAAACCCTAACTGTTGCCTTCTCTCTTGGAGGCTTGAGTCCAAACTCTGAGCCTCTCTGATTAGAGCTCTCAGCTCACTGGTGATCTCAATTCTATGAAGTCTGACACTATGCTCTCCAATTGTTACACCTAAACCTAGGTTCCTGAACTCCTCTAACAACTCATTTCATGTATCATCATGAAAGACACCTGAAGAGACTTTCTACTCTATTTGAGTATACTTGACTGGCTTGGTTAGACAACACAATTGATAAAATCTAATAATAGGAAAAGATTTCACGCAACAACTAAGTAAGGATCCTAATTCAATACCCAAACCCATCAACCACTGGTTGGTTTTAAGTCTTATGTTCTTAATGATCTAGCTGGGTTTGAGAAAATTCCAAGTGATTTACATGTTTGTATTCTAAGTTCTACTATATTACTAATAATAAGTCATGCACACATAATTACTCAACCCCTCGAATCACTAAGTTTGTGTTGGCGAAATAATCCAACACTCACGTCGTGTTCGAGGAATTAAGTTCACATAATCACATAGACAAACACCACACCCAAGAGAGAGGAAAATCACTCATTCTTCTAAGAAAATAACGGAATCCTAACAACCTCTTAATCCTTCCTAACATTCAGGCCAGGCCTAACTATACATAGTCAAATCTAACTCTCAGGTTGAGTAAAACTTAGTTGTGCTCGGGTACTGAGTGCCTTTTATGGCTTCACATGTCCTGCCTATAAGACTATCCCCTTTCAGGTTTCAGGCTCTTTCTAATATTTCTCAGTGTTCTAAATCTTGATTTCTCTCTCAGAGACATCAAGTCTACATCTAGGTACCTAACTAATTTGTTTCCCCTTCTCATAAACTCCAGAGTTTTTACTATGATGGTGTGAAAATGAATTTCCTATTTCTGTTTGGAATGTGAACCTATGTAAACATGGTCATGACTACAATATATAGATATTAGGTTTAAAGTTCTAGAATTTCCCTCGTGTAATTCATGGATGAGGCTAAGTATTTGGGTGGCTGGGAGAACATCTATAGCTACTTGATAAATCCTTGGCTAGCTCTAGGGTTGTCTGTTAATCTACTTATTCTACTCATTTCCCATTAGGACCTCAACTATAATTTCCTCCCCTTTCCTAATTAATTCTAAAAAGTCTATGTTATTCCCGCTACTTTGTTATCTTTAACTAAGGTATTTGGTTCACTTATTTTCTGTCTAACAATTCTCTCAGGTGATTCCTAATTCTTTTCTACAAGACTACCCCTAATATGACTTAATTGGGAACTTCCTATCCTTACTTGGGTTGTGGGTAAATCTACACTACCTTATACAATCTATACTAGAATTCTTAACTTCCTTGATTAAGGTTCCTCTCCCTTAAGAGAGTTATGGCTAAGGTTTCTCTCTACTGGTGTTAATAAGTTGAATTGGGTGATTTTGGATGGTGAAACTACTGAGTTGGATTTCCGAGAAAAAAAATTAGTTCATACTAACTTTCCTGACTAAAGGCCTTTACCTAATTCTTCTCCCGAGTACTTCTCCGAGTCCTCAAGGTTAAAACCGGTATGATTAGACTGAAGGTATGAATGAAGTGTTCACATTGGAAAATTTCTAGATTCTTAGGGTTATAAAACATTACTTCCTAAATTCGCTAAGCATTTTCTAAAGGTGAAAAGAAAGAGCAAATGTATGGTTTTCTTGTGACAACTTACTCGGCAGGATGAAAAGATGTTACTAATTGTAAGTCCTGGGAGGGTAATAATATTAGATAATTGAAATCTCACTACCTTTACTAGGGATCTCTACCTTATTCATCTCCTCAACATGCCCCCAACTCCCTGCGGGTTACCAATTGATGGTATAGTCCTCACCTGAGGGTTTCTAGAGTGTCAGGGTCACACGACACTGCCTCTAGGGCTACTAGGTGTTCTCTAAACGTGAGATGAAAGGGTGAGGAGATGGTAGCCGCCATGACTACCTACCCGTCTGGTAAGGCGTAAGGATCCTGTCCATGTAATCCATGGATAAGGCAAGGAGTAAGGTGGCCGAAGGAATCATCACTCACTTGACAGTCTCCTGACTACCCTCAAGGTGGCCTAGGGAATACACCTATTCTTACATCATCTCAAAAAAAACCTCAATTTCCTAACCCTTCTAAGTTTAGGTCTAAATGTTTATATGTCCCTGCTAAGTTTGCTGACTTTAGGTAAGGTCTTAAGCCTACTTAAGTTATAATCTTCTATACACTTTCCCAATGGTTTGGAATCCTCTTGGGTGCCTCTGCGACCTCTGGTTTACCCTAAGTAGAGTTTCTATCTTAACTTGGACTACAGTTCCGCATTCCTTCTAACGTGACCTCACAAGGGTTTGTCTCAGAAGAAACTTTAACTATGTGAATTACTACCTAACAAGTACACACACATTCTAACATAATATGACATAAAATCACTCATACAAACCAATTCCAGAAAGAGATAGAAAATCACACAATACATTCAAATTATACAGTTTACACAATCAGAACTACTTTATAAGTCAAACAACAATCATCCTCTAAAAATAATGAATTAAACTTAACTAACTACCTTAAGAGTGCCTAATGCTTACTAGGGTTCCAGGGTCACATTCTCTAAGGCTCCTAAGGTAAGGGTTCCATTTTCAAAATTAACCTAAGTAACTCTCTTTCTAATACAAGAATGGGTGGCTTTAACTTTGTTAAGGAAGTATCCTAACTTCCGGACCAAAGCATCCTATTCACATAACTGACCATAATCTCCATATACAATACACACCATAGGAGTGATTAGTCCCTATAATGAGTACATGTACTAGAAGATTATAATAAGTCACGGGCAACTAACCTAACCACAGTCCAATTGGATTGAACTGCTCTGATACCAAAATTGTAACACCCTAATTTCTAAAGTCAGAAATAATTCCCGTTGGAGACACTATCCCTAAAGTTCCTGAAATTATTTCGTTAAGTTTTCGATATCGTCATACATACGCTTAAACTTTCCAACGATTAGCTTAAGCAATCACAATATAACATCAAAATCCCTAAATAAGAATAAATCTAACTTAAACTTAGGGAAGAATCCACACTTTGAGAAGTGTGATTCAATGAACTCATACCGGAAATCTGGCAAAGTCTCCCCTAAAAACCGAACAATTGACAAATTCAGCTTAACCTGAAAATCAGCAAAATCAGTACATTTCATTATCATACTTATCAGAGCATTAAATCTAGGCCTCAGTGGCCAACTCAGAAATAATTACACTTATACAATTTACATCTATACACCTCGGTAAATAACCGATTAAACAAAATACAAATACTTTAGGAACTACTTCTACTAAACTAATCTTCTAGCTGAAATAAGACTCAGCTCCACCCTCACCTTAACTGCCTCAATCTCACCGGAAGTACCTGCGTCACTAAAATATATCCCCGAAACATGGGGTGAGATAATAATCCCAGTGAATACAACCACATGCATAATTGCAGGGAGCATATATCAATGACAATTAACAATTTAACACACTTCTTAGAAGATAATTCAAATAAACTGATAGGTGAGTCATGCGGTATGGGACAGTCAATTACTAACTAATATGTAACCATAATCATGATCATAACTAAAAACAAGTAAATGCACTGATGATGCAACTCACTGCTGTGCCCAGCAGGCATGAACTTATCACTTAAACTGGAGTTAGAACTGAGCTCAAACTACGGGAAACGTCTTTCATGGGGACGTATCCCACCCATTACTGGACCGAAGTCAATTTTCACATAATTGTTCAATTTTCTTAACTCACAGCACAAGGCCGACTTATTTAACTCACGGTCGAAACCGGTATATATGAATCAATAACGAAAACTGAAATTTCAAGCATTTCGAAAGCTTTGTACTATCGTAAGTTCGTAAATTCGACATTCAAAGATTTTTCAAGCAAACTCTAACATTAATTACTCAATTCCAGTGTAAACATCATAAATCCAATCAATTTAACCATATAGAAAGGGAATCAAGAGGTAGGGTTCATACATTGAGCATTTCGACAATTTCGTAAATCTCGCTAGTTTCGTAAATCTCGCTACCCTAAGGTTTTCAATGAAAAATCCTAACAAAAGTACTCAATCTCATACAAACATTACTAATCTAACCATAATAATCATATAGAAAGGGAATTAAAGAGTAGGGTTCAAACATTGGGGAGAAATCAAAATCAAAGGGGAGTGTGAGTGTGTGAGTTATACTCACCCAATCTTGAAAATCAAGAGAAGAATGGGGAATAGGAGTGATCCACTTGATGATTCTTGCTTCAATCTCCTTCCTAAGCTCCAAATTGAACTTTCTCTCTCTAGGACTCTCTCTCTAGGTTGAAGAAGGGGAAGAAAGAAAAATGAGAAATCTGATTTTTCATGTTCTCGACCTTAAATACTGGAGCAACGGTAATCGATTACAAGCCTATTGTAATCGATTACCAGCGGCAAAATAACACTAGAAACCCTTCGGGTAATCGATTACAACCCCTGGTAATCGATTACCACCAACCCAGATTTCCTGGTAATCGATTACAACACCATGTAATCGATTACCAAAAACTACGCTCTCGGGTAATCGATTACATAATCGATTACCGAAAACTCAGCTCTCAGGTAATCGATTACAACCTGTGAGTAATCGATTACCAAAAAAACCAGCTCTCGGGTAATCGATTACGAACCCACTGTAATCGATTACCAGAACCCAAATTCTCTAAATTCACTTAAGTTAAAACCTAAAACTTGGTTTTTATACTAGGTTTTGACCCTTAAATCCCTCAACTTTCCTTTCCTTAATTACTAACACATACATCACTGTTTTAGCCAAATCAATTATTAAAGCTTCTAATTTTGCGGGATGTTACAGTAGGACAGCGACCATTCTGGCCGCGAGCGGAGGGAAATCTCCTCTCTCCCTCTCCGTTTCTGATTTTTGGGTTTGGAGTTCTCATTCTTTTCTGTTTCTTCTATGTCTAACAGTGTTTGTTTTATTTTGCTTCTCTTTAACTGATGTGCAGGTAGTAGGGACAGAGGAGGGGTGGTGCATAACCACAGGAACAAGGGTTGTTTTGGTTGGATTTAAATTTATGTTGTATAAGGATTGTGTAACACATTTTTATATCATCCTTATTGATAGTAGGAGTGCTTACCCGCTGTGAAACTTGAGTATTGCCTAGCCTTTTGCTAATATGTTACGAATCAAATGCCCTTCTTTTTATTTGACTGGGATAGAATTCCTCTGTATTTTCTCTTTTTATTTGGATGTAATGGGACTGAACATTGTTGCTAGATATGGTTCAAATCACTGCTTAATTTTGGTGCGATTGTTATGTAGGAAGATGATCACGGTTGAGAGGGTGACTAAATGGAGCTGTATATTTTGTTCTTTCTGAAATTGGTTTGTATTTTCTGGATATTCTTTTGAGAGCAGGTTTTTGGTATCAATTTGTTGTCCTGTTTTTCAATTTGAATCCACCTATTTATAAGCAAAATTTGTGCCTTTTTCATTGTGCAAGTTGCTTACTGCAACATTATTTTTTAGAGCTTCCACTGCTCAAAACTGTCTCTCCCATGCCTAGCTCATGTTGTCTTGTCGCCCAAGACAGAGCAACTTGCGCAAGTTGCACAACAGAAAATTGTACAATTATTCAGCAAGCTTACATTGCAATTCCCCTTTTTGTGTTTTGTTATTTTTTGCTGAGGGACCAGCTTGGGCCAAATTGGCCCAATCAGAACCCCTTCTTTTTTTAAAAAAAATGATGATAATGAATAAAACAAATGGCCATTTTTGTTAGAAATAAATAGGCCTACCTTGGCCCAATATATTTTTTTAACAAAAGGCTTTACGTGCAATTGGCCCACTTGGCCCAAAAGCTTGCTTCTCTTTTTCTTTTACAATTCTGAAAACAATTATTGTTTTTTTTAAAATAGTTTAATTAATTAATCAATTAACTATTGATAATCAATTAACCAATTAATTAATTAATCCATTTTTCATTTTTTTTATTTTTAATGTGAGAACAAAGGGCTTAAATATAGGAATATGCAAACAAAATAAAATAAATTTGTCGGACAAAATTGGGTGTTGACAGGCAGAAGGAGTAGTATCAGAGATGACTTCTTAATTTTTCTCATAATCATCTTCTTTCTCAGAAAAGTGAAGCTCCTTTGTCCTAGCAGGAGGCTCCACAACAAGTGCTTTCTTCTCACTTTCTTCTTTAGAAAGAGCAAAAATGGGTTCTTGAAGGATGGGAAAAGAAGTATCAAATGATGGTGGTTCAGAGTAGCTTTTCGCAAGCATGGCTAATGCATCAGCGACCGTATCCTCTTTAAAAGCGGCCTTGTCTTTAGACTCTTCATAGTCAAAAGATGCAGGAGGATCAATTTCTGGTGATCATTCCTTCTCCAATTCTTCTTCAGACTTAGGTTGATCTTCTTCATATACAAGCTGATCTTCTTCAGTCATAGTAGGAGATTCTTCTTTAGTAGGTTCCTTTTCAATGGAATCTACTCTTTTTCTTTTCCGGCTAAAGGTCAGAAGCTCTTTCTTCTGCTTCCTTTTGGACCTTTGGCAATGTGCAATAACATCCATCTTCATTGTTGTCAGAGTCAGTCTTTTCAAACACAAGAGGATTAGGTCTCTGATCTTCATTTTTCTTATGTTTGTTCTCCCAAAGAAGGTGTATTCGTCAACCTTCTCTTCTCCTTCCAAGTATACTTTGTGGTGTTTGAATAGCAGGATTAATATCATCCCATAAGGGAGATTTGCATAGCTTCTTACTGGGTTTGCAGCAACAATCATATATCTCAAAATGATATAGGATAAGGATAAGGGTTTATCTATTAGTAGGTGATAGATAATTAGCAGATCTTCATCACTCACCTTCTCCGATGTTCCTGCTCCAGGGAGGAGAGTGTGGCAGCACATCTTGTGAAAGAGTCTGCAGATGAGGGTGAGTTGGCTAGCTTTAAGATCCTTCATCTGGAGCAAGTTGTGAGGAGTGTGGGATATTCTGGGCTTCATTCCATTTTAGGTCAAATGATTTATATCCTTTGAAATTAAATTTGTTCCTTTTTAGAATACTTTTATCCTTCTGATATGTTCTGGGAATAAGTTATCCTTCTGAAACTCTTTAATTAGTCAGTTACAGTTTCATTAGTTGACTTTAAGATCTTTTTTCCCGAAATTTTCTTTGACATATCTTCTTTGGTAGATTTAGCCATTCTTTTGATGCGTATAAAAGCTTCTTCTGGTTAAGAACATCTTTTGGTCAGAGATGAATCTTGCTTCTACCCTATTCCTTATGAACTGATTCTTCTGAGGACCTATTTCAACTTTTTGTTCTTTTCTAAACATTCTCATGTGCAACCATTAGTACTTAATGATTCAGAATTACTTTAAGCTTGTTTTGAAAATTTGTCATTATAAAACATATCAAGAGGACTCTTAGATCTTACAACTTATGTTGGAGCCAAAATTGAGAAGCATAAGTTGACAAGAAGTAATTACTGTCTAACGGACACCAACGATATAAGTGAAGGGAAGATTAAAATTGAATGTTACTAGAATCAATAATCTTGAGATCCTCAAACATAGTACTAGATTGCTTACTAACTGAGTTAATGAGTGTTCGTAAATATGTGTCTAGTGGAAGTAGACAATGATGGTAGCAACAGAGAGATGTTTTAAGTTCAATAAAGATGCAAAAAAAGAAAAAGAAAAAGAAACTAGGGTAGCAATACAATATTGAAGATGGATATGAAGTATTGCAATTAAGGTAGCTATGGTTACAGGTGAAAGTCTCATTGGTCGGGAGCTTTGATACCAACTTGAAAGAAAATTAGAAAAAAAGTATTGAATATGGTTTTCAAATCAATAATAGTACAAATACAATTTACAATAAATAAACCAATTCTAATTTCTAATAAAAAAACAATATAGAGTTTATAGGACATAAATTAAGAAAATTAAATTTGTACAAAATAAAAAGGAAATAAAGAAAAAGTATTAAAGAGAAAGAAAATAAATAAAATATATCCTAAGTACATAAAAAATTATTTTATAAATTTAATTTGATTATTATAAAATTATATTAATGATAATTGATGTGATAATAATATAATTTATGCCATATGATAATAATTTATGTCATGTGATAATTGGTGTGATAGGAAAGGAGGAAAGACATAGAAAGAAAAATAAGGTGTGAAAGGAAGTGTATAATAAAGAAGTGTGAAAAAAATCATTACTATTTTTCAAGAGTGTTAAAACTTTGGCAACCCATTATTTATGTGGTGTGGGAAGTGTAGGGAGAAGACGGATAGATAGAAAAGAAAATTAAAAAGAAAGAATGTAAATGGTGTGATGGGAAATGAAGAGAAAGATGGAAAGAAAAATAAGGTGTGAAAATAAGTGTAAAAAAAGAGCTAATAATTTGTTATGTTTTTATAAAATTATTTAGTTAGTGGCATTGTGAATAGATAAAAGGATTTAATTGATATACACTGTCGGTGTAAAGAAGTTTTACACAAGCATTCAATGGTGTGTCGCCACATCATTTAATGAATATGACACCTCATGTATTATTAGATATTTAATAAATGATGTGACAACACATCATTGGATGTCTGTGTTAAACTTCTTTACATTTACTATGTATATGTATTAAATTCTAGATAAAAACAATGCTAATAACCCAACATTTTTTTCTCTTTTAGTTTGTTGCATTTTGATTTTAATTTCATTCAATATTTTTTTTCATTTTGGTTCATTTTTTATTAATTAAACAACAAGTTTAGTATAATGGATATATGGAACACTGTTTTTATATCATTGTGAGTACCTAAACTGAAAAAGTTTTCATTAGCTAGAAGCTAGATGGATTTTGCTTAATTAAACATTATTAAAAAAAACATGATATATTTACGAGGAAGACCAAAAAATGTTAACCCTAACTAACCTTTGATAGCCTTTGTTTCCTATTAGTTGACTAATATATCTCTATTGAAAAAAGTTAATTACTCTGAACTCATTATTTGATTATTATTAATTTTTATTTTAAATAATAATAAAGAAATTATTGAATTGCAGTGTATAACTTAATAACTTAATTTTCGAGATGATAAAAGACATTTGAATGCTTCCTAGCCCTATTTTTAAAATCAAATTTTTAAAATATCCTATCATTTTTTAAATTATCTTTTTTTTCCGTCTCTCCAATCACAAAATATGAATTATAGGTGAAAAAATATAATATTATTTAAATTTAAATATAACATAACATATTAAAATATAAATTCTCATCTATAAAAAAAATATAAATTGTCAAATATATCTTTATTTTAGTAATAATCGGTATATCAATTTTTTGGTATATTGAGAGTAAATTCTTCATTCTTCAATTTGCCTTTATTACAATAAAATAACTTTAGTTATATTAGAATCCATTTTAAGTATAATTTTACTCCACTTCTTAATAAGCAATAATAAAAAAAAATAGAGTCAATTATGTTCTTTTTATATTCAAATTTATTTATTTTTACTTGATAAATGTTGATAATGTGATTTTGTTGAGATCGTTTCAATTAAAAATATGATTGTGGTGTTA
Organism: Sesbania bispinosa; assembly: GCA_026901365.1. NCBI lineage: Eukaryota > Viridiplantae > Streptophyta > Magnoliopsida > Fabales > Fabaceae > Sesbania > Sesbania bispinosa. Next base: position 624,602 of record QLOH01000518.1, on the reverse strand, counting down.
TCAACTTTATTATACATAAAAAGTTATCTATATAATCAAAATATTAATATGTTTTGTTGGAATTTATTTGATTTTTTTAATTTAACATAATAATTAATTTATGGATGAGATTTTAAGCTCGTTAAACTTTTAATTTAATTGTGAACTTGGTTAATCTAAAATTAAGATTAACATTCTCATATATCGCATGGATAAAATATTAGTTATAATATATTGATTCATTTTTTTTGGGTGCATATATATTGATTCATTTTGAGATATATTAATTATTAAATTTCTTTTATATCATTCATTTATTAAGAATTTGATATTAATATTTATCTATTACATATGTAAATGGATATATTCATTATTAATTTATGTTATTTATTATATAAATGGTAAACTAAAGATAAATTTATTTGTTTTTATTATTTGTGGTAACATTAAAAAATTGAATGATAACATTCATGCCACGCGTACTCGGCGCGTGGAATGACAAATAGGTTGATGTCAGGTGGGACCTACCTGGTTCTTATAGACCATTGATCTGAGTGCGAAGCCTAAATCGGATGGTGCAAGTTTAGAGTCAAAGACCTATCTTGATGGCTCTCTTTGACCAACACATGCCCTTTTTTTAATTATTATTAGAAAATGAAATAAAATAATGTCACAACTTTGACCGGGCTGTCACCCTCAATCAAGGTGAACTTCGTTGAAAGTCGTGGAGCACGCGGAAATTACCAAAATGACCATGGACCCACCACCATTTTTCTTATAAGTTTCGACTTTGTTTGTGGTGCTTTGAAATTTGAAATGTCCAAGAGGTCCTTCGTTCTCCTCAAATATATAAAACCAAGAGCTTCTCCTTACCTACGACCAATTGACCAATGTAGAATTTGAATTAGCGTGAAAGAAAGAGTAGGTTTTGAATTATAAAATCTTAATAGTTGCCTCACGTGATCATTTTCGGATAATAACAAATTCATGTTAGATGAGAGTCTTTAAAGTACATTTATATGTAAAATGAGATATGCTATTTCCTACATTTTTTTTTGCATAAAAAATAATGAATTTGAAATGGACCAATCAAGTTTATGTAAAAAAATGGGTATCAATGAAATAATAAATTATTTTTCAATTAAAAAAAATAAGAACACACGTTTCACGATTTTTGTTTTATGGGATTCATCTTTTATCATAAAATATATAATTAAGAAATAAAAACATGTTAAGAAAGTATGTATAATAATTTTAATAATAATAATTCATATCCGATTGTTATTTATACAAATTGATTGTACATGGATGTTTAAGGGTGGTGGTCCGAGATGTAATCCATGATGCACTGAGGTTGTTTGAGATAAGGATTCAGGATGAGAGAGGTTGAGATATGGTGGTTGGTTGCTCTAAACAGCAACTCCGATGGTGGAGAAGAGGGTGACCTGCAAAGATACTCCAACACTCAAGCTAGATGAGATTTGAGACGAAATGTGATCAGAGAAGTAGAGAGAGCATCTGACCCTCCATGGGAGGGGGTATTTATAGTTGGTTTTAAGCACCGTAGACGGGGTGGGGAAACTTCACACGACGTTAGCCTTACCCACTCTTTGATATGTTGTAATCAGCTAGAGCTAGCATGTAATCTAGCCCAACCTACACCTAATTGCTTGTGTCTGTAGCTAAGTTGAACAGTCTAGGCGATGGGAAATGCATATAATGATGTAAGTCCATGTAAGCATAGACAAGTGGCAGGGTGAGGAACCAGTTAACGGTTCTGGGTTGCACGGTTGTTGAGCATCCGTTCGGATAAGATATATCCCCTGGCCGAGGTGGTATTATCCCTTTGTTAGGGGATGAGAGTTAATACGGTCAGGATATATCCCGTGACCGGGGTTGGTATCCCTGGCTAGGGTGACATCATCCCATTGTCAAGGACGAGAGTTAATCCGACCGAGATATATCCCCTGGTCGGGTTGGTATCCCCTAGCCGGGTGGTATCATCCCTTTATCAGGGGATGAGTTAATCTGGCTGGGATATATCCTCTGACCGGGGTGGTATCATCCCATTGTCAGTGTAACATCCCAAAATTTGGACCTAAGACGAATCTAGAGGAGAGCTAGGAGAGGGTTGAGAACCTGAGGAAGTAGGAATGAATTACGAGTAAAGAAATTAAGTTAGTGAGAGTTCATGAATATCAAGGGAAATTTAGAAGGAGAACTAAGTGGGAATGGTAGGATTTTGGAAGAAGTAGTGAGGAATGTCAAGAGTCAGAACAACCTAAATTGTAGTTAAGTTCATTTGTTGAGATAAGGGGTTAAGGGTCTTAATAAAAGAGTGGAGAAAAGAGAGGAGTTTCTGGGTGCAGGGGGCGCGCTCAAGCTCGCGTTTGCTGAATCAGGGGGGAGCCTCTGTGTGGAGCGCGCGTTTGGTGAATCAAAGGGGGAGCTTTTGTTTGGAGCACGCACAAGCGCGCGCGTCACAACACCATCAGGGGAGGCTTCTTGAGTTGCGCGCTTAAGCGCACATAGAGTGCGCTCAAGCGCGCGCGTCTAATTTTTTAAAACAACGCTATTCTTCTTTTCTCATTTCCTCCCATTCTAGGGCTTTTAGAGAGAGAGAATAGAGATTAGAGAGAGAAAGAGTGAGAGAGAAGAAGAAGGCTTGGGTAGAGGCAATCTTCCATCATCTCCTAGCTTGGGTCTCCAACATCTCCCTCCTCCTCTTCCATTGTTCCTCTATTTAAGGTGAGTGAAGCTCACACACTTTCACCTCATCTCATGTATGTTCTCCCACATGAACCCTGCCTCTTATCTTCCCTTCTCTTGAGCTTGTATGTGAATGTTTGTATAGTTGATTTTGTCGTAGGCAGATGTATGTGAATTATGTTAGACTTCGTTCCGGAAATTGCTTTAGGGCTCTATTTGGGGTTTTTGTATGGAGATTTGTATGCTTGGGGTGACATGGATACTATGAAAATATTTGGTTCCAACATGAGTTATATGTTATTAATTATATGTGCTAAGCTTTGTTCGAAAAAACTCTCCATGTATTTAAGCTATCGAGAAGACAAGGTTAATTTCACGTGAGTCCAGGGACGAGTCCCTAGGTCTTGAACTTGGTCAAGGGAGGTTCTCTTTGGAGAATAATTCACCTTAGGGGGGTGGAAAAGCTCAAGTTGTTAAATACTCCAATCCGGGCATGGCCAAGAAGTAGTGGTCGTAGTCGGGTTTTGAGTATTAACCATGTTGATGCCTCTTAAGACCAATAGATTAATAGAGGATCAAATGGCCGAGTCCCTAGGTCTTTGAGGTCAGGGCATGGAAGGTTCTCTTCGGAGAATAATTCACCTTAGGGGGGTGGAAAAACTCAAGTCGTTAATACTCCAATCCAGGCATGGGCCAAGAAGTAGTAGTCGTAGTCGGGATTTGAGTATTAGCCATAGTGACGCCTTTTGGGGTCCCCAGAGTAATTGGACTTCGGTCCCCAGAGTAATGGCGGGATACATCCCTAAGGAAGACGTTCCTTGTAGTCCGAGCTCAGGTCTAGCCCCAGAGATAGTGATAAGATCCCGTACTGCCGGGAAATGCAGTTCATGTATGTTATCAGAGATATTAGAGTTAATATGTATTTCAGAGCTAATATGTATTTCAGAGTTATTATGTATTTCAGAGTTATGTATTTCAGAGCTAATGTGTATTTCAGAGTTCATGATTCAGGTTTTATGTGAATTGTTTGTGCATTGCATCCGCTTGTATTCCCTACACTGCTTGTTGCATGCTTTGCTCACTGAGACCGTAGTCTCACCCCACGTTGTGGGAATATACTTTAGTTATGCAGGACGTTCCAGCTTTATGTTCAGATGGAAGTGGAGCTCTTGGAGTGGATCTATCCACTCCCAGTGGTCAGAGAGAGATTCTTTAGGGAGAATTAAATGTAATTAAAAGGATTAATGTTGTATTAAAGTAGAGATTTTAGATTAGACATGGAGGCTCAGACGAAGTTAAAAACTATATATGCTATTATCAATTGTATTGATGGATTTTCTGGATTTCAGGTTAAGATGAAAAATTGGGAAATATCAAGTTTTTAGGGGAGACTTTGCCGAATTTCCGGTAGAAATTTTATAAACCATAACTCCCTAAAGTGTAGGTTAGTTCCATAAACTTCGAATGAAGACTTGTATCAAAAGCAATGATGTATGAATTTTGTGGACGCTTAAGCAAACGTTGGATTGCGTAAGCAATTGTGTGATTTGCATGACGATATTGATAATGACGCGAAATAATTTCATAAATTCGGGATTAGTGTTTCCAACGAACATTATTCTTGAATTAAGAAATTAGGACGTTATTGTCAAGGATGAGAGTTAACCCGTCAGGGATATATTCCCTGACAGGGTTGGTATCCCCTGACGGAGGTGGTATCATCCATTTGTCATGGATGAGAGTTAATCCTGCCATGATATATCCCCTGACCGGGTTGTATCACTCCTATGACCTGGATCCTGTAACAGGGTGATAGAACCTGGGTGTTAGTATATCCTGACAGGATAAGTCATTACTCGGACTAGTCCGAAACACAAATTATTCACAGTAAGATATTTGGCCATCAAAATGAGTCCAAATATATATATTTTGGCCTAATTCATTAACTTAGAGGTACTATATTATCCTATATCGGTACAAATTAATCTTTGAATTTAACATTCTTAAATTCAAATATTTAAAGAAATAGAATTTTAAATTTTTAAGAAGTAAATTAGAGATTAGTGGTCCGTTTGACTTACAGTTGAGTATAATTGATTTTAGAAATGAATGGTTGAGATGAATGATACACACTTTACGAAGTACGTCGGATGAAAATGATTTAAAATCAATTATCCAAAACCATGGTTTTGTACGCTTAAAATTTAAAACAAACGGGCACTAGATTGATGGAAAACAATTTTTTAGTAAACCGAAATAGATGTTTACTTTTAAATGTATTAAGATCGAATCATGAATATTATAGTAACAAACCTTCCTTATGCATATGAAAGCATACCAAAACGTACCAAATCATAAAGAATTGACGGTCAAAGAAGAATTCATAAACAACTGAATTAGTCAAAGTTCAAATCCAAGATTCAAAAACGCATCCATTTGTGGTCTGTTATACAAAGGGGGGCATTCAAGGTCATTTTGAATGCAGAAACCCGAAATCAGAAGCCAAAACAAAAAAGAAAAAAAGGGGTAAAGTTGGAAAAGAGAGAAAGGGAAAAGCACATCTTGTGTTTGGTGTTTAATGAAAAATATTATTTTAATGGCTTAATTAAATCTGGGTTTTGGGTAGGTTTGACCACTGCTCATTGGGTTCCATTTTCTCTCTCATATTCTTTTTCAGTTCTCTCTCTACAAATTCTAAATATTCCTCTAATCTCTCTTCTACTATTCTCTCTCTCTCTCAAAAATCTTCACTTCACAGCTTTTCCAATCTGCTTTCTTTGACTCGATAAGGGGTTTTTCGTCGACGAATCAACACCACAAAAAAGTTTCGATTTTTAACCATTTCGCCGCCTCGGGATCGCTTCACTCTGAGTTGCATGAGCTACCATCTCACGGGCAGGTTCGTTCAATTTTCCACCTTTGCCTTGGATTCGCTTAATTTCAGCGTTTTCCGATGCAAATTTGCTTCGGAATTTTGTTTTTTTTCTGCTTTTTTCTTCAGTCTCTGGACTTGTTTTGCAGTTTGATTCATTTTTGTTGATTTTCTTTTATTTTTCTTTCGTTTTATTTGGAAAATTATTGGTGGGGATGAAGTTTTCCCCCTTGGAAAATTCGTTTTTATTTTTTAACCTTTATACAGTGAAACTAAATGGAATAAATGGGTTTGTGTAAAATTTCTTTGATATCATGGATCTGAATTGTTTTCTATGTACTTGAATAGATGGAGATTCAGGGGTTGTGTGTGTGGAGCTAGTAAGTCTTTAGCAATTGGGTAGCTCTGTTCATGTGCAAAAAAGCATTTTGGCCACTTTTTTTCTAAAAAAAAAAGTTGCTGTGGAAATTGGGGAGTGAGATGGGTAAAATAAAGTAATTTTATTTTACCATTTTTTTGGAATGTGATGGACACAAGTTGGAAATAAGGTTTATGAGGCGATCGGTTAACCAATTATTCATTGGTCTTAATGTTTTACAATCCATTTAGGATGACTGGTGCTTATGTCATCAGAGTCTTAAGCAATAGTTGTGAGCAAGGAATGGGGAGAAAAATTGAAATGAAAATTGAGGAGAAAGGGGAGATTGTGTATGTTTTATTGTTTTAAGTTGTTATCACTGGAGAAGTAGAATTCAGAGGAACTGAAGAGTGGTGCAAGTATAGTCCTTGAAACACTTTTAAAACATCAATTTGGTCCTCAGATGCTTTTTTTTAACATCAAATAGGCTGAAATTTACTGTTTTCCAAAACCAAATTGATATTCCTAAAACTTTCGGAGGATCAAATTGGCCATTCACTCAAAATTAAATGATGATTGATGGACATATATTAGTAGTTTGGTACATGGTGGTTGCAATTGCATGAATCGCGATTTGATTCATGTGATTCGTTGCAAGTCCTTACTGCACCAATGCAATCACATGGAGTTCTGCTTTTTTGCTGGAATCACATACCAAATCACTAGAATCATAGGATTCTCAATTCTGTTATGGATCTCTGAGGGACAGGGAGCCTAACAGCCACTGTGGAGCAACGAAGTGAGTAGTGAGGGGTGAGTGTGGCTGGAATCTCATTGGCAGAGAGGACTGTGAAGAATGCTTCTGAATGAATGGTTAGATGCTTTGTCAAGGTGCTGCCTAGATGTAAGAATGCAGTGGACCAACAATCAGGGCATGGGATTGCATGGATACTCTGATGACTACAAGTCTCCAATGGTAGGATGGTTTGGCATTGGCGATATGGGTGGTGAGGTTGATGAGAGATGAAACATGCACCAGAGAAATTAAAGGACTCTCAACAAAAAATTAGGGTTGCTGTCACCTTTATAATTTAATAAAATTAAAATATATTTCAAGTTAATTGATCATGATTCATGAGTCTTACAATTCATGGTATATTTTGATTCACGGTTCAAATAGTAGTCTTTCAATTTGTAATTTGATTCACAATTTGATAACCATGGTTAGGCATAATTCATGAGAAAAATTGAGAAACTGATGCTTCACCATTTTCCCTTGTTTCCCCCTTCAAACATGACTCTATCAAGTGCCTACCTTATATTAATGAGAATTAAACTGAGGTGTCAAAATGTCTTTGCAAAATGTATACTAGCATTATTTCTTGTGGGTTGTCATACTGTGGCATGTTGAACTACACTAAGTTTGTTTAGATATAATTTTTATTTATATGCCTTTTATTTTGTTTTTGCAGACATAAACAGTTCTTTACAACAACAGTTCTGTACAAAGGATGGGGTGTTTCACTGTATTGAAGAGCAAGAAGAAAAAGCCTGATCAGATTGTGTATGTAAAACGTGTAAGCCATAATGAGCACGTACCTACGGTACTGCCTGAACCTCAAACTCAAACTCGCTCACTCCAGTCTGCACCTCCTAGTTTTAGGACCAGAGTGAAACCCATTCAACCCCCCAATAGAGTCACTAACAATAGAATGCGAGCATTATCTGCTCCATCAACTCTTGATGCAGCAGAACAAGATGCTTTGGCTTCAGTTGAGTATGAAGAACAAGAAGAATCAAAACAACGAGCTGCATCAATGAAGGAGCAGCATTCATCTAGTCCACAACCTTTACCACTTCCATCTCCTCATGGTGGTGGTGCACTGAAGGCTATTGGCAGCTTTAAGTTGGGAACAGCTAGTGGTCCTCTAAATGCTAGTGGACCTTTGCCACTGCCACCAACGGGGTCACTTCGGAACTTTCTGTATGAGGACATTGCTGCTGCTTGCCACCATTTCTCTTCAGATCGATGCATGTCAGAATGTCTTTCATCCACCATATACAAAGCTTCCTTTGGTGATGATGTTTCTAGCACAAAGAAGTTCGAAGCCACTGTCACCCGCCTTCACCCATCATCTCAGGTACTTTTCTCCATACTGCATCACTTTAATTTCATTTCTTGACGTTCTCATGCATAGTAATTGCTGACTGGTCATTTTAGTAGTGGATAGTTATCAATTATGGAGAAGCAATGCCTTACCTATCATCTTAAAATGGCTAAGAGTCAGTGTTTTGTGTATTTTCTTAAGTATGAGATGTGTTATATGTAAGCCTTATATTGTGTTCAGTTGAATTTACCAATACATATGCAGCAGAGCAATTAGGAAAGGCATCCAACTTACTATTAAGCAGTGTCTGCTGTCTAAGCATTGTTCTTCTTGCCATCTTCCATTACTCTGTTGTATCTCCATGCATATGAATATGTTGTCAAAGCCTTGCTAATTGAAATGCTGGAAATTGTTATGAATTGCTTACCTGCTGATTGAAACATAATGACTGGTTATCATTAATGTTGTGAGTTTTACATTTTGTTGACATTAAAAAAAGTTCTAAAAGGTATCTGTCTTCTTTCAGGGCTTGAAGGAATTCATAAATGAGGTTAATACTCTTGCATCTTTGCAACATCCAAACCTCTGTAAATTGCTAGGATTTCATGCACGTGATGGTTCAGAACATAGAATGTTGGTTTATGAGAGGCTTTACCATGGAAGCTTGGACCGCTTATTGTACGGGAGATCTGATGGGCCATCAATTGATTGGAACACAAGAATGAAAATTGCAATATGTGCTGCACAAGGTCTTACTTTCTTGCATGAAGAAGGGCCTTTTCAGGTAATTAGTATAAAATTATATTTAATGTATTGAACTGAAAAAGTCTCTTGCGGTCATGTCTGTCTTTCCTATTTGCATGTGAAGTTTAGATCTCACCAATTGAGTGCTAAAGGGCCTCAGTTATTTTGTTTATTTTTTTTATCTTTGTTGATATACCTCTTTATGTCTGCAGGCAATGTATAATGAATTCTCCACAGCCAACATACAAATTGACAAAGATTTCAGTGCAAAGCTTTCAGGATATGGTTGTGTTGGACATATTCCTGAGGAAGAGATTTCAAGCAGTTCATCTGTAAGTTCTTTGACATACAAGTGTTTTTTTGTTGATCTAAGATATTCAGTTAGTGTATATTGTATTGAGCTAATATTATATACTTTCCATGAATTTTTCTTTCATAAGTTTTGTTCCCATGCATTATCTTCATGAATTTTTTATTTTTCAGGCTGTTGGGAACCTATCAATGGAGACACTGGAGAAAGGAATGCTCACTCCAAAGAGCAACGTATGGAGCTTTGGAATTTTTCTCCTTGAGCTACTTACGGGAAGAAAGAATCTTGATAGCCGTCACCCCAAGGAAGAAAGGAATTTAGTAAAGTGGAGCAAGCCTTTCCTAGCTGATAACTATCGTCTGTCATTGATCATGGATCCTCAACTCAAAGGTCGCTTTCCTTCCAAAGCAGCAAGAACAATAGCTGACATTGCACAAAGATGCCTTCAAAAGGAGCCATCAGAAAGACCCACCATGAGAACTGTTGTTGAGCATCTTAAAACAATACAAGATTTGAAGTACTCTTGCAGGTTCCCACTACAAGAACCAGCACAAATCTCTGGAAAACATATGTCAAGATCGCCGAGTCTTAATGGCATCGTCTGCCCTCCGCCTAGGTTGAGTTTCTCTCCATCACCACCACCATCAGGAGCCCCAGTATCTGTGTCACCTCCAAGATGGTCTGGAGTGCCTATCCTCCTTCCGCCTCGCGCTTGTTCCTCAACTCTCTCTTTGGAGGAGCTTGATAGGCAGGAAAGCCGCAAGTCATCATCCTCAGCCTCTAGGAGGGCTAGTGTTGAAGGATTTTGATTGTCTATAATGTTCATTTTTTATTTATTATTTTTTTTGGTGTGATTCAACACAAATTTATAGGAGATAAAGATGTGGTTCTTCCACCTTTTAATCCCTCAGTGTGATGCTGAGAGGATGTTCTTTTGTAGATAGTGCAAAGGTTGGTCTGACTGGGTTCAATCAGATACCCCATTTATATGAAAAGTTATATGGTCTTTAGCATTTTACTCCTTTTTAGTTCCAAAAAGAAAATCTATGGGATAAGAGTGTAGCTTTGCCAAGATGCTTAATCTATTATGTGATATAGAACGTGCAACTAAAATTTGGCCCTCAAGTGGAATGAGTAGCGGGGCATGTGTATTTTTGGTAATAGGTAAAATTGGTATTTCTAGAAGATTTTCAAATATGGACCAAATGGAATAGTATTGTAATTTAAGTCATAATTTTAACTTATTAATTATTGTGAATTTTTTTGGTGAATATTAATTAGGCTAAAATATATTTTTGGTCTCCCAAAATATTCTAATTTTCTCATTTGGTCCCCCAAATTTTTTTCCCCAAGTGGTCCCCCAAAAATTATAATGCATTCCCATTTAGTCCCTCCGTTAGTGCACCATTTATTATCTATGTTAAATGCTTAACAGCTTATGTGGACAAAATAAGCCACCTGACCTGCCTATGTGTCACATTATTTGTCCTAAACCACTTTATATCACTACCCTTTATAGAAATCCACTATCATTTTTCTCAGAACCCTAGTCGTCCTTGTGTCTACATTTTCCCCTCTTTTTATTTTCCTCCTGCGTGTACGCCATTTCCTTAGTCTCCCAATTCGAGTTCGGTTCAAGAATAGGAATACTATGTCAAGCAGTAGTTATGCATCAAGCTCAAGTTGTGGTTTAAGTCGCAGATTTTGAAACTGTGGATTAAGGGTTGTGAAGTTGACCTCTAAAACAGAGCAAAATACAGGAAGAAGATTCCGGAGATGCCCTAATTGGAAGGTATTGGTATTTATGAGGAGACCTTTGTTTTTTGTTGATTGAGGTTGTAATCTGATGCATTTCTTGATTTTGTTTTGTTGCAGAACAATGAGTAGTGTGATTATTTTGAGTGGGTCTGTGAGGAAGAAGATTTGCAACCTGTTTCTGAATTTTGAAAGCCCAACATAGGAGAAACTCGAAGCTTGAACAGAAGATTTTGATTCATAAGAGAAAGACCAAATGTTGGATGTGGTGTAGCATATTGGGATGAGCAATGTGCCTTATTAGTTGGGTGATAATGTTAATGGGGCTAAAGTAGGATAAAATAGATTAGGTTGGAAAGAGTTGTTTGTGTATCTTTTTAATTAGAGAAACATGTTCCCTCTTGTACCCATTTGCATTTATGTTAACGAGACGAAATTTTAGTCTTACATTTGTGTATTTGGATTGGAAATTAGGAAACATTGAATGAAATACTTGCTAAACAAAAAAATGTTGAACATCTTGCTCTGGGAATGTTCAGTTTTTGCAATGGGGGTGCATTAGGGTTCTGAGAATGTTCAAGAGGAAAACAAAATAGAGGGAAAAATGTAGACGTGGGGACGATTAGGGTTTTGAGAAAAATGATAGTGGATTTCCATGAAGGGTGGTGATATAAAATGGTTTAGGACAAATAATGTGACACATAGGCAGGCCATGTGGCTTATTTTGTCCACATAAGCTACCACATATGCATTTAACAGAGATAATAAACGGTACACTAACAGAGGGACCAAAAGGAATGCATTATAATTTTTGGGGGACCACTTGGGAAAAAAATTGGGGGACCAAATGGAAAAATCAGGATATTTCGGGGGACCAAAAACATATTTTAGTCATATTAATTATTATGATAGCTTCAACAAATTTAAAATTTAAAAAACTGAATATTAACTATTGGATATGAATACTAAATTTTAAATAAATTAAATATTTATAGGTATGTAATCTTATAATTAATATTGTTAGTATTTTAAAATGTATATTACACATTAACATAAAATTGTTTGATGATAAATTTCTCTAGAAAAAAGTTATATAAAAGAAAAGAAAAGAAATCAATAAAGTAAAATGAATTAAACTTTTCACACAAGTTGAATTAGTCTTTGTAACTTAATTTTTTTAGAAGTCCTTTCATTTAACTTTTCCATAAACACCTATAAATTTTGAGGAGTGATATCAACACACTCCTTCTGATTGGTTAAAATATACATAGATCCCATCAAATTATGTGGGTCTCGCTTCGACGTGCTGGGATTTTCAGCCAATCATAAGTCATGTGTTGAAAAAAATGTGTTAAAGAATGTATTGCTTACATTTTTCATAAATTTATAAGAATTTTTTTATAAGTTTGAATCTAAGCACCCATCTCAATTAAAAATCTCCTATAAATTATAAGTTAATCCAAACTGGACTTAATCTTTCAATTGTATGTTTTTTTTAAGACATAATCTACTTATTTTCAAAGCTTTTGATCCAACAAATTTATTAATGAAATTTAACATTTATAAAAGTTACTAAATAAAGTAATTTTGATAAGATTTACTCTTGAAAGTGGATATACTATAATAATTTATCTATAATGTTACAATCCTGAACTCCCAATTGGCCAACTTTTTCACTATTCCCAATTTTTTTTTTTTGCCACACAGGTGTACTACCTTCAAGTGATTATGTTTTTTCTTAACCACATGAATCCTCCACGGGAGGCAATCTTGCTCGAGCCGGGAACATCCACATCATGGTGGGGCTAACTCTCCCAGGGGAGATTTTTTTCATCCACAAGACTCGAACCCGAGACATTGCTTAAGGGAAATCAAGCATGTACCACTTGAACCAACCCCAGTTGGTACTCTCAAGTGATTATATTATTACTCTTTTTAGTTGTTTGTATTCTTTAGTACTTTTGATTTTTGAATGATTCATATGGGGTGGATAGTACACTACATGTATTTATACCCATTAAATTTAACGGGTATCCATGCAAATAACGGGTATCCACATGTATTCATGGATATATATTAATATTTAAAAATTCAAAATTTATAGAAAGAAAGAGAGAAAATGTCATATATTATATCAATACTATATAATATAAGTTCACATTATATAATATCATTACGTGTTAATATAATAAAAATATCATTATAAAATAATAAAGAATATATTTTATTTTATCATAAAAGAATAAAAAATCCCAATATTTTAATATATTTAAAAGAAAAAAAATTAAAGAATATACGGGTACTTGTGGGGCAGGTAGTTTATAATCCTCACCACCCATTTAATAAATATGCGGTATTCATTACAGGTATATCTGCAGATATCCACGGGTTCAGATTTATTTGCCACCCCTATTCCTGTATGAAATCCCCTCATGTAATTTAAGGGTAGACCATTTTAAATTTGGGTAAATCGGAAATCTCACACTTTATTACTATAAAAAATGCATTTAAATTAATAATTTATATTATTAAGTTTTTTAATGTTAATTTTTTAATATTAAATTATTATTATTACTAAAAAGTACACTTTATTGTTTTTTATTCAATGGCACCATATGATATAAAACCTTCGTTCCTATTTATCTTTCTAATTACAAGAAAACACACAGATTAAAAAAATACAATAAATATACTTCTTTACAATAAATTTATTGTTTTTTTTCATAATGTACTCTTTTATCTCTCTATTTTAATAATTAATTATTTCAATTTATTAGCTCTCTTATTAAGGGTACAAGTGAAAAAAGTTAATTAATACTCTATTAAACCTCTAAATGAGACGGATAAATAGAAAGATAAATATTCTCTAAATAGGACATATAAATAGGAGCAAAAATAATATCATATTAGGGTAAAAATTAAATGTTATATTATTTTTTGATAAAACCAATAAAATTAACTACTTTCACAACTTTCATTTATCCATGTAATTGACTTAAAAGTGTCTAACTATAAAAACAAGAGGGTTTATGATGTTTGAAGATTGGGCCCCAATTATACACATGGATTGTCTAATATGGTAACAAAATTATCTAGCATTGCCCTGAGTGATGGAGCAAGACTCTCCAAAAGTCCAAAGAATTAGCGTTGATAATAATTCATAATGGTTATAAATAACCAAGTCTAAATGGTTGAAGGAAAATTTTGTGGTTCGAGGTCCTGAACTAAGCAGGGTTAAATGTTAATGAGCAAAAACCCTCTTTTAAGGAGATAGTTGAGTCTCCAACCATTATCAGTCATGAGTTGTGGTTCCTACAACTCAAGTAGTGTACCATTTCTTGACAGGTCTCATTTTGAATTTTCTTTTAAATTCTGAATATACTTTTAAATTCTCACTTAGTTGTAAGTAATATTAAAATGATTTTAGTATCATTAAATAAAAATATTTTTATTTAATGATTAAAAAATATTTAACATACTAATTACTATGTTATAAAAATAATTCGTAGAATAACAAAATAATATTAATTTCTACTTATTTTAATTAAGCTAAGTTAAGGACTGTGCAAAATCACGGGTGGAAAACTAGTGTAATTACAAATTATTTGAAACCAGTAAATTGGAATGAATCTTTGGCAAAATAGGATTTCAATGTTTAAATTAACAAATTTAATTTCAACATTAGAATAAATAAATGAGATTAAAAATATTTAAAATTTTATTTTAAATTCAATCAATGAAGTTAAATTAAAGCAATTGAAATCCAGGTTGCGGCATTGGAATCATGATGTTTTTTGGAAACTTGGATGCAAGGATTACTGAGGCTAGAAAGCAGGTGAATTTGCTGGACCTAAAGAGTGAAGAACTCATTCTAGAGGATGAGGAAATTCAACAAAGGAAGGTGTGGAAGGCAGAACTGTGTGCTGCTATGTCATTGAAGGATAAGTTATTATTTCAGAAATCCCGGCAGAGTTGGCTCTAAGCAGGGGACGCTAATACAAAGTTCTTTCATGCATGTATTAATCAGAAAAGAATCAGAAATGGAATTAGGAGCTTGAAGATGTCAAATGGGTGGTTTTCTGAATCAATGGGTCTTAAAGATGCAGTTAGGGGTTTTTTAGAGTCACTTTGCTGGAAAGATATGTGATAGACCTTACCTTTGTGACTCAGAGTTTAAATCTTTGTCAGGTGATGATGTTATTGCCCTGATCAAGCCATTTTCTGAGGAGGAAGTGAAGTGTGCAGTTTGGGATTGTGAAGGTTCCAAAAGTCCAGGACCAGATGGATTCAACTTCAACTTTATCAAACAGTTCTGGGGTATTTTGAAAGATGATTTTATGGCTTTTATTAAGGAATTTCATGCTCATGGAAAGTTGGTTAAAGGCTCAAATAGTTCATTCGTTGTATTATTGCCTAAGGTAGATAATCCTCAAAAGGTGGAGGAGTACCGTCCTATCTCCCTTATCGGTTGTATGTATAAGGTGCTAGAAAAATTACTGGAAAACAGATTAAGAATGGTTATTGGAAAGGTAATTTCTGAGTCCCAATCAGCCTTTTTGAAAGGTAGACTGATTTTTTATAGTGTTGTGGTGGCAAATGAAGTTTTAGAGGAGGCTAAAAGGAGGAAAAGGTCCTGTTTATTCTTCAAGGTTGATTTTGAAAAAGCTTATGACTTTGTCAATTGGGATTTCTTACAATTTGTGATGGAGAGAATGAGATTTCCGCTGGTTTGGCGAAGGTGGATATCAGAGTGTTTGTCTACAACTAGAGTATCAATTCTTGTTAACGGTAGCCCTTCAAGTGAGTTTGGGGTAGGTAGAGGATTGAGGCAAGAAGACCCTCTGGCACCTTTTATTTTTTTTAATAGCTACAGAAGGGATGAATTCCTTGATGTCTAAAGCAGTGCAGGAGCAGGTCTACATAGGTTACTCTGCTGGCAGGGATAATGTTATGGTGTCTCATCTTCAATATGCTGATGACACTATTTTTGTGGGAGAATCCTCTGTAAGTAATGTTTGGCCATTAAATCTGTTTTACAGTTATTTAAATTGGTGGCTGGTTTAAAAGTAAATTTTCATAAGAGTAAACTTTTGGGGATTAATGTTCATTTGGAGTGGTTAGAGTTGATGGCTCAGTTTCTTAACTGTAAAGTTGGGTCTTTTCCGTGCTCATATTTGGGGCTACCTCTTGGTGAAAATCTCACTCGGTTATCAACTTGACAGCCTGTCATTCAAAAGGTGGAAAAGAGATTGTCCAAATGGAAGTGTAAATCCTTGTCCTTCGGCGGTAGACTTGTCCTCTTGAAATTTGTGTTAAATTCAATCCCAACCTACTTCCTTTCCTTTTTCAAGGCTCCCAAAGGTATCATTTCTAACCTTCACTCTTTATTTAAAAATTTTCTTTGGGGTGGGGATGATGAGAATAGGAAAATAGCATGGGTTGCTTGGGATGATGTTTTTAAAGAAAAACAACATGGTGGTTTAGGTCTAAGGGATTTGGGAGCTTTTAATTTAGCTTTGTTAGGAAAGTGGAGGTGGTAGCTTTTAGTTGAGAGGGGTAGTTTTTGGAATAAAGTATTAACTTCCATATATGGGGGGTCCCATGAAAGACGTTTGGGGGCGAGGGGAGTTAGGTCTAGGTGGTGGTATGATTTATGGAGTATAGATGAGGAAGAGCACATATCTTGTGACCGGTTCTATAATTCGTGTGTTAGATTGGTGGGAAATGGAAGATGTACGTCTTTTTGGAGGGATCCTTGGTGTAGCTCTATTCCTTTTTGTGAGTGTTATAGCAGACTTTTTTCCATTGCTACCGATAAAGAGGTGTCTGTTGAGGAGATGATTGTTAGGGATGGGGAAGAAATTAAGTGGAATTGGTGTTGGAGAAGGCTTTTATTTGATTGGGAATCATCCTAATTGTTATTATTACTTTGGGATTTAAGCTTGATACAGGTTCGGGAGAGTGCTGATGATTCTTGGCGGTGGTCGGATGATCCAAGTGGTTGTTATTCCGTAAAATCAGCTTACAAAGCAATTACTAATGACATCATTTATGCCAAATTACCCCTCCATGAGTTCATATGGTGTCTGTTGGCTCCATCCAAGGTGTCTTGTTTTGCATGGCGGGTGTTGCTAGATAGAATTCCATCAAAAGCTAATCTTGTTAAGAGAAGAATTCTTCAATTTGATGAGGCGATTTGTGCGTGGTGTCGACAAGGCTTGGAGTCTACATCCCATATTTTTTCGAATGCCCTTTTGCCTATCAGATTTGGATGCTTTGCTTGCAATGGTGTGGTTTGCATTCAGTACTTCATCACTCTTTTTCTGCTCATTTTGAACAGTTCTTGAGCCTTCCCATTTGTAATACAAAGATAAAACATAGGTTGGCCTTAGTCTGGTTGTCTATTTTATGGAGTCTTTGGTTAGCAAGGAATGAAGCCGTCTTTTCACATAATTTGTTAGCCCCATCTGATTTGGTTGAATTGATAAAATTGAGGTCTTGCAAGTGGCTTAAAGCTAAAGATCATTCTTTCTCCTATCCTTTTTCATGTTGGTCAGAGCAACCTTTCACATGTATGGAATTTAGATCTTGATATGTTTTGGAGTCTTTCTTGGTTAGGTGACTCGACAGGTCATTTCAATTGTTTGTCAATTGGGTTTTGGTTGTTTTGGTTTGTGGCAGCTTGTTTTGCCAATTTATTTTTCCTTTTTTCTTTTACGCGGTTTTGTAATTTGTATGGGTTGGAGTACCCCTTGTACTCCCTTTTAATTTAATTAACTTTGCTTAGAAAAAAAATCAATGAAGTTAAATTTGTTTATAATTTTTTCTCTTTGAATTTTTTGGCTACCTTTTGAGCTAATCAAATAAATTCATAAAACAATCCATCCTTCTTAGGGTTCTTCATTCTTTCTCGTGTTTTTTCTCTCTTGACACTTCATTTTCAAACGGGTGATTAAATTTAAAATTATTTATATTTTTTTCTCTCTAAATTTTTGGCTACCCTTTTAACCAATCAAATAAATTATTTGTCTTTTATATATATATATATATATATATATATATATAAGTCAAGATAAGTTGACACTAAGTGTCAAACTTTAAGAGTTACATCACTTAATAACTTTTTGTGAAATGAGAATTTGACTAATCCAACTGTTGAATCACATTATATTACCTTCATGATCATGTATACCAAATTTCAGATAATTTGGACATTCGTAGATATGTTATCTAATATTGGACTTTTACTTATATTTTAAAAACATATACACCAAGTCTTACACGATTGAATTACTTTTTCATAGGCCATTGTATTAAGTAATCCACAGTTGGATTGAAACTTACTATCTTATAGATCATATATAAAATTTTACATTATTCCAAAATTGTTTGATATGTCATTGAGATGTCTCAAAATTAACGTTATATATACATTTAAAATATATGAAAAAGGGGTCATTTGATTATCAGTTTATTAATGTTCAAATTTTAGGAAATTTTACACAGATAGTCAAGATAAATATAATACAATAGTTGGATTAATAAAAATCATATTCGATCTAGAGTTATTAGTGGTGTGAGACTTGGTGTAACTTACACTGGTGTAATTTGATCCCCTATATGCATGTATGTATGTATGCATGCATGTATGTATGTATGTATGTATGTATTACAATCTATCCTTCTTAAGATTCTTCATTCTTTTTCGCGCTTCTCTCTTAACGCTTTATTTTCAAATAACCCTTTCTCCGCTGCTGGTATAAAATGCTACTGTTGGTATAATTGGTCCTCATATTCATTGATTTTTTATTCCTATCTTTACTATTCATTTTCTTTCATCTCTCTAATCATTATTGTTGAGTCTTAGGACATTTAAAGTCCATAATCTCTAAGTTTAGATGATAACAATTTTAAGATTTTTTATAAGTTAATTGATCGTATTTGATAATTCTAAAGTTAAGTGTTGTAAGAATAAATTTTTAAAACTTCATTTGAAAATAAGTCTGAAAGATGTCTTCAAGCTTTAGCCAAAAAGTCTTATAATTAAAGAGTGTCTGAAGCTCATCAGCGTGAAGGAAAAAGTTCAAATGTGTCTAAAGACCCTCCAAAAACAGGTTTGTTGAGACCTTGAAAGTCTAAGACATCCCTATACTAAGACTTTAGTCTAAGACTTTGATGAGTACAAACCTAAGATAAACTTTTCTATACTCCACAGTTTTACTGATGAATGCTCTATTGTTTCAGAAATATAAAAAGTTAATTTTCAAAAAGCTATCTGATATGCATCAATGTTCTGAAGGAAGTCTTCTCTAAAGAAGCTTAAAGAGTTTTGAAGAAACTAGTTCAGAAGTATTGACTGAATACTTAAGCGTTGTCTGAAATGTAAAGTACTAACAGAAGATTGAAGATTGAAGATCTGTCAGAAGCCTAAGTTTTCTGAAGCTAAAGGTCTGACGGACGTGGAGAATTTAAAAGACCATCTCCTTCCTTGACGCAACCTTGAAACATTAATCAGGAAGCACAAAAGTAGATTTCTGGGATACCTTTTTGTATTAACCGGCGCGAAAAGTGGATATTTGGAGAAGCTTTCTGTTGTAGTCAGATAAAGTACTGCCTACCTCGTACTTGCGTCGGAGATGTCTCACAACGAGAGTATTTGCACCTAAAGCTATCTCTCAACGGACTTCTTAACATCTAGAACCCCAGAAGCCTATAAATACCAGAAATCTAACTAAAGATGATGATGAATTTTTGGATGATCATTTAGAAAAAAACTCTGAGAAAATCTGCTGAAAATAATAAGTTCACGAAAAGCAAAACGCTGGCAAAATCTCTATAGATTTTCTCTTAGAAGTTCCTTGTACTATAAACTTTCACATCTAGTATTAGATCATTGTTATTCTTGTCCATTCTAAATGAAGAACTTTAGATTCTAAGTTCACATTTCTTTGTAAACACTTTGATAAGTGATGAGAGCCTAAAGAGGCTTGGTGGAAGAATGAATACTTGTATGAGAGTCTGAAAAAGCTTGGTGGAAGAAAGAATACTTGTCTAAAAGCCTGGAGAGGCTTGGTGGAAGAAAGAATATTTGTTGTAGAACCTGGAGAGTCTTGGTTGAAGAAAGAATACTTGGTGTATAGCCTTAAGAGGCTTGGTGAAAAGAATACTTGTAATCTGTTAATATTAGTGGAAAATCTAGTAGCATGTTGTCTCTGGGACTGGACGTAGCTCACAAGTGAAGTGGGTGAACCAGGATAAATTTGGCTGAGTGCTTCTCTTACCCTTATACTATTTATGTTTGATTTTAACTAACAAGGAGAGGGATCTGAATTGAGTTATTATAAACTGTTATTAAAACTAGATCTGCAAAATGGTTTTAATATCTCTGTCTAAACATTTTCAAACAAGGAGCATAATTTCAAACAACTTTCAAACCTATCTGAAGCGCTTTCAAACTCAGAATTTGAAAAGGTTTCCTAAAAATGTTAAAGTTTATAAAAACACTAATCAACCCCCTTCTAGTGTTTCCAGTGTGTTCCTACAAGGTTGATAGTAAGCGCGAATTTAAACTATCTCCAGTCAACCTTGTATGAAGCTACAATACTCATGCAAAGTTCCTTTCACTTTAAAGAAAGACAAAAGTGAACTTTCAAGAAAGAACAATGTGGCAATTAACAGAAAGTATAAAAAAACAAACTAAAGGACAATCACTCTTGTAGAAAAGTCATTGTACAATTGACAAAATCAACCTGCAATAAGCCAAATATCAGATTCAACGACTCCATACATTACAAACTACTAGAGAAAATTCAGATTTTCTTTCACAATGTTCTTATCCTTTAGAGTCTATGAATAGAAGCATTGAAGAAATGAAGAAAGATCCTTTGAGCGCACAAGCTAAAAGTTTTCAAGCTCTCATTCTTTCTTCACTTTTTCATTCTTTCATCATTTTGAGCGTCTTGAACATTTTGTTCAGTCGAAAAAACTTCTAGGTTACTCTCCATCCTTATTGTAAACTTACTCACACTTAGTGTGTGTTGTAACATCCTGAATTATATAAATCAAATTATACACGAGATTAGTAGTAGAAAAGAGTTTTATAAAAGGAACTAGGTGAAAAGAGTGTTAAACAGTATTAGAGGGCATAACACTGCCCCTTGCTCGCTCAAGCGAGAAATGGCTCGCTTGAGCGAGGAGGAATGGAGACTTGGGAGTTCCCATTCTGTGAGATTTTCACTCAAGATAAGCCACTCTCGCTTGGGAGAAAATATCAGACAAAATGGGTAAATTTTATACTAATATTTTTGCTTAAGCGAGAGTCCTCTCGTTCAAGCGAAATTGAGGCAGAAATTAGAGTTTTGCTCTATGGACGTTTTTCGCTTAAGCAAGGGAGGTCTCGCTCAAGCGAGAAACATGTTCTTGCTCAAGTGAGGAGGTCTCGCTTAAGCAAGAATCATCCAGAAAGTTGTCTTTTCTTGCTCGCTCATTCGAGAGATTCTTGCTTGTGCGAGAATGCACGAAATCAATTTTTAAAAACATTAAGTTAGGGCTTCCTACCCCCATTCTAACATTTAATTCCATTTCTAGAGAGAGACTCTGCCCCAAGCTTGGATTGAAGAAGGAGAACGAGTTGCTTTTCCACCCACCCACCTATCTCTTCCCCCCTCTTCTATTTGGAGCTTTTTATTTGTGAGTATAACTCACACACCCACTCCATATTGCTTGTAATACTCATCTGTGACCCCCATCTCTTATCCCCCTTTTATTCTTGCTTGTGGTGTGATTGTTGGTTTTTGATGTATGACTGCCCTAGGTTATTCCATTGATTAGAAATTAAAGGTTGAGATTAAATGCCTAGACTTAGGGTTTGTCGTGTATGGGGTTTTGAGTGGGATTTGGGACCTCATATCAAGTTATTTGCATGTCATGTTATTATGCCTTCTTCGTTATCATACATTGAAAGAAAAACCCTCAAGTTCATGGGTTCATGTCTAAAAGAGCTAAATAATTATGTACGGCTTCGGCCCCACAGGTCTAGGACCATCATGTTTAAGTTAAGAATAATCAATTCATGTATCATGTTCGATTTTAATCGATTCAGGTAATGGCAACGACTATATGTCCCCAAGGGAGATATCCCTTGCAGTCTGAGCTTAGGTCTTACTTTAGGATAAGGGATACGACCCTTGCTGTTGGGATAGCAGTTCATGTTACGTTAAACTTCAAGTCATTAGTCATGTGATGCAATTATGTCTTCAGTTAATATTCTTATGTTGTTGCATAACATCTGCTTTCTCCTTACACATGCATGTTTTAGTTGTGCTCACTGAGACATTAGTTTCACCACATGTTTGTGGGTTTTCATTTTAGATTCCTAAGATCCTTCCCAGGCTAGCCGTTGAGGGTCAAGGAGTTGTTGGAGCTTATTGCTATACCTGGCTTGTGGAATATTGACTATTTAGTTTCTATTTGTAAAACATTATCATGTGTATTCTTTGATGGATATTTAGTACATGTGTTGCCCATGTTAGGAGTTTCTTTTGTTAGGACGTACACATGTATTGTAATGTCAATGCCATTGTTATGTATGTAGCTACTCTGATTATGTTTAATTAAATATTGAATTAGTTAAACCAGTCTTTATCATAATTACCGATATTGTTAATATCACGGAAAAATAATTCCCTAAATTTGGGACTTATGTCTCCAACGGGCATAAATCCTAAGTTTCACATGAATATTGTTATTAATATGGTATTAATGAAATATAACATCATTGAAAATTCCTTAGTATTATATAATAATTATTATTAAATATTAAATATTAAATATCAAATATTACATATATTATATATAATATACTAAACATTAAAAGAAATATTTATTACACTATATTAAATTTTAAATATCAAATACTTTTGATTAACTATATTAATCAATTTCGAAGTAAATGAATCATTTGATCTTATTGTTTACTATAAATTTAATTTAATATTTATAGGTCACAATTACTTACGATTATATTTTTATTTTAAAAATCTAAAATAATTACTAAAATTTTTAATTTAAAATCACGCATATAATGTCTTATAATTATATTAATAAAATAAATTAAAAATAATTATATATTATTTGAATTCTTTAAGATTAATTTTAAATAATTTTAAATATAGAGATTAAGTACATTTGAAAATATAGCTTAAATATTATCAGAAACTTATCATAGAAATAAAACAAATAATTTAACTTAATTTTAGTATTGAAAGAATTTTTTGATTTTTGTGTTTTATTCAATTAAGTTTTTTTATATATTTACTATATTCAATTTTGAGAAATTGGTTTAAAATCCATTGACTAATGTTACTTCAATGTTTATACAATTTAAGTTTTTTAGATTTAAAATTAGTATTTTATATTATAAATATGTCTTAATAAGCCAAGTTACTAATTTATTTTCTATTAAATGTATATTAAACTTAAAATTAACATTAAACACGTTAAATTAAGAAAATAATTTGTAAAACTAGAAATATTATGAAAACTCTAAAATTACACATATTAATTTGTTTTTATTATTTCCTATTTTGTTGTTTGATTTTGAAATGCATCAAAATGCATTGTTTCTTTCAAGTTTGAATATAAAAAATAATCAAATTCATTATGAAATTACCTATTCCCAATATTTTTAAATGGATTTAATAATTAAGATAACATAAGAATAGACATGCATGTATAATATTGGTCAAAATAACTATTACAAATTTTTGTAAATACTGCAATAGACCAACAATAATGAAAGTGTTTTTCACCACTAGGTGGTGTTGGTCACATAAACCAAATTGCTCTAAAATTCGGGTCCTTCCAGAAGCCATTTAGATTGAAGTCCTTTTTAGTACCTTCAAATATCTAAAAACACCAATAAAAACAATAATTACAAATTGCATAATTCAATTAAATACCTAACCTAGTTGTAATCAGAAAACATCACAAATTAGCCTTATTTTAAAATTAAGCAAATATATTTTCTGTTTTATAAACATCACAAATTAGCAGTGACTAAATGAAATGGATAAATACCTTTGATCATTTTCGTAACATGATCCAGTTCCTCTGGGTTCATTTCATTTGGAGCAGAACATGTACTCCTGATGACAACATAGCAGAAGTTTAAAGATCTTACTAAGAATAAGATTTGTTAATTAGAAATTGTATTGCACTAGAAATAGAAAGACTTATGCTAAAGACCTGCTCGGATCCCATATATTCTCAACACATGTCCACTTAGGGGGAAGAAGTATATCAACTGGCAACTTCCTCCATTTTGAGCAGTTGTCACACTGTGCCCATTGCTCATTTATCCTATGGTTCAATCACATTCCAAATGAGAAATTCAATCAGTCCTAAGCAAAATGTAAATAAGCTACTCTATTAGCAGTTTAGCCACTTGAAAGGTAAAAAGTTAATAACATTAAAGAAAATTATAGAAGTGGTATATAAAAACCTGACACTTTCAATACTAGCAAAAACACTAAAAACATTTCTTACCCATTTGAGCGGGTTAAGAATATACCCTTTTTCCCCATGACAGGAGGTTCCTGCATGACAAAATAAAATTTGAGTAGACAATTAATTTGGTTCTCCAAAGATTAGAGCATTGTCACATTAACTATTAAGTTTTTATCATCAAATTATTCCTTTAAAGATTGAAGTTTCGCGTCGCCATTTAGTACTCAAAGTACTTTTTTACCAACTATGTTATGCACCAATTATCCCAAAAATTTCAGTTGTTGGAATTTGGTGACTTAGTCAATCAAACTTGGTGACTAATTAGTCAACCAAACACCAATAACATCAACTAAAATTCTCCCACACACACACACACATATATATATATATATGTGCAAAGATGAGAACAAAAAAAATGAAGTAGAAAGAATAATTTGACAATAAAAGTGAATTTCATAAAAGTAACATCTTTTTATAATTATTGTACTCACCTCATATTCTTCAAATTCTATACCCTCAATCACCTCACTGGTTGGTTTAACTGTTGGGGATGGATGGAGCAAATCCTGAGCCTCTTCCACAGTAAGTTTCAGCTTCAGTCCACCCTGACTATTAAGAAGCAACCCCTTACATTTTGACCCAAAAGTACCTGTTTTTTTCTTCTCAAGAAGCAAACCATTTCTTTTGTTGTCTTTAGACTTAGTAATGTCATAGAGATTCATGTCAACACTAACATCATTAAATTCTACACACAACATTTTTAGGTGGGATTTTGAATTTTCCTTAAGTGACAGAAGAGGATCAGAGCAACCATTTACAAAATCATCAACAACACAAGCCTTTCCATTTATTTCTCCTCTCAACTGATCGACTAGGACTCTATTATATATTAAAAGCATGCATCATGGTATCGTTTCTTGGATATGCTTAATTAGCATGTAAAACCAAGATAAGGTCTCACATGTTATTCAGATGTGAGACTAGAAAGCTAAAGGGACTAGAAAGGTAGCCACATGTGAGGTATCTATAAACTTGCTAAAATTAAGGAAAGGTAATCAAAAGGCCTAAACCAAGTTAGATATATTAAGAATGATGAGGAAAAAGTATTGGTCAAGGGTCAACATATCATGAAATGATGAAAGAACTATTTTCATAAACTTTCTAATGAAGGACATGAGTTTTCTTTGACCATTGTCGGGTTTACATTAGAGAGGAAGACCAAAATTAGTCTAACTATTAAAGAATCCAAGAATATAAATTGAAGAGGATGACAAAGGGTAAGGTGATTATACTAGATAATATACCTATTTAGGTATGGAAATGGTAAGGACAGAAAGGCATAAAATGGCTCACAAATGTTGCTCAATGAGATCATAAGGTCTAAAAACATGCCAAATGAATGGAAAAGAAGTACCTTAACTCCTATCTTCAAGAAAATAGGTGATATACAAAATTGTGTTAATTGCAAAGAGGTTATATTCATAAGTCATACTATAAAGTTTTGGAAGAGAGTGATTAAGTGAAGATTGCAATGAGACACCCATATAACATAAAATAAATTTGGTTATATATCAAGATGATCAATCACAGAACTTATATACTTTCTACCAAGACTAATAAAGTGATATATGAAGAATAAAATAGGCCTACCTATTGTACGTTACTTTATATTCATTTCCAACATTTTTTTCATTTATTCAAATCATGAAAATTAATATGGTAAAATATGAATATGAACTAAAAATGTTGTGTATAATAAAGTAATTATTAGATACTATACAATCACCACATATAATTGTATTCACACTAATTAATACTTTCCAACTTGACATGTTGAAGCTGACTTCAATTTATGTAACACGTAAATTTATATTTTCTCTTTGCTGAATTAATGAAGAAAGAAATAAACATGGTAGAAGCCATGAAGAAACATGTTAAACAGGAAAAAAAGGCAAAAAATGTTCTTGACATTTGCACGCTAGTTAACAAAGGAAAGAAAAGGAAAATTAAATCACCACAAGCAAGAGAGGAACGTAGTTAGTTGTGACTAGGATGAGCCTTCCTCTTTGCCCATCAACAGGCATGAGCATGGTAGTTGGTGATAGAATGGTTAACAAAGGCACACTGAGAGAAAGGACGTTCAAGACGTCTGTCTCCAAGGAGTACAAAATGACCCAACATATTGCATCCCTCATAGAACCAATAGTCATCAAATTGTGGTATGTTATATTGTTAGGTGAATGTCCTAGATGCAGCTGCTAGCAGGAAAAGTTCTTCTACATAAAAGAAATGATGAACATAACTTACAATGTAGCCTACTAACGTAGCATGGGATAAATGTTTTTAGCAATGTTGGGGAAAATCATAACAGTGCGAAGAGAGCATGACAAGGAATAGACATCTGACGAAAAGATGCTTAGTGAAGGGCCAGTGAAGACAAGACTGTTTCAGATATTTTTCAGCCAACTAGGGCTAAATCAGGGCACCCAATTAGAAGTAGCTAAGGCCCTAGTGACGGTTATAAAAAGAGAGCAGAGGATTTGTATTTCATTCATTCTCTTTGCTCTAGGTTGGTGAGATTGCACACACGATAGGATTAATCTTTAGGGAAGCATCTCTAGGGCATCGAGGGTTCTGCCATAACCGACCAATGTATGTGGAAGCAAGGGTTGAAGGTGTCAAAGTACAAATGACTTTAGTAGACAATGGCTTCAATGTTGACATCATTCCAGCCAAAATTTTTAAAGTAGTAGGAATTTTAGTGAGCGACTTCATCCATCAGAGATATTGTCGAACAACTTTCAAAGAGAATTGGTGGGAATAAGAAGATTCAAAACAAAAAGCTTAAATAGTCATGTTAGAGTAATTATAAACATAATAAACACAATGAAAAGTCAAAATTGAGAACAACTAAGAAGCCATAAATATCATATGAATATATTCATATTAATTTGAAAAATTCAGAGAATTATATTTATTACCCTGCAGCTATCACAGAGAACGGCGAATGCACCAGATCTCAGTCGCCAACCTATGTGCCATCGATTAGATGAGGAGGTAGCACATGCAGTGTTCTTGCAACAGATCTTTGATTCCATTTTCAAACTTAGATCTACAAAATCACAAAACAAATCAAAACCCTAACAACAAATAGCAATTTCCGAAGAGTCACCAACCAATCACTGAATATTTAAAATAGTAATAATAACAATGGGTCAAAATCAATTAAGCTGCAAATAGTAAAGCACGAAATCAAGTTTGAGGTTGCATATGTCACTTGAATTGTGAAATGAGAACTTCGTTTCTACCGATTTATCACAGAAGGTAGTGTTGCTAAGTGTGCTTTGCTTTCGGCCTTAGTCACGTTGAATTTGGAGTGACTAGT
Organism: Sesbania bispinosa; assembly: GCA_026901365.1. Classification (NCBI taxonomy): domain Eukaryota; kingdom Viridiplantae; phylum Streptophyta; class Magnoliopsida; order Fabales; family Fabaceae; genus Sesbania; species Sesbania bispinosa. The sequence continues at coordinate 596,876 of QLOH01000518.1, read as the reverse complement.
TGAAAATTGAATCAAAATAGGAGATCTGTGTGGATCTGGTCGGAGAGGATGAAAAGTGAAGAGGGATGAGTTAGGGATAGGGGAGAGACATGGAGAGAAGGGAAATGTATGCAAAAGAACAAGAGAGAGAAAGAAATGCAGAAGTTATACACAAATGATGATATTTTATGACCTATAATTAGACAAACCCCTCTCTCTGTCTTCTCTCACTCCTCTTCCCAAATATTTTTTCATCAATACACTTTGTAGGAAATTATTAATTAAAAATTTTAAATGATTAATTTTAACATAATTATTTAATGAGACAATTTATTTTATTTAATATAACTAATTTAAGATATTCTCTTCACCAAAAAAGGGAAAACATTAATTAAAATTTTAAACTAATACTAAATTATATTTATACAATTTTTTCAATATTCAATTTCAATTAATTTACTATATGTATAACTTATTTTGATGCTTATAGTTATGCTATTATTTAAAGGGAAAAAAGTATAAAACTACCTTGAACTTTTGCCCTTTTGCAAATATACACCATGAACTTTTAATTTGTCCCAATTAACCCTTAAACTCTTACCATTATTACAATAGGTCTATTCATTAATATTAAGTTAAATATTGTCATAACCAATCTCATCTTTCGAGATTTTGTGTTTCAAATCTTAAAAGACATAAAAGAGTAAAATTTACATTTTTTTATTCTTAAATTATGTCAAATTTTAAGCATATTTAAAATTTTAAAAGTATAATATGACCATGTGTTATTTTAATTTAGAGTTTTTTTTTTTCTATTTTGTTAATTTTTGGAACTTTATTTATATAATTTCAATATTTAAACAAAATTTTGATGGGTTGAGATTATATTTGTTAATTTTTAACTTCATGCTAATGAAATGACATATTGCAACAATGATGAAAGTTTAAGGATTAATTAGGACAAAATAAAAGTTCATGGTGCCTATTTGCAAAAGGGTAAAAGTTTAAGGGTGTCTATAAACTCTTTTCCCTTATTTAAATCCATGACAGTAATAAAATATAGGAAATGAAGTAAAAAAAATACTACTTATAAAATAAATACTATATCTTTATTATCTTCATATATGTCAGACTTTTAAATTAAGTTTTGACAAGGTAATTGTAATTTTATTTGTTTTTTATAATATGATTTTCATACTTTTATAATCAAATATAAAATAGATTTTATTTATTAAAAAAAAATTTAATAATCATTATAAACATTTAAACTTTCATCCTACATTATCAATAATACTTTTTAAAAATACCATTTGAAATTAAATTGAAACACTAATAATTATTTTTCTAATTAGACTTTCACTACTTATTAAAAAACTTTCATAAAATGAAAGAAGTTTAAACATAAACTTAATCTACATTAATACAATTATGAATTGTTGGGATGTTACATATAAACTTAATCCGCATTAAATTCTTGGGATGTTACACATAAACTTAATCCACGTTAAATTCTTGGGATCTTACACTTATGATTATGAATTTTTTTTAATTATCCTATTGCATTTGAGAAACTAGGATTGAACTTCGTCTATCGGACCCCTCTTGTATTTTGGAAATCAATGATATCTAGGAATTTATAATTATAAATATTGAAGCACAAATAAATTTCATTCACATTGATTCCTCAAGTATGAAATTCTTAGAACAATTCCTAAACACAAATCTCTTGGCTGCTTAACAATTGCCTAGCATTAAGAAAAGTTGTCAAAGCTATCAATAAATTGAACCATATCCATAGGTATTCAAGCTATTGAGTGTTTTTACCCAAACCAGATTTAGAAAACTACTTCCCGGCTAATTTAAGAAATCACATCATAACTCTGATACAAAGACGGAAGTTAAGCATTAAGAACAGAAATAAAAACACAAATATTATAAAAACAGGATTCCTAAATAACAAATAATCCAAAATACAATTGGGGATTGAATCGAATACATTCAATCCTAAAGAGAGTTTAACTACTCATGGTAGCCATTACAAAGATTGTCACACTCTTCTCTCCTACTCTCTATCTACTCAAAAACTCCGTAGGTCAAAGTCTGCCTTCTAGGTCTGCCAAAAGGTCCTTTATAAACTATCTGATGGCCCGTTTAAACTCTGTTTGCGGCCCATTAAGAAATTAGGTTACGTCTCCTGCGCTCTGTCTGCGCTTACGCAGGTGAAGCGCAGGAGACAGTAACTGAACAGTCATTCATTGCGCCCTACCTGCGCTCAGCGCAGGTGGAGCGCAGGAAACAACAACTTGCTCCTCTAAATTGTCATCCTTTGAGGCTTGTTCTACACTGCTCCTGTCTTTGCTCACTGTTCTCTTGATATTGTATTTGCACCTTAGCTTTTCACCTGTAAATATCAACAAATTTGTTGGACTTAAGCCTCATTGGAAGATAAAAGTAGTAGTCGTGTCCTCTCAAATAAAGGGTGTTTAGTTTGTTGTAGGAAGTAGAAATTTAATATTCATTTGCAGTGCCAAACAAGTTTCAATAGATGTGGTACTTGTATTGTTTGTTTTTAGTATTAGGCAAGTGTTATATGTTTGTTAATTGTTTTATTTGGATTGTAATCATGTAAGATGAACTCATGTTTTGGTTTTCAAGTTTGAATGGCTTGGAAGCTAATTTACTCAACTAAGTATTGATTTGCCTCTGGTATAAACAATTACTTAGTTGTAATTGACCCCAAGTTGATTCGAACTGAAAACGGCATGATTTCTGGTACAATAACTAAAATAATCGATTACCACTGCACCTGATGAAAATTCAAATATTGGTGCTCACTTAAACGTTCTGGAGTAAACGATTACCTAATAAGCTAATCGATTACCCTGATTCTGCAGAAACTCTGGACGATTTTCAACTGTTTTTTAAACTGATTTCTAACTAACTTTTGAAACTCTATAACTATATAAATATGAGAATCTCGAAGAAAGAAAAGAGATACAAAGAAGAAGAGATAGAATAAAATTAGAGAGAAGAGTGAGCTGAATTTTGTAGAAATCAAAATACTCTTTTCTTTGAAAAGATTCTTCATGAAGTCATTATGTCCAGAAATTCTGCAAGAGTTTGAAGAACTCTCACTCAAGAAGATTAGGTTTTTTGAACAAAAGATTGACATACACTCATGGAGTTTATCTACACATTCAAGGTGTTATCGTTCTAAACTTAGTTTTTACAATAATTGTTTTGATTTGTATTGTCTCTTGAATAGGGATTCATAGAGAAGTACATTGTGCGATATCTCTAGAACGAGGTGTTCTTAGAGATTGTTTTTGAAATCTTGTGGCGGGGTGTCATAAGTAAGATTGTTGTTCGAGTGGCGGGGTGTCATGGATGAACATGCTCTTGTGGGGTGCAAGAGAGAAACCTTTTGTTTGCTAGAAAGTCTTTCTTTAGGATTGAGGTGTGCATGGTGTTTGTAATCAATTCTATAGTGAAAGTTGATTTAGTGGTGTGCTAGATCAAAACTGGATGTAGGCCCCTTTTAGTGGATGAACCAGGATAAATCACTGTGTTATCTTCTCTATCCCTATACTATCTTGAATGGTAATTCTTAGTATATAAATTTGGTTCTTGGTTGATAAAATACAGAAAACTGAATAGAAAAATTGATTGATTTCTGAACCTTTGATTTGAATACTGTTTGAAGAATCATTAATCTTGAGGAATCAATCTTGATAATCAATTACCTTTTGTTTTACAAATTGGTAATCAATTACGTATTCAATTGGTAATCAATTACCTGCTGCAATAATTATTTGATCCTCTACATACTTATATCTTTTGATTTTAACTCTGATAAATTGATAAAATTGATTTTGAAAACATATTTGAAAGAATTCTAAAGGAAACTTTTTGAAGGGAAAACGAATTTGAAAGTAAGTAAATAATTTTTTTGTGAATCTATTCAACCCACCTTCTAGATTCCTCTGGGACCAACAATTGGCATCAGAGTTGGAATCTTGAAATGTGTTTCAAGATTTTAGCAAATTGTTTTTGCGGAAATGGCTGGGAATCATTTCCTTTTGCAGAAGGTGATTCAATTAACAAACCTTCCTCTATTTAGTGGTGAAAACTATTCTTTTTGGAAAGTTAGAATGAAAATCTTATGGACTTTGTTAATAGAGGTATTTGGCAAGTAGTAGTAACTGATTACAAGATTCCTACTCCACATGGTTAATGTAACGTCCTAATTTCTAAATTCGGAAACAATGCCTGTTGGAAGCACTATTTCCAAATTCGTGAATTATTTCATTCATTTCGCGTATCGACATACACTACCATCGCTTGAGTAACCCAACAATTACTAAAGCTCCAACAATACATATATAATTCAATGAAAATAATAACATACTGTTGCCATCAAGGCTCCAATACACAAAATAATAAACTAACATAATGATTCCTAAAGTAGCTTTAACAAATAACACTAGTGGTTCTAAACAACATGGAAAACATCGAGTAAATAAACAATAAGACTAATGGTCTTCACATGCCATCTACTACTCGTCATAGCTTTGATCAGTATCCCTGCACCACTGAAAATATTGTTCCCATAGAATGGGGTGAGACCAACGTCCCAGTGAGTGTAACCGTGTGTGCAGTGTGGGGGGAAAGCAACCAAGAACCATCATGGCATACATATAATTTTAAGAGACATAAAAGAGATAATGATACAGATTCACACAAGAAATCAATCATCAAGATGCAATGCATGGCTGTTGAGGTGTTATTCCCGACACCCGGGGTCTTTCTCTGTAACGTGACTGTGATGAGCGCTCGGCCATGTAACCAAGGACCGTCGTCCAAGGTTACCTATGATTTAAATTTAAAATAACATTTAAATATAATTCTGTGATTGGGGACCCCATCTCCCTCTTGGCCCATGAGTTCGATGTGGTTACCCCGTTGTTCTTAATTAATTTGCCCGAAGGCCTGTGATGGTCAAAGACCCTGTGATAGCCCGAAAGCTCTATGATTTCTCAAATTCATAACTTTCATGACTGTGATGGCGCAAAGGCCCATGAATTCTAGAATAACACAATCAAGAATCACCAAACATAATCAAGAATCATCATACAGAATCATCCAATCATCTACCCTAAGGTTTTGGCAATCCAACACATACAATAATCAGTATATTCACAATTCTTATGTTCCTACTATACATATATCACTATTCCTAGAAGAAAAGGGGAAAAAGAATAGGGAGCATGGCAATGGCAATCTTTCAGACAAATAATGAAGTCCACCCACCTGTGAGTTGAGGAAACGGAGAACGAACGAGGAATGGAGGGCCTTGAAGGGAGAAAGATTGAGGCAAGACTCGTTCTTGATGAGTAGAATTCGTTCTTGGCTTTGCTGGGACTTTCTCTCACTAGAACCTCTCTCTCTCTCTCTGAAAATACGAAAAATTGGAAGAAGGAACTGACAGAAACCGTCCACGAACGTGTTTTAAAATGCAGAAATCGGACCTGCTCTCAAGCCTCGCTTAGCGCAGCTCGAGCGCGAGTTCTCGCTCAGGCTACGCTTGAGCTCAGCTCAAGCTGAATTTCCTCGAATTGCTCTCTGTTTTTCTGCGCTCAGGCTGCGCTCGAGCTCAGCTTGAGCGAGAAAACCAAATTGCAATTTTCCCTTTTTACTGGTATCCTCGCTCAGGCTGCGCTTGAGCTCAGCTCGAGCGAGGAAACCAGAGTGAGATTTCCCCTTCTTGTTAAGGTGCAGTTTTCATCCAAACCCTATCGTGTGACCTATCAAACTGAAGCCCCGGAAATAAGCTTTCTAATGAGAGTGGAATCCTCTCCATCGGACATCTACCACTCTAGATATTTTCAATTTAGTGCATCAAGGTCATTAGGCTTAGAACCAACATCAAGCACTACCTATTTTTCTTCATTCTACTTTAAATTATGATATTCCTATGAATTAAGGTATTAATTAGCGGGATGTTACAATTCTACCCCCCTTAAAATAATTTTGTCCTCAAAATTGGCTAAAGAATGTTAACTGAAAAACTCAAAGGTGATTTAAAGTTCCTTACCTCAAACGAATAACTCTGGAAACTGAGAGCGGAGATCTTCCTCTTTTTCCCAAGTTGCTTCCCCGGGTGACTGACCCTCCCAAAACACCTTCACTAATGGAATCGTCTTATTTCTCAAGGTTTTGACACTGCGGTCAATGATCTGTGCAGGCCTCGAGGGAATAGTTAAATCCTCCCTAATTGTACCGATTCTAAACTTATGACGTGAGAAGGATCATGAAGGTATTTTCTGAGATGAGAGACATGGAATACATCACGGATGTTGGCTAAATGGGGTGGAAGGGCTATCCTGTATGCAAGGGAACCAATCCTTTGCAATATTTGAAAAGGACCGATAAAACGGGAGGATTCAACTTTTTGGCTTTAATGGACCTTCCAATGCCATTGATGGGAGTAACTTTCAAAAACACATGGTCACCTTCCTCAAACTCTAGGTCCTTCCGCCTCCTATCAGCATAACACTTCTGGCGGCTCTGGGCAGTTACCCAACTTTTCCCTAATCCTCTTAATCTTTTCGGTAGTGATTTGTACCAACTCTAGTCCTAGAAAGCTTTTCTCTCCCACCTCACACCAACATAAAGGTGAGTTACACTTCCTACCATACAGCGCCTCATAGGGTGCCATACCTATACTACTATGGAAATTGTTGTTATAGGCAAACTCTATAAGAGGTAGGTACTTATCCCAACTACCCTTCTCTTCCAACACACAGGATCTAAGCATGTCCTCTAAGGTCTGGATTGTTCTCTCAGACTGCCCATCAGTCTGAGGGTGGTAAGCGGTGCTAAACTTCAGTTTAGTACCGAAGGCTTGGTGTAGGGCATTCCAAACCTAGAGGTAAATCTGGGATCTCTATCTGACACTATGCTGGAAGGTACACCATGAAGCTTCACAATCTCCTTGATATACAATTCTGCTAATTTGGTCAAAGGGTAGGTTGCCTTGATTGGTAAGAAATGAGCTAACTTGGTCAGCCGATCCACAATCACCCAAATGGCATCAAAGCCTGCTGGAACTCTGGGAAGTCCCATCACAAAGTCCATGGATATGGCTTCCCATTTCCACTTGGGAATTTCTAATGGTTTTAGCATACCCGAGGGCTTTTGGTGTTCTATCTTAACCCGTTGGCATACAAGACACTTAGAAACGAATTCAACTATCTCTCTCTTCATTCCATCCCACCAAAACATGGTCCTCAAGTCTTGGTACATCTTGGTAATACCCGGATGTATCGTGAACTTGCTCTTATGGGCTTCCTCTAAAATCTCTTCTCTAAGACTACCCCCCTTAGGGATACAGACTCTCCCTTGGAAGAGAATAATCTCATCTCCTGATACAGAAAATCCTGTTTGTCCCTTTCGGGACTGGAGTTCTAAATCTAAGATCTGAGCCTCTCTAATCCTTGTCCTTAACTCATTAACTACTTCTAGCCTATGGAGTCTCATACTATCTCCCTCATAGTTCCCATCAAGTTTTAAATCCCTAAACTTCTCTAACAATACTAGCTCATGCACCATCATGGATGACGCATGCAGGGATTTCCTACTTAGGGCGTCGGCCACTACATTGGCCTTACCTGGGTGGTACTTAAGCTCAAATCATAGTCCTTTAGAAATTTTCATCCACCTCCTCTGTCTCATGTTAAGTTCCTTTTGATCAAACAGGTACTTAAGCTCTTGTGATCACTAAAAACCTCAAACTGCACACCGTAAAGGTAATGCCTCCACACTTGAGAGCAAACACTACTGCAGCCAACTCTAAGTCATGGGTGGGGTAATTTTCCTCATGGGGTCTAAGCTGTCTAGAACCGTAGGCCACTACCTTCTTATCCTGCACCAAAACACAACCTAAGCCCCTTCCTGAAGCGTCACTATACACTTCAAAGGATTTGGATAAGTCCGGCAATACCAACACCGGGGGTGGTGGTTAACCTCTCCTTGAGTTCCTTGAAACTCTTCTCACATTTCTCATCCCAAACAAAGCATGACCCTTACGAGTCAGCCGGGTGAGAGGTAAAGCCAACTGGGAAAAACCTCTAATAAACCTGCGATAATACCCAGCTAGTCCCAAGAAACTCCTAACCTCAGTGACTGATTTGGGCCTCTCCCAACCAATCACTGCCTCTATCTTACTGGGGTCCACTGACACACCTTCACTAGATATCACATGTCCTAGGAAGTGAACTTTATCCAACCAGAAATCACATTTCTCAGGGTTAGCAAACAATTTCTTCTCTCTCAACACTTCCAAAACCACTCTAAGATGTTGCTCATGTTCTTCTAAGGTTTTAGAATAGATAAGAATGTCATCGATGAATACAACCACAAACTTATCTAAATAGGGCCTAAAGATACGGTTCATGTAGTCCATGAATACAGCTAGAGCATTGGTCAAGCCAAATGGCATCACCAAATACTCATAATGCCCATACCTAGTCCTAAAAGCAGTTTTGGGAATATCCTCACTTCTAATCTTATCTGATGGTAACCTGATCTCAAGTCTATCTTAGAAAATACTGCTGCCCCTCTAAGTTGATCTAACAGGTCATCTATCCTAGGCAAGGGATATTTATTCTTAACTGTTACCTTGTTCAACTGCCTAAAGTCAACACACAACCTCATGCTACCATTCTTCTTCTTAACAAGGAGCACTGGAGCTCCCCAAGGGGATACACTAGGCCTAATGAACTGCTTCTCTATTAATTCCTCTAGTTGCTTCTTAAGTTCACCCATCTCCAAGGGTGACATCCTATAGGGAGCCTTAGAAATAGGCCCTGTGCCCGGCACAAGGTCTATGGAAAACTCAGTCTCTCGGTCCGGAGGTAAGGTGGTCACCTCACTAGGGAAACATCCTGGAACTCCCTAACAATGGCTATGCTGTCTAGGTCGGGTTTCGACTCTACAGTTGAGGAAAGCAGTAATATAAAACAGTAACTACCATCAGTCAGGCATTCAGAAATTTGAGTGGAGCAAGATAACAAATATGATGGTCTCTCCTTCGGGGAAGGAAGAAGAGTAGGGAAAACAATTTCTTTATTGCAACAGTCAAGCATGACCTGGTTACGGGATAACCAGTTCATACCCAAATAACATCAAGTTTTTCAATGGCAGACAAATCAAATCAACTTCAAAGATCCTACCTTGAATTTCTAAGGGACATGCAAGACACATTAAGGAAGTGGGAATGGCTTCCTTAGCAAGGGTATGGACATTCAATTGAAAAGGTAAGGGAGTGGGCATGCAATTTCATCCTTTCCACACAGTCACAAGAAATAAAGGAATGAGTTGCTCCAGAATCATACAGTACAATCAAGGAGTGTCATATAGATTACAAGTACCTTGCATCAGATCATCGGCCTGAGTTGCCATCTCACCGTTGAGGGTAAAGACCCTTCCGGTAGCTTGGGGTTTGGGCTGGTCCTTATTCCTCTTTGGGCAGTCCCCAATCATGTGAGTTGGATCCCGACAGTAGAAACAAACTCGTTGTCCTGCCAGGCACTCGCCCCGATGGTGTTTGCCACACTTGGGACAAGTATGAGAAGCTGTAGTGGAGGGAAGGGCGACCTGCTTGCCCTTTCCTCCCTGGAACTGAGGTCGAAAATTCTTACTGACGGGTGCATCATCTCTCTTCCTCTTACTCTCAACCCAAGTCCTAGCTGCCGGCTTGGGCGCCTCATCCACCAAACTTTGTTCAACGACCAGACACTTGGTCACCAAGGCTGGGAAATCCTTGAGCTGGAAGGCTGACACAATTTTCCTGATCTCGGGCTTGAGGCCCTCTTCCAAGTGAGAACATTTCCAACCCTCATTAGGATTGGCTTGCAGCAGGGAGTGATACTTGGAGAGTTCTTCAAACTTGGCCACAAACTGACCCACGGTCATGTTGCCTTGCTTCAGATTGAGAAATTCTAGCTCTTTCTGTTTCCTGACTGGTTCAGGGAAATACTTCTCCAGGAATACATTCTGGAATGCATCCTAAGAGAGTAGAGTTTCCGGAGCGTTCAAACTGATCTTCGCATTCTTCCACCAATTCTCTGCTTCTCCTTGTAACATGTAGGTAGCAATCTCACCTTCAGGTCGTCCGCACAAGCCATCACCTCAAAGATCTTGTTCATGGCATTAAGCCAGGAGTCTGCTGTTGCTGGGTCATAAGCCCCATTAAAGGCTGGAGGGTGGTGTTTCCTGAATTCTGTTAATCCCTGAAGAAAAGGATCTACTACGGTCCCCGGTGGAGGAGTACCGGTGGACTGCCTGTGCAAGGCCTGAAGTACTGCGGCATTAGAGGCGGCTTGCTCCCCCATGATTTGGGTGAGCATTTGAAGGGCCACCGCCACGGGATCCTGAGGTTGATCCGGTGAGGGTGAAGGTGAATTGGCACGAAGACGTCCTCTCCTACCGTTAGCCATGACCCTATACACATCATTAAGAGATATCCAGGTGATCAGTCTATCAATTCCCTAATAATGCATATAAAAATTATGACTAACTTAAGGAGTAACACATAACCACAGTCCAACTGGAGTGAACTGCTCTGATACCAAAATGTAACGTCCTAATTTCTAAATTCGGAAACAATGCCTGTTGGAAGCACTATTTCCAAATTCGTGAAATTATTTCATTCATTTCGCGTATCGACATACAATACCATCGCTTGAGTAACCCAACAATTACTAAAGCTCCAACAATACATATATAATTCAATGAAATAATAACATACTGTTGCCATCAAGGCTCCAATACACAAAAATAATAAACTAACATAATGATTCCTAAAGTAGCTTTAACAAATAACACTAGTGGTTCTAAACAACATGGAAAACATCGAGTAAATAAACAATAAGACTAATGGTCTTCACATGCCATCTACTACTCGTCATAGCTTTGATCAGTATCCTGCACCACTGAAAATATTGTTCCCATAGAATGGGGTGAGACCAACGTCCCAGTGAGTGTAACCGTGTGGGGGAAAGCAACCAAGAACCATCATGGCATACATATAATTTTAAGAGACATAAAAGAGATAATGATACAGAATTCAACACAAAGGAAATCAATCATCAAGATGCAATGCATGGTTGTGAGGTGTTATTCCCGACACCCGGGGTCTTTTCTCTGTAACGTGACTGTGATGAGCGCTCGGCCATGTAACCAAGGACCGTCGTCCAAGGTTACCTATGATTAAATTTTAAATAACATTTAAATATAATTCTGTGATTGGGGACCCCATCTCCCTCTTGGCCATGAGTTCGATGTGGTTACCCCGTTGTTCTTAATTAATTTGCCCGAAGGCCTGTGATGGTCAAAGACCCTGTGATAGCCCGAAAGCTCTATGATTTCTCAAATTCATAACTTTCATGACTGTAATGGCCAAAGGCCCATGAATTCCAGAATAACACAATCAAGAATCACCAAACATAATCAAGAATCATCATACAGAATCATCCAATCATCTACCCTAAGGTTTTGGCAATCCAACACATACAATAATCAGTATATTCACAATTCTTATGCTCCTACTATACATATATCACTAATTCCTAGAATAAAAGGGGGAAAAAGAATAGGGAGCATGCAATGGCAATCTTTCAGAACAAATAAGTGAAAGTCCACCCACCTGTGAGTTGAGGAAACGGAGAACGAACGAGGAACGGAGGGCCTTGAAAGGAGAAAAATTGAGGCAAGACTCGTTCTTGGCCTTTGTTGGGGCTTTCTCTCACTAGAACCTCTCTCTCTCTGAAAATACGATAAATTGGAAGAAGGAACTGATAGAAACCGTCCACGAACGTGTTTTAAAATGCAGAAATCGGACCTGCGCTCAAGCCTCGCTTGAGCGCAGCTCGAGCGCGAGTTCTCGCTTAGGCTGCGCTTGAGCTCAGCTCAAGCTGAATTTCCTCGAATTGCTCTCTGTTTTTCTGCGCTCGGGCTGCGCTCGAGCTCAGCTTGAGCGAGAAAACCAGATTGCAATTTTCCCTTTTTACTGGTATCCTCGCTCAGGCTGCGCTTGAGCTCAGCTCGAGCGAGGAAACCAGAGTGAGATTTCCCCTTCTTGTTAAGGTGCAGTTTTCATCCAAACCCTATCGTGTGACCTATCAAACTGAAGCCCCGGAAATAAGCTTTCTAATGAGAGTGGAATCCTCTCCATCGGACATCTACCACTCTAGATATTTTCAATTTAGTGCATCAAGGTCATTAGGCTTAGAACCAACATCAAGCACTACCTATTTTTCTTCATTCTACTTTAAGTTATGATATTCCTATGAATTAAGGTATTAATTAGCGGGATGTTACAGTTAATGATTCAACTTGTGAAAAATCCTTTGATTTGTGGAATCATGATGAAATCAAGCGTGCTGAAAATTATTCAGAAGCTTTGAATATCATTCATTCTGCTTTAAATAGTGATGAATTTTTCAGGATCTTTGCATGCAAAACAGCTAAAGAAGCGTGGGATCTTATTCAAGTAACTTATGAGGGGACACCTGAAGTTAGAAGAGCGAAAAAGAACACTTTGATCCAAGAGTATGGGATGTTTATAATGACGCAAGGAGAAACGATCATGGACGTGTAGAAGAGACTAACACACATTGTCAATCATCTTAAAGGACTTGGGAAGATCTTTGACGAAGAGGAGCTGAATATAAAAATCCTCAAGTCATTAAATAGAAAGTGACAGCCAACTGTAACATCAATTACCGAATCTAAGAACTTGGCCGCAATGAAAAGTGCAGAACTATTTGGAAAATTAAGGGAATATGAAATGGACATGAATATGATGGCGGAAGAACAAAAGGATAACAAATTTAAAGGATTAGCTCTAAAAACTGATGAGCAGTTAAGTACGGATGATAGCACTGATAATGAAGCCTCTAAAAAAGAAGATCTAAATTTGATGGTAAGAAAATTCAGAAAATTCTTGAAGAAGAAGAACAGCAAGGGTAAACAATTTCCAGCTAGGAAACAGTCGAGAAAACAGAATCTTCCTCACCGAAATTCACTTGCTTCGAATATGGAAAGATTGGTCACATTAAAGCGGATTGTCCAACCTTAGCTCGGAAGCAAAATAATGATGAGTCAAAAACAAAGTTTAAAAACAGAAAGAAGAAAGCCTGCATTGCTTGGAAGGACAATGCCTCAACCACCTCAAGTGAGAGTGATAGTGATCAAGAAGCAAATCTTTGCCATATGACAAAGAATAAGTCAGAAAGTGAGGTAACCGATTCTGATTACTCTATTGATACAAATTATGACCAATTGCAAGATGTTTTTATTGAATTGCATGAAGAAGCAAAAAATTAAGTTTCTTCAATAATGCTTACAAAAAAAAAATCAAGTTGTATGAAGCTAAAATGGAAGACCTACAAAAGGAAATGGATTCTTTGAAAAGTGAAAATGAAAAGCTGAAAAACATTTCCTCTTGTAATATAGCTTCATCTTCTAGTTGTGAAACTTGTTTAGTGCTCGAATCAAAAGTGGATTATCTCACCAAAGCACTATCTAGATTTACAATGGGAAGCACAAACCTTGATGCTCTTTTGTCTAAACAAAGATGTTTATTTGATAAAACTGGAATTGGTTATAATTGTGATATGAAACAAAAATTTGTTAACATTTTCAATTTTAGAAAAGCTTCAAGTACACCTTACATTTTCTGCAATTATTGTCTTTATAAAGGTCATACTTCTTATAATTGTTTGATAAAAAAATTTGGAGTTCCTAGTGGGAGGTACATATGGATTCCCAAGGGAACTATAGGTGTTACTAATCCAAATGGACCCAATTCCATTTGGGTACCAAAATAAGTCATTATTTGTTTTGTAGGTGTTCCTAAAAGCAAAGCAGTCTCTATGGTACTTAGATAGTGGATGCTCTGGGCACATAATAGGAGACAAGAGTAAATTTGTCTCACTACAAAGAAAAGAATGAGGCTATGTAACTTATGGTGACAATAACAAAGGTTGCATACTCGGTATCGGAAGTATTGGTAACAATTCTTCAATTACAATTGATGATGTGCTATATGTTGATGATTTGAAATTTAATTTGTTGAGCATAAGTCAACTGTGTGATAAAAATTATAAGATTTCCTTCAATCATGAATGTTGTACAATATGTGATGCATCAGAAAATGTCATGTTTGTTGGTAAAAGACTTAACAACATATATGTGCTTGACATTGATCATACCTCATCAAATATTGCATGTTTAACATCTAAGGATGACATGTCTTGGCTTTGGCATAGGTGTATTGCACATATAAATCTTGAACAATTGAATAGGCTTGCATCTAAGAAACTAGTTAAAGGCCTACCAAATATTAAGTTCTCTAAGGAAGGATTATGTGATGCATGTCAAAAGGGAAAGCAGCCTAGAGCTTCTTTTAAATCAACAAATTATGTTTCTACCTCTAGACCTCTTGAGCTTTTGCATATGGATTTGTTTGGTCCTTCAAGAACTATAAGTATTGGTGGAAGCATATATGCTTTAGTAATAATTGATGATTATTCTAGATTTACTTGGATTGCATTTTTATCTGCTAAAAACAATGCTTTCAAAGCCTTCATCAAAATTGCCAAAAGGATTCAAAATGAAAAGGGTTTGAAAATAAAATCTTTGAGAAGTGATCATGGGGGAGAATTTAAAAATGAAGATTTTGAAAGTATTTGGTTGTAAATGCTTTATACTAAACAATGGAAAAGATGACATTGGCGAAATTTGATTTTAAAGCTAATGAAGGAGTATTTTTAGGATATTCTGCAATAAGTAAAGCATATAGAGTCTTTAATAAAAGGTCATTAACTGTTGAAGAGTCTATCCATGTTGTTTTTTTATGAAACTAACCCCCATAAAAAGGGAAAGTCTTTTTGTGATGAAGAAGATACAGGTTCATTAAATATGCCACCAACTAATGATGAAGCAAGCATCATTGATGAGCAAATGAAAGTTCCCAAAGATGTACAATCATTACCCAAAGAATGGAAGAAGCCTAAAGATCTCTCTTTGGACAACATTATTGGAGATATTGAAAAGGGAGTAACCACTAAACATTCACTTAATCTCTTTTGTGAATATATGGCATTTGTTTCTCAAATTGAACCATCTTGTGTGGATGATGCTTTGAATGATGAATATTGGATGATGGCCATGCATGATGAATTAAATCAATTCAAAAGAAATGATGTTTGGGAATTAGTGCCTTACAAGTCTAATATGAATGTCATTGGTACAAAATGGGTATTTAGAAACAAACTTGATGAAACCGGATCAATAACTAGGAATAAGGCTAGATTGGTAGCCAAAGGCTATAATCAACAAGGGGGTATAGATTTTGGTGAAACATATGCTCCTGTTGCTAAATTAGAAGTTGTTAGGCTACTTCTTGCATTTGCATGTGTATATGATTTTAAGCTATACCAGATAGATGTTAAAAGTGCTTTTTTAAATGGTTTCATTGATGAAGAAGTTTACGTTTCTCAACCTCCTGGTTTTGTTGACCATAATTTTCCTAATCATGTGTATAAACTAAAGAAAGCTCTTTATGGACTCAAGCAAGCTCCTAGACAATGGTATGAAAGGTTAAGTAAATTTATGTTGTCTCAAAGTTTGAAAGGGGAAAGGTTGACAAGACTTTATTTTCCAAGAAAACTTCAAATGATATACTTCTTGTAGACGTGTATGTGGATGACATAGTTTTTGGTTTAGCTAACCACTCTCTTTGTGAGAACTTTGTGTAAAAAATGCAGGGGGAGTTTAATATGTCAATGATGGGAGAATTGAGTTTCTTTCTTGGTCTGCAAGTTAAGCAAATGGAGAAAGGGATTTTCTTGCATCAATCAAAATACACAAAAGAACTAATAAAGAAATTTGATATGGAAAGCTGTAAAAGTTCTAACATACCTATGGGAACAAACTGCTACTTGGATGCAGATACACAAGGAAAATTTGTAGATGTAACCAAATATGGAGGGATGATAGGTTAACTTTTATATTTAAAAGCAAGTAGACATGACATCATGTTTAGTGTGTGTTTGTGTGCTAGGTATCAAGCAGCACCCAAGGAATCACACATGAATGCTGTCAAAAGAATTTTGAAGTATCTCAAGGAAACTACAGACGTGGGTCTTTGGTATCCTAAAGGTACAAATCCTATACTTGTTGGTTATTCTGACTCTGATTTTGCAGGTTGCAAATTAGACAGAAAAAGTACAAGTGGTACGTGTCATCTATTTGGAAACAGTCTAGTATCATGGCACAGTAAGAAACAAGCATGTGTAGAACTTTCAACTCCACAAGTTGAATACATAGCAGCTAGGAGTTGTTGTGCACAATCAATATGGCTCAAGCAACAATTACGAGACTTTGGACTGAAATTAGACAAGATACCATTGAGGTGTGATAACACAAGTGCAATCAACCTAACGAAGAATCCAATCTTGCACTCAAGAACAAAACACATAGAAATACGTCATCACTTTATAAGGGATCACGTGGAAAAAGGAGATTGTGAAGTTCAATTCTTTGATACTGAATCACAACTAGCGGACATATTCACTAAACCACTACCAAGAGAAAGGTTCTACAAGCTAAGAAGGGAACTTGGTATACTTAGTGAGTATGATCTTAACTAAACCATCTTCCCTATGTTTTCTAAGTTAAATTGTGTGAAATTGTTTGTATAATTGTGCATATCATTCATTAGTTGCATAACATCATGAAAGTTTTCATCAAAATGCATTAAAAATGAATTTTTCAATCATATTAGTAGCAAGCTAATCGATTACCTGCATAAGTAATCTATTAAATCAGGAAGTTTGTAATTCAGCAGAAATACAAACTCTCTGTGATAATCGATTACCAATATATGTTAATCGATTACCTTACTGAAGCAATGAATCCTTTAAGCATTCGTTTTGTGATAATCGATTACCACAATATGCTAATCGATTATCTGGCTGGGAAAAATTAAAACTGTATTAACAGTCACTGGGATAATTGATTATCGTCTTTCAATAATCGAGTACCTGCGACTATGTTTCATCTCAGTCAATTTCAAAGACGCCAATGATGATATTTAAACCCCTTCAACTTCATTTTAATCCTAATCTTTTAAACCCTAAGTGAAATCCTTCACCAGAAACCCTAAAAGTATCAAAATTTCTGAGAAACCAAGACCTTCACCCGCCTGCCCAACCTTCAATGGCAGACTCAAGCAAAGGAAAAGGGAAACGCGTGAAGCATACAACAAATCGAGGAGAATTTTGTCCTCCAAAGCTAACCCCAATTCGAAAACCTGGATCTTCAAAGAGACCTACAGAAGAATCTCCACCAAGACCTCTCAACTACAACCACCCATGGTTTTCTACAGAGGGTCAAGCAAATGCCTATTTCAACTTCTTTGCTGGAAAAGAAATCATTTGTCCTAAGGTTCTTTCCTTTTCTTGGCTAAATAGAAATGGTTTCACTTTCCAACATGATTTAGAATCACAAAGTCTTGAAAAGTTTGTTCAGTTAAAAGGGCATTACTACCCTGACTTGGTTAAAATCTTTTATGCAAACCTTTTCTATGATAGAGATGGAAATGTGAGTTCTGAGGTTAAGAAAACCAAGATTTTCATAGATGATTCAATCTTTAAAGATATAGGTGGTATAACTGCTAGTGGAATTAAACTGACAACAGAAGAATTTGATAGACTTGAAGTTCAGTATAATAAGCTTCAACCGTATAAATCTTTGTTGGTAAATCCAAATGAATGGGAAGATGAACAAGCTGTTAAAAAATCAGAAAAGAAAAAGTTTGTTTCCAACACAGGGGGAATGAAAGTAAATGATAGATTGTTACATTACACCTTGGCATGGATTGTAATAGTTAGGGGGAGCAACCGTGCTTAGTTGAATGAAGAGGATATGATGATGATCTGTGCTATAAAGAACGATATTAAGGTAAATTGGATAGATAGAATTAGTAATAATATGATGAAGACCAGAAGATTGATCGATTATAAATTTCCTTATGTTGTTTTCATATCTAAAGTTCTTGATCACTATGGTGTTGATACAAGTGGTGAATCAAGAGAAATTACTAGAGAAACACATGATGTCAAGGACAAAGCATTGAAAATGATGAAATTGGTCAAAACAGAAAATGGTTGGTTTAATAAAGATGAAATCAATAATGAAGAAAAACCTGATGAAGATGAAGATTCTGAAGAAGTTGAACCTAAGCCATTCACAGCCTTTGAGAAAATGGTCCTTAACAAGCTAAATGAAATTTCTGAAACCCAGAAAAGGGATTATCAAGACTTGAAGGACATAATTGAGGCAATCTCTGAAAGGCTTAATGAACTTCAAGTTCCATTTCCGGATGCTTAGGAGGAGCTTCAGTTTTTAGGATCTTATCTTGTTTGATTTTCATAATAGGATGCATATTTCTTTTTGGATGACTGTAATATGTACATTGGTATTTTCATTTTTCTGCTCCAGACTAATATGTTTGTGTTTGATGGATATTCATATGCTAATCATTTTGCTTATGTGATGATTTTGGAGTATTAGATGATAAATTTGCATGAAATTTTTTGTTTTAATTTGCCAAAAGGGGGAGAAAGAATGAGAATGAATAAGAATAAGAGAATATGAGTGAGATTTATGATGATCTGTATAATGCTATTTGACTGTGATTTAAATTGGATATGTTAGATATGACAGATTGCATGATATGTGATTAATTATGAAACATGATTACTGTGATTTGCTTAATAAACACATTTGCTATGCAAGCATTTTCAAAGTTCTTTAGGCATGAAGAAATGGCAATTGTCCTTGTGCCCACTGTAAGTGTTGCTGAAATTGTTTGGTGCATCAAAACCAAAAAGGGGGAGATTATTGGACTTAAGCCTCATTGGAAGATACAAGTGGTCGTCATGTCTCTCAAATAAAGGTGTTTTGGTTTTGTTGTAGGAAGTAGAAATTTAATATTCATTTTGCAATGCCAAACAAGTTTCAATAGATGTGGCACTTGTATTGTTTGTTTTTAGTATTAGGCAAGTGTTATGTGTTTGTTAATTGGTTCTATTTGGATTATAATCATGTAAGATGAACTCATGTTTTGGTTTTCAAGTTTGAATGGCTTGGAAGCTAATTTACTCAACTAAGTATTGATTTGCCTCTGGTATAATCGATTACTTTAGTTGGTAATTGATCCCAAGTTGATTCGAAACTGAAAATGACATGATTTCTGGTACAGGAACAAAAATAATCGATAACCTGATAAGGTTAATCGATTACCACTACACCTAATGAGAAATTCAAATATTGGTGCTCATTGGTTTAATCGATTACCACATATAGTAATTGATTACCCCTGTTTCCTGTGAATGGGTTGTGGAACTAAACGTTCTGGAGTAATTGTTTACTTGATAAGCTAATCGATTACCCCTGATTCTGCAGAAACTCTGGACGATTTTCAACCGTTTTTAAACTGATTTCTAACTAACTTTTGAAACTCTAAAACTATATAAATATGAGAATCTCAAAGAAAGAAAAGAGATAGAGAGAAGAAAAGATAGAATAAAATTTAGAGAGAAGAGTGAGCTGAATTTTGTAGAAACCAAAATACTCTTTTCTTTGAAAAAGATTCTTCAAGAAGTCATTATGTCCAGAAATTCTGCACGAGTTTGAAGAACTCTCAACTCAAGAAGATTAGATGATTTGAACAGAAGATTGACATACACTCATAGAGTTTATCTATACATTCAAGGTGGTATCGTTCTAAACTTAGTTTTTACAATAATTGTTTTGATTGGTATTGTCTCTTGAATAGGGATTCCTAGAGAAGTACATTGTGTGATATCTCTAGAACAGGGTGTTCTTAGAGATTGTTTGTAAAATCTTGTGATGAGGTGTCATAAGTAAGGTTGTTGTCCGAGTGGCAGGGTGTCACGGATGAACATGCACTTGTGGGGTGCAAGAGAGAAACCTTTTGTTTGCTAGAAAGTCTTTCTTTAGGATTGAGTGTGCATGGTGTTTGTAATCAATTCTATAGTGAAAGTTGATTTAGTGGTGTGCTAGATCAAAACTGGATGTAGGCCCCTTTTAGTGGATGAACCAGTATAAATCACTGTGTTATCTTCTCTATCCCTATACTATCTTGAATTGTAATTCTTGGTTGATAAAATAACAGAAACTGAATAGAAAAATTGATTGATTTCTGAAACTTTGATTTGAATACTGTTAGAAGAATCATTAATCTTGAGGAATCAATCTTGATAATCAATTACCTTCTGTTTTACAAATTGGTAATCAATTACCTACTGCAATATATTTGATTCGCTGCATACTTATATCTTTTGATTTCAAACTCTGATAAATTGATAAAATTGATTTTTGAAAACATATTTGAAAGAATTCTAAAGGCAACTTTTTGAAGGAAAAAACGAATTTTGAAAGTTAACTAAATAATTTTTTTTGTGAATTTATTCAACCCCCCTTCTAAATTCCCTCTGGGACCAACAAATTCTTTATCAAAATAGCATCAAGTTCAGATTTAATTGCAATAAATCCAAAAGCCACAAATTAAGCTAAGAAAGCTGAAATTGAGTTATAAATTCATCAATTCATTATCAATAAGTGTTGTAATTATATGGAAATTTACTTAATTCTAACACTTATCAAAATCCCAATTATCACTCTAAGTTCATGCAATTGAGTGGCCAAATCAATTCAAACATTAAAAGTAGAAAAAACAATGAAATTAAATCAAGACTCACTAAATTTAAATAACAAAAGAAATTCACATAGGGTTTGAATTAGGATCCCCCAATCTTTAACCTAAGAGATTTAGAAATTCATGATAATAGAAAAGAAAACAGAGAAAAAGGAATCAAACTCTAAAGTAGAATCTATTAAATTTGAGGTCGTAATCTCCAAAAGAGAGAATTCTATGTTTTCCAACTCTAATGTATGAGAAAGAATGATAAAAGTCCCCTTTGAAAGGGTAAAAGATCCTATCTAAATACTATTAGTGTATGTGAATCAATCCTACAAAAGTGCGTCATGCGTAATTACGATGAATTCCTAATGATTTTACGCAACACACAAAGGCTTCTAGTAGTTCAATGTCACCACGCTGCTTTTACACTGTAATTTCTCGTTTTCTATCAGGAACTTCTAGTAGCGCAATGTAGCTACGCTCATTTTCTAGTGATTTCACGTTAATTGTTAGGGACTTCTAGTTGCGCGATGTAGCTACGCTCATTTTCCAACGATTTTATGGTGGCACACAGAGGTTTCCAAACATATTTTCTTGTCCCCAAAAGCTCATCCAAATTATCTTCCCTTCATCTTTTTGCTTCTAATTAATAATGTAACTACAAAAACACCAAATTAGCAACTAATCAAAATATATTTACTAGAATTTAACCACTACCACCTAAAATAACACATATTTATTCTAAAACATTTTAAACTAATTTTCACCTACTTAATGACCTAAATGACTAAAATTACATAAAATTGACCTATAACTCCACTAATGGTGTGGATTTATCACGAATTTTAATATATTAACTGATAAGGATACAAATAGTTTGGTTTTGTCATTTTTTGAGATGGAGATGAAGGAAGCAGTGTGGGAGTGTGGAGGCTCTAAAAGTCAGGGTCTAGATGGTTTTAATTTCAACATTATTAAGGACTTTTTGTAACGCCCCAACCTTGACCTACGATCCCCTCTTAGGCCTAGGAATTTAGTGGGCATGCCACCTTCATGAGCTTCACCACTCCCTAAAGTGATTTATTCTCCAAAGGGAACCTTCAGTGGCTCAAACCCATGACCCTAGGGATATAGTCATAGATTCCTTCAAGCCACTAATGGTTGACATGTCTACTATTTGGTTGGAAACTAAAGTTGATATAGCAAAATATTTTATTTAATCATCTTTCCTTTAAAGGATTTCTAACTAAACCTTGATATGTGCTTATATATTCCTTGGTTTTTCAGAAAAAAAATCCCCAAGAGCTACAAAGGGTTCAAAATTGCATAACCAGTTGAATCTTGCTCAAGAAGATCTAAAGAAAGCAAATAAGCATCTCCTCCAGGCTGAGAAGGAGAAGCTAAAAGTAATTAGTGAGTTGAAAGAAGCACAAAAAGTTGTTGAGGAAGCGAATGAGAAACTCAAGGAAAGTATTAGTGGCTCAAAAACGGGTTGAGGAGAACTTTGAGATTGAACAATTACGAGTTGTTGAATTGAAATAGGTTGGTATTGAAAATGTGAAGAAGAAGGAAGAAGAATGACAGAAAGACATTGGAAATGTGAAAAACCACTCAGAAGCTTTAACAAGTTAAACAAGAACTCACCATGTCGACTTGTGATGCAAAGAACCAGGCAATGAATCATGATGCAACTAAAATTTCTGAGATTCAAGCAGAGAAAACATAGTTTCTTTTAGCTGAACTAACACAATTGAAGGCATTACTAGATTCAAAACTAGAAATAGAGGCTGATAACAATAAGCTTATATTGAAGCTGAAAACAGAGATATAAATAATGCCCATATAAACATATAAGAAAGGAGAAGAATAAAGAATGTTATCGTTGGGGCTGCAAACTTCTAGAAAGCAAATTTGACAAAACAACGTCGGTATGGGTGCACAATGTCCAATTGTGTGACATGTCACATTGTGGTTAATGGAAAACACTATTTTGGACTATAGTGAAAGACAAAGCCAGGCGTCAGGGATTATTTTTGGATTTTCACTTTCTCAGTGACTAAATTGCATAACCTTAAAACAGTCAGAGACTAATTTGCTAGCTTAGTTTTATTTTAAATATGTTTGGTGCTATTGTTCCTTTTTCTTAACACATCAAGATTCTTTAAAGTTTATAGGTTAGTATGTTAATCAAGTTTATATTTAAAAACATCTTTGATAAATAAAATGAATAAAAATAATTTTCAGTTTAATATTATTCATCTTTTACATATTTTCCTTAATTTCTTTAATTAATATTAAACATAATAGAATGTAAGTCAATCTTTTAAATAAGATTTCTCGAATTGCTAATATTTTAGGTTTTAAAAAATTTAAAACGTTAAATATCTATATTTTTAATATTTTTACTTATTTTATTATCATTAAAATATTTTTTATCAATTAAATTTTTTTAATAAAATATATATATATGATGGATCAAGATATAAGTAAATTTTAATTAATTTCACCAAATTTAATAAGATTATCCCGAAATACCTAATATTTAATTTATATTTGATTTTAGGGTAAAATAACTTTTTCATCTCTGCGAAAAACTTGAGTTTTGATTTTTGTCTTTGAAATTTTTTTTATTTCATCCTTATGAAATATTTAAACTATTTTTTAAATTTCTGTTGTTAATTATACTGTTACTTGCGGATGTGTCAAACACTTATCACAGTCAACAATCTTACATGCATCCTAACACATTATATAACAATGTTATCCCCTTAAACTCATTCAGAGACTAAAAAATAACTTAAATATTTCATAAGGATGAAATAAAAAAGAAAATTTTTCAAGGATGAAAATCAAAACTCCAGTATTTTATAGGGATAAAGATTATTTTACCTTTATTTTATTTTTCCAATGACTCAATTTAGTGAACCATGTACCAATAGAAAGAGAAAATATTTCCATTAGAAATAAGTTTCAATAAAGTTGAAATATTCCCATAATAGGGATGACAATTGAGCCCAAGCCCTATGGGTACCCTAAAAAATTACCCGCAATGGGCAAGGTAAAAACCCGCAAAACGGGTATGGGCGCGGGTACGGGCAAAAGCCCACATTTTTTTATGGGGACGGGCGCGGGTACGGGCACTTTGATGCCCAGCCCGCCCCATACCTGCACTCATATATATATATATATATGGATATATTAATTTTATTAAAATATTGAATATATTTATGCATATTTTTAAAACTAATATATATAATATATCACAAATTAAAAATATATTTTTATATCTATCTATTTGTGTTTTTTTACTTTATAATATATGACTAATTAGTGTTAATAATCATTTTTTACAGATCTTAAAAATTCTAACACATGATATCCAAGTCTATAAAATGAGGAGGGTTCAAATTACACCGGTGTAAGTTACACCAAGTATTACACCGTTGAATAATTTTTTAACGGATCATTGTATTAAATAATCCACCATTGAATTGAAAGTTACTATCATATAGATCATACATATAAAATTTTACATTAATCCGAAATTATTTGATATGTCATTGAGATGTCTCAAGATTAACGTTATATATACATTTGAAATATATGAAAAATCCAACCATTTGATTATCAAGTTATTAGTGTCGAAATTTTATGAAAATTGACACATATTATCTTGATGATGAATAAACATAATTCAACGGTTGGATTACTAAAAAACATATTTGATTTGTAGTTATTAGCGGTGTAATACTTGGTGTAACTTACACCGGTGTAATTTGAACCCTCCTCCTATAAAATAGTGTGACGTGAAAGTATATTATAATATTTAATAAAAATTTTAAACTTTAGATTATTTGTTGTGTTTTAGAACATTAACATATTATGTTTCGTTGTAATTAAATTGGTATATCACTGATATTTAAAAATTATGTTTGGACGATCTTCGAGTAACTTTTCCAATTGAGATATTGTTTTCTTAAATTAATATATTTTTAGTAAGTTGTTAAATTTTTACTTAATAAAAGTGCGGGTACGGGCATATAGGTGCCCAACGAGTATGAGGACGGGCACTAAAGTTACTGCCCACGCGGGTACGGGTTTTTTTAAAAACGCAGATTCGGGGACGGGCACTATGGTACCCTGCCCATAGGGTACACATTATCATCCCTATCCCATAAGCACACAAATGCAATTTATTTGTTAGATGAAAATAAAAAAAATGAATGAAATTAACTAATTTTTTTTAATGAGCGTGAATTTAATTTTTTTTAAACTTATATTGAAGTTTAGAGTGAGTAATTAACAACATCCTCAATACCTCTAGTTATTTATTGTTATGTATTAAAAAATTTACTATCAAATTATTTAATTAAAGGAAATTTTTTAATATATATATATAATCTTTGAAATGCTTAAATCAAAAAAATTAAAAAAAAATCTTTGAAATGCCTCTGTTGAGGCAAAAAAGAGAAAAAAGCATTAAGCCTAGAATGTGAACTCCCCTTATCTCTTTGCCTTGCAAGAAGAAAACACCTGCAGTTCTAAACAACAATGGTGGCGGGAACTGCAACCTTGAAGCTTAACCTCTCAGCTTTCTCTTCTTCTTCAGTTTTGAGTTTCGGTGCTTCCTCCTTTTCATTCCCATCAAACCCCTCTCTTCTTCGAATGCGAACCCCTTCTTCCACTGCACGATTTCTCAGTGAGTCTCATCATTTGTTTCCACTTCTGCTCTAACAATCCCTCTTTCCTCACTGAATTTCATGTTTCTTGCAGGGATTTACGCTCTATCTAGCAACGACATCAAGGTGGGTACCAACCTTGAAGTTGATGGTGCTCCTTGGCGTGTCTTAGGTATTTTTTTTGGTGTCTTCTAAGCCTAATTGTCACATTTCTGATATCAATTCTAGCTTGTAAGTAACTTAGCTTCTCTTGCATTGCGTGTTTTGTGGGCCTATCTTAGAGTTTCTTCACGTCAAACCCGGAAAAGGGGCAGCATTTGTGAGAACCAAGCTCAAGAATTATGTTACAGGGAATACAGTTGAGAAAACCTTCAGAGCTGGAAGCTCGGTAATGCATCTTAAACTGCATGTCCTATCTTTAATGAGTACTTCATTGCTTTGTTTACTAGATTCAATGGAAGAAGAAGAGTGAGCCTTTAACATGACTTTACTTGGAAATTACTAGTTTTCTGTTTGTTTTAGTTACCCTTTTCCAAAGAAAGAACAAAGATGACGGAGGCTAATAGGAAAGTTAATTGTTAAAAATTTGGGTTTATTTTTCAGTTGCGTGGTCAACTTGTATTTTGTTTCAGTCTTTTGGGTAGCAATTGCATTATAAGCTTTAGTGATTTAGAAGTCTGTTATCAGTCATTGAGGTTAGGGTTTGCAGTGGCAGTGTGGCACGGTCTGCTCCAGCCTCCACATTTACAAATTAGCATCCTAAGCATTTATGTTCACTCTGCAGATCTTGGGAATTAGTTCTGAATCTGTTTAAACTTTAAGTCAAACTATTTAAAATTCACATCCTACCTACCTTTGTGAAAATTTAAAACATAAATTTGTACTAATATAATAATCAATTACATCCTCGAAAATTCAACAGTCATATCGCAAGTCAAGGCTGGGGCGTTACACATCTTCTAATATAATTGAAATACCTATATGAACTATATTCACTATATGTTAAAATTTTAACCAAATGAATTTAGATATCTTTGAAGCTAATAAGTAATAACATAAATAACTAGTGATAAAGTTAATTTGCTTTTCATATACATGGTGCAGGGTAGATAGACCCTAAGGGTTTGTTTGGGAAGGGGGTTTGAGGGGGAAGGGAGGGAAGGGGGAGGTTTGTAGGAAGTTCTTCATTGCAAATGTCAATAATTTACAAAGTCTTCCCCTTCCCTCCTCTCCCTCCATTTCCCCCCCTAACCCTTCCCTTCCCCTCCCCTCCACATTCCCAAACATACCCTAAAGCCACACCCAATCTGTCCTGTACAGGCAAACAGTCTGACTCGTGGGACACAGGTTTGTTAGCCTAAGTGAGCTCTGCTGATACGTGGATAGATCCACCATTGTTATATAATTATAGTGTAACTTGATGTGAAACAACATATGCCTAAAAGAATGGCTGAAGGTTCTCTCCATGCCCCTGGGTTAATGGGCTGTATCATTTACGTCATCCCCCGACCCCCAGGAAAAAAAATCTGAGGTATGATTGTGAATCACTTAGATAATCAAGTCATGTATCTGGGAAATATGAGTGGCAAGAGTCTACAATGATGGTATGACATATGAAGTATTATAAGAGTCATGTATCTCTATCTAATATCTATCTGTTGCTTCTAATTTCTTATTAGGGCTTACTCTGTTTCCAATTTATCTGGTTTGTTTCCTTTTGACAGATTGACCAAGCAGATGTAGTCAAGGAAACAAAGCAGTTCACATATAAAGATGGTTCTCAATTTGTCTTCATGGACTTGGTACTATCTGGAATCCATAATTATATAATCTAATTATAGATATCCACATTTTTCGGGCACTGAATATATTTACTGCCCGTCGTTCATTGACTATGATGAAGAGTTATTCCGATTAGGTTTTTATTCTCTTCTTCAATATTTTTTTGCTTTTAGCACAAGTAATTAGTTAGCTAACAATTAATGTACCGAGCTTTGTCATTGTCTCTATTCTCCCATGTTTGACTTGTATTTTAATTTTATCAGAATACATATGAGGAGAGTCGTCTGAGTGAATCAGAAATTGGAGACAGAACAAAGTGGCTGAAAGAGGGAATGGACTGCAATTTGCTGTTATGGAATGGAAAAGTATTGTCATCTCATAATTTATTACCAACTTTCACTATCTCAAACTTATTTTTCTAGACAAGTAATGGTGATAAATCTCATGAACTGTGTTCTAGGACAAGTAGCAGCCTCAAGTTTTTGGAAACTCGAATTAATCTTATTTTGATGTACATAAATAAGGGGGGAAATAACTAATTGCAATTTAGTTTGTTCCAGGGGAGTAAATTGTTGATGCACAGTTGCTAATGTGCAAAACTAATCTAAAATGTATTGCAAATTCCATAATTTGTATTTTATTTGGGTGTCTTTAAATTTATGTGGTTGTATCGGCTTTAATAGTATTATCACTTTTATACAAAGACTGCATGCTTTTATGAAATTTTGAATGGTCTGCAATGGTAAATAGTAATACATGTTGTGGGATTATATATTTTTTGATACAACATATACTTAGTGAGTTTCTCTTTTTTCCAAAATGTTGTTTTACTTAGATTGCTGTTGAATAGATTCACTGGTTACTCCAAGCATTGATCAGTTGAAGGTGTGTACTTGTAATAGTTAATGGTTTCAATTTCAAGTGTGCTTGCATCGTGAATGGGATTCATGCTTATGCATAGATTGGTAGGCTCAAGGCTCATCTAAATTGTACTAGGTTGTATGCATCCTTGATTTAATTTAAAGTACATAGATATACCCTTACTTGCTCATTTACTACTTCAGAGACAAATTCACTATAGAGGAGCTTCTCTGATTGGCAGTACGGCATTTAGAAATTAGTAGAATATGTGCAGTTACTGCTATTGATCTTGTTTAGCTATTTGTCTCTTGATATTTTTTCAGGTTATTGATGTTGATCTTCCTATCACAGTCAAGCTTACTGTAACTGATGTGGATCCAGGACTTAAGGGTGACACAGCCCAAGGTGATGCCATTTTGTTTATATCACAAATTTCTATTTGACCAAATTCATATTGTATTGTAAATGCTAGCCATATATGGAACCAAGAAAGTTCACTATAACACTAAAATGATCAAATCATCTGCTTAACAATGATTCTCATTAGTCTTTCAGGATCTCTCAAGGGATGATATCATGTCTAGGATTTCCCTTAATGTATATCTCACAATTTGGCATTAGAAATAAAAAGGGAGCATTATTGGGTTTGATCTGCTTATTGTTGGTTATGTCATATGAAAAGCTGAGGTGTATTGAACACCAAAAGGGTAGGATCCATTTGTTTGCTTATATTGTCAAAAGAGAAAAAAAAATGCGATATCCAGTTATGGCTTTTACTATTTGGTTTCCTGCTTTGTCCTGTATCATCTTTTTCCTTGCATTCCCTTGCAGAATTTACTGAGCCTCTGAAAACAAAATTTGATTGACAGGTGGATCAAAACCAGCCACTCTTGACACTGGTGCTGTTGTCAATGTCCCACTCTTTGTAAATGTAGGTGACGAAATATTGGTTGATACAAGAACTGGGCAGTACATGAGCCGTGCTTAAGACTTCACATCAAGTTTTTGTAGTTGAAGTTCAAAAGATTGCCATTTCTTTCGTTCTTTTATTTTTTTTAGAAATAATTTACTAATGGAGATGGATTTAATTCATAACATGTAGCATATGTAATATTAAGCTTAGCAAATTGGCTATGTGCACCATAAGAGTTAAAATTGTGTTGTAATTTTGCAAAATGAGGCCCTTGCAGCAGTATTCATCAGCAATTCAGCATGGTTGTGGTGCATAAAATTTTGTAATCATCAGAAAGCCAGCAATTATATAACAACCCATATTTCAGTGAAAGTGGAATTTAACCTTTGTTTCAGCGTTCCTCGGAATGGAGAAAGAAAGAATAATTAAGAAAATTTTGTTTGTCAAGTTTTGGAATTTAGAGTGTGTTTGGCTTGCCATTTTAGCTAACTGAAAGTTGAAAATAATAGCTGAAACCATTTCAGCAGTGTTTGGAAAGGTAATTTTTTTGGTGGCTACAAGCTTTTCTTAAAAAGCTACTTGGGGTAGACTCCAATTTTCAGCTATTAGCTGAAAATTAATTACAAGTTTAACCCTCAACCACTCCCACTTATCATTATTTAATAATTAATGTTGTCCTTAAATGTTATTTTACCATTTTCAACTAGTTTTACCAAACACATTCATAGTTTTTCAGCTTTCAGCTAGCTTTAACCTTTCAGCGAGTTTTTCAGCTTTCAGCGAGCTTTTCAGCTAATTTTACCAAAGACACTCTTACTGTCATGGAACCTTATACTCTCCATTCAGTTATACGGAACAAATGAATAACAATGACATTTATGTAGTGAAATCTGAGAATATTATTCATAACTCATGCCCATGGATGTTAAGTACAGATAGTATCTCATACGGATTAAAAAAAAGTATGGGAAAAGAACAATGAGCCAGGGAAAAGAAATGAGGAAAGTGTCATGAGAGAAGGTAGGTAAACACCCCTAGGTACAGAGGGAGAAGAGGGAAGGGAACCATGGTTTTTCCAACTATCAATTTTTTTCATTTACATAACGAGCGTATTTGATTTATCTCAAAATCATATTATAAACATGAATTTGGTTCAATGCTAATGAGAGTAGTGGCTACCCTTATCACACTCAACTCACTCAAGGCTTCACAACAGCCTACACCATCTCACATTTCAACACCTTCCTCGCATGACCATGACCTACATGAACACAGGAAATCAAATTCACCATAGTATTGTCATTCACACCAAAGAAGACGTACCAGCAAGCACCCACATAACACACGTGAATCCATACAGCACTAATGCTATCACATCTTCAGTTCATTGCACTACACTTCGCCTTTCACTCAAAGTAAAAATAGCACTAGTCTTCACACTTGAGCTCAACACAAACCCATGCCATTGCACTTCAACACAGCACCAAACTCAACTAGTCTTGGCCCCCCTAAGATAAAAATCCTAGCTTTGCCCCTGAATATTTCCATCATTACTTGTCTTCTTTCTTTTCGTTCCCACACCTTATTACCTTTACAAAATCCCTCATCCAATTGGTAGTTTGTGACAATTAATAGCATGTTTAGATTAAATCAAAATCATGTTATAAACATGGATACATTTTAACGCTACTCTCTATGGTTGGCTTGAGTTGACTAACTCCTATGTGTCACCCTTGCAGTTCCTCCCTTTTACATAGCATAGGTTCCCTGGTGGGAACAATACCTTGCTTCAGTGCAGCACCAAACAAATTGGAAGCACAAAACAGTCTCCCCTGTGCATTAAGTTCTTTGATCAATACATCATAAGAAATTTTATTGGGAATCCCTCCATTTGCATGCAAAAGAAGCCAAGTAGATACTGCCTCATCCACTCTTCCCCTAGCACAAAGGCCTTGAATCACTTTGTCAAAGGTGATTGCCTCAGGAGAATAACCAAACCTAACCATGTCATTAAAATTTGCAAAAGCCTCATCAAACTTCTTTCCCCTACACAAAGCCTGGACCCTCACCTCAAGTGTCCTCTGGTCAACCACTAAATCCCTCTCTTTCATTTTCTCAAACACTTCATCTGCATCTTGAAGCAGACCACTTTCCTTCCATGACCTCTTACACAAACGTCTCACCAGAGTCCCCATCATCCTCACATCCACTTCAAACCCAAGCTTCACCATTTCCTTATAAATCCCAAGGGCTGCTACAATTTCATTCCATTTTATCAGCCCATGTAACACAGTGCTGTAACTAATATAATCAGGAACACAACCCTGCTTCTTCATCAGGTTCAGAACAGCAACACCCTCCATTGGCCTCCCTTCCCTAGTATATCCTTGGATCAGTGTGTTGAAGGTGACCACATTGGGTATCAGTCCCATTCCAATAGCTTCATTGAGTAACTCCATTGCTTCATCTGAACGACCCACTTTGCATAAACCATCCATCACAACAGTGTAAGAATAAATATCAGGCTCCAATGAGGTTTCCTTCATGCCCATCAACATCTCAAGTGCTTCTTCCACCTTCCCCACATAAGACAACCCCTTCAGCAAGCAGTTATGTGCTTGAACACTAGGCCTGCAACCCCTTCTACCCATGAGCTCAAAAACCTCCTGAGCCTTCTGTATTCTCCCCCTCTTGCAAAGAGAATTTATGAGAACAGTAATGGTTGAAGCATTAGGTTGAAACCCCATTTCCAGAATAGTGACTAATGCTTTTTTAGCTTCATCCACATCATTTTTCTCACAGTGGCACCTTATGATGATTGAGTATGTGCAACAATCTGGCACAAGTTGAAAAGATGGAAGCTTTGTGAAGATTCTTAGACAAACTTCAGGCTCTTGTGCAATGACTAGAGCCATGAGAAGGTGATTGAAATCTGATATGGTTTGAAATTCAGAATCTTTCTCTAGGATTTGTAGCATCTCTGTTTTGCTGTTAGAGGAGGACAATGCGGCAATCCTGTGGACAAGACCTTTGACTCGAAGCCTAGTGGTTTTATCCTCAAAATCAACAAGTTCAATTGTTGTCTGTTTGATGGGTGAATTGTTCGTTTGTTCATGTGAAGGGTTAGTGGCAGAGGAAGAGTGTGTCCTTAGAAAAGAGAGCTTACTTGGTCGGATACTAATGCTGTCATTGTTGCTTTTGGTGGCAAAGTTGGTGAAAAGAGGGGAATTAAGTGGACAAGGTTGAAAAACTTGGTAGCATGTGGGAATTGGAGAAGCCATGACTATGGGCTCTGAGGGAGGAAGAGTGTATGCACACTGTTGGTATGACGCTCTCGAATTTTGGTTTGCAACCTTTTGTGGTTGATATATGTTCTTTTTTCAGTTTATTTTAATATAAGAGTTTTATCAATGAGTAATTCAAGAAAATTGGTTAAAAGTAATTTAACATGCTCTTTAAATATTTTCAATTATGCCACTTGTTATAGGGAACAAAATTGTTAGGAGGTTGGTACGAGACAATACATTGAAAATGTCTTTTATGATATAGATGAAGACACATTATTAGATCTATTTCCCAAATAAAATGGTGATTTAAAGGAGCATTTAACATTTGGACATATGCTAGGAAGAGTGAAAAGTATTAAATGTGAATAAGTTATGAACAGAAATATCCCAAATAATAAGAAATGCATGTTAAATTGGACAATGACTAATGTGTACAAGTCCATATTTTATTTTTTAAAAAACTATAACATAGGTACTTCACATTATTAAGTTCAAAATATAAATAAATAATACAAGTTATAATCATAAGCAACTAAAGTAAATTATACAAGATGATGATTACAACTATAAATATACTATACATAATACAATTATGATAAAAAAAGTCAAATTTGTGTCAAATATAGACAATTTTTTTATCAAATAAACTTGAAAATGCGTTTTATGTCAATTTTATTATATTTTACTTACTTTCTACCCTATTTTTAGCTTTGAGTATTTTATTTCTTTCCTATAAGAAAATAAAAAAACAATATTTTGTCATATATATAACTAGTTTTTTTTTCGAATCAATCTGATCGAGCCATTGATTCAAAATAGAATGAATCAAGAAGATAAATTGAATTCAATTTCTCACATAAGTTGAAATTAGTCTTTGCAACTTAACTTTTTTAGAAACTATCTCATTTAACTTTTTCATAAGTAGTCAATTTCAACTTATAGGAGAAGTTGGATTATTTTTATCTTCTCGATTCATCATATTTTCTTCGCCCATAAGTCTTTCTAGAGAAATTTATCCACACTGACCATAATACTCCAACTAGTTACCTATTGATTCATCGATTCATTCACCAAACCAATTAGTGCTCGTTTGGTTTATAAATTTGATTCCGGAATCAATGATTAAAAATGAGTGATGCACGTTTTATGAATCACATTAAACTGAAGTTTAAAATCAATTATGTGGATTGTGCACTATCCCTACCAACCAATCAATCACTAATTCAAGTCAAATTATATAACATTCCATCTCAAATCAATATCACACCTAACTTTCATTATAAACTTTGTGGTGAACTATAATGACATGTCTGTAAAACCATTTACAAAGATACAAACTGAGGTTCAAGCATTCTAAAAGCATTATTTTTCAAAGCAAGAAATACTTATTTCTCCGTTTAGATGTCTAAAAATTCATGGAAACTACAAAACAAGCACATACTAAAGTTCTTCAACATCAAATTTATTTATTTATTATCAAAGAAATTCTTCTTTCATATTCTGCACGTGCTAAGGATATTTCACATCAGAATAAATATGAACCGTTACATCACCATGTATATAAATCATGAATCAAATATAATTACTAAGTGTCATAACTCACTTACCCACATTTTTTAAAAGACTCTCATTCTTGATTTGTATAAGCTGTATTGATCCTTTCTTATGCATTTTCACTGTGATTCAATTGGCAACTACTAGAATCTAGAGGTGCCTCTAAGGCTTTACATATAGTGTAGGGATTCCAATATCATAATGTTCTCTTTGTGAAAATAGTTCCATAGCTTATTGGTATGAAGACATTTTGTGAACAAAAAGACATTATGAAATAATACTTATACTTTGGCATTGATCAGATTCAGAACCTTAGTGATCTGCTGAAGGCCTTGCAGAACAGTATATCCTTAGTATCTGGGACTTGTTTTCTTCCTCCTCTTTTCTTCCTACCAAGAATAGGTTTGAGCAATTTCTTCAAAACCTTGTGAAAACCTGACCCACCTCCACGATCATTACAAGGCCCTTGCATCACCTGAGTCACCAAAGGAATTGGAGCCATGCTAATGAGTCGTGACTGTGACCTTTGCAGCTTTGGTTCTGAAAGGCTTCGCCCCAACATGGCTCTGTTCAGCTTTGCTGCGTGTGCCTCAAAGGAGAGTCTCTCAAACTCATCCAACAGAGTGCTCTGTTCATCACCAAATCTTGTTCCTAGCACTGCCATTTCCTCCACTGGTTATTAGAGTTTTTTTTTAGGTTGGTGTTGGAACATCATTTTCACTATCTGACTGACATGTTTATAGTTGAGATTTGAGAATGTGACATTGGAGGCTTAAAGGGTTTCATTTTTCTTTATATATAGTACCTCTGTTTCTCTCCTTTTGTTGAGATTCGCATAGGAGTCCTTATCTAAACAAAGTATCAGATAACATAACCACAAGCGATGGTTGAGTGGAGTAAAACAATGTCTCGCATTTGACACGTTGTAAGTTGAAATTTCCACTTGTTCCTTTGGGGTGAAATAAATATAAGTATATCTGTAAGCGTTTTTTTAGCCCGTAAATTTTCTCTACCTTAACATGGAGCGTCATCCCTTTACCCTAATTTTTTTAATACAAAAAAAAAGTATCATGTAACATTATTGTCATGTTTTAAAACAATATTTTCAGTGAGATTGTATCTTATCTATGTTGGTAATTGATTACATCCTCTATAATATCTAATTTATCTTCATGAATTAGGCATCTAGATATATACATAAAAAAAACTATATCTGTAATTATTTCGACTCACTTATTGGAAAGTTTAAATTGCATAATATATGATATTATTGCTGGGTTATGTTTGGAATTAGACATTTGTAATCCAGAAGCTATATAATGTGCAACACTTTATTCTTTCTTGCTTGAAAGAAAATATGTTTCGTCCTCGCATGCTTCTTTTTAGGAAGCTTATGCGCCAAAGAAGTTGTAAAAAAGAACATGTATAATGATCAATCTCATTCCAATTAATATTCCATTTTAAGAGGTTTATTTATTTTCTCCCTCCTAACGCAAGAACGTATATAATGTGTGGGGTGGAGTTTTGTTTGAGTTATAGCCTTAGCGTTAAAACGTGGTAAATTCACGTTTTTTAATACTAAAAATAGTTATATAAGGAAATCCAAACTTAAATTTGACCGGTTTGAACACTAAACTAAATACACATTTATAACTAAATGCTTCTTTAATTTTTCTTCTCTCTTTGCACATTTCATGACAAACGCTCCTCAATTGGTTAGGACACAAAAAGGAACTAAATACCTGCCTAGCAGAGCAAACATTAGACACAGAAACATATTTTAAGACAAGATGTAGAAGTGAACGTAAATAGTTTTCCAAACACATCATTAGGCTTCCAAGACCAAAAGTAGTGTCGATATTAAAGCTCGAAGTAGTCCACCAATTTATCAAACATCTCATCTTCATAAAACAAAGAAAGTAACGCAAGGAAAAATTAATTGGGCATGTGACGAGCTCAAAGTCATCAAGAGAGTGACATATATATATAAGAGCTAATTAGTTTTATAGGCAATGCCATTGATGCAACTTAATATTCATTCAGTTATTAAAGATGTGGCTTTGATTATGGAACTCAACATTGCACAAGAAAATGCGTGAGCAGTAGCATTGTATAATCACGTTAAAGTTTCAGAACAGTCACGCTTCAGCGACAATATCAAAGAAAATACATGATGACACTCACATATATAAGCTTCCTCAACAAGAAACAATAGTGCATGAGGTTTTTGTTTTTCTTTTCTTTTTTTTTTCGTTTTTGTCTAATAGGAATCCCCACAGACATAGCTAGCTCTGGGTTTAACTGCTAGGTGGTGGTTAGGTAAAGCCCTCCCAAAAATGACAATTCCAGTATTGGAACTTCTAACCTTATAGCTAAAGTTCGTGATCACAATCCACTTCCAACCAACCACTGATGGGTAGGAGTGCATCACGTTGAGTGTGGAGGCTTCACCTCGGTTAATGGTTTTATCTTAAATTAAATATATTGTGCTGGATTTCTACGTAATTATTGAGAAATTATATTTGTATATATTCATATTCAACAATGTATAATAAATAATACAATAATGAACAAGAAAGATAGAAGGGAGAGAAGTATGAGATGTGATGTATGATTGTGATGAAGAGAAATAGAAAGAAAAAATGTATTATATGAATTTTGTTATATATTTGTTATATAAATAAAGGGACTCATAGTTATTAGCTATTTCCCACCACTCAAACAATTAAAAGTTTGTTTGATAAAACATAAGTTAATTTATACTTAGGGATGGCAATGGGTACCCTCTGGGCAGGGTACCAGTGCCCGTCCCCGTACCCGCGTTTTAAAAAAAAACTCGTACTCGCGTTCATACCCGCGTAGGCAGTAACTTTAGTGTCTGTCCCCATACCCGATGGGCACCTATATGTCCGTACTCACACCCGTTACCCGCACATTTATTAAGTAAAAAATTAACAGCTCACTAAAAAAATATTACTTTAAGAAAACTATATCTCAATTTAAAAATTACTCGAAGATCGTCCAAATATAATTTTTAAATATAAATGACACAACAATTTAATTAAATTGAAACATAATATGTTAATGTCCTAAAACACAAAACATAAATTTTTATTAAATATTATAATATACTTTCACGTCACACTATTTCATAAACTTGGATATCATGTGTTAAATTCTCCAAGATCTGTAAAAAGTTCTTTTTAACACTAATTAGTCATATATTATAAAGTGAAAAAAGCACAAATAGATAGTTTTAAAAATATGTATAAATATATTAGATATTTTAATAAAATTAATATATCCCTATATATAATTATATATGGTATTATTTATTATATAGTTATATATATATATATGAGTGCGGGTATGGGGCGGGCCGGGCATCATAGTGCCCGTACCCGCGCCCATCCCCATAAAAAAATGTGGGCTATTGCCCGTACCCGCGCCCATACCCGCTTTGCGGGTTTTTACCCTGCCCATTGCGGGGTAATTTTTGTGGGTACCCATAGGGTCTGGGCTCAATTGCCATCCCTATTTATACTCCCTTTGTCCCAATTAAATTGACGTTTTAGCATTTTTTTGTCTTATTTAAATTGACATTTTATAATATTAATACACCATTAAATTCTTTTTTTCAATTTCACCTTTATTAATTAGTGTGCATTTCTTGAATAATGTATTTTTAATATGATAGATAAGGAGCATAATAGAGAATTAGTTAACAATCTTTATAAAACTTAGAATACTAAATACTTTACTTAATTCCTGTGTTACAACGTTAAATAAAATTTAAATAAAATGGAACTGGTGGAGTAGTTTATTTAATTAACTTATAAACTTGTTTTTGCCAAAAAAAAAATAGTGGTACTTGCTTTTCTTACCCCTCTTCTAGTAGAGCTGTCAAAGTGAGCCACCACGGGTTATACTAAAAGTGAGTCGAGTCGGGGTGACTCACTTTTCTGGTGAGCTAAAAAAATACCAATCCGGCTCGACCCACCACAAGTTGGTGGGTCAGGCGGGCTGACTCGCATAACTTTAAAAATTATAAAAATAATAAAAAGGTTAAAAAAATTAGAAAAAATTATAAAAATGACTTAAAAAAATATATAAATTAAATAAAAATTAAAATGCGAGTCAATCCATCTCAACCCGGCTCGAACCCACTTTGGCTCGTGAGTTAAGTGGGTCGACCCACTTTTGACCCGTGAAAATGTGAGCCTATATTTGACCAACCCAACCACCAATGAGATGGGTCGGGTTGGCTCACCGAGCTCAACCCAAATTGACACCTCTACCTTCTAGTAACACATGGGGGACTTGCTTTTCTTACCCCCTAAATAGTGATTCTCCTAAAGCACCGTTTATCTTTTTTCGAAAATGAACTTCGTAAAACTAATTTCTGGAAGCTAAATGCTAAAAATTGTTTCCTAAAGTATTTTTTTATAAAATTTTAATTTTTAGAGACGGAAAAAAAATATTTCTAAACTTGTTTAGACTCTTTAGAGACAAATTAGAGATGGAAAAAATTTTCGTCTCTATAACTGGAACAGAATTCTTTTTCCAGAAGATTTTTTAGATAGAATTTTTCCGTCACTAGTTCATTTCTAACAGATTTAGAGACGAAAAAAATTGTCTCTAAAATTGAAATTATATAAAAGAATTTCAATTCCGAAAATTTCCATAATTAATTTTTTTTTCTAGAATTAATTTCTATAAGTGTTTTTACGGGAAATTAATTTCAGGAAAATGAAAAAAAGCGTAAGTGAAGCGGTGGTGGGGTGTCGGAAGGTGGAGGTAGGTGGGGGAGATATTATGGGGTGAGGATAGCTTGGCAAAAAATTTAAAAAATGGGTAGGGTTTCAATAGCAAAAAGGGGGGCGTTCGTAATGTCTCCACATGCCCATAGATCCCAAATTTGCTATTTTCTCACCAGCATATTAACTATTCACACCACCCATTTTTTCTATTTTATTTGTTTTTTTGAATTGCCTTTCCCATCCCAACTTTCTTCCCCTCTCCCCATTGCAACTCCCCTTTCCAGCTGGAGCTGCCCCTCTTCCCCCTTCCTTCTTTCCCTTAATATCGACTAGTCAGTGCTTTTAGAACCCTTTTCTTTTTAAAAAAAATTATTTACCGGAAACTTAGTTTATACAATTTTTCATAATTGTATGTCAGAAACTTAATTTACGGAAAACAAAATTAATTTTGTGTAAATGTGTACCAAAAATTAGATTTCTGGTATACAATTTTGTAAAATTATATATCGAAAATCTAATTTTCAGTACATATTTACACAAATTAACTTCTTGTACCGTAAATTAAGCTTCTGGTATACCGAAAATCTAATTTGCGGTGCACAAAACATTCCATCGGAAACTCAATTTCCGGTACACAAATTTAATTTGTACATTTGTGCACCAGAAATTAAGTTCTCAGTATAGAAATCTAATTTTCGGTAGACATACCCTCCCACCTTCACTCATCACCATATCCTTATGAAACGCATGCGCAGCTCAAAACGACCTACGCCCTGTCCAACACCAACCCGTTGTAAACCCCTGTCCATTGGGGTGGCAAAGTGGGCCAGCCCGCCCCGCCCTGGCCCGCCAAAAAACGGGGCGGGGCGGGTTGGCCCGCCAGGAAAAACGGGTCAACATATACAACCCACCCCGTTTTAAGGCGGGACGGCGGGTTGGCGGGCCGGCCCGCCTGACCCACCCAAAAAATTATAAAAATTAAAATAAAATATAATACATAATAAATTTGAATTTTAATACAATTTTAAAAAATTATTTATATTTTTTTGTCTTTACATAACATTTTGCCTCAATATTTATAAAATTATTATAATTAAATACTAAATATAAGTAAAAAAAAAGTTAAAAATGTGTTAAATTTGACGGGCCAGCCCTACGGGCCAACCCGCCGGGACGGCCCGCCCCGACCCACCTATTGGCCCGCCGGGTTGGCGGGTTGGGCGAGGCGGGCTGAGTGGGTTGGCGGGCTGGAGGGACCTAACCCACCCCGCCATTTTTTGCGGGTTAGGCGGGC
This sequence comes from Sesbania bispinosa, assembly GCA_026901365.1. NCBI lineage: Eukaryota > Viridiplantae > Streptophyta > Magnoliopsida > Fabales > Fabaceae > Sesbania > Sesbania bispinosa. The sequence continues at coordinate 556,970 of QLOH01000518.1, read as the reverse complement.
TGGCCCGCCGGGCCCAACCCATTTTGCCATCCCCACCTGTCCAGCACCAGAAAGAGCTCGTCCGCCCACCACTACCACCAGCGATAACAACAACCACTCTCCTCTTCCACTGGAGCCCACCGCCGTCAACATCAAGGACGATGCTCACTGGCACCGCTCCACCGCCCACAGTTAGGGGTGTTCATGGGATGGGTTTTACGTGCCCTAACTTGGCCTTAATTTTTTTATTGGGCCAATTTTATAGACCCAAACCCGTCCATGACCTAAAGAGACCCTGTGATGTACAAGTCTAAATAAGAGGGGGTCTAAGTAGGATACGATCGGGTTGACCTGATATATAAGCTAAATATAATCATGAGATGATCATATAACAATGTTCTAAAGAAAATAATTCATACAATTAATAAATATATTGAATACAATAGAATTTCTCTTAACGTATGCAATATTTTTTACTTCCTTTGAAGTTTGGCACATTAATAAAACAAAATAACATTATATCACTATATAACTTTACATAAAGAATGTACTTTTAAAGGTAGATAAAGGAAACTTAAACTCAAAAATCATGTCTAAAAGAAAAAAAAAGGTTAGGACTTTACATAATAGAGAATTATAAATTGTAAATATTATATTTATATACAAAGGACGGGTCAGGCAACCTGAAGGTTAATCCAGACCCGTCCTCAACCTGATATAGGGCCATCAAATGAGACCTAATTTGGTCTTATTCTTTCTTGTGGGACAAGAACAGACTTGGGCCGGATGGGACGGGTTGGAAAGAGCTAAAGAGATAGATCGAGTCTTGAACACCCCTACCTACAACTTCACCGCCAAGTACACCCCCTTCAATGTTGGCTTCAGTTCCTCTAATTCCTACTTCCTAGAAGAAATCGTCTACTGGAGCAATAGCTAGTTCCTCGACGTTCAACACGACATGGAAGCCCTCATCAAGTTCGACGACACGTAAAGGCGGGTGCAAAGGGGAAATAGGTGGGGTGTGCGATTGGAGGAGAGAGAGATACAATGGCGATGCACGGTGAATATCGTTGAGTCTCGATGACGTAGAGAGGGAAGAGAAAAGGCCGCAACATGCGGTGGCTTTGTCCGTGGTGGAGGTATATCTCAGAAATTAAGAAAAGGGAGGAGGAAGGGGAAGGGGAAGTGAAGAGGAAGAAGAAGGGTATTTGAGGAATAGCAAATAATTTAAAAAATAGTGGTGTAGATAGTAAAAATGGATGGCGTGGATAGCAATTTCCATAGATGCACGGGTTACTATCTAGCAAGATCCTATTCCAAAATGAATCCAGCCCATAGATGCAATTTACGCGTTCTTCGTTTCGTTCCTATCTCTCTCCTCTTCAACCAGTATCAGAGAGAGAGAGAGAGAGAAACAGTGTATCTCTGTTGAAGCAGACTTGGCGTCAAGTCTTCGTTGTTTTTCCCTTCTTGTAACTCCCAATTCGGAAATTCTTCGTTACAATCCAAAAAAACCCCATGACTTTTTTCTGCTTTTGATTCTTTCTCTTTTTGATCCATCAACCCCACGTCTTTCCCACCGCTTCAGCTTCAAAGCTTGTTTTTTCCCCTTTTTTTCTCATTCATTTTCCCACTTCCACGCCACCCAGTAATTTTCCCGCAAAAGGGTTTCTTGGGATTTCTCTTTCTTTATTGTATCTTGTTATTTTACATCCCACGTTCCTAGCAAGTAGTTTTCTTTATTGTATCTGCTTGAGGGTGTTGCTGCTCGATCACAATGGGAAGACATACGTTACTGGCACTTTTGTTGTTGTCTCTGATTGTATTTGATGGTTCTGATGCTTCCTTGTTAAGAGCCTCAGAAATTTGATTGCTTTGAATCAAAAAGATAATGAAACTACAACAAAGGTAAGTTTTTCTTTTTTTTTTCCTCTTATGCTTTCTCGCTTTAAATTGCTTCAATTTTTTTCTTCTTACAATGGTTGAATGAAGTTCTCGCTTTTAGGATCCTCCGCCGCCAACTGAGACGAAATCAGATCCAAACCCTGTTGGTGAAGGAAAAAAGAGCAAAGAGAATCCACCTTCCACCAATAATAATGCTACTTCCCCCAGTTCCACAGCCACAACCTTCAACCAAAGTGGATAATGGGAATGGGAATAAAAAGGAGACAAAAAATACACCTCCCCCTGCTAGTGCACCACCTCCTGTACCCAAAAAAGCTGATGAAGGTGGCAAGGTTCAGGAAGAACAAAAGGGAACAAATGAGGGCATTAATTTTTCACATTCTCCCACCAGTGACACTTGTGATGGGCTGAATACATGCACAGATGAGGGGGACATGCTTGCTTGCATTTCCAAAATTGGTATTCTGCTTTGCTTTTAGTCATTTCATTATGTTCCATCAATCAATGGTTTGTTTATGTTTATTTTTGTTAATGTTTTAATGCAAGTGTTATTGGTTGTTCTTTGTGTTAACTACTAACATGTAGTAGAAGGATATATATATCTTAAATGGAAATACTGATATAGAAATCAAGGAGAAATTGCTTCTATGACAAATTGCTTCCATGTTAAACTGCTTAGGGTCCGTTTGGTTTACAGTTGAGTAGAATTGATTTTAGAAATGAATGGTTGAGATCGATGATGCACACTTTACGAAGTACGTTGGACGGAAGTGATTTAAAATCAATTCTGCAGAACTGATTCTGGGTAGTTGAAAATTTAAACCAAACATGCACTTAGTCTTTGGATGGTCTGGAATTCTAGTTAGTTAGATGCTATTTACCAAATCAGTAGTGTCAAGATAACTGAAAGTTTCAATTTAGATTATACAGTTACAAGGAAATTAAGTATGGTTAAAATGTGAATAATGGCAATGAGTTACTTACCATATGGCAATACTTTAGATTGAAAGATAACTCTTGGACAACATTTTGGTAAATTGGCTAGACAATTTGGGATTGTTGTGTATGCAACATTGTGAATGTTACTGTCAGGGCTGTGTATTTTATTTCAAAGCTCTTGATTCGACTCTTTCTTCAGCATACACTATTTTCACCTTTAATACAAGAAAACAGCAAGAAAATGGAAAATAAAATTCAATGTTTGTTTCTGCCATTTACATTCTTTGTTTCGAAGGACATTGATTCAGAATTTTATTTTGTTCTTTTTATGTTTTCATTAAACAACTGGCTTTGTGCAATGTATGTATATGAATAATTTAGATTCCTATGGAGGTGTTTGTCTAATGTTAAAACATTCCATAATATGTAAAATTGAATCAGTCCTAAATAGTGCTTAGTTTGTCTAAAATTTGATTTTTAACTAGTTTGCTAACAAATATTGTTAAGTAAATCTGGGTCACTTTTTTTCATAGAAATTTTAGTAAGGTAAAAAGAGAAAAAGGGTAGAGAATTAAGGGAGCTTTTTATTTAAATAAAACAGATTAATATTTCATTTGAACTAGTTTTGGCATAGAAGCAAAAGATGTAAGCTTAAGAACTAATTTTTCAAAATTACAATGATTGCTAAACATAAGATTTTAAAACTGGCCCAATTGTTCATACTTTTTCATTTTTAAAGTCCCTCTCCCCTCCCTCTGGGCCTTATGTAATCAGTAATCCCTATTGCTTGTATTCCAGTGAATCAACTATTAGTTGCAACAATTTGTATATGCTCCCTGTAATTAACCTTTAGAAATTACAAGGAAATCGTGGTATCTTCACTTTTAAAAACAATTAACCACACAATTGGTTAACGATGTTCAAAGAGTGAGTGGTGAGTGACCACTTCTTAATTAATTGTATCATACGCAGTCGATTATTCTGTTTTCATCTATATTTGCATTGTTCTACTTCTAATGCTTTATGGAATTCTTTGTTAGTACTAAGTTCTTGCCTTCTTAGACTAGTTTACTGGTTTTGGTAGAAGTGAAGAAGCCAAATTTTTGCGGCAATGTGCAATATTTGCTAGAATTTAGTGCATTTGGGTGGAGTGTAATTCTCTCATTTTGCAGGATCTCTCTTTTCTTTAGTTAAACAGCTTCTTTTGGACAAAATTAGGCATATAATTTCTCTATGGTGTAAAGAACCTGTTCTTTTTGGATATTTTTTATCCTTCATTCCCTTGGTATTCTCCTTCTCTTTGTGATGATGAATATCTTTAGGTAAAGCGTTCAACAGCTGATTTTGGTCAAAACTAGGCATTTGATTTCTATATGCACCTGGTCTTTTACAGAAATGGTGACTGATTGGGTAGCTTACTGCTTTGCTACATTGATTCCTTTTGATCCTTTTGTTTGATTTTCCCTTTTCTTCTATTTTATGGAGTAATTTTATCCTCCTTTCCTTTTGTATTTTTCTTCTCTTTGTTTTGATAAAATATAAATGTCTTTTATCAAAAAAATAAAAGGTAGTTCATTGTTGCTAAACTTGACATACTTTGTTTCTTCTTTAACCAAGAATTCCTTTTAAATGGTGGAGCTAGCTAGTTCATGATTAGTGGGTGCTACAAATTAAGAGTGAGAGAGAAAGTTAGAAAATGTTCAGAGAGATTTCTGAGTGGTCTGTAACTGTAAATGCAACTGAATGATACATTATAGTCAGAGATCTAACTATCTAACCAAATAACTAACTGGCAACTGTAATGACAGCTTAACAGAACAATAGATGACATGCTCAGTTTCTCTAATAGTGGATTACTATGATCCTATTTACCTTGATTTAAGAAATAATTGCTTATGAGATAAAAAAACTGACCTTCTATATAGGTTAGCTTCTAGTTCAACCTGTTGAATCAGTCATTCTGATACAGCTTCCTTTTAGAACTATGACTGTTACGTGTATGTGGATTTATGGCTTCCAGTCCTTGATCAGCATGTTAAGAAGCACAGCATGCAGTTCTGTTAATTGATAAGAGACTCCCTTGGTACCCTTATTTCCTGAGGGTAATGGTACCTTTAGCCATTAGAAGCTAATATTTAGCAATTTGTACCATTTAATTGAACTATAAATACAGAATAAATTACTGCCTTTATATTTCAAGGAAGTGGAACATTTGGAGAAATATTAACCACTAATTGTTGATGTGAACCAAGTACCCCTACAGAAAGGAAGGTACTGGAAAAACATCCTTATTTATATAATTAAAAACATATTGGCTTTAAGTAATGTTATCTTAGTTGTTTCACAAAAGGTAGAATATGATTCTATGAACTCATTTGTATTTATATTCCTTGTAAAATTCACCAGATGCCAAATACTTCGTTGTTCTTCTTCAAAATAGAGGAGATGGCACTATCAAAGTGAAGCTCCGGAGTGATTCTGAAAGTAACCTTGGAGAGGCAGAAGTTGGCAAGGATAAAACAGAAAAGGTATCTGTCATTTTATCTTAAGCAGTCCTTTTTCTTTTAGGTGATGATGTTAATGTATCAAGATACTATTTTCTTCTTCATACTCCTTGTTCTTCAAACTGAAGCAAAATCCTCTGAGATGTACTTCTTCATAGCCACTGTCTCGAATCATTGTTTATTTTCTGAGATAAACAAAACAAAACTCAGCATTACTTTGGAAAAACAAAACATCATTGTTAAAAATTGTCAACAAACATTTGACAGAGTATTAGATAAATAATTAGGGGTGTTCATAACCCGGTGTCCCGGTCTATCCCATTGACCCATCTTGGCCCGAGCTATTTAGCTTGGATTTGACCCTGTCCCATAGGAATGATTAGGCATATATTGTTCTTCTTCTCTGTCCTAAAATCAAAAGTGTGTAAAACAATACTGAACATATTGAGGGAAATTCTAATGTATATGATATATTTACTAATTGCGTGAATAATTTTATTTCAATCATTGCTATATGATCACCTCATGATTTTATTTAGCTTATACATCAAGCCAACCCGTTACATCCTACCTAAACCTGGTCTTAATTAGATCTGTACATCATCAATTTTCTTCAAATCTACGGTTGGGTTCAGGTCTAAAGAATTGGCCTAGTAAAAAATTAGGTTTGGGGTAAGGGACAAATAAAACCCATCCTATCCTGTCCCACGAACACTTGTATAAATAATAGATGACCCTTGAACAATTTCATCATTTCCAAGACACACTGAGGTATGAAACTCAGAATCTACAGTTGATTTGGTTATATGGAACAGAAAGAAAGAGAAAATAAGTCATGGTATATAATGTAAAAGACATCGATGATCATTCCTCCATTTATCTTAGGGTAAGGAAATGAATCAAGATTTGGAAGATAGAAGAATGGGACGTAAAGGAAAGATATTTTATATCTTTTATCATTCTACCTTTTCATATTTATTTTAGACCTTTGTTACTTACTGTTTCTAGGGGAAATGGAATGTTCATTAAATTTTAAACCTTAAGATTTAGAACATAGAAAAAGGGGAAGTAAAGGAAAGAGATGTTATATACTTATATCTTTTTATCATTCTAACTTTTCATATCTTTTTTAAACCTCATTTACTTATTGTTGGCAGGGGAGACGGAATGTTCATTCTAACTTTTCATATATTTTTTAAAACCTATTACTTATTGTTGGCAGGGGAAACAGAATGTTCATTAAATCTCATTCAAATTTTCTCCATTTTCTCCCCTTCCATCAGAAGGTAAAAGAAGGACAAAAGTATCTTGTTCCTTAGGAGCACATTGTTCCATTTGTTTTCCTTCTTTCAACTACTATAATTCATTCAAATTAGGGGTTAATTGTTCCTTTGTTTATTTTCCATTTCAATTTGTTCTATTCAATCCATCCAACTGGGTAGTCAATTGTGTGGTTTGGAACTGGAGCCTCATGTCATGGTCTCAGCCTGCTTCAAGCTGTTTGTCTGCTTTTTAAGTGTTTTCCATCCCTCCACCCCTCTCTATGTTTTCATGATTTCTTGTCCTTTTTGTCAGAAACATTATAAGATTTCTGTTTTGACACCAAGCACACTATTGTTTCTGGCCACTGACCCACTGCTTGCCGGCATTATTTCCCGCAAACCCTGGCATATTTTGACATACCCCCTACTTGCAGACATCGAGATCTCATATTCACGCAGGTATCTGTTCTTCCCTTGGTCTCTCGGATTGAAATCTTAGGGTTCATAGATTTGGAAATAGAGAGAAGAAGAAAATCAGAGAGAGAAAGAGTAATCTGAACTGATTTCAGTTTCTCATATTGATTGAATGAATAAGTACAGAGATGAGCTGGCCAACTAACTACAACAGATTCAGTTAGGTACAGTTAAGAGTTAACTGTACCAAACAGTACAGAATACAGAATCGATACACAGTAGAGAAATACAGTTACAGCACAGTTATATTACTATCACTAACATTCTCTGTTCACGCATAACAGCTCACAGGTCTCTTTCCTTTTTTTTTTCCTGTGTTGTGTTCTTCCTTCACACTTCACAGTTTACATGCCCCTAATTTTGATCTAACATGTTCTGTTTTGTTCCTATTAATTCCATCATCTTCATCTTTTTTCTTTTTGGGACTTCATTCCTGCTTTCTTTCTATCTTTTTTAATTTACATTATCTTTTTTAATTTACATTATTATAACAGATCTTCCTTTTGATCTTTTGAACTTTATTCCAGGTTAAGAAAAAATTGTATGGAATCTGACTGTTCAGTTACTTTAAGCCTTAGAAGTTAAACTTATTTAAGATTTGGTGTTGTACTTTTTTTTTCCTTATGCTCCTTGACTTTTGTTGTTATTGATTTGTTAATTATGCCTTAGATTGATGGTGATTGTGTGTTAAGATTGGATTTATATTATTGATTACAAATATGTCTTTAATTTTTGCTAACTTATTTTTAAGAATTTTTATGAGTATAAATTATTTATCTTATCACTGGTTTAGCAGTCATCCTACTATAGCTTTTTGGGGTTAGCTATTCCATGCCTTCATGGATCACCCACTTGTTCCTCTTTTTACCTGTGGCTGGGAAGAGCAGGGTGATCTTTTCTGTAAAATGCACACATACCATCTGGTCAAGCTTCTGTGCTTTGGATTTTGTTTTTGAATGTTTGGTTTCATAAGTTTCATGTGAAATAATTGATTACTGAAACTTCTCTGCTGCAGTCTTATTACATGTCAGATATGCAATCACCTTACTGCTTTCACACTGTATTTTTCAGATCAACATCACACGACCTAGCAGCGAAAGTACCCAACTCACTTTAAATGCTGGAAAAGGGGATTGTGTGCTTCACATGGGTACTCATGTACCTAAAGGGAGCTTTTTTCTGCGTCTCCCTTCTTATGACAAAATTTTAACACCAGTAAATGGTGCCTATTTCCTCATATTTAATGTACTAGTCTTTGGAGGGATATGGGCTTGCTGTGTGTTCAGGAAGAAACGGCATGATGAGGTCCCATATCAAGAGCTTGAAATGGCATTGCCTGAGTCTGTTTCAGCTACCAATGTGGAATCTGCTGAAGGTTGGGATCAGGGATGGGATGATGATTGGGATGATGATGTGGCGGTGAAGTCACCAGCAGTACGCCATGCGGGAAGCATCTCAGCAAATGGCCTTACTGCTAGATCTTCAAACAAAGATGGATGGGAAAATAACTGGGATGATTAGTTATCAGCAGGCAAAATAAATAAGGGAAGGGATATTAACTTAAAAGGGTGGATGTGGAGGAGGTAGAAACAGAAAGCAAGGTGAAACATTTAGTTGGGGAACTATTCAGAAGGGATGAGACAAATGTGGCTGTGCTGGGGCTTAACTTGATATATGTCTGAGCAAGGGGCAGCAAAAAAGAAGAGAGAAGTGTAATAGTTTTAACACATTGGATTGGATTGTTTATCTTGAACGTGTAATAGTGAATGTCTGTCATGGCTCAAAAGAGAGACATAGGAAACTGTAAATGAAATATAGGAGTTAGAGTATATTTTTGGGCTTTATCAAATTCATATTCATATACATGCTGTTCTTGTGATCCAAAAAAATGAAAACTTTGTTTTTATATGGCAATTTTGTGGCATTTTCAATTAGCAGAGGTGGTTGAGGATGACTTGTGAGATTTGTTGAAAGTCCACTTTTTTCATTCCAAAAACTTTTATTGTTCTAGAGAGCAGGAACCGAGATATAGCTTGTTTTGTTGTTACCTCTTCAACCATAGACCATAGTATTGGCTATATAAGTGGTATGATAGATGTTGAAACTTGAAAATGTTTTTTTTTTTTTTTGTCTTTGATCGGGAATCCCACACAAGCATAGCTGTGGGTTTAAGTTTAACCCTCAGGCCGGGAGTGGTGGTTAAAAAATGTTATTGCTTGATTAATTTGTTGGGTTTTTTTTTAGCGACAATTGAAATCAAGTGTCAAATTTTTGCATTTATATCATTTAACCAATTGATGCTTATTTGAAATTTTTTATGCGGTAGTTTAATTTCATAAAATTTTATATAAATTTAAAATTAATTGATAATTTATGTATTATTTTATTTTAATATATAATGTGTTGTTTATTTAAAATAGAATTAAATATTTGTTATTAGATTATGTATTTATAAATGTTTAAAGTATATAAAATTTAATATATATATATATATATTTATATGATTTTAAAAATAATATCATATGAATTAATAGTTGGGTTGGTTAATTTGTATCTATAAAAACTTCTATTTAAGTGGTATGAAAATGAAAGTTAATCCTCTTTTTGTCACGTGAGAAGTGTTGAAGAAATGAAGAAATGGGGGAGAAATAGGAATATTTAAAAATACTGAATGAAAACTGTATTGCTGATGATTATTATTGATGAATTACAACAATATATATACATATATGACAGAATCAATCCCTAGATTTTTGGGATTACAATCAACTTAACTAAGGAAACTATACAATAAATCAGGAGAGAATAAACTAACATCTGAATTATATCTAACAGAATATCTCAACACTCCCCCTCAAGCTGGAGCATACATATCATATATTCATATGCATCCAGCTTGTCCACATATATATGTTATCCTAGGACCCCGCAAAGATTTAGTAAAGATATTTGCAAGTTGATCCTTGGAGCAAACTCAGGAAGTCTTGATGACACTGGAGAGGATTTTTTCTCTTATGAAATGACAATCAACCTTTATATGCTTTGTCCTCTCATGAAAAACTGGATTAGAGGAGAGGTATAAGGCTGACTGGTTATCACACATTAGTTCCATATGACCAACCTTACAAAACTGCAACTCTTGAATTAAAAACTTTAGCCACAAGAGCTCACATGTGGTGTGAGCCATTGCATGGTACTCTACTTTTGTGCTTGATCTTGCAACAACACTTTGCTTTTTACTCTTCCATGAAACAAGATTACCACCCGAGAAAACACAGTAACCTATTGTTGACCGTCTATCACTTGCATCATCTGCCCAGTCTGCATCGGAGTATCCAACAATGTTTGTATGTCCTCTATCACTGTAAACAAGTCCCTTTCCAGGTGATCCTTTGATATATCTAAGGATCCGAACAACTGCATGCCAATGACTCTTACAAGGGGAGTTAAGGAACTGACTTACAACACTGACATGAAAGGATATATCAGGTCTGGTCATGGTGAGATAATTCAACTTTCCCACTAGTCTGTGATACCTCCCTGGGTTAGAATAGGGCTCCCCCTGGTTAGGTAGAAGCTTCACATTAGGATCCATGGGGGTGTCAACTGGGTTACAATCTGTGAGTCTGGTCTCTTCCAGAATGTCAAGAGCATATTTTCTCTGAGAAATAGCAATATCGGACTTTGATTGAGCAACCTCAATCCCAAGGAAATAGCGCAGAGGACCTAATTGCTTAGTTTGAAAGACCTTGAATAAGTGCCGCTTTAGAGCCTTGATGCCCTCATGATCATCACCTGTAATTACAATATCATCTACATAAACCACAAGATAGATATATTTATGTGTCAGTGAGCATTTAAAGAAAACAAAGTGGTCTGCCTCGCAGCGGATCATTCCAAACTCCTGTATAACTTTGCTAAACCGACTAAACCAAGCTTGAGGTGATTGTTTAAGGCCATACAAGGACTTCCGTAATTTACACACAAGACCAGACTCCCCCTAAGCAACAAAACCGGGGGGTTGCTCCATATAGATCTCCCCCTCCAAATCACCATGTAAGAAAGCATTTTTGATATCTAATTGAAATAAGGGTCAATGCCTCATAACAGCCATGGCCAAGAATAGGTGAACTGAGGCCATCTTCGCAACTGGAGAGAAGGTGTCACTGTAATCCAAACCATACACCTGTGTGTATCCCTTAGCCACAAGACGGGCTTTCAATCGATCCACTTGTCCATTAGGGCCCACTTTAACATTAAAGACCCACCGACAGCTAACAACGGATTTGCCAAGCGGAGGTGGGACAAGTGCCCAAGTATGGTTAGAGTTTAAGGCTGTCATCTCATTAATCATAGCTTGTCGCCATCCTGGATGGGTTAAGGTCTCCTATACTGTCTTGGGAATGGTAATAGAGGAAATAGCAAAGACAAAAGCATAATAGGTAGGAGACAACGATGATATGAGAGAAAGTTATAAATAGGATGATGATTACAAGTAAAACGTCTACCTTTACGAAGAGCAATGGCAAATCAACTGAGGCAGGTGGAGTCGGAGTAGGTGAAGAGACTGGAGCAGGGGCTGAATCACACGACCCAATGGGAGGAGGAACAATAGGATGTGACTGATGCTCATAAGTTACCCCAAATCAGTGTGGAGGGCGGCCAGACTCTAGCAGTGTGGGAGGAATCTCACCAGGAGGAGACTCTGGTGGAGGCTCAGGTGCCTCTCTAAAGTATCAGACACAACAGAATCAAAATGAGGAATAGGCAATACCTGAGAGTAGAGATCTTAGTCAACTGGAGAGACATCTGAGGCAATGAAATATGGTGTGTCTTCAAAGAAAGTGACATATGCACTGGTGTAGAACCGATGTGTAGTGGGAGAGTAACAATGGTACCCCTTTTGGACACGAGAGTATCCTAAGAACACACATTTGATAGCACGAGCAGACAACTTATCACGACCTGGGGAAAGATCATGGACAAAAACAAGTACAACCAAAGACACGAGGGGGAACAGAGTAAAGAGGATCCAACTGGTATAATAGGGAATGAGGAACTTGATCATTCAAAATAGAGGATGACATCTAATTTATTAAATATCCTGCAGTAAGAACAACATGGCCCCACAACTTTAGAGGTGCATTGGCATTCAATAAAAGAGTACGAGCAGTGTCCACAATATGTCTATGTTCTCGCCCGGCTACAACATTTTGTTGAGGTGTATGAGGACAACTAGATTGATGTTGAATGTCATGGGAAGACATAAATGAATTGAAGCAATCGGAGAAGTATTCTTTAGCATTGCCACTTCGTAGAATACGAATTCCTTTGCCAAACTGAGTTTTTATTTCTGAATAGAAAGTTTGGAAAATATTGAATAACTCAGAACGATTTTTCATTAAAATTATCTAAGTGCTTCTAGAAAAATCATCAATAAAGGTGACATAATACCGATGCCCTAAAATTGAAGGAACACGACTAGGACCCCAAACATCAGAATGAATGACATCAAAAGGAGATACAACTCGACTATTAATACTACTAGGAAAAGAAGCTCTAACATGCTTTCCTAGTTGACACGACTCACACTCTTAGGACTCCAATTTTGAGAGATGAGGTGCCATTTTCTTTAATTTATTCAGGCTTGGATGACCCAGACGGCGATGGATTAAACCAGGAGACTCAATAGATGCACATATGGTAGAAGTAGAAGGCTAAAGGTAGTAGAGACCTTGTGATTCAGATCTGGTTCCAATCGTCCGACCCGTACTCCGGTCCTGTATCAAGAAAGAATCAGAAGTGAAGGTTATGACACAGTTTAGTGATCGAGTCAACTTGCTTTTAGAAATTAAATTGAAGGGACAACCGGGGAACTAGTAAAATTGATTTTCATGGTAGTGAGGGAAGAGGTGATACTTGCCCAATACCAGTGGCTTGGACTTTTGACCCATCTGCAAGGGTGATATGATGTAGAGTTTTAGGTGATGATAAGTTAGGAGAAAAGGAGACATTACCAGTTAGGTGATCAGAAGCACCGGAATCCAAAACCCAAGATCCAATAGGCATATAATGAGAGAGATAGACTGTAGAATTACCAGTGTGAGCAATAGTGACTGAGGAAGAGGCATGTTGAGCTGCCTTCAGTTGAAGGTACTCTTTATAATCATCAACAGATAATAAGATTGGATGATTACCCTCAGGTTCAACCTCGAGAATTTCTACCATGAAGGGAAAGGAAAAACAACAACTATATCTAAACAAAAAATACCTCCAAACAAGAGCTGCGATCAAAAAACACTCCAAGACGCAACCAAACAATCAAAAATTCCAAGATAGCAACCAAACAATCATTAACAGACCACGTAGAGTGTTGTGATCAAAAAACACTCCGAGACAGCAACCAAACAACCAAAAAACTCCAAGATAGCAACCAAACAACCACCAACGAACCACCTAGAGTGTGACCCACAACCTGAAAAGGGTCAAAATGGGAAGATGAAGGGCTGACGAGTCCAACGGAACAAACGGCGTCGCGAACGGAGGCCTGGAGGGTGGCGCGTGGACCCCACGCGCCGACGAGCTGCACAACGAAAAACGGCGTGTGAGAGCGCGTGAATGGTCGTTCGGTGATGGCGCGTGACAGAGAAGCCGATCAGCGGCCTCTGAACAGATTGGCGGTGTCTCCTCAGACAACCGGAGACAAAACTTGACGAGAGAATCAGCCCCCCTTGGTGGCGGCTGAAGAGAACTAGGTTCGCCCTGACCAGAAAGTTCCGGGTACCAACTTGAAAATACTGAATGAAAAATGTATTTCTGATGATTATTATTGATGAATTACAACAATATATATACACATATATGACAGAATCAATCCGGCAATCCCTAGAGTTTTGGGATTAGAATCAACCTAAGGAAACTATACAATAAATCAGGAGAGAATAAACTAACATATCTGAATTATATCTAATAGAATATCTCAGCAGGAATAATAGGTGGGTTTCACTTGCTTTTTACTTCTCTTCAAATGTGGTGAAAATTAGAAGAGAAATAGTGAGACCAATTTGATAATTGGTTTTTATGTGTTAGAAACCGATTTTTATTACTCCTCGGTCATTTTTTTAGCTTGCAAGTGATGCTTAAAAATCAATTTTTATGTCACTGATAATCAATTTTACCAATAAAAATTCAATTTTTAAAAAGGTTGTGAGTGCAAATAAAACATTATTTTATTTCTTCTATCACTTTCTATTCACCCAAACAACTACCCACTACCATTTCTCTTCTATTTCACACTCATTTTTTCAATATCAAACAACCACTCACTACATTTTCTATTTTTTCTCTATTTCTTTCCTCTAACCAAACAATAAGTGTTGTTTTATTTCCCTCCCCCACTTCTCTTTGATCTCTATATAAGTATGAATAGTAATTGAAGGAATATTTTGTTTGTGAACAGTAAGCAAAGCAATATTCAATACTAATAACCTGGTGTACAAAAAAACAATGAATAAAGAGAAAAGGACTTAGGTCTTGTTTGATTTATTTTTTTAAAAAATTGTTTTTAGTTTTTGAAAACAGAAAAACTAAAAAAAAAATACTTGGCTAATCATTTTCTACTAACTATTTTGAAAACTATCAGATTTGAAAATTATAAAATAAAAACAGTCTAAAGATATTGTCAATTTTCAGTACAAAAATGTTTTTATAATATACAAAACACAATGTCAAATAAATTTATAAAACAATTTTAAAAATTGAAAATTGAAAGTATTGACCCTTACATTTGAAGTTTCCTCCTGAAGTGATTGATTAGGTTACCACAAAATGTTATATATATAAGTCCCAAATGATACATTTTGCAAGGAAATGTTACAATAATGCATTGAGAATCCTAGATAAGAACAAGTGAAGATGATAATTGAATCGATAAGCAAATGTAATTACTTGAAATTAAAATTTCCTTTTAGTAGGAAATATGTAATTTATTGAAGAAATACACTTTTTTCAAAAAAATTTATCATAAAACCTATGGTCTACATTTTCAAATTTAAATATACAGCAAGGCATCATAAATCATTTGAAAACTTATGCATATATGTCACTTATGGACTCTTTTTCCTCTCACCTACGCGTGCGCAGGCAAAGTCATAGATACCCAATAATTATTGTGGTTCCATACAGTAATCTACTCTCTCTACTTCAAAGGCAAGAGTGGGTTTTGTTCAAATTTTGATGCACAAGGTTCCACTTTCTCATCATCTTGCCCTGTAGTACATGCTCATTGAGGCTACAGGTTATGTGTCATTGTGTCTCCACAAAGTAAACCAAAAGGTGGGGAGTGCTTGGATGGGAATGTGGGATCCAACATTATTTTATTGGACCCATTTCAATTGATTACCTAGCCATTTCAAACTTCTGTGTCAAACTTCATGTTAATCATGTGTTTCTTCTACCATTTTACATAATTACTTTTCTTTCCTAACAACATATTAGTAATACACATGTACTCCCTCCGGTTCCATTTATAAGAACTTTTTGAAGGTGAGTCTTGGTCTTTTTTATAAGAACTTTTTCAGATTGTCTCATGCATTAATTATTATTTGACAAAAATACCCCATTAGTGGAGGTAGGTGACTAATTAATTAGTAGAGAGAGTATGACACAATTGAGTAGTTAAATAGAAAGAGAAAGATAATGGGTCTCAATAAATTCATGGGTAGTTTAGTAAATGTGATACACATTCATGACAAATTTATTGTAATCAACTAAATTAACCAACTTCCTTAATCCGTGTGAAGTGGTTAAAAGGTTTTTATAAATAGTACAGGAGGAAGTATAAAGCACTGTTTTGTATAAAACAGAATTCCTAGTAATTTAGACGAATTAAAACATCCACTTTTATATGTTAGACAAAACTGATCTTTACTCTTATTCACTTGCATCATTTTCTCTGCGATAAGGTAAGATTTGATATGGTAGCAATTTTTGCACTGAACAAAAAGTCCCACCAACTGAATTAGTTAACAACATTTCGCTTAAAGTAAAAATCAATAAATTCTTACCCTATAAGCATAGATTAATTGTAGATTCCCATCTTTTCACTGGTGATGATAATGTTGTTTCTTTTCTATTAATCACAGGTATCTTTTATTATCATAGGCTTATTCACAGTTAAGACTTCACACCTTTTCTCAAAAATATATTTAATGGAGATCGAACTTAAAACTCTTCTCACAATCTCAACCTGCATTGCTAATTGAGTCCTAACTTTTTGGTGACGATGATAATGTTCTGCATAGTCATCCACATATCTCTGTCATATACTGTTTTACATGTAGACAAAATAATCTAGTATATGGTAGCGTGAACGTAAATCAATAAGCTACATCAAACATTATTTCTGATGATTAAAGTGTGTGATATTTTTTTCCCCTTGCAATTAGATGGCAATCAGAAACAGTTCACATTGTTGGAACATGGCATGATTGCCATGCACTGCACCAAAGGGTGCCATTACAAAAAGCTTGTTAGTTGGTGGTGCTTTTAAGGACACATTGTGATGCACTTTGATGATGTCCAAGAAACCTATTTGATAAGGTTGTAAGTGGCAGTCCTATAGCTATTTATTTATTTATTTAAGCAATAATAATAGTATATTTACTTCACATCAAATTTACTAGCACAAACTGAGAAGTAAACTACTATTATTATCTTTCTTACAGTGCTAATTAAAGTTGTTGTTGTTCATACCCATGCTGAACAAAAATATTAGTCTTGAGATTAAAGTGTCAATAAAGCAAGCTAGTGCTTTTTTCCCTTTACTTTTTTGCTCTGCTGCATTATTTGTGGTTGTGGCTCACATTTTGGTCTAATTATACTCTGCGCCGTAGGGCTTAGCTGTGTTCACTTTTTTTGTTTTTTGAGTTTATTCTAAATCTCAAGTTTGGTTTCATGGGAAAAGGGAGGAGTAAAAGCAAGTTGTCCACCATTGTTGAGTTGAAGATAAATGTTTAACATTTGTAACACCTTTTTCTTTTCCAGTGCACTTTTTTATTGTGTAATGACATCTCACATTCCTCTCAAATGTATTCTTAATCTCAAGTTTGGTTGAAGATTACAAGAGTAAGTTGTACACCATTTTTTGTGTTGACCACAAATGATTAACAATGTAATTTTAACATTTTTTTCTTTTTCAGCACACTTTTTATCTTATTAATAGAAAATAAACCTAGATTATTTAGAACAATCAACATGAGATTTGATCTACTAATACTATATTTAAAAAAGTATAAAAAATGTTATTTGTTGCATCCCTTTTTGTTTAATATATATATTGTCTTTATATATAACACATTTTTTATTTAGTCTTTATTCAAAAATATCAATTTAATCTCTATATGTGTAATATATATTTTTTGGCTTTTGGTTTTTAGACCAAATACTTCATTGTATTATAACTTTAACCCTTTATTTGGTTTAAGGAGAGAAATAGGGAAGAGAGAAATAGGAAAGAGAGAGATAAGGAAGAGAGAAATAGTAGAAAAATAGAGTAGAAATAGAGATTATTTGGTATTAGAGAAATAGGAGAGAGATGGAAGAGAAATTAATTATGATAGTTGTTTGGTTGTGGAGAGATGAGAGGGAGAGAGATGTGTAAAAAAATGAAAAGACTAAACCACCCTTGAAATAAAAATAATTGGGAAAAACAACAATTAATTGTAAAAAGAATTAGGGGTAAAATAGACATTTCATAAAACAACACCCTTCTCCCCCTAAATCTCTTCGTGTTCGTTTGGTTAAAATTCTCAACCATTCAGAATCAATTCTGCAGAATTGATTTTAAATCACTTCCGTCCAACGTACTTCGTAAAGCGTGCATCATCTATCTCAACCATTTATTTTAGAATCAATTCTAAAAATGTTTTTGTGGGGCCCACATAAAACAAACTCCCTAACTCTCTCCCCCTATATACCAAACAAGGTGTAACTGACATACCAAATGAAAATAATTATTTGCATATGTATAGAAACCAAATTAAAGAATAAACTCTATAATAATAATAATAATAATAATAATAATAATAATAATAATAATAATAATAATAATAATAATAATAATAGTAGTGATGAATGTTTGGCTAAATATTAGCACAAGTTCCGATGAACTTAAAAGCATAAATGGCTGGTTTGTTTGTTTGCAGTTTTTAAAAATTATTTTTAATTTTTTAAAATAAAGTTGGAAAACTTGTTTGACAAATAATTTTTAAAAATAATTTTAAAAAGTGTAACTATTTTTCTTATTTTATTTTTAAAAATTAAAATTCTGAAATTACTTTAAGATGTTTTAGAAAAATATTTTTTAATTTTTTATTTTTATTATGGAAATGCTATAAACAAATCATTTCAATTATAAAAAATAGTTATAAAACAGTTTTCAAAAAAAAATAAATAAATAAAACTATGTCTATAATTTTTTCTATTTGGATGAACGTAAATTTGAGTTTTATAGTTCATGGTGTTAAAACAATCTAGCTCAAGTTCCAAGACACTTAAATGGAGAAGTAATAACTTATTTATTTTGGGTGAATAGAGTATTGTGTTTGGTTTACTCCAAAATCACGTTTCAAAAACGTGGATCTGAGCAAATACTACATAGAATAGCATTGACACGGATTCACGTTTGAAATGTAGTTTTAAGTTAAACCAAACTCACTAGTAAATTTGAGTCTTCATACAATTAAAACAAACACACAATAAGTCACTAATGGTCGGTTTGATAGTGAAAAAATTGAAGAGGAGGAATAGAAAATAAAGAGAAGAGAAGAATATTTATGTGTTTGGTATAATGGAAATGAGAGAGGAAGGAGGGTCTCATATATCATGTAAATTTCTTCCTTGATTTAGTGAGAAATGTGGGGAAATATTGAGACATGTGAAAGAGAATGGACAAAAACAAATTTGGACTATTCTACCCATTTTTTGTCCATGATACTAGTCGTATCTTTGTCCAGCAAGATTTTGTTTTTTGTATTCCATTTATTACATTTTAATTTTTTATTCTAAAATTTCCATTTTTTAATTTTAGTTTTAATTATATTTTTTTAGTATTTACATAAATTAGTTGTATATATTATATTATTTATAAAGTTATGTATTTTAATTTTTATAAATTTTACTTAAAACTACTTATTTAGGGTTAGGGACATTTTAGTCTTTTGTAAATTATAACCTAATTTCTTTCTATCATATTTCTCTTATACCAAACAACTTAAATTTTTTTTATTTCTCCTATTTTTCTTCTTCTATTTCTCTCTTCCCTATTTCTGTCCATTAACATTTTAATAGCTTAAAGGATTTATTGGATGATAATAATATTTTAATGTCTTAATTATGACTAAACCCTAATAAGATTGATTGGTAATAGGAAATATTTGTGGTTAAAAAAAATTCTCAGTACAAATATGTCAAATAACTCTTCTACACCCAAAGTACATTGGAGTTTGTTTCCCTCAAATCTCAGGATGGTCTAATTGAATGAACCATCCTTTTATAGTTAAAAAAGTTTAATGTCATCTAGCAGAGTGTGTATCATACTATCATATACTAGGTGAGATTTCGTACTATTGGTAGTACTTGGTACTACCAAAATAACAAACACACCTTGTCCCATCAAGAAAATAAACCATAAAAATTGCAATAAATACTTAAAATTCAGAAAATGCAACTTATCCTCTGGAGGGTAAAATATGGTTAATTAAGAGATATATCATTGTATCAGCCGTCAAACTGGTGAAGAAAAATCCAGTAATACAACATGAGATGAACAAAAATAAAAGCAAAAGTAAAAAAAAAAACAAAAGAGAAAAGAAAAATTCAACAACTTAAATAAACTAAAAGTTTGGAAGAAATTGACTGAATATTCTTTTCATGTATAGCTCTTTAAACTGGATTGTTCTTCACCAGGTACTGCAATATATGCTATTTCTCAATGACTGCAACAAATTCATTCTAATTCCTCTTGCCCTTCTGAAGGACACTGGATTAACTCTAATATGTTGATCACTTCAGCCATATCAGGACGGTTTGATGGCACTTGTGATGCACAAATTAACCCCAATTTTATCACAGGAATTGCTTCCTCTGCAGCAAAATTTCCAAGTAGCCTCCCATCAACACATTGTTCCACCTTTCCTTCCTCTAATGCACCCCTCACCATGTCACACAGAACTACCACATCATCCTCCATGTATTCCACTGGTCTTTTTCCTGTCACTACTTCAAGAACCAGGATTCCAAAACCATACACATCACATTTCTCAGTTATCTTAACCATGCGGCACGCGAATTCAGGTGCCATGTATCCAAGTGCACTTTGAATTTTGCTGCTCAAAACACAATGATCTAGCATTGGCAATAGTTTCACCAAGCCAAAATCTCCTATTTTTGGCTCACCAGAACAATCAATCAGAACATTGGTTGATTTAAGATTGTAGTGGATTATGTTCATTTGATGCAAATGAGCCAACCCTTTTGCCATGCCAAGAATAATCTTGAACCTTTGTCTCCAAGAGAACACATTTTGGCTATTATGTTCATCATGTAGAAGCTTATGCAAACTCCCTTTGGATAGGTACTCATAAATGAGAAGCTGCAAGGATGAAGTCCAGTAATAACCTTCAAGTGCCACAAGATTTTGGTGCCTGATCTTCCCAAGCTTCCTCACTTCCCTCTCAAAGTCTTCTTGAGACTTGATCAAACTAGAGACTGTGAGCTTCTTGATTGCAACTGAATGACCATCTCGAAGGAAAGTGCGATAAACAACTCCGAATCCACCGCGTCCTATTTCACTGTCTTTATTAAGAAGATTATGAGCTCCATCAGCAAAGTCTGCATCACCATCAAACATGACAAGCTTGCCATAGTTTGGATCATTCGCCGGCGAATT
Source organism: Sesbania bispinosa (assembly GCA_026901365.1). Classification (NCBI taxonomy): domain Eukaryota; kingdom Viridiplantae; phylum Streptophyta; class Magnoliopsida; order Fabales; family Fabaceae; genus Sesbania; species Sesbania bispinosa. The sequence continues at coordinate 535,959 of QLOH01000518.1, read as the reverse complement.
GCTGTAGTCCTCACCACCAGAGAATGCAAATGGAGCAGCAGCAGGAGCCATGGATGAACGCACATGCATATTTAGGACAGTAATAGCCACCACACCAATGGCAATAAAAGCAGCTGCTCCAATAGCAATAAGAGCAGAGATACTGAGTATGATCTTGTGTCGATGATTTTGTGAGGAAATGCTTGAGTTGGAACCTGAAGAATTGGGATTTAAGACAATAGGTTTGGGATGAACAGATGGGCAAGACTGGTTGACAACAGAACCACACAACAATGGGTTACCAGAGACAGATGATGAGGATATAGTATTGAAGAAGCCACCTACTGGTAGCTCACCTTCAAGGTGGTTGTAAGATACATTAAATGATGAAAGATGGGAAAGATTTGTCAGTTCCTTGGGTAGACTTCCAGAGAGTTCATTCCATGACAAATCTACATACTGAAGATTGGTTAGGTTTGCAATGGCTGCAGGGATTGAACCACTAAGCTTGTTGTGAGAAACAATCCTGCACAATTCAATTGAAATACACAACAAAAACAATTAGAAAATAAAAGTAGAAGACACTTTAACTAGACATGTCAATTTTCACAGTTATATTAATTTAACATATAAGCAAAGAAACCTTTTGAATTTATAAACACAAATCAGATTAAGTAAGAAGGAAAAAAAATATGAAATAAGGGCAACTATGATAATAGAGAGCTTACAAAGATGTTAGAGATGAACACTTTTCAATTTGAGCTGGAATTCTCCCACTTAGGAAGTTCTTTTGTAGCCTCAGTTCACTGAGTGAAATTGCACCTTCTATTTCAGATGGGATGCTTCCATTAAGCTTGTTGTCACTCAAGTCAACAATGTATAAAGATTTAAGTTCTCCTATGCCCACAGGAATAGAACCAGAGATATTGTTGGTGGACATATTTAAGACCTGCAGGCTACTGAGACCCCCAATGCCAGATGGAATTTCACCAAAAAATGCATTGGATGATAAATCCAAAACCTCTAGACCATGATAAGATGCAGGTGTGGACCTGAGTGAAGGATTGCCCTTACCAAAGCTATTCCCAGAAAGAGAGATACTTTGTAAACCCATCCTAAAAATCCATGGAGGAAGATGGCCAGATAACTGATTGCTGCTAATATCAAGAGCCAAAAGCTTAGTGCAGTTTACCATTGAATCAGGCAAGTTTCCTGTGAACTGATTCCTGGATAAATTTAATCTATGCAGTGATTCTAGATTTCCTAAAGACTTTGGAATCCAACCAGAAAATCTATTTGCAGAAAGGTCCATTATTTCTAGATCTTTCAACTCTCCAATCCAGTCAGGAATGCCTCCTATGAATGAATTTCCCTGCAAACTGAGTGAGGTGCATGAAGTGAGTCTTTGCATTGAATGAGGCAGTTCCCCAGAGAGAAAATTATCACTCAAGTCAAGTGATTTCAAAAGTATGCAGCCTCCAATATCCCCAGGAAGCTTGCCAGTGAATCTATTCTTCTGTAGACTCAATTCCCTCATATCATACAGATTTTGAATTCCTTCAGGAATCACTCCCTCAAGCAAGTTATTTGACAGATCAAGTGACTGTAGACCCCTCAAGTACCACACCCCAGATGGCAATTCCCCATAAAGCTTATTAGAGGAGAAGTTAACAGTTGTCAATGAAGAGCAGTAGCTCAAGGAATCAGGAATCTTACCTGTAAGGTTGTTCTTTGCAAAGGAAACTGCTCTCAGAGACCCACATTGTTGGAAAAACCCTTCTGGGATTGTCCCAGAGAGATTGTTATCACTCAAGTCAACAACTTGCAAACTCCCAAGGCGAGGAAGATCAGGGTTTATGGGGCCTGTGAAGTTATTCCCAGAAAGTGAGAGAATTTGAAGGAATTGCAATCTCAAGAGGCCTCTATCAACATGCCCAGAAAGAGAAAACCCATCAAGGACAAGAGCAGAGACCCTGTTGGATAAAGGATCACATTTGACACCTTCCCAGTTGCAAGGACTGTTATCATCTTCATTCCATGAAGACAATCTATGCTTTGGGTCTTGCAAACCAGCCTTGAAGACAATCAACCCCAACACATCATCATTGAAACCAGGGTCCACAGAGAGCACTGGAGAAAAGAGAATCAGAAACAACAAACATATGCTGAATTGCATCATCTTCAAAGAGTGATGACACATCTAGAATGAAGGGAAATTTTCAAACTTTAGAAGAAGAAGCTCCTCCTCATGAATTTCCATAAAGCCATTACCCTTAACAAGAACACCATCATTTGCTTGCATATAGAAGAAAAGGTTGGTGGGTCACAAACACAGAGGAGGAAGGGAAGTTTCTTCTCAGCAAGAGACACAGAATGGAGGTAGAAGTTGCAAGTATCCAAATCCCAGTGGGATATAAACAAAAAGAGAAGAGTAGAAAGAAACAAAAGGGAAAAGGAATGGGGAAAAATTAAGGATTAGACAAAAACCATGTGAGGATGAAAAGAAAAAAACAAAGTAAAGTAAAAACCAGGAAATTCACTTTTGGCTTTTCCCTGTTTCAGAAATTCAAAATTCCTCCATTCAACAAGAAGAAACACTCACTCACAGATGAACATGGAAATTTTATAAGAGAAAGAAAGGCTGAAACTGGAATAGTAGAAATAAAAAAATGATTTTTTTTTGGAGGTTATGGAATGAAAAGAAGAAAAAATTGATTTTTGATTTTGATTCCCAGGGAAAGCGGCGAAAGGGACGCAAGGAGTGAAGAGGCTATGTAGTTGTAGTAAGAAGAAGCCTCGGAGATGGAGAAGCCATTAATGTGAAGGGTGAAAAGTGTGGGAAGAGAGAGAAAAGCATAAATAAAGAATAATGATTCTCTTATTCCAAGTCTTCTATGCCTTCTGGGTAGTGTCAGAGAGAGTAAAGTGAAGCATTTAAAGCTTCTAACCTCAAAGACAGAGAAAGAGTGTGTTTGTGTGTATGTGCCATGTGTTCGTAGCAGACAAGCTTTTCTCACTGTATCAACTTAGTTGTATTCTTTATTTTACTCCTAGAGTTATTATTATTATTATTATTAAAATATTCTTAAAATACTACTATTGACTAAGAAAATGATATAAAATATTTAATGAAAGAAAATTATTATATATTAAAAATATAAATATTATTTAATATATATATATTTTAAAAAAATTCGTAAAATATTATTAAATACTATTCTTAGAATCTTTGCCTTCAATTGATCACCGTACCTAACAATTCATGATAAAGATTTTAATACTATGTATGTATGTATGGCTTTATATGGGAGAAGTCAAACTAAAATCCTGTGTGTGATTGAGGTGGCACCTTCGGGGAACATTTGGCCATCTGACGTGGTTGGAACGTTAAATAACTGAGTTTTATTATTATTATTATTAGGCTTAAATATGTATTTGATCCCTCTAAAATATACGTGTTTTTCTTTTCATCCCCCTAAAATTTTCTTTTATCTTTTAGTCCCCTAAAATTTTTTCTTTTCAAAATAGTCTTCCCTATTAGGATAGTTAACAAAGTGCTTATGTAGCCGTTAACGGGAGGACTAAAATGAAATAGAGAGAATTTTAAAGGGACTAAATTGAAAACAAGTTAACATAGACGTTAACGGACACATCAGCACTCTGTTAATTATTCTAACGGCGAGAACTATTTTGAAAAGAAAAAAATTTAGGGGGATTAAAAGGTAAAAAAAAATTTAGGGAAACAAAAATGAAAATATATGTATTTTAGAGGGACAAAAACATATTTAAGCTTTATTATTATTATTCCAAAATATACAAACAAGCATTAAAAGTAAATTTAGTCCAGCAGTATATTTTTCTTGAAAAACACCTCCGTTAAAGTGAATTTATGTGTAAAGTGAAAAAAAAATAATGAGTTATTCATCGTGTGTTTGATTTAGTGTTAAAACTGGTCGTTTGGATTCCCCAACTCAATTATTTCTAGCATTAAAATCACGAATTTACCATATTTCAACGCTAAACTAAACATATTTTTAGGTTTTTGTGAGTTGAGATCACAATATATTTTAAATTAAATTAGTAGTAAAAATCCTATTTACTCACTTTAGAAATAAATTCACTTTAAAAGAACCGTATCCATTTTTCTTAGGACAATATGGGGGTATGAAATGTAATGTAATCAGTTTTGTTTTTATTCAATTTTACATATTATTATTAGATCTCCCAATATAATTTAAAGAACCTAAATCCTATCTATTGAAAATTTCTTTTGATCTAAATCACACGAATATTTGTAAGAGACAATTTTATTTGAGTCAAAACATCACATACACATAATTCAAACAATCAAACTCGAGATTTTATTTAAGAAATCGATCATTTAACCACTCATTCATAAATCCTTTTACTTTAACTGTATTCCCTCCGTTTTTTATTTGTTATTTTAGGGTTCATTTAACCACTCATTCATAAATCCTTTTACTTTAACTGTATTCCCTCCGTTTTTTATTTGTTATTTTAGGGTTTTAAAATTGTTTATAAATAAGTGTCATTTTTAGATATTAAGGCATTAATAAATGTTACTTTTTTCAATGTTACCCCTACCTTAATCTGATTATTTTCTATTTGAAATATTTATTGTTAATTTATATCATAAATGTTTTAAAAGTTTAAAATTTTAATAAATGTATTTATATATTTCTTACAAAAAAATTATGGTAAGAGATACTCCCTCCGTTAATGAAAGAAAGAGAAAAATAAAAAATTTATTGAAAAAGAAAGATATCAAATGTATTAATAAGAAAAATAGAAAGAAAATATTTGGATAAAAAATAAGCTAAAAAATGTAATTATTACTGTACATTTTTAAATCCATATATAAAAATCTTCAACTATAGATAAAAAATGGAGGGAGTATTCATTTTTATATTAAATGAGATGTGATTTTGTGCATTAAAACCCTCATTTATAAGGCACTAAATATACCGTAATAATGCATTCAATTGCGTTGAATGTTATATTAAATGAGTTTTGTATTCTTAGAGTATCTTTAGTAAGTTATTTCAGTTAGCTGAAAGCTGAAATTAGTAGCTCAAACCATTTCAGTTGTGTTTGGTAAGGTAATTTTTTTGGTAGTTACTAGCTTTTCTTAAAAAGCTACTTGAGGTAGCTTCTTTGAAAAAAAAACACCAATTTTCAGCTAATAACTGAAAATCAATTATAAGTTTATCCTTCAATCAACCCTACTTATCATTATTTACCCTAAGTTTGGTTAAGGTGAAATGCGAGAGAGAGAATTAGACCAAAGATTCTTATCCACCCTCGTTTGGTTGTGGGACGATTCAGTGAAGAGAGAATTGGAACATGTGGGTCCCATGGCTTTTTGCAATCTCTCCTCTTATGAGGAGAAAAAGGGGTGAGAGTGTTACTTTTAGTTACTTTTCCAAATATAACCTTGTTTTTAATTGAAGTTTTGGCATATGCAAATTGTGTTTCATTTTTTGTTTTTTTTTTCAATTATTCTCATTTATTAAACCGTTGATCATTAAATAATATATATAATAAAACATAAATATATTAAAATAATTAATAAATTAGATTATAATAATATTTTAATAAATTTTAAAATTATTGAAATTGTAACTTATTATTTTTATTAATAATTATAATTTAAGTAATTATAATTAATTGTGATAGGGACATTTTTGTCAAATTCTATTTTTCCTACTTTCTCCCTTCTCATTTTCTATTCAACCAAACAACTATCAAAATTAATTTCTCTTCTATCTCTCTCATATTTCTCTAATACCAAACAACTTACATTTCTACTTTATTTCTTTACTATTTCTCTCTTACCTATCTCTCTTTTCCCTATTTCTCTCTTCCCCATCTCTCTATATAAACCAAACAGACCATTAATGATTAATGATGTCCTTGTGTGTCATTTTACTATTTTCAGCTAGTCTTACCAAACACATTAAATCAAATCAGCTAGATTTTCAGTTTTCAACTAACTTTTTAACTAATTTTATCAAACACACTCTTAATACTTCCTCTGGTGCTTTTCTGCTTTTCATGAAAATTTGTTTGGCCTTTTTTTATAAGGGAAATTTCAAGAATCACCTGAAGAGCAGTGAGAATGAAAGAAATACTTCATTTGTTTTTTTTTATCTGTCGTTTAAGGTTTTTGTACATAGGTTAAGGAATGCAATAATTATGTCTTTTTAGTCCCTTTTTTTTTCAAATATGTCATTTCTCTTTCTCTCGTTAATACATTTAATATCTCTCTTTTTACAATGAAATGAATGCCTTTTTCAAATTTGTTTACCTCTATACCATAAATTTTTGTTGGAAACATAAACAATACATTTATCAATACTTTGAACTTGTAAAACATTTATAATATATCTTTATAATAAATATTTAAAATAAAAAAATAAGATTAAGAAAAAGGGTAAAATTAAAAAAATAACATTATTATTTTAGTATCTAGAAACAACACTTATTTAAAACAAATTTAAAACTCTTAAATAAAAAAATGGAGCGAGTAAAATTTTATTATTGAATTGAGTAGTATATTTTTATTGGATTGTGTATTTTACTGGTTTTATTATTGAATTGAGTAGTATTATTTGTCTGGTTTATTACTCTTAGGATACTCATCAATATTTTTCTACTATATCTGCCATATTTTCATTGACTTATGTATTACTCTACATAAGAACCCCTTCATATTAATGGTTTTGTGTTTGGTTTGATGCCAAACCCTTTTAAAGCGGAAGTTAGTAAAATATTATTTTTAACATGTTTTTTTATAATGACTTCAATTACTATAAATTATTAGTGTAAAACACATTTTACAAAGTTATCATTATTTAATAAGTTTAATAATATGATGTATATGTTAGAGCTGGAAATTTCACTAAGCCTCTGTTTGTTTGAATAGAAATTCAAGAAAGAGAGATGGGCGAGAGAGAGATGCGTGAGAGAATTGTTATCCACCTCGTTTGGTATGTTCATAATCAGCGCATAGATTAGAAAATTCAGTGGGCCCCATGTTAAAAATTAATCTCCTCCTAAGTGAGGAGAAATGCAAAGGAGACGCGCGCACATTCTGCTGGGCTATTATACCCTTCAATTGTGTTGTTGTGTGGGTTATTTTCAATTTTTTATTATTGGTAGATGAAGGACATTTGTGTCCAATACTATAAATTAAAATTCTTGATTTGACACTATACTCTCTCTTCCCCCTATTTCTCTACATTTTTTCCCAAACCAAACAACCTCAAAATCTATCCTATTTCTCATCACTTTCTCTCTCTCTCTCTCATTTCTCTCTTTTCCATTTCTCTCTTCTCTATTTCTTTTCTCAAACCAAACAAACCATAAGTTATAATTATGGAAGATTCTCATCATAAGGACAAGATTCGAATAAATCTTAATAACAAAGGAAAATTCTGATTAGAGATCCTTTTAAGTTAAAAATTCGAAATTGATATTTGAGGGATATCTCGAATATTTCATAGTGATTATTTCTTTTGTTGATTAAAATCCTTGAATGATATGCTTGAATATTTCGAATGAAACTTGGCAATAAAGGATACAGAGATTCAAATTTTATTAATACAAGGATAACATAACAGAAAGTGCTTGTACAAAAGATAAAGTAATTCGAAACTGGATTCCATTCTATATAACAAGTTACAAGGTGAAATTCGAATTACAATAAAATGCTTACAAATTATAAAAGAAAATTAAAATTGCATAGAAATTACAAATGAGATGATAATGAATTACAAGAAGGAAAGTAGTTCGAAATGGAACCCTTCATCTTTTGATCTTCTGGAAATTCTGGAGTAATCAAATTTCCGTTTCTTTGAAATTCTTAATCTTCGAAGAAGAAGAAGACTTTGTGGAGGGCAAAGCTTGTGAGCGAGCATTATTTCTCACTAACCTCTCATACATAATATCTCTTTTCTAATTCGAATAGGGAAATTAATCAAGTAAAAGGCAAAAAGACAAGTATCCCCTATAATTCGAATAGAGGGTAAAAGTTAGGTGGAGATCTTCCAGGAAAATTCAAAGAAGACACAAACATCATCGCCTAACAATTTACACAAAATAGGTCATCCTCCATATTTTGATTCTCCTCTTTCTCCCCTTTCTTCCCAAGATTTGGGTATTAACCTATGATGAGGAGGGAGATGGAAGTGCCACAAAAGACATATATAGGCACTCCCTTAGAAGAGGAGAAATCTAAGTCATTATTAGGTAAAAGTACCAATTAAATGCCTACTTTTGGCTACAACTGTAACGTCCTAATTTCTCAATTCAGAAATAGTGCCTGTTGGAAACACTATTTCTAAATCTCTGAAATTATTTCACGTCAATTTCGATATCGTCAAACAATAGCTTAGGCTTTCCAACAATTTGCTTAAGTTGTTACTAATACGTACATCATAATCTCATATAGACTGAAAATCTTGATTTAGTTAGGGAAAGAACCTACACTTGGAGTGTTATGGTTCACAAGACTCATACCGGAAACCCAGCAGAGTCTCCCCTAAAAAGATGGATTTTTACCAATTTTAAACTTAACCTGAAAATCAGTAAAACATCAATATAGTTTAATAACATGAATACAATAACATTAGAATTAAGCCTTCGTGGCCAATCCAGAAATATTTATACATATACATCAATCTTCAACGACCTATCAGATACATATGAACTAATTTTACTAAATGAATTCCCACTGGAAGTGATACTCAGCTTCTCAGTTCCTGCTCCCTGCTTTAACATCACCTGGAATTCCCTGCACAACTAGAGTATATCCCCGAAACGTGGGGTGATACTACAGTCTCAGCGAGTACAACTAAACATGTATAACGTGTGGGAAACAATCAATCGTGTGACAAGCAACACATAATACATATTAACGGATAGTTAATAACAAGCTAAAAACATAACACAACTCACTTAACATGAACAGAGAACTGATGCAATTCATGATGCACTCACTGTTATGCCCAGCAGGCATGTTCTTATCACTTTCTAAAGTTAGAACTGAGCTCAGACTACGGGAAACGTCTTTCCCGGGAACGAATCCCACCCATTACTGGACTGAAGTCGTGTTTTAACATGATTGCTTAATTTTAACTCACGGGCGAGACCGACTTTGAATTACTCACTGTCGAAACTGGCTTAATATGTTATAATGCTCAATTAAAGAATCATGTGAACTAATTAACTAAACATTTATATTCAATGCACATGAAACGGTGTTAACAAGATATTAATTCCATAATCACATATATTCCTTAACAATTCAACTTGTCAATTTCCTACACATAACCTTGATAGCAACCTTAAATAAACATACCAGCATAATTCCTATATTCATGCTCCTAATCATATTAATTACAAACTTAACAATTAAAACAAGAATGAAACCCTAACTTCCCTAAATTACATAACCTAAATTCTATAAACAAGCATACGTTTTCCATCAATGGATTACAAATCATACCTAGTCTCTAATAAACATAATTTACAATCATAGGAAAGGAAATTAAGGAGGAGGGATCATGCTTAAGCATATAAAGAACGAAAGTGGAATTGGGTGAGTTGCACTTACTTCAAAGATACTCAGGGAGAAGGAAATTGAAGTTGAAGGAAGGCTTGAAGCGGAGATCCGAGGTTCCCTTTCATGCATTCAAGCTCCAAAATACTTATTTCTTACAAGAACTCCCTCCTTCTCTCTAAAACTCTCTGACTTCTCTCTAAAAGAATAGAAGAAGAAGAATAAAAGAAGTGTGGAATCTGAACTAAATGAAGGGTTTTAAAACTGTAAGTGGATTCTCGCTCAAGCGAGATGTGCTGGTTGCATGTCTTTTCTTCACATTCTCGCTTAAGCGAAAAATGTCCAGAGAGCCTCCCAAAACTCCCCTGTATATCACTTAAGCGAGATCTCTCGCTCAAGCGAGATATGCAGAAACTCATTTTCACACTTTTGCTGTATAATTCGCTCAAGCTAGACATGCTCGCTTAAGCGAGAATGTTGATACTTCTAAAAATATGGTTTTTAGCCTAAGTCTCGTATCCTATTTCCTAATTACTCTTTTCTTGATTATTGAACTTACAAATCATTATTCTAATCTCTTTTAATTCATCATAAATCTTAATTATCGAAATACTACTTGAATAAGGATTCTAGCACTCAAATTCTTAAAGTTAACTCTTCTTAACTCTCATCTTATCATAACTCATCCTTAACCTAATCGTCCTTCTAAAATTCCTCCTTACACCCATAAACTCTTCCTCACCCTCTAAAATTCCTCCTTACACCCATGAACTCTTCCTCACCCTCATATGTTTTCTTGAAATTCTTCCTTTTCCTCCTCAGCTTCTCAATCCATTCTTAACCTACCTCTAGTTTGGTTTAGGCCCCATTTTCCGGGATGTTACAACAACGTTCGACCCAAAGGCCAAAAAACTTAGAAACATTTCTAACATTGGCCATTACGTCGACCTAAAATCGAATGGAATCACTCGAAACTTAGGTCGAACGTAATAGCCAATATTAGAAACCTCTCTAGATTTCAGAATGAAAACAAAAGTAAAGGAGAAAGAATTCGAGTAAAGAAAAACTCGAAAGATTAAGGAAGAAAGTTTTACTTTCTTAGAAGAGAAGAGTGGTAATGTGGAAGAAAATTTACTTCCGAGGTGAGTGAAAATGAAAGGAGAAGGTAACTATTTATAAGGAAAAATCATAAGCAATGACATAAATGCTAAAACATGAAAATCAGTAAAAACTGACTAAAATTACCAGTAAGTTTTAACTGATAAATCAGTTTCTGGTCAAAAGTGTGAAGTAAGAGAGCCAATCATAGGTTGACACGTGACATATGAAGAAAACGTATAAAATATAATATACGTTTCATGAAGTAGATTTCGAATTCACCGCGTTAACTAAGTACAAAAAACTCTCAGACTTAGAATAATTTTTAAGGCTTTAGAACTACTAAAATTTGAATTTGATACAGCCAGAATTCCTAAGGAATTCGAATCTTGACTCAAACATTTTAGCTGAAGAATTCGAATTTTACATGATCAGAATCATTGAAAAGTTCGAATATTTCATGACTAGAATGACTTAAAATTTTGAAATTCAAACTTACTCATGTTATCTAAAGATTTCGAATCAAAACCCTAGTCCAGTTGCTTGAATATTTTGAAATTACGACTTAACCAAATTTACTAAAGAATTCAAGTTCAGACTCAACAAGATTTCTTGAAGATTTTGAGTCAAGGAGAAGATAAAATCCATGAAAATTTCGAATGAAGACTTAGACAAATCACATGAAGATTTCGAGTCAGAATTTAAACAAGGGAAAGCACGTGGAAGACATCTAATGAAGATAGGACACTTGTGTGGTCATAGATTAGGCAGTTAAGATTATGTCTTACGTGTCTATTGTAAATTAGTTGACCGTTAGGGTCAAAAGTCTAATGGGGCAAAGTCATAGGTCCTAGGGACGAATCTTTCTCCATTCTACATACTTAAGACTTACTCGAAAAAAGCATATTGTCTACCATTATCACGACTACTTGCTTATCCGAAAATACTCGAAAAGTATGTCAGTTTGAGAATTCGTCAAACCTTTTCAATAACATTTTCTTAAACTTTCTTTTACTTTCTTTTACTTTTCAATTTACGTTGTTTCTTACCCTTTACTTTTTCTACTTCTTACTTCTCAATTGCATCACTTTATTTTAGAATCCACCGAGAGGACTTGATTCTAGTCCCAGATTGTTCATAGGAATCTTTAACTTTGATTTAAACTATAAATCACCACAAACAGTATTATATTCATTAAATAATGTGACAACACATAATTGAATAACAATGAACATTTTTTTTACATTAACAATATATTGTAATTAAATTATTGTACTATTACTTATTTAATTTAAAAAACAATTTTAGTTGTGTCATAAATAATTTACTTTTAAAAAGTCTATTGAGTTTTAAAAAAGAATTTAATAATTATACATTGTTAGAGTATAAAAAAATTTATACTAACATTCAATGATGTGTTACCACATCATTTAATGAATATGACACATATATTTAATTTATTAAATAATATTGTGTAACACATTATTAGATGTTTGTGTAGATTGTGTAGATTGTTTTTACACCAACTGTGCATAAAGAGCATATTAAATAATATATTTAAAACTAACATCAAAGTCATAAGCTGCACGTGGAAGTTGTAAATTCATTTGAAATCAACCATTCAAGTTTTTCTTTTTCTTTAATACCATTGTTATTTTTATAACAATAAATTAAGTGACGTCCTCCCAACGTTACATATGATTTCCTAAGAATAAAAATATCATTATCTTTTTCTTTAATCAAACCAAGTTGCACACCAATGTCATTGTGATCCTTCAGGTTTAATATCTAAAAGCATATATAAATCCTCCAATTTTTAATATAAAAGCCTGTTTCTTTAATTATTATCACCGGTATAACAAAATGTAAATGGCAAAAATGAGTAAAATCATAAATCTTTTGTTGTTTAGTCACAGAAAAGACTTTATTTTTATCAATTGAGAAAAATGTAATACTACTTTTACCATTCCCACCTATTATATCAAAATAGGATAATCATAATTTATAATAATATTTTTACACTTTTATTTAACCACAAGTATCCCCTACATATTATTAGGGTAATTCTGTTCAGGACTTAGTCATAGTTAATGTTATTCATCTCTCTCTAAGAATGTGTTTATAGGGAACGAACCCGGGAGCTCTTCCCGTACAATCTCAATTTGCATTGTTAATTAAGTCACAACTCTTTAGTATAAAAGGAAATAGATAAAAAAAAGAAAACAAAAATAGGAAAAATATAATAATTAGTATGATGAGAAAAAATTAAATAAAAATAAAAAATACAAAAGAACATATAAAAAATATAAATATGCAAGGATTTTTTCCATCGACAAGACTTGAACCCGATACTTTGCTTAAAGGAAATCAAGCATGTACCACTTGAACCAACCTCATTGATAAAATAATTATCATTTTGAAAGAATTCAATAATAAAAAAAATCTCACCTATTATTCTTTGGTCACAAAATGCTATTATATTCGAGCATCTCATACATCACATGGTATCTTTAAATATTAAAAATATATTTAAAAGATAAAAAATATAAAAGAGATGTATATAGCTTTTGAAAATATTTTTTAAAAATTCCGAAAACAGTTATGAAAAGGTTTACTTGAAGTATTTTAAAATATCATATCCCTTCATATAATTTAAAACGAATAATATTTTTTTTCACCATAGGTATCCCTTATTATCAGGGGTAATCCTATTCGAGATTTAGTCTAAATTAAGGCTTTTCACCCCTAAGAGTATTTAAAATGAATAATATGATACATAAGGGACAACTCTCGAAGCATTTGTTAGTATTTTCTTAATTTATTTTTTTTCTTTTTTCTTCTTGAAATTAGAAATACACTTAATAATAAATTGCTTAGATTTCATCCAAATGAATTGACAAAATTACTTTCGTTGATTATTTAACCCTCATTTAATAAAAGGGTGTAGTGTACTAATTATAAGGTTTATGGATTAATTGATATCAAATAAAAGTTTATGGTGTTTGCTGGTAAAAGGATAAAAATTCAAGAAAATTAAATACTCTAGCTTTTTCCTTTAAAATATATATGTTGATATTAGGGGATAAATGATCATTTGAATTTAAATCAATTAAAAAGAGGTTTTGACCTACAAATTAAAATAGAGAAAATGATGAAAAAAATGAATTTATTATAATTTTAAATAAAATAATAAAATTTAAATCAGAAGTTGGAGATTAAAATAAAAAAGAGGGCATGTGGTTAAATATGAGAGCTTTGTTATTTTAAAAATGACTCACAATCCTATTTAATATATGAGGTGGATTTATTACTGAAATTACATTTTGTTGTAATTCTAGTTTTCATTTATTTTTTTTATTTAACAAAATGTAACCGTGATGATGACCACAATTTCCATTGTATGGTATAGTACAAGTATTCATAATATCATAGAATATAATAGAATAAAAGATGGCCCTCCCTCCCTGATTTGTGCAGTGTTATTTAAATATATTCAGTGTTGAGATCAAAGCACATTGATGCCTCGTGGGAACAATATATTGCCCAAGGAGACAGGGATACGTTTGAAAGAATAAAAAAAGAACCAACCAAATGATAACTCCACTTTGCTTGCTTCAATGAGCGTCAAACTCCATTTCTCCCCTATGCTTTTATCAAAATGTCATTGACAGATCACTGAGCACATTATGAGTTGGGAAGAAGATGTTATAGCTTAATATTTGAAGGGAAAATTTTATCGTCCACAGATATTTTACCCGGCTCAAACATTTATGGTTATATACTTGTGTTCTTATAATAAAAACTGCTACTAGATTTTACTTTTTACTAATTTTTGGATTGGAGTTAACAATCCTAAATTTTTTTGGTTTTAACTAAAGGTATTCTCCACGGGAGGCCTGTTTGAGCCGGGAACATCCACATCATGGTGGGGCTAGCTCTCCCAGCAGGGATTTTTTCCATCCACAAGACTCGAACCCTTAAGGAGAAACAAGCATGTACCACTTGAACCAACCCCTGTTGGTTAACAATCCTAAAATGGTAATGTATTAAACATAACTGACCATATTTACAATTTTTTCTATCAAAATGAATTTAAATTATAATAGAAATGTGTTGTATATGAATATGATATGATAGCAAACCCTCCTTCCTCCTATAAATTCTTGTAATTATTAATAAAATAAATATTGAAGATTTTTATATTTTAAAGATGTTAAGTTAAATATATGTACATTTTTATTTAATGCTTTTATAAAGTAGTTAAAAAAATATTAGAAGGATGTTTTTTTTTTAAAAAAAAATGCAGCATTACTTGTTCGGGCTTAAAACTTGAATTCAACTTGCAGCTTACTTGAATTCAAACATTTATCTACTAATATCATGATGAAAATCTTAGTATTAACATTAGATCCCAAAATGTGATGACTCTACTATATAACAACATCTTCTTATATAGAGAGAAATTTCTATTTGAAGTTTTATTGTTAAGCAACTATATATTTTACATACCATATAAAGGAGGTCACTCCTCAGTCATTAAGTATACACTTTTGATACTTATATAGAACTTTATTCTCAAAACTTGCCTCACTTGAGCGTTTTTTTTACACCTTCATTCTGCCCTTAATTACTTATCACCATAATAAATTTAAGCATGCAACAAGCCTAGTTTTAGGTTACCAATTTGAAAACCACATGATGCTAGATCGGTGAAACATATTTGTCAATTGCAACATAGAATAGAAGTAGCTAGCCATAGACGTCCCAATCAGACCAATTTAGGAAAATTTGAAGCCAACAAGTTAAGGCAAGCACCATAGTCAGCCATCTAATTTGTTTTGTAATGCTTGTCTTCAAGCAAATGTTCAAACTTCAAACACCCACCACCAAGCTGTTTGCTCTTAGTCCTTTGTTTTGATTTGACTTTGTTTACCAAATATTGCTTAATAAATTGACTCCTTTCACTATTTGCCTTAGAAGGCAAGAAAATGTAAGACTAATGAATAGTCACGCTTTCCATTGTTTTATGGTTTCCACACCTTAAGCTTCCTTCCTTTGTATCTGTGCATTGTTGTTGAATGTTGATTACAGATCATCAAATTCACAATCACATGCTTGTGATTTTAAAAGTATTTTTGAGTTTTGAATTTTGTTGATTTGGAATTGTTGTGTTTAGCTTGTCAGTGGCGCAAATGGCGCAGGATTCAAGTAACTAGGAAATTTGCATCATTCTCTTTCTGCCTGAAAATGAAAAATAAAGCATAGAAATAGATTTCAAAGTTGATAGACCCGAATAAACATATGGCTATAGGCCCATACACCATTTTTTTTTATGGCTCATATTACTTCTAGTATCCCATTTATTAGGCTTTACAGCCCAAAAGTAAGATACACATACAGCCCTGCTTGGCTTGCCATTATTTTCCTCTTTATATTGAAGTAATGGGCAGCTCTATTGGACTTTTGCACAATGTATATTGAAGGAAAAATTTTACCATGCTTGATTTTTATTTATAGGTAAAAATATTGGATGATGCTTTTGATAGGAAAAAGCTAAGAATATGATTAAGTGAACTTATAAAAGATAAAAGAGTTTAACAGTGTAAAAATATTTATACTATCATCCATATGACATCTCATGTATATATTATTAAATTTAAAAAATATGTCATCACACCATTGGATGATAATATGAAATTCTTTTAAACCGACAGTGTATATTCATTAAATATTCAACATAAAATATCATGAACAGTAATAATATTTTATTTATATTTCAAATAATTGAAAATTAATTAAATGTCAACCCCTTATAAACGCGTTAGTATCCTGATAAAATAAAATAAAATAAAAAATTCAATTTCATGTGGGAAAAAAACTTTTTCTGCCAATAAAATATATTTTTTTGCTTTAAACCTCAATAATTTTTTTAGCGTAAAAAATAATTTTTTGTTTTAAAAAAATCATATACATTCTAAGAGAAATTTACTCACTAAACTTAATTATAAGCTAAATTCAATTAGAATTAGTACATTGAAAAATTAAATATTCATAAATATAAGTATTTTTTTTAAAAAATAGGGAATAAATACCCTATCTGTGTAGAACAAAAATGATTCAACAAAGTCTTCCCATCCTAAAATGAGATTTGGTTTTCTTTTGTTTTTTAATTATGAGATAGTCACTTTAAAGAGAAAAAGAAATTTTTAGTACACTACAACATTTTTGTCTTTTTCTAACAATTTAAAAATGTGGCGAAAAATAAGAAAGTTGTTGCCTAAACCTATAGGCAACAATTTTGAACTATAGATTATTCTAGTGTATTCTATTCATTTAGACAATAATTTTCAACAGTATAAGATTTTATCGCTCACTTGAATTTTTAAGAGTAAAATATGTTTTTGATCCTGTAAAATTAGTGAGTTTTGTTTTTGGTCCTTATAAATTTTTTTATTAAAAGCGTGCTCCAATTTTTTTTTGTAAATAGTCCCTCCTCTCCAAAAAAGCATGTGTCTCTTGCGAATTTGACACCTTGTCTCTCTTACTTGTGCCTGATATTAATCCTATGTGGCTTAAACCTTAATTTTAGTAACAAACCCTAACACCAAAATCAAACGGGGAAGGGGTTTGACCCCAACAGCGCGGCTGGTGCCCATGGAGTCCAGACCCAGCATCGTCAACGGCGCCTCCAATCAGTCTCTCCCATTCTGGATCGTGTTGCTCCTCTGCACTAACACCCCCAACCAGTCGCCACCATCCCCAATAATGTTGTGTGCGTGCCCCTATGACGGGCTTGCAAGAAGGAGGTCACAGTGTCTCCGGCGTCGCTTGTGACGGGATCGTGAATGGTGAACGATTGAGTTGGCAAAGACTCGCAGTGACACATGGTGGAGGAGGACGTAGTGGCTCAAATCGCAGTTTCTTATGCGACAAGGGTGAAGTGGCATGGAGCTCACAGAAGGCACTGGCAGAGGTGGGAGGCACGATTCTGGTTGTTGCAGACCATGATCGGAGCGACGAAAGATAGAGTTATGGTGATGGAGATGTCGCTCAGGATGCCCAATGTCCAATGCCCCATGTTCTGGACCTCAGCTAGGCCGACATGTGGCCAAGATTCGCATGAGAAAATTAGTACAATTCGACATCGGTACCCTCAGATGATAATGCTTCCCGGTATTGTTAGGCGACGAGCAAGTGCGTATATACGAATCTTACCGACACGCATGTGTCGTACTTCTAACCGTTATAGCGCCCTAACAACTCTCCGTACGTAGAGACATGCTACATAACCAATGATCGAGGCCGCACTCAACCAAATATTAAAACTTAGAATATGTAGTTAATAGAAAATTAACTAAAGTCGTCTCTCAAGGAATTCAATAGCAAATTCGATTTTACTCACAAGAATTGTTGATTCAAAAGCAAGCAAGGGGGTTTTGTTTGGTTGTTTCTTAAAATTCAAGGGCATAAAGCTAAAATTCGAAATTCAGAAAATATGTATGAAAATGGATGAATTCTCAAGGTCATTCACATAGGATCTTTCATTGATTTACAGAAAATTATCAATTCCTACACAAATTCGAATTAACCAATTAAGCATCAATCAATTCATCAATTATCATACAAGGATTAAGCAAACTTGTGTGAGAATCTAATCCCTAACCTACTGAATTAAGCAAACAGTAGATTCATCTTAGAATTAAGCAAACTAAGATTCAAATTTAGGATTAAGAGGAGAAGAAGAACCATGAAGCATGCATTCCAATTCAAGATTCAAAATCCTAGAATTCTAGAGATTAGGAGAAGAGAAAATGTGCAGAAAATTGTAAAACGAAATTGCATAGATGAAACCTCAAGATCCAATGCTTAGAACACTTAAGAATCAACCTTGAATTCAGCCTTCCATGGAGGTTGAAGAGGAAAAACGAAAATGGAAGAAGAAGAAGAGAGAAAGAGAGAGAAAATGAAGAGACTTCAAATCTGAATTTTAGAAAAATGAGAAAGTGTTTCCTCCAAAAGAGTAACTGCCCCTATTTATAGATCTACTCCTAATTAATCAGATCTAAATGATGTTTGGGCCGAAATTAACAAGTATGAAGCCCAATACACTAATACAAGTCTTAAAACAATGTTGTTTCTGTGACAATTTTCGTAGCCCAACTTCAAACTGAAACTTATCCTAATTTCTTCATGGGAATATAATCATATAGCATATCAAATTAAAGCCCCGAACGTTAGCTTTCCAATGTCACTGGAATCACTCAAATCTGATACCTATAGCTCCAGATATGTACAAAACAAGACAGGTAGGTCAGGAGGCTTAAAATCCGAAATTAAACAACAATTACAGTTAAAGCCCAATTAACCCAATTCGGTAAATCTCAATTAAATCAGTGGATTTCATCACAATTACACTCCAATAAAGCTAAGATTAAAGGTACTAAGTGTGAATAAAATTGTGCTCATCAAATTCCCCCACACTTGCCCTTTTGCACTCCGGGCAAAATACCACATGAAGCCAAAAATCAACTAAGAGCACAATGCAAATACAAGTGGCATAATTAACAAGAGATCCAAGGAATGCATAAGAGTAGGCAAAATACAACATCCAAGGAATCATGGAATCAAGAAAAATATGAATGAAGTTCCCTACAAATTAGCAAACAAGAGGGTGAATCAAATCAAAGGGGTGAATCAAGAGTGATAGAATCCTCACAAGACAATCTCTCCAACTCTCAAGTGTTTAGGTTTGTCTATATACACTCAAAGCACTCATGAAGCAAGCACTACCATAGGCTTGGCAAGACTCTAATATCCACAACAATTGAAACACATGCAAGCAAAGATCAAGAGGACTTCAAATAGGATGTAATGGGGCCAAGGTAAAGGTAGGGAAAATGAAGGATGAGAAGTTAAAAACCAAAGAGAATAGAGGAGCAATGGGGAATAAATCCATGAATAAATGCAAGTAACATATATCTCAAGATTACAATTTAACTCCTTTTTTTCTACCTTTTGACCCATTTTTTTTAATTTCAAGAACACTTTATTTCTTTGCTTTTTTTTTACACTTTTCTTTTGAGCTTTTCTTTATTCTTTCTTCTTTTTTTTACTTTTCTATCTTTCCTTTTCCATTTTTTTCTTTTTGTAACTAGCCAAAGGCTAACAATATGATATCCACAAGAGGAGATAAAATAAGAAATTGAAGTACGCCCCTACACTCATTCAAGAACCTATTCCCAAAACAATTCCAAAGCTCCTTTATCCTCTAAGGCAAGGACAATCATGGTTTTTCACTTTTAAGGCTTGTAATGAGCTTTCAAAAACAAGAAATGGGATCCATAGGCTCAAAGGGGCTAGCAAGTGGAAAATCATCAAGGTAGGCTAATATGGCTAGTAGCTCAATTATCAACAAAAATGCCTCAATCATCTCAATACATGCATGTGAACAAAGTTGCAAATCAAAGAGTCAAGCCAAGTTCTAGAGCAAAAGCTAACAAGAGTGTCACTCAAGAAAAAGAGAGAATGGCATAGAATGGTCCATCCACATTAAGGCTCAAAATCTCACCAAGGACAACTCTATCACAAAAGATTCAACCCAATAATTATCAAAACCAACTTATTCACTAAATTATAAGGAATCCAAACAATATAAGTCATGAAACCAATTATCCAAATATGATGAAAATGCCAACTACCAACACAAATCCTAAAAATCTAATGAAAAACATGCCAAATGTATTATTTTTCCTACTGTCAAAAATTCTGTTTTTGCTGTAAAATTCGGATAACTGTCAAAATTATGCTGTAAAAATACTGATGTATAAAATTATGTTGTAAACGACATCAATAAAAACGTACAACAGCTACAGTAATGCAAAAATAGCAACAACAACAACAAAACAGAAAAACAGACAGTTTACAGTAATTCCAGACAGCCAAACAGTAACAGCTGTAGCTATAGAATAGCTACGAAAATACTGACAGCAACTCAAAAACATAAAATTTCCTATAGAAAACAGCAAATTTTTTTTTCAATCCTAACAATTACTGAAAATTCTAAATCAATATAATCCTAAACTCCTACTACAAATCTCCTCCCCCACACTTAAATCACACATTGTCCTCAATGTAAAAATAATCAAATTAGAGAACAAGAGACATAATGCAATGAAAATGTGAGAAAAGAGAAACTCCCCTTCATCCAACTCCCGTCCTGGGAATTTTTGAATCATTCGGTACCATCTGTACCAAGCTCATCCAAGTGTTGTCTGAAAAAGAACATGGAATTACGGTGTACAACAACTTGGTGAGCTCCCTAATTACTTGCAGCAGAATGTTCTCCTTTTGATCATCCTCCACGCCTACATGCTCGAAGTGGCTAGGCAGTGGCTTCTCCAAAAATGGTGGATGCACAACAGATGGGAGAAATGTGGTACTAGGAGGTGATTCTGCAACCTGCACATCAACAAAGTCAGATTTATATGTAATTGTTGTAATCAAGCCTGTGCATTCTGACTTTTTTGAATCAGTAGCTACTATATCAACTCCTAAACCTGCAGAATCACTACCAGTATTCACAAACTTGTCAATTTCAGCACATGCACTACATGTAAAAGAATCAGTACATGAATCACAAGTGTAACCATTGCTGAAATCAGACAAGAATGGAAAATCAAATTCTCCTACAAACTCAGATAAATTTTTATCAACAACAGGTTCAACATGCAAATCATTATGAAATACAGAATGGTCCTCGATAGGATCTAAACTCATAGCATGTGAACACAAAGCATGTGAACACAAAGCATCTGCACTCATAAAATCTGAACTCAGAGCATCTGAACACATATTATCTGAAATCATAACATTTGGACTCATGGGATTTGAACTCATAGAATCTGAATCCATAACATCTGAAACTTGTGATTGCATTTGATGCAAGGTAGTGGTCATTTGCCCAATCTGAATTTCCAGATTTTGAAGTGTGGCTTCTGTTTGCTGCTGAAAATTCAGATTGTCAACTGCCATTTGTCTTATCAACTCTTCCAGAGAAGGCTCACTCGTGGAAGGTGCAACAACTTGTGGTGAATATTGTTGTTGTTGCAATGGTGGGGGCTGGTATGGCCAGCTTGGCTCAGCAACCTGAAAATGAAACTGATTAGGCACATAAAGTTGTTGCTGAGGTGATATATAATTATCATAAATATCTACAGCATATGCTGGAAGAGAGAAATAATCTTCAGAATCATGCAAAGTAGGGCAGGAATCTGTGGGGTGCTCAGTTGATGTACAAATCCCACACAACTTCACATGTGTCTGAGGTACTGCTAACTGATTGATCAAAGAGACTAAATCATCCATATTGTTCTCTATTTTTCTATGATCAACAGTATATGATAGATGCTCCTCATGAACTCCCATAGGAAAAATCATTGAGCTGCTTCTAGAACTAAATTCTTGATTATGTGAAGCCATGCACTCAATGAGTTCTCTCAAAGTCAATTCAGCCATAATATTAAAATTAGAATCGACAAAAAAAGAATGAAAAGAAAAGGAAGAAACAAAATTAGAAACAGAAACACAAACATACTCACAATCCTAAACTAGACACTATCAAACAAGGACTCACTATCACTAACAAAATTATGCACAAATGGAATCCTAGACTCTCTAACTAACCTATGATATGTATTATCAATTTATGGATCAAATGAATGTAGGATACCTAGGTTTGCTCTAGTCATACACCAAATGCACACAGAAATGCACAAAATGAAGCATACAACATGTCAACATATAAAGGTAGCCTATATCAAATGAGCAGAAACCAATGAAATGGATACATGGAAGACACTATATTAACATAGGAAACAACCACAAAAAATTTCAGAACAAAATTCAAAGCCTAAGTACCAAAACTACCTAAGGTAAGAAAGGGAAAATACACAAAAAAAACATAAAAAATCCTTTAAAAATAGAAAACGACCTTTTTTGGCAATTTTATGGTCAACCTCTTGGCATAAGCTGGGAGGGGCTGCTCTAACTAGCTTTTTCTACCCCAAAAGCATATAAAATTTGTGAAATTCTGACACTCCTAGCTCAAGTTATGTCCAATTAAAGTCAACAGGTCAAAATAAGCCAGTACAAAGTGTAATCTCACAATCTGAACCTGTCTAATAGCAGCTGGGGTATCTAAAATTCATAATTAATTAAAAGAAGTGTGAATACAAAAAATGACACAAAAATTCAACCTCTAACTATGTTAAACAAAAAAGTCAGATTCAACTGCAAAAGTCAACAACACTTGATCAACTTATGCAATTCAATCCAAATGACACCAAATCTGTTCTAATTTCATCTAAACAATTTCTAAACATCAAAACATGAGTAAACACACTAATTACAATGACTCAACACATCACACAACTCAAATCACAAATTGAAATTCACTAAAAGCAATGGAACAATAACTATGACAGATTAGGCTACTTACCTAAAAAATGTGAACCAAAATTGATCAAACTGAATCTGCACAACCAAGGTTAGTATACCAAAACACAATATGAATTATGACTCTACCTCCTAAACATGAATTTACAAAACAGAATTGAAAACAAAACAGAAACAAAATTTTACACACAAAACAGAATTGAAATTGAAACCGAATTTGAATTGAATTCCCCGACAACGGCGCCAAATTTGATCGAGGCCGCACTCAACCAAATAATAAAACTTAGAATATGTAGTTAATGGAAAATTAACCAAAGTCGTCTCTCAAGGAATTCAATAGCAAATTCGAATTTACTCACAAGAATTGTTGATTCAAAAGCAAGCAAGGGGGTTTTGTTTGGTTGTTTCTTAAAATTCAAGGACATAAAGCTAAAATTCGAAATTCAGAAAATATGTATGAAAATGGATGAATTCTCAAGGTCATTCACATATGATCTTTCATTGATTTACAGAAAATTATCAATTCCTACACAAATTCGAATTAACCAATTAAGCATCAATCAATCCATCAATTATCTCATACAAGGATTAAGCAAACTTGTGTGAGAATCTAATCCCTAACCTACTGAATTAAGCAAACAGTAGATTCATCTTAGAATTAAGCAAACTAAGATTCAAATTTAGGATTAAGAGGAGAAGAAGAACCATGAAGCATGCATTCCAATTCAAGATTCAAAATCCTAGAATTCTAGAGATTAGGAGAAGAGAAAGTGTGCAGAAAATTGTAAAACGAAATTGCATAGATGAAACCTCAAGATCCAATGCTTAGAACACTTGAGAATCAACCTTGAATTCAGCCTTCCATGGAGGTTGAAGAGGAAAAACGAAAATGGAAGAAGAAGAAGAAGAAGAGAGAAAGAGAGAGAAAATGAAGAGAATTCAAATCTGAATTTTAGAAAAATGAGAAAGTGTTTCCTCCAAAAGAGTAACTGCCCCTATTTATAGATCTACTCCTAATTAATCAGATCTAAATGATGTTTGGGCCGAAATTAACAAGTATGAGGCCCAATACACTAATACAAGTTTTAAAACAATGTTGTTTCTGTGACAGTTTTCGTAGCCCAACTTAAAACTAAAACTGCTCCTAATTTCTTCATGGGAATATAGTCATATAGCATATCAAATTAAAGCCCCGGAAGTTAGCTTTCCAATGCCACTGGAATCACTCAAATCTGATACCTACAGCTCCACATATATACAAAACAAGACAGGTAGGTCGGGAGGCTTAAAATCCGAAATTAAACAACAATTACAGTTAAAGCCCAATTAAGCCCAATTCGGTAAATCCCAATTAAATCAGTGGATTTCATCACAATTACACTCCAATAAAGCTAAGATTAAAGGTACTAAGTGTGAATAAAATTGTGCTCATCAACCAACCATTTACAGGTATGAAAGCTAATCTAAACTCGATATCAGAATACAAAACTGACTTGAGCGTCGGAGTCCCTTTGCAGGTACCCCTGTCATGCTCAGTCGTCGTTTCGCTCCACCATCGTGCCGTGATCTACCTACATTGTAAGTCTAGTACACGAAGCAAGTGATTACTGGTGATATTGAGTAAAAGCATGAGCTAATTCGAAAATTTACTGGTTCAATCTATGTAAAAAAATTACAGTTAATTTTAAAATTGCCACCGTCCCTTATTTTACATCGTTTCCTTAATAATTGATATAAGGGTAAAATAATTTTTTAGTCCCTATAAAATACTCGAGTTTTCATTTTCGTCTTTGGAAAATTTTTCTTCTTTATTTCATCCTTATAAAATATTTAAGCTATCTTTTTAGTTCTTGATGTTGATTCTACTATTAATTGTGGATGCGTCGAACGCCAATAATAGTCACCAATACTTCAGAAGCATGACACATTATATAAGAGTGTTAGCCTCCTTAAAATTCATTCAGTGAGTCAAATTTCATGCCCAACTTGAACTGAAATTCTTTGTACATTTTCTCCTTCATATATATCATAGACAGTCTCTTAATGTTTCTAAGGAGGCTAACACTTGTATCAGGGTACTACTGCACATAGCATTACTAAATGTGATGGACGTTCGACAAATCCACAATTAACAATAAAATCAACATCGAGGATTAAAAAAACAACTTAAATATTTTAAATGTTAAATTAAAAAGAAAATTTTTTCAAAAATGAAAATCAAAATTCATGTATTTTTAGGGACGAACAAGTTATTTTACCCTTATATAAAATCCTTGTTGTAGAATCTATATTTTGGTTAGGTGTTATTCGTGTGTGATAAATTGATAATCAGATTATAAGCTTGGGTTTGCTTCTTAGTTTGGTGATTAGTTCTTTGCTTTCCTTATGACCCGTACCAAAGGATAATATAGGTACTCGAATTATTCTATCCCTTTCTTTGCCTCTTTGACTCTCTTTCCACTGTCTACTTTATAAGAGTACTTCGACCTTAGAAAGTGCCATTGTTAATTTGAAGCTCAAGCAAAGCTAATTTGGTACTTCAATAACTGCAGTGTAACTTGTGTGAAAGTAAGCTTAACCGTGGTTGCAAATTCAATTCATAATTAACCACTGTAGTGCAACTTGTAGTTAATTGTAATTAAATCTCAATTATTCTTCAGACTTGAATATTGGAAGGCCTCCTCAGTTACAATTATTCTTTCTTGAGTACCACTTTGTTTTTGAGGATTTTGGGCAAAGAATAGTTTGGTCCATTGATTTGATGGAGTGAAATAGTGTTTTTTTAAGCACTGTATCCTTTATGGGAAACAATCTTTTAAGTCGGGAACATCCACATCATGATGAGACTAGCTCTTCCAACAAATATCAAGACTCAAATTCGAGTTATTGCTTAAAGGAAATCAAACATATACAACTTGAACTAACTCGCTTTTATTGAATTATAAGATCTTTTAAAGAGAACAAATTAATGGAAGTAATCCAAATAAGATTTGAGTAATGTTTTTTATACAATCAAAAAATATACAACAACTCATACAACACATTTTTCTCTCTATATCTCTCCATCAAATCACCTATCACATCCCACATTTCTCTCTCTTACTTCTATTTTATATTTTGTCTCTTTATGTTGTATGAAAAACATTTCTCATAAGATTTTATGTTTTTGATGTACATTAACTTATCATATTTATTAAAAAATCAAATGGAATTAAGTTTTGAGAAACGATACTTACATTTACAATAACCTAGCCGTGCATGTGTGATTATATATAAGTATATTGTTAGTTAAATAAATTCGACAAGTTTATAAATCCTACATATATAAATTATGCAAGAATATTATGTCTTCTCTTTAATGATTTATGGTTTAGTCAGTGAATTTGCATTTTTCATAAATGGTGGTTTTGGTCCCTCAAAAATTGAAAATGCTCTAATTTACTCCGTATTGATAAAAAATTGTAGCTAATCCGTAATAAAATTTGTAGCAAAACTAGGTAATAAGGACTAAATTGGTGTATTTTCAATTTTTGAGGGACCAAAATCATCGGTTTTAAATTACAGGGAATAAAACAAATATCGACTATATTTCAGGGATTAAAAACATATTTAACCCAAAATTTAATTAACTTTTTACAACTCAAAGCTAAAAGAGGTTTTGTGGTTTTGAAAATGTCTATTTGCAAAATCATAAAAAGAGGTTTTAAAGTCTCTTTTTTTAAGGTGGCTGTGAGTTTTCAATTTTCTGATTTAAAAAAAATAAATAAAGTTTTTACATCTCAACTAAAATCTAAGATCGCTTAGCGCGTATATCAGCTAGTAAGGGAATGCTCCAACTTAATTCGAGACCTGAATATGCAACTGTGTTAAATATTCAGATCTCTTTACAAAATCACTAAAAGAGGTTTTTAGGGTGTGTTTGATTAAGTTTTATTTTTCAGTTTTTGAAAAGTACTGTTTTAAGAATTGCTTTTTTATAAATGAAATGATTTATTTACAATATTTCCAAACGAAAAAATAGTTTTAGAAAGTTTTTAAACACAATCACATTTTTTTATTAAAACTGTTTTTAAAAACTGTTTGTCAAACACGTTTTTCAGGTTTTTGATTTTAACAATATAAAATAGGTTTAAAAAACTGTAAACAAATAATTAGTTCTGAAAACTCACAATCATCCTAAATAAAGCCTAATTTTTATTTTTGAATTATAAAATCTTAATTGAAATTTATTGAAAATAAAAAATTAAAAACTCCCCATCACCCCAAATTACAGGTCGCAGGTTCGAATCTTCACTTGTCCCATGGTGGTGTAAATGTAAGCACTTATGTACGTGCTCTTTGAGCTCGGAGGCCTTCCCTGCCTTGGACTAGGACGCCATCCCCTCACCCTAATTTTTTTGTAACAAAAAAAGGGACAAAACTATCATGCTAGCCCGAACTCACCAGTTAAATTATAGGATTTGATTTTTAAAAATTGAACTTGAATTAATATTGGCAATTTTTTAGCCTAGCCCATTTTATAAAAAACTGCGGATTTAACCCGCAAAACACACTAAATACCAAACTTACCCTACATTTTAAAGGCTTGAACACCATTTTTTGAGTCTTAATTGAATTCGGGCTTTAAGATCCGGTCCATTTTAGCCTGCGTCCCATATTAGTCAGGCTCAAAAGAGTGTGTTTGGTAAGCCATTTCAGTTAGCTGAAAACTGAAATTAGTAGCTGAAACCATTTCAGTTGTGTTTGGTAGGGTAACTTTTTTGGGTAGCTACTAGCTTTTCTTGAAAAGGTACTTGAGATAGCTTTTTTAAAAAAGCTCCAATTTGCAGCTACTAGCTGAAAATTAATTACAAGTCTATCCCTCAACCACCCCCACTTATCATTATTTAATAATTAATAATGTCCTTATATGTCATTTTACCATTTTCAGCTAGTTTTATCAAACACATTCAATCAAATCATCTAGCTTTTCAGCTTTCAGCTAACTTTAAACTTTCGGCTAGTTTTTCAGCTAATTTTACCAAACACACTCTAGATCGGGTAACCTATTTTGCCACCTCTGAGTGTGTTTGACTTGCCATTTAAGCTAGCTGAAAGTTGAAAATAGTAACTGAAACCATTTCAGCAGTGTTTGGGAAGGTAGCTTTTATGGGTAGCTACAAGTTTTTCTTAAAAAACTACTTGGGGTAGCTTTTTTAAAAAAGCTCTAAGCTGAAAATTAATTACAAGTTTAGCTCTCAATCACACTCACTTATCATTAATTAATAATTAATGTTGTCCTTAAATGTCATTTTACCATTTTCAACTACTTTTACCAAACACATTCAATAATTTTTCAACTTTCAGCTAGCTTTAAGCTTTTAACAAATTTTTCAGCTTTCAATTAGCTTTAAACTTTCAGCTAACTTTTTAGCTAATTTTACCAAATACACTCAGACAGCCAAAACCCAGCAAATGTAGTGATGGAGGTTCAGTTCATTGCCTTGGATTCATCTTGTGTTGTGCTTGAGGGAGTGGGCCTAAGGCTAACGGAACATAGAATTTGTTGAGAGGTAGGTGTCACCATCTCAGGACGGGACTTCTCACTTTCCGAATTCCATTCCTAAACACAAAACCCACATTCTTTCTCTTGTGTTGTTTCTTGTGGTGCTTTAATGCTTTGTTTAGTGGGAGTAGAGAAATGGAGAGAAAAGAAATGAATAGAAGAGAAGTGGGAAGAAGAGAAATTGAGGTGAAATAGAGGAGAAATAAGGGTTGTTTGGTGTGAGTGAAATGTGTGAGAAATAGAAGAGAAATGTGAAAGTGGGTTGTTTGGTGTCAGTGAAATAAGTGAGAAATAGAAAAGAAATGTGAAATGGATTGGTGTGGGACCCACCATAAAGTGCATTTCTCTGCATTTCTCTACAGTTTTGAAGAGAAATAAAACTCTGGTGAGACCCACCGAAAAAGTGCATTTCTCCACATTTTCACAGTGCCACCAAACAAGGGAAATAAGTCTATTTCCCTCCACTTCCACCCATTTCACTTCTCTTCCACCCTATTTCTACGCAACCTAAGCGTGGATCATCTAAATTTAAATAATTAATATTGAATAAGTTTAATTTTGTAAAATCAAATTTAATTAAAATATATTAGAGTGAATTATTTCTATAATTAAATAATAAAATCATAATTTAAATGAAAAATTAAATTTACTCTTAAATCACTAAATATATATTTTCACATATTAAATTTGAATCCTTATTAATCAGTCTCTCTGAAAAACATCCCTTTAATTTCCATTTTTCTTCAATATTTAATATGCATCCTAAATGTTTATATTAAATTAAAATTTATATATATTAATGAATTTTTAAACAGTTATTTAATAAAAATTATTTTTTAATTTTTTAACCTTTCCTTAAATAATAGTTATTGTTTCAATCAATCAAGCTTATTGAAAAATTTGAATAATTTATATAGAAGAGGTTCAAATTACACCGGTGTAAGTTACATCAAATGTTACACCGTTGAATAATTTTTTAACGTATCATTGTATTAAATAATCCACCGTTAGATTGAAAGTTACTATCATATAGATCACACATATAAAATTTTATATTAATTCGAAATTATTTGATATGTCATTGAGATGTCTCAATATTAACGTTATATATACATTTGAAATATATGAAAAATCCAACCATTTGATTATCAAGTTATTAGTGTCGAAATTTTATGAAATTTGACACATATAATCTCGATGATGAATAAACATATTCAACGGTCAGATTACTAAAAAACATATTCGATTTGTAGTTATTAGCGGTTTAATACTTGGTGTAACTTAATTTTTTTTGTCATGACACCGATGTAATTTGAACCCTCCTCATTTATATATACATACGCATAAATTTAGGGTACCCACGAGATTGGTTCAAGTGGTACATGCTTAATGAAAAAAATGACCACGGAGAGAGTTAGCCACATGATGGGGATATTCACGGCTCAAATAGAATTGTATCCCGTAATCCTTCAACATAGAAAAAAATTCATCAAATGAGATTTTTTAATTAATTTTAATTTTATTTTTTATATTCTAAACGTATCGTACTAGTGTGAGTGTGTGACACAAATTCCCAACTTCCTCTGCACACACTTGCCATTACCAAAACACCTATTTCATTTCATAAACCCTTTCTTTTTCTTATTTATGTTTCAATTTCCATTGCTTTCTCTATTTAATTCCCTTTCACTTTGATTCCTACTCCTTCCTTCAACGCTTCCACCCTCTCACCGATTTCTCGTAAGCTTCGCCTCCTTTCAGCTTCAATCTCTCTCTTTTCCCCCATTTCTGTACCAATGAGTTTCACCATGGATTCGGTTTCGGTGTTAAACCCTAAACTCACCCATACCCATATCTCACTCCCATTCAACAAGCTCCGCCATTGTGTAAAGTTCGACCCTTTGCTCCAACCTCGCTCCTTCAGACTCTCTGTTAACGCCGTTCCTCCAAACGGCCTTGCTGCTTGCTTCCTTACCCTCAATCGACGGAAACCGTTATCCGTCGCTTTCGCAGCTTCGCACCAAGACTCGGTAAGTTGAAAATGAACCAACTTTATTCTTTTTGTCGAATTGGGTGGTGTGGTTCAAGTTCAAACTCAAAACGCCATTGTTCAATGAGAGTATTTCTTTTTATGAGTATAATGTCAATTACATATTGAAATACCAATAATATAAAAAAGACAACAAAATTAATGTTAAAAGTTACTAGTGTTGTGTTATACTCATGTTAGATAGGTAGTTATGTTGGAAACTTTAGGGACACTTCTAGTTGTGTTTTACTATTTTATAATTTTTTTTCTTTAATTTTTTTGAACTTTTATACAATATACATGGGAATGTCATAATAATTAGATAGATGATAGCATTGTATAATAAAATGTCTAAAATGATTCATGCTGCCATTTAAAATATTGACTCTCTCTTTTGATTTAAGGTTTGTAATTTTATACCAATTTCATGTGTTGTGTTATAGATGTTTCATGTCCTGTAGTTTTTTGAATTTATCGTATCCTCGAATTGTATCCATGTCCTGAATTGAATATATGCTTTTTAGGTTGTAGCCAATGTGAACTTATTTGCTCAATTAATGTGTGTTTCAAATGTCATTGTTCTGCATAAGTTAGTTTTATCCAATGTTCTTGAATTGCTAATCTGGATTGAGAACTGTGTAGGAACATCGCGAAGTTGAAGTGGAGAAGGGGAATGATGAGGAACCCCCTCATGTTGGCTCTGAGGAGTCACAGGAAGCGTGGAAGCAGGCTGTGGATACCTTCAGGGAACAGGCCTTGAAGCTTCAAGGGATTTCTCAAGAAGCATATGAAGTGTATTCCAAAAAGGCCATTGTCATTTTGAAAGACACTACGGAACAGTTGAAGGTACAAGCGGATAAGGCAAGTCATGATTTGAGCATCGCAGCGAAGGAAATCGCTGAAGAAGGCAAAGAGTATTTGTCTGCAGCTGCTGATAATTCACCTGAGGTGAAGGAAATTGTGGAGACATTTACCTCCCCAACTGATGATCTCAGCAAAGTTTCTGGTGTCCAGGACTTTTATGTTGGTGTACCTTATGGTATGCAACTATATATGTTGTGTGGTCAATTTTAAAAGGGGAAAATATTTTCTGAATATTATACCTCTTCTAGAGAGTCTGTTTCCCAACATAATGCAGAAACTGTTAAGAGGCATTTAAATGCAAGATGATCCCTGATTCCCTGATATCGATGTTGTTGGCTGTAGTCTTGTGGCGGGTGACTTGCAAAACAAGGAAAAGGAGGATATATTATTTCTTCATACCTTAGGGGCTAAGTAGCTTTTCATAGATTGAGAAAATAGATGACTCGGTCATCTTCACATGTAGGGAGGTTGTGACACCTGATGAGGTAATGAGGATTAGGATTGGTACCTGATAAGGTTTGTAAGGACTGATGTTCTTGGAGTCTTTCTAGATGTTGGGCTGATGTGATAGGGCTAGCTCATTGAGCCTCAATATCAGTACCATATAGATGTCATCTCATTAAATGGTATAATAGGCATATCTATAGTTTAATGATACGGGTTTTATTATGCTGACTGGGAAGATTTTATTGCCTCTTTTTCCCTCCCAAATGCCTGGTTTAATATTTATGTGATACTCCCTATTTTTTGCAGGTTTGCTACTATCTCTTGGTGGCTTCCTTTCCTTTATGGTAACAGGGAGCATTGCAGCCATAAGGTTTGGGGTGATTCTCGGTGGTGTCCTCTTGGCTTTAAGCATTTCAAGTCTGAGATCATATAAAAGAGGACAGCGCTCTCCTCTAGCTTTGAAGGGCCAAACCGGTAAGATCATATGCTTTGTATTAACAAAAAATGCTGCATCTAAAAGAATTACAAAAATAAATGGGTTATTAAGTTTTGCAATAGTATCATGCAAAGGTTGTCAAAATTGAGGTCCCACATAGGATTGGAAGGGGAGAGAAAATATTTAAATTGGGGAATTGTAAGATCCTACCTAAATTACAAATATATATAAAACTTAAATTAAAAATGCATAAGAAGGTCGCACACAACTTGAAAGTCACAAACTCACAACTCAGATTGAAGTTACATGTTAACAACTCTAAATACAAAGACATAAGTAAAAATGGGAAAAATACAGATTGAGAATCAGCCCCACTCACCATGATTCTGGAACTCAAGAGACCAAAACAGAGACAGAAACTTCAGAGCTAAGATTGAGAGAAAAAGACCGAAACAAAACTATGGACACAATTACACAAATTATGGTCTGCAACAAAGGGAGGGGTTGGACTGTTGGTGGCGAGAGGGTTCATTGAGATAGGTTGTGACTTGTGAGGGTGAGTGAGGGATTAAGATTGCCAGAGGTTTGATTTGAGGATGAAGGTTGTGAGTTTACGTCAAAAATGGGAATTGGATTCCCAAGTGACCGATCTCAGTCTGTATTGAAGACATGGGCACCTGACTCACAGAAGCTTCAGTGATGTTATGCCAATCACACCAAGATGTGGTTTTAGGTATGCATGGGATCTGTCAATAGCGTTAAACTTGTAGGATCATGTGATCCTATGGGTTTAATCACGATTTTGACAACAATGTATCATGCAACCATATATAATTGGTTTAATTGTATAATACAGTCAATTAATTTTGTGAATGTAATAAATTTGTGTGCATGAGTATTATATACTGATAAAGGGGGCTTTATAATTTTCTCCAAAATTCAGAATTGCAGGTTCCAGTTGTGTTTGGGGGATTCCAATTTTTCCCCATTTATCTGAGCTTTTTTTTTTTTTAAGTATGGGTTGGAAACATCAATTAGCCCTAGTGTACTTTAACATTGTAATACTGACTTGCACTTGTTTAACAAAACTGTTGTATGGTTGAAGGTTTAATTCTTGCTTTTCTCTATGATTGATGCCTTATATATGTTTTGATTTGTTTTTATTCACTTAATTCTAAATACTAAACAAATTATAGTCAAAATTCATCATAATTAAAGAAGAAACAAAGCATTACTTACATTCTAATGATACTTATCATGTACTTTTCCAGATGATGACATGATGATTCCATCTTTAATATTTAACACAACATCAACAATTTTTTTTTCAAAGTTTAATTGATTGATTGGTATTATTGGTTTGTTTGTTGATTGTGAATCTTATTTTAAATTACTTGTTGGTCTTGCAGCAATAGCAAGTATATTGTTTCTGCGGGAGATAACCTCACTAGGAAAAGTAAGAGATTATTTATGTTGAATATGTTGTCAAAACTAATTTTCATGCTAATATGACTGATAGTTTCTCATTCCTGTTTTCCTTTTCCCAGGGATCATCTTATTTCACTGCTTTGATCAGGTTCTTGAAAATTTATTATTATTTAACTTATATATGGACTTATTTATCTCCATTTCTGAGTTATTGTTACACTAGCTTTTTCATTCCCCAACTCCACCCCCAAGCCTTTACTGATAATCTCAAATCACTTGCTGCTACTTTACGTTTAGCACAGACTTAAACAGGGTTTGAATTAAAATCAGATTTTATTAAATATTATGAATGCTGATGCCCTGCATGACACTAAGTTTGAGCTGACAAATAATTGCTAAATTGGAAATTCAAAATGTTGAAAAGTTGCAATTTTGTCAGAAGCTTATAAACTATAATGGATTTTGCAAAAGACGCAACAGAAAACTCATCAACCTTGTTTCTATTTAACCTGCGGAAATGCAGGTTTAAAATGGAATGGCATTTGGTCCATTCCCATTCTTTGGTCCCATGCTTTGATCTTTCATATTAATTATCATTTTGTTATGTAACAACTTTGTTTAACGTCTGCAGTGGTGCAGTAGTGGCATTTTATGTCTATAGAATGGTGCTGGAACGTAATCAACAAAAGGGCTCAAACTTGGAAAGTGAGGCAGAAAGCTAGTTTAGTGATAAGGTTAGCCTTTAAAGTTTATAGATGTTATATTTGATCCAAAAAAATTTAAGGTGAATGTCAAAATATATAAGAGAAAGATTGTCTTTTCAACATATGGACTTTTTTCTTAGTGTCAATGTAATTGTTTTGTATTTGCTACTCAGTGTCAAAAATTGAAGATCTATGTGAAGATCAGATAAAAAAACTGAAGATTTACATGAAGATGGTCATAGTAAATTTTGGTGATTATTTATTTCTTTGATTTTCACGGGCTGGGTCATCAAGACCAACTACTCACTGCTGAGGATTACGGTTTCATGCATGGAAAAATCTAGCTTTGAAAATCTCCATGAGTTCACGTGTACTTTCATGTATAATTTTGATTTGTTTGGAGAATAACTAAATGTCACATATTATGATGACCTCACTCTGAGGTGGGATATTACATACTGGTTTTATTTTTATGTTTAATTTTTTGGAGGGGCCTTTTCTATCTTTGGATAATTTCTCATTGACCTCTCTAATATGGTGGCTTGCATATGTTAGAAAATTTAGATATGGTGTTGAGAACTACTTCAACTTGAATAAAAAATACAATAAAATAAGTACTTGCTCCTTACAGTTTTCGCTGCATGAGGAAGGGAAATTTCAAAATTCACAGTTTAATGATGCCTGGGATTGTGAACTAAGAAGATCAAATCAAATGTTTTATTAATGTTCCTTCTGTACCAAATAAGGATCAGAACTAGGGCATTAGATTGTTTAAAAAAGTGATTATGTTTTAGAGATTTTTAAA
This sequence comes from Sesbania bispinosa, assembly GCA_026901365.1. Lineage (NCBI taxonomy): Eukaryota > Viridiplantae > Streptophyta > Magnoliopsida > Fabales > Fabaceae > Sesbania > Sesbania bispinosa. The sequence goes on along the minus strand of QLOH01000518.1, from coordinate 500,588 downwards.
AAAATCAGAAGTTAATTTGTATTTGGTTATAATGATAAAAAACGCTTTTTTAACATTCTTTCTTTTCTATTTCAATTTCAATTGCTTATTCTGAAAAGTAAATAAGAATAGTTTCTGATTATAATTATTATTTTTAGATTCCGATTGTTTTTAAAATTTGAAATAAACACATTAAAAATTTTAAAAGTGATTATTACTAAATATAATCTCAAATAAACGTACTCCTAGTGTGGTTGGCTTAAGTTCCCTCTTTTCAAGAGTTGAACAATACTGATTGTTGCCAAACCAGACATAAATACTACTTCTGGATTTTTTTTCTTGGTGTACAAGAAAATAATGAGGTTTAAACCTAGAACCTCAAATTATCCTTGTAAGTTCTACAACTTCTGGATTAGAGAAATAATTCAAGAAGGATCTAATATTAGACTTAGAATGAATAGATCAACTTCTTTAAAAATTCGTGAACCTCAAATATTAAAGACAACTTCTAGACATTCAGTTGATGGATCTACTATTAATATAGATCTAAGAGGATTAGATAATTCAATACCAAAGATATCAAAACCTTGACCAACATGTATTGGTTCGAGTGGAAGGGGCTCGGGTCCCTTAAGCATGTGGTCCTGGGTTCGGAAAAAATATTGTTGGGAAGGGTCCCCACTTTACGCCTCACAGTACTCCGAGAGATTAGTCTCTCACCTACTGGGTGGGAGGATACTCTGGGAATTAAAAAAAAAGATATCAAAACCTTAATATCAAGAAACATTTAAATTAGAGTCACCACAATATTCACCCACTGCATCACAAATATTAAATACTTTAACTAGAGAATTACCTTTTGAAATAGATAAAGAATGGATCAGGCATGATTTTAACGCTGATTATAACAAAAATTTAAGAGATTGGTACTTTTCAACATACACTAAAGAACAAGTGATATTATTTAGAGAAAAATATTATAACTATATGGAAGAAAATAAAATAAATATTTATTTCTTTGATTGGTTAAAAAATTATAGTGGAGAAACCCTAATAGAAGAATAAAAAAAATGTATCAAAGTAACTAATACTTGGAAAATTATAAATAATCAAGTAGTAGAATCATAATACCCTCCAAATCAAGGAATAAACTTGCAAATAACAAAAGATTTAGAAATTGAAGCAAGTCCTTATAAAGATATTAATAATGAAGAGAAACCTGTAGAAAAAAGAGATATTAAGAAAATACACTCTCAATTAAATTATTCAAATCTTATGTTAGAAATAGTATCAAAACATTTAACTAGAATAAAAATGATACAAAATAAAGATGTTCCTAGTACTAGTTCAATAGTAAAGTTTCCTGTTAAACCTATTTACAAACTAATTAATGTTCCTTAAAAAGAATTAGAAGCCATAAAATTTGAAAGTAAAACTCATATTAAGGTAGAAGAAATAAGAAAGAAATTAGAAAATTTAAATTTAGAAAATTCACAATAAATACAATAAATAAAGAATCAAAATTATCTGATAATAAATTAAGAAGTTTTCCTAAATTAAGAAATTATTATCCAAGACCTTCCTCAGTCGATGTCCAATTTGAAGAACGAGGAGAGTTTGTTCAAAACTCTTTTTCTGGAGTTTAACTCCTCTCCAGTGCTGGCATGGAGAGAACCCGGGCGCCTTTTTCGGGGGGATATATGTGAGAGGAATTTAGATGGTTTAAGTGAACAATCAATATTAGATTTAACTTGCCAAATGTCTATGGCAGCAACTGCCTATAAATCAAAAGGATATTCAGATAAAAGTGCAGCTTTAGCAATAATTCATGGATTTACAAGACAGTTAAAAGGATGTTGGGATAATTTATGTAACGAAGAAGATAGGAATGTCATATTGAGTAGTGTAAAGTCAGAAACCAATGAAGAAGATGTAGTCGCTACTTTAATATATTCAATAATTCAAAATTTTGTAGGAGATCCAAATATATTTAAAGATAGAGCTGCTAGTCAATTAGCTAACTTATATTGTCCAACAATGTTAGATTATAGGTGGTATAAAGATACATTTTGATCAAAAGTAACATTAAGAGAAGATGGATTTACAAGATTTTGAAAAGAAAGATTTATAGCTAGATTTCCTAAATTATTTCCAGAAAAGTTAAAATTAAATTTAGAAAAACATTTTGATATATCACTAATACAAGTTTTTACAGATTTTAAACTACAAAATAAATTGAGAAAAGAAAATATCACTAATAAAAGAGAATTAGGATTCTCAAAGTGAAAAAAAAAAAGAGTGAACCCTACGACTAAGAAGAAGTGAAGAACAGAGCTGCCATCGCCCAATCACCGCCGCGCGCAGCTGTGTCGTTCTCTCCTCCTCATCCGCGCGCTGCTGTCGCTCCGCCTCCTTCACCGCGCGCATCTGTCGCTCGCTCTGCCTTCTTCACCGCTCGCAGCTGGTTCATCCTCGCATCTGCCGTTCTGCTCCGCCACCAGCCATCACCGTCGCGCGCAGCCGTTCTGCTCCTCCGGTTGCTGAAGTTAGAAGAGTCACCAGCCTCACATCCGCGCGCAGCTGTTCTGCTTGGCCACCAGCCATCACCGTCGCTCTGCCTCCATCACCGCGACTAATCCATTAACGATAACGTGTAAGGGCACTTACATTATGTATAGCTGAGTTATGAGCATTTTATTCTGAATATGTAGGAGAACTCAATATTATTCTGAATATGCCTATGTAGGAGAACACAAGATTGATATGGCTATAGCTGAGTAATGAGCATTTTATTCTGAATATGCCTATAGAACTCCTTTTATTCTGAATATGTAGGAGAACTCATTTTTTGTTGGCATTCTGATGGTCATCTATAGTAAGAACTAAATCGACAATATGTTGTATTGGTTTATTCTGTTCAGGTGAATTGCTTTGGCTTATTGGCTTATTCTTATACCTTGTGTTAGAATTTTGAAGCAAAACCCTTGATTTTTATTTGTTTAATTAGGTAGATGGTAATATTTTTGAATTTGGAGTGTGAAAAGGTGAAATAATAGCGAGTGTAATGATTTTTTTTATAATTTTTTAATATAGCCGGTTCAACCGGTTTAACCAGTGACCCATTAACCCAATGACCTGACCGAGTCGATCACCGGTTCGAATTTTATAACATTGGTCACGTGCATCACAGGGTACTAAACTAGTAAAGAGTAAAGAGCAAGTTGTAAGTTGTATGCGCTTATACAATAAAATATAAATTCTGGCCCCAACTTGACTTGCAATTGTTGAACTATTCTCACAAATGGTGCGTTTATAAAATGAGAAAAAACAGAGCGGAGCCAGCCACAATCACTCACAATCCATCAAACCCCTTATCCATTATTCACCCAAAAAATATCCAGTTAGTTAGTCTTTAATTAATTAATTATGTATCCACCAGCAGCAGAGGAAACAAATCCAGGCCAGTGCAGTACTCCACAGCCACCGGTTTCCCTGTATCGGCAGCGAGCTACAGTACCACAACAAGGTACTCCTCCACTGCCCCCTCCGCCGTCTACAATCAACCACCTCCTTTCGTCAAATGAAAAAATCGTCTCCACTCCATTACTTGTACCTTGTAGGGCTGTAGGCGGAAAAAATGGTTAACGATTTTTACAGCAGTTGTTCAACGGGGAGAAAGGGTTTTCCGGAAATGGGGTTGAATTCAAAAATGGGGGCAAAGGAAGCAAGGGGTGTCTTTAGACTTCAATGCAAAAAAGAAAAGTTATTAATGATTTATTATTATTATTATTTTAATATAATAAACCTGCTGAAAACTGCTTACAAACTGTAAAAATATTGTACCACAAGTGATGCACATTATTTGTGACTCACCGAAGCATCCACCCTCTTTTTGAAGCTTTTTTGCAGTCTCTATTTTTCTTTAAAGCCAAGAACACAAAGTAGCGGAAAACAACATTGATTGCTCAAACTACTGTCAATACCTTTAACCTTTCTGGCCTTTTCCCATTCTCCTCCTTCCAAGCTCAAAGATGGAGTACGTCAGCCCAGAAGGACTTCGCTTGGATGGTCGCCGACCGATGGAGGTACTGCTAATTTTTTCTCTTATTTATCCTTTTAATTTTCATTCTTTTTATAAAGTTTCACATTGACTTTTTGTTTCTTTCTCATCTGAAATAAACCCTTACCATCTCCTCTCCTCTCCACTATGCAATCCTAGATGCGACAAATTCGAGCAGAGATTGGTGCTGTATCCAAAGCGGATGGGTATCTGAATTTTTTCCTCTGGGCTTAATTTTTTCCCTGCCCATCAATCTTTCTAATTTTCATATTTTTTAAAAATCAAGTTATGATTTTATTCAAAGTATTTGACCATAAAACCCTCTTTCATTTTGAAACCAGTTCTGCCATTTTTGAGATGGGTAATACCAAAGTGATTGCTGCTGTTTATGGCCCTAGAGAGGTATAATTCAATAATGCACCTTGCTTATGCATAGTTACCCACATTACTTGAAGATGTGTAGAAGTAACTTTCTATATATTTCAGGTACAAAATAGGAGCCAGCAAATGAGTGACCAGGCTCTGGTAGCCTTTTTTCTCCCTTAATAAGTCATAGTGCATTGGGTGTAATTTTAGTACATCTATGTCCATTGTACCGAAAACTTAATTGCTTTTTATCTGCTTTGCATCTCTGTAGGTTCGGTGTGAGTACAGCATGGCTAATTTTAGCACTGGAGATCGTATGAGGAAATCAAAGGGTGACAGGTTTGTTTTCTTTACTTGTTTAATTTCCTGGTCTTTTAGCATGATCTTGAATGTGGCATTAATAGAATCACTCTAGAGAATAACTTGTAATTGTGAAGACATTTTCATCTTTTCTACAGAAGTTGGAACTAAACTATGAAAGAGTTGTCTGAAATAGATGTGGAATTCAGGAATTACATCATGTGTTTCATTTTCTGGATGGTTTCTGATGAATTCTAAGGGAAACTTAGATGTTGGTTTGATTGAGAGGCTAAATGAACATAGTACACAACTAAATACAGCATATTGACTTGTAGAAAGCTCTTGTCATGTCATGTCATGTCATGTCAAAAGTTGTGTGCTTGCTTTATGTTAACCCCAGTAGTCAGTAATGTGCTTTAGTGCTGGAGTGGTCTGAGGCCGCTAAAATTCTTTCAATACATCATGTCAGTCATGGCTGCAATTGCAGACACTGTCTTGGTAAATTGCGGATGTTGCAGCTGCTACCCTTAGAGGGATAAAATTCCATGTCACCTCCTTAATCTGAGTTTTCCAACTCATTTTCTTTTGGGTATTTTTGTAATTTGCCCTCTTTTTTTCATAAAAAGTTTATGGTTTTTCTGTTTCAAGAAAAACTTCCCACTACCATTTCCAGCTGCTGACCCACTTCTCTCTGGTGTTTAGGTCTCTGTTACCACAGCTGCAGTTCTTCATTATTATTTTTTTCTGTGTTGGGTTTTTCCTTCACAGTTCACATTCTTCTAATTTTGATCTAATTGTATTATTTTTTTTTCAATTTTTTCAATTGTCTTTTTTATCACTTTTTCCTATGTCTTATGCCTTAGATTGATGGTGATCGTGTGTTTAGACTTGGGATTATTAATTATGAATATGTCTTTGATTTTGGGTATTTTTATTTTTAATCATTTACATGTAGATAGTATAAATCATTTATCTTGTATCTATAATCTTTGGTATAGCGGCTGTCTTGCTACTATCCTACTATAATGTTTTTGTGGTTGGCTATTCCGTGCCTCTATATGTGATTGGTAACTATATAGTATATGCTGAGCAATGAGCTGTGTAATATATGGCATTGAAAAATTAAATCTGTACATTTTATCCTTTTTTTAGCTTTAACTTTTATGAATCATCTTTGACCAAACTTTGCACTTAGTTTTGATTGATTTATCCATCAGTGTTTATAGACTTGAATAGTACCTCATTTTGTTTATCTTTCAGATTCAGATATCAGTGTGTTAATTTGGTTCTTATTGCAAGGTTCTCTAACACTGATGATGAGACGACCTTTTTTTTATTGTATTTTTCTCACGTTACAGGAGATCAACTGAAATTTCTCTGGTTATTCGACAAACTATGGAAGCGTGCATATTGACACATTTAATGCCTCGATCCCAGGTTTTATTACAGTTTGAACTTCTTTCATATCAGTGTAAATTGTGTATTTTCTTTTTATAACGATTTAATCATTTTATTTGCAGATAGATATTTATGTCCAAGTTCTCCAAGCAGATGGAGGTAATTTAAACATGATAATGGTATCCTGTGACCTTGTCCTCCCATTGTCATTTTCTTTTCTGTCTCATGTACTCTTTAAATAGTCTGTCTCCTGTTAATTGTTGGCAAAATTTAAAACAGGCTTCTGTACTTCTATATAACTTTTGTTCTTGACATGCCTTTTGCAGGAACTAGATCTGCTTGTATAAATGCTGCAACTTTGGCCCTTGCTGATGCTGGGATCCCTATGCGTGATCTTGTAACTTCCTGTAGTGCTGGATACCTTAATAGCACCCCTCTGCTTGGTAAATATCTATGTTACTAATCTTAACTGGGTATTTAACAAGGGTGGTGATCTTCTTTTATTTTAGTCAACTTTTGATTTAGCAATACATGCGGTCGTCGTGATTATTGGAAGTTGCTAAATGAATATGAACAGATTTGAACTATGTAGAAGACAGTGCTGGAGGTCCTGATGTTACTGTAGGAATTCTTCCCAAGTTGGATAACGTGACACTTCTTCAGGTTAATTTTCATTTCTTATGATTTTCTCCACATTTTTTTTTTGTAATCAACAAGCTAAATCAATTCAGGAAAAAGGGATTTGTTTGTATTCCCTCCTGGTCTTAGGTTATGGAGTGTGTAGCTTCTTGCATAATTATGAAAATTTCTAATGTCCTTACTTCAGGTATTAGCCTGTTTTGTTGAGGCCTTGGGACCCTTGAGAGTTGAGACCTATCTCTCTTTCAATTCTTCCTCTTGTTCTTTATTGGTGATTAACACAATCACATAAAACTTATTGCTTTTGAAGGTGTAACCCCCTCCTTCCCAAAATTATTCTCCTCGTTACACTTTCAAAGATTTTGGATTTGACTACAGTTTAGCGGAAAAAGTACCAAGTTATAACCTTTTTTGGGAAATCAAAGTGCATTTTATAATACAAGTGTATGTTATATCTCCATACTTTTGTCCTCTAAAGTGCATCCCTCATTTAAGAAGAGCCATAGTCAAAGATTCTGAACCTTTTGTTTCACTTTCTTTATTCCTAGACTTCCATTTTGCTTTATATTATTGATAGAGAGACATGAGCCTTTATTCTCTTCTGGATGTTAGAAAGATATGAATTAATGCTCAGTCAAGTACAACTTCACTCTCCCTCATTAAATCATACTTAATATACCTAATGACACTTGATTTGGGGATTCCAGTTAAACATTTCATGTTCTTTGTTGCATCTTTTTTGTTAGTTTTTCAAATTTAGTTTGTTTCATACCTGGGCTATTTTAAAAGCCACTAGAATTGGGTTGGTGGTGAGTGGTTTGAGTAGTTTGCATGAGATTGTATTTTCGAATAATTGCTACCATTGTTCTCCAAAAAAATACATGGGATATCATAAGGGCTGATTGAGATGGAGATTCATGAATATTTTAGCAAGAAATAGATTACAGTAGCTTTTTTATGAAGAGCGCATTGCATTTCTTTTCTACTCCAGTTTCTTTATTTGGAATTTTCTTTAGCATTCACTAGCTGCCATGTTCCATAATTTAGAATTGAAAAGCTTATAGTTTAATTGATGACATGGTATTGAGTAAAGGCTTATACTCAGATTTTTGGACTGTTAGACATCAAATTTATTTTGTTACTGGCTGTAGATGGATTCCAAACTACCAATTGACATTTTGGAAAATGTTATGCAACTGGCAATTGAAGGCTGCAAAGCAATAGCGAACTACATACGAGAAGTGAGAACCTGTCCTTGCTTATGTAATTATACTTAGAGGAATCAAAACATGGTTTAATTCATTTCACAGCTTAAATCCCATTTTCTTTGTTGGTTGGCAGATTTTATTGGAGAACACAAAGCAACTCGAGTATCGACGGGGTGTATAGTTCTATAGCACAAGTAATGTTTCTTTATTGCTTCCATTTAATGTTGGTTTTGTTTCGTGTGTGTGTGCATGTCTTTCTTTATACAGAACCAGATACTACGTTTATTATTGCTGATGGTCTTATTTTTTCAGAATTGCAGGTTCATTCTTTCAGCATTTGTGTATTTTTCGTTTTTGGGTTAGAATACTGACTGAAGCGGGAAATGTAGAGTCTAAGAATGTGCTTAAAAAACATTGTCACCTAGTTTTAGTTTTGCCATCCCTTACCAACAGTTTTCTGGTTAATTTTATCAAAGCTTTAATTAAAATTTTGCCCAGATTTTCTATTTCTTCTCAGGTCGTAAATCTTCGTAGTTGAATTTGTTATCATAATTTCAATATGGTGTTACTGTATGAATTCTCTGTTGACAAACATGATCAAATGAGTTTTTTTATTGTGTTAATGCAATTGTAGAATTTGTTTCTCATTTCTATCAAGTTGCCTTGATACCTGAACAAATTTATGAATTATATTGAGACCACGTTCGTTATTTACCACAAATCCCCCGACACTAGAAGACATGCAGAGTGCAACTTGCAATCTAACACTTACGAAAGGGGAGAATTCATAATTGCAATTTAGAACTTCTTTTTTTTTTCTTCGCAAAATTCACAAGTATCTTCTACCGGAGAGTCGAATATGATTCAAAGCTCTTTTTCCAAGTATTTAACACAGCTGCATACAAATGGTTCAAACTCGAGACCACGAGTTAAGTTGGAACAACTCCTTACCAATTGTTCCACGTGATAATTTAGAACTTGTTTGGTTTGACTTATGTTTTGAAAATTTTTAAAATTAAAATTAGGTTTTAGTTATATAATTCTAGTTCCAATTGTGATTTTGGTTTTATAAATTATTCCGAACCTTGTGGGTCCATTTGGTAAGCGATTAAGATACATTATCTTAACTTTTTTGTTCCCCCAATGGCGGAGGGTGTTATATGTTTTTTAAACAAAAAATTATAATTTTTTTAAATTTTAAAATTAAGTTATAAATCAATTTGACTTTATTTTACCTGAAAATATTGTTTTAAAATTTACAAACATGCTCTTAGTTTGTCGGTTGAGCGTGCACACACCATTTATAGCCCTACTTCGATGTCTCATTTATTTATCTATTCATTATCTAGACTTCAATAGCTATTGCTTTGAGTTTTCCTTATAAGTTCTAACAATGAGTAATGCTGACTCACTTCATAATATTATAAACTTTTAAGGTAATTTTGCAAATATTCAAATATTTTTAAAAGATGACTACTGATAAAAACCTATAACACCAGGTTAAAAATACTTGAGTATAATTGCACAAATTAAAAATTTATTCAACTTAAAACTACCCTATTTTAATAATAATGTTTTTTAAAAAAGGGAGGGTGGTGTGGTTAGCGGAAAGATATCCTGCAAATAGCAATCCCCCCTAGGAAGTCTCAACAAGTTGGCCTTTGTAATGTGTAGCCTAACATAGAAAAGCTCATCCTATGGTGCCCATATAAATTGATTTTTGTGATTTAGCATGATATATGATTTTGGACAATGACTTTACATAAAAATAATAATCTATACTAATATATTCTACATGTGGTAGAGTGGCACAGGCCTGGTGGGCCCATAACCTTTTTTTTTCTTGGGAGTTGCTTTTAGAACCTCCCTTTTGCTATTCGCACCCCCATCCCATAACCAAATCCCCATACTACCCCTACCCCCTTCCCCACTTCCCCACCCCCTTCAACATTACATACAATTTACAATACCTCACACCCCCTTCAACATTACAACCTCACCCCCACTCCCTTCCCAACAACCCCCCACTCCCCCTTCCCCACCCCTACCCCACTCATCCACCATCCCCGTCCCCCTTTCCCTTGAATTTTTTATTTGATGTTTTTGGTTTAGAGACGGAATTGTAATGTTGAAGGGGGTGGGGAAGTGGGGAAGGGGGTTGGGGGAGGGGGAGCTGCAACCTGCAGGTGCAGCGGGGAGGGGGTGGGGCATGGGGTGGGGGAAGGGGTAGGGGTAGTATGGGGATTTGGGTATGGGATGGGGGTGCGAATAGCAAAAAGGAGAGTTCTAAAAGCAACTACCTTTTTTCTTGGTCAAGGGTCCATAACCTACAGATCCTAGAATTGAAACTAGCTCGTAGTTAAAAATGCTTTTTTAAAACTAGTTGTCCACTTGTGCTTTATTCTTTACTTTTTATCGGACAAAAAAGAAAAAATAAAAAAAACTCTTGTTTTAATGTGTCCTGAAAATTGATCTCCAATATTCCAAATCTAATGTAATCCGCTACCATTCTTTAACCACTCATTTCAATCATTCTCATGACGGGTTGGTCGTCATGTTAGAAATACCTTTCAAGAACTGCACCTACCTTGACCAAAAAAAAAAGAACTGCACCTACCTATCCAAGATTTTAGCAAAAATTGCATTTAGAAAGTCTAAATTAAATTAGCCTTGCTGTCAACTCAAACTCGCCAATACTGGATTTTTTTTTTTTCAGTCGGAGAGATAAGACCTATACTCATGTGTGGGTCTCATATCTCTCTCCGACTGAAAAATTCCAATATCTCTTCCCCAACTCAGACATCATCAAATCCATGCAGTACTTTGCACCTACACAACTTTCGATTCAACACTTTTATAAAGGAGAAACTATAGCAGAATTAAACCAATTAATTATTAAGATCATCTCCATCACTATACCTCACTTTTTTTTGTTACTTACAAATCTTAAGTAAGCTCAATCAATACACAACTCATTTTTACTTTGTACAAACTTAAGCACATTTTCTCTCCAATCCGACACCTCCAAAATTTGAACTAAATAAATCACACAATTAAACTTAGTCATATCCTTATATAGGTATTGGAACCCATAAAGCTTAACTAAGAACCGGTGCTTATTTTTAGCACCCCCACATTTCATCTCCAGTGACCTTTTGTTTTTAAGCACCAATGCTTACCTGGAGATTCGTGGGAAGAACCAGGATGGAGATACTCTAATCCAGTAACTTCGATCATTTGCATAAGACACGGGACAGTGAAATTTTGTAATTTTTTTCTTTTATGGTTCCGAAACACCACAAATATTTAAATGGTCTGAAATTTGACAGCCACCTCACAAAAAAACATTGGCTTTTCTTAGAGTACTAATTCTAGCCTAAGATCACAACTGAAAACCTGATATTCCTAAAAAGCATAAATTTCTACAACTCAATGCTACATTGCTAAATGTAACATAAACTGCCCCATCAACACACAGCATATGTTTATACTCCTCATCACCAACCAAAATCCACCATTGATTTTGATTTCTTCTCCCATGGATTCCACACAGCTGCACATTGGAGAAAACAGAAAGGTGTCAATAATCACCATAAAACTACAAATGAAAGGGACTGAATAGCTTTTCTATAACAATTTAAAACATTCATATTTGAAGTCAAATTAACAAATTAGTACATATTAGTGTGTGCTTAGTATAACGTTGAAACGCACTAAACTCAAGTTTGGATTCTCCAAAACAACTATTTCTAACGTTGAAAAAGTGAGTTTACCACGTTTCAACACTAAACCAAACACGCTCTTGGTGTTGTTGGTATCATTGGAGGAACCAGACAGACATACATAGTCATCAGGGAGACCTTCCTTTCTTATAACATATGTCTGTTTTCTCTCATGATCTAGAACTGCAATTATATTTGGAGAGCTCGATCCACCTGCCAGGAAGGAAGGATGAAATTTGAAACCTCTTTATTTCATAGGCTAGGAATGCAATGCAGTGGTATAGTTAGTTACCTCATACAAAAGCAAAAGCTTAAATTGCATCATTGAACTATAAATATAACCCAGAGGATTTACCCCAGATTCAAATGTTATCACTTTTTATCATCTTTGCCATTAAGGCTTCCTGTACCTTTTCACTTTAGCTCTATTGGGAATTTGTTTATTTTCTTTGATTTTTTCTCTCCTTATGATTGTGGACATTGAAGGACTAACGAAAGATTTAATTGAAATGGAGGTTTTTGCTTCTTTCTGTCTGCTTTTTTCTCAGTACCAAATAGATCATAAGATTTAACCAGCCATTTTTTAAACTCTGGGAGACATAGATCATAAGATCTTATTGATTTGTTTTCTTTGATGAAATATCATTTCTTCAGAATTTTATTGCAGGGTGCTTAGGTAACCAAGCAATTGAATTTAACCAAAAATAAAAAGAAAAATGGCAGCTCAATTATATGTTACATTTAGTTCCTTGATCACTAGACATAATATCTGTTTATAAATCAAGAAATCTTACAGATTGTATAAAATTCTCCTAATCTGTGATTTTTGCATCTGTTCAATATTTTTGTCTTAATCTAAGGAACCTCAAGACTTTGTCTTTTTTCTTCGTTACCAAGTTTTCCTTAGAAAGACAAGGTGCCTAGCTGGAAATTGTTGTGTAGTCATGAATAGTCATTATGTTCTAGATATCAGTCATATATATGCATGACCTATCATTTTTGTTTTTGTTTCTGTTTTACTAAGTAGGTTCACATTGAGTCACTCTCTGATGCGTCTTTGGCAGTACCTAAATCACTTTCCTCCCCACCAATAATTTCAACTTGCTATTTGTGTGGTCTAGGCAAGGAAAAATCAACTCCATCAACAATTGAAATTGTCAATATGTCAAATATGTGTTGTCCTCTATCTTTCATGTATTACCATGATTAGAGATATATTTAATGCTCCAGCTATTTTATTATGTCAAGCAACCACTCAATTATTTTCCTTAAAAAATAACTAGAAGAATGAGCAAATCTGATTATTCATATTGCAATAGGAGAAGCAATTCTAGTAGTGATACTAATATAAGACAAGTTGTATTAAATTTCATTCGGCAGCTCAAGCTCTTGGATTGCCATTTTTGAGTCCATATCTGCAATCAATCGGATCTGATTATAGACATGGAGCCAACTATGCTACATTGGCATCCACTGTGCTTCTGCCTAATACTTCTTTGTTTGTTACTGGGATCAGCCCTTTCTCCCTTGCTATCCAGCTCAACCAAATGAAGCAATTTAAAACCAAAGTTGATGAAGCTGGTCAACAAGGTACAAAATGCACAAATGTCCTACTTCCCACTATTTTTCCCCTTCATTAATATAGTAACATCTTAATTTTCTTTTGCTTGTTCATCAGACACCAGACTTCCTTCACCGGATATATTTGGAAAATCTCTTTACACATTCTATATTGGCCAGAATGATTTCACTTCCAACTTAGCAGCCATTGGCATAGGTGGAGTGCAGGAATACCTCCCTCAAGTTGTTTCCCAAATTGCTGCAACCATTAAGGTGAGGGGCCTGTTTGGTTTGCATTTCCATTTCCTGATTTCAATTTCCATTTTCTGTTTTCTGGAATTTTACAAAGGAAAAACTGGAAATGCTGGAAACAAAAAATCGTCGTTTCCAGCAATTCCAGTTTTTCCTTTATAAAATTTCAGAAAACAGGAAACAGAATGAAAACTGGAAATGGAAACAGGAAATGAAAATGCAAACCAAACAGATCTAGAATTAATGAAACAACAATGTGTTATTAATTTGGATTTTGCTCACTGAAATTTCTAGGAGTTATATAACCTTGGTGGGCGTACGTTTATGGTGCTTAATCTTGCACCAGTGGGATGCTACCCTTCATTCTTGGTGGAGCTTCCTCATAATAGTTCAGACCTTGATGATTTTGGATGCTTGGTTTCTTACAACAATGCGGTAGTGGACTATAACAACATGTTGAAAGAGACATTGACACAAACCAGACAGAGTCTTTCTGATGCTTCTGTCATATATGTGGATACCCACACTATTCTGTTAGAGCTCTTCCAGCATCCTACTTCTCATGGTAGAAACACTTAACCCTTGGCTTGTTTAACATATATAACCAGAACAGAATGTCTTCATTGTGCATCTGAGTTGATTTATTTTTCTTGGAACAGGGCTCCAATATGGTACAAAAGCATGTTGTGGATATGGAGGGAGTGAGTACAACTTCGATCCTAAAGTTTACTGCGGCAATACCAAAGAAATAAATGGCAGCACAGTGGCAGCAACAGCATGCAATGACCCCTACAACTATGTGAGTTGGGATGGGATCCATGCCACAGAAGCTGCAAACAAGCTTACAACCTATGCCATTCTTAATGGATCCTATTCTGATCCCCCCTTCCCCTTTCAGGAAGGCTGTGATCTTCAGCCTATAGGTTGATCCATTTCCTTCAGGGTTGTGTCTTAATAAACAAATGAAAGAGATAAAAGTAGCTCCAAACGTTACATAAATAATCTAGCAAGAAAAGAAATCAAAGAAAAATTATTTCTTTGCTCCATGTGGCCATGCATATCAAGTATAACGTCCCCACTTGGACAGAATATGGTGCAAAATTGAGGAGCCAAAACAGGAGAAAGAGACTGAAATTTTATAAAGAGACTGCAAAATATCAAAGACTGATTCTACCTCTGAAAAAATGTCACAAGATAATGCCATAACCACATTGGTTTGAGATTTACAAAGCTAAATAACAAAAGAAACAATTCACCCGCTGGGAGAGAGAGGTGTGAGGGAAAAGGTAGAGAAGGATGAAAATATATTAGCTGCAGAGACTGTCCTAAGTGAAAGATTAATTAATCTTGTCCTCATAGAAAAAGATTACCAAGATCTTCTAGATATCATTATGAATTCGATTAGAGATCTCAGGTTGATTATCCAAGGGCATGTATTGGGCCATAATTGCCCGTATCTCTGAATCCATATATCTCTGCAGAAAATTATTCAAAAAATTAACAAACAATATATGATGACAAATGTGCATATACTGTTAGTAATAAAAGACTCTCATTGTATGCCACATTGTTAAACAGTAGTGCTACTATGTACAAAGAGAGATAGCAATTCAAATGGTAAGAAGCTAATCATAGTGATTTGCTACTAATTCATTTGTGATTGTTAAAAGGACAAAACATCAAGCCTGCAATAATCATACCTGGATTCTATATTTGTAAAATGCAAATCCTCCAGAAACAGCAACAAATAAGACGAGGATAATCATCCAAATATTCACTGAACCAGTATATTTACCTGCATTTATAATATATAACAAGTGAAAAATAGATAAATTATTCATCAAATCTCAATAGCTATGCAAAGAATATCTACATAGATAATTAGAAAGGCTGAAATAAAATGTTGAATCCTTAAGAAATTATATATAGATAGAATCTTAAACCTCAGTAGCATGCAAAGAGTATCTATAGAACACAACCAAGATAAAAGACTGCAGATGGAAATGCACTAGAATTTTAGGGCCCGTTTACTTTGAGAAAAGATTTTGGTTTAAAAATGAATTTGAATCTGACAAGCTTCTTCCCAAAGAAAATCTTGACACTTCACGGATAGAAAAAGAAATGCCATTTTGTCGTGAGTAGAACAAACCACTACCGCATGGTCATCCATTAATTTGAATGATTATGCAAAAACTACCAATTCAACATAGTAGTTTTGAAAGAAAGAGATAGAAAAACTATAAAAACCCTCACCGAGACACATGTCATTTTGTCGTGAGTAGAACAAACCACTACCGCATGTGCACTCATAACTCCCCCAGGTATTTTTGCATTTGCACTCTGGGCACTGACAGACCGATTTCTCCTTGCACTCATCAATATCTGCAACATAATCAGTATAAGAAATATAGTAAAGCCAGTATATTTCTAGAATAGCTAATAGCATTATTAATAACCACTGTAGGAATCTGGATCATATTCAAGTTCAACCATTCTGCACTAGTCTACCAAGAGGAGTAACTCTCTGATGTGTGTTTGTCATTCAGTAGATGCTAGAATAATCACCAAATTTAAGACAGCAATACCTTCACATAACTTGACTCCATCACCTCTGAACCCAGGTGGACATTCGCAACCTTTTCTATAGTCATCCTGCTTTGTCAATTAAGAATCAAGGAAACAAATGATGGTTAATATCTAGCATTTTGGTCTAACTACCACTCCTAACCAAAAAGCATGCACAAAAGGATGAACAAGACAACTTACACTACAAGCAGTGTAAGCCCTGCCACTTTGGGATCCCCTCCAACAACCTCCATTGTTGAATTCACAGCTCAAGACTCCAGAAGCTGGTAGGAAATTCAAATTCCCAACGAAATTGAAACAAGAAAAAAAAATTAAAAGTGACATAAATAGAAACTTCCCAACCTCCTTGACACAAAAACTATAAGGACAAGAAAGTAAATAGGTAGAATGACAGCCACACCTACATACAGAAATCAAAGTGGACAGAAGAAATATAAACCACAATCACAATCACCAATTTGGTATGATAATGATGTATGTGTTCTGTTTGGAAAACATATATTTTCTGTTTTGGCTTTATTCTCTTATTTATTTTTTGGCAGAAATAGTTTTTAAAAATATGTAGAATGGAGATTGGAGCAATTTATCTGAATTCGAACAACTAATTTACCTTCACAGTGGGTATATCCATCACCAACAAACTTCACATTTTGTACAACAGGGCATTCGCATACTCTTCCTCGGAAAGTGTCCTATAATTAGAAAAACATATTCAGATGGATAAAATCATAAGAACCAGACCCCATATGAAGTAAAAACATATTGAACATTTTACAATAATATGTATGCCTGACAAGTTTCAGTTAACCAAATACCCTGCATGCAGTAATGTTGGAAGTTTTGTCTATCCAACAACCACCATTGTTTTCCAAACACTCATTTGTTTCCATGTCTGCGAAGAATAATCACTAAAATCATTAGCTTCTGAACAAGAATCACTTTCAATGAGTCAATTGCCAATACACCTATGATTTTATATAGATCAAAATCAAGACAATTCTTTTATCAAAATTGAAAAATCAAAGCATCAAAATGGGAAAAAATGGGGAAAATAATGTTCAAAATTGACTTTAGAACTACCTAATACACATCATACAATACCAGGTCAGCCAAGGGCTACTTGTTGATAGATGCAAACAAATAATCCAGATTAATTGAAGCAGTTATATTTTGGGGGGAGGGGGAGGGAGGGGGAAAGGTTCAAGGAGAAATGTAGAAATTAAGAAGTTAATCGAATAAGGACCTGGACTTAAGCAAATTGATGGTTCAGTGGTCTCTTGGAAACCTGCACAGATTGCCTTGAGAACTGCTGGTCTTGACAACTGACCTAAAAGCAGTTAAAAGTTCCAATCATCAAATAGAATACAGTTTAATAGCAATCAATGTGTCTACAAAAGCTGCCTCAGACCTCTATACTGTCTGTTGTTTATAACAAGAGTAGGCAGTATAGTAACATCACCACGCGAACCTTTGCCAATCTGAAAACCAAAGTCAAAACAAAATGCAACATAATCATAAAACAACAGAATGGCCTATATGAAACAAAAAAAGCCACAAGAATGCCATGAAAAAGGTTTGCAATTTTGAATACCAACCTGTACTTCCTGTTCAGCCTTAAGAACTGGGTTTTCAACATCTGCATGAGGATCCCCAACACAGTCTTTAATCTTCTTCAGATCAACACCTGTAAAATAAATGGAAAGGGGGGGGGTATCTTGTCTTAGATGATGTGATAAGCCATTTTCCCAGAACAATTGAGATAACAAAAGAAAAGTTAATTAGTTTATGCAAAAAGTTTTTTTTTTAAAAAAAAGTATGGTAGATTAGATACATGATTCTTTTGTTGGGTTTGTGAAAATGGCCGTGATATTTCCATCAGTGCAGATACATATTTTGTTTTGTTTCTCATATACATCAAGGCTAAATTATTATCTAAATTCCAGGGATGCTAAATTATTATTAAAAAAAATCTGAAACCAAGAAATTAAATTAATATATGGTGTGAAATTAAAAGCATTTATGATTTTGTTCCTGCTGACTTGGGCAAAGTTTTGCTAGCCATTCAAAATGAAATGCCAGGTAAAAAAGAAAGCCTGTTGCAAAATGTATGCAAAACACAAAATGCCCAACCTACCAAGAGATTTAATAACTTCATCTGAGCATTCTTCTGTGTATTTATTCTCTCTCATGCGGCAACGGATTGAAAAGTCAGTCACATAGTCCCACCATTGCCAAGGCTTTCCACTTTCATTTGCAACTTTAAAGAAGCAGGCTTGGCGTAAGTTTTGGACGACAACATCTTTGCCATCATAGCCTTTATTGAAATCTTGCTCAGGATCTGGAGCACAGTACCTTCCATTGTTTATGCACTGAGACTTGCACTGTTTGCTTAAGAGAAATGCTTCAGGGCAAAACCAAGTTATATAATGAGGAGTAAACTGAGTGAACCCTTTCTGCTCAAGTAGCTGAGCTGCTCCTTTAAAGCTCTTCACAAAATTAATTATACTGTCACACTTTGGCCCACACTCATCATTGCTATTTGTCCAAAACTCATACTCAACTCTGTCATCAGGATGTGGAAGAGCCTCTCTCCAATCAAGATTTATATAAACTATCTCCCCATTTGAGAGAGCATCCTTGATGCTACCCCCCAAGGATTTGCTGATAAGAGCAGAAGGAATACTAATCTTTTCCACATAATCATCATTTGTAACATTCCCTTCTTCCGGAGTGTCCATGGTGATCAATGTTTCTGTTCTGTCATCAGCTACAAGAATAGCTGCCGCTCCAGCATTTTGGGCATTCCATGCCTTCAAAGTGAAGAAACAATCTACCAAAATGACAAGAAAATAAAATTACAAACTTGAGCCATTTTTGTATGGTTGTGTTCCCAACAACCTAAGCATTGATATCATCAATGTGGCACCATACAATCTAGAGATAGAGAAGGTATCTAAACCAGAAAACATGGCCACGTAAGTAAATAAATAATAAACCCAAAGGCAAAACAAATTTAAATCCTTAACCTGAACAATGAATGCAACACTTACAAATTTTTTTGCAACAATCTCCATTGAGCTTGTTACATCATATTGGGGAGACCTACAGGGTTTCTACTTTCTGGTACCAACTTACTTTGTTAAAGCAAGCATTCCAAAATTAGTATGAAAGTGGCCTTTCAATTAATTTAATATGTAACCCCAACTTTCCATGTCATGCCATAAGTAGCATAAAAGAAAAGGTACCCAAATGCACAACATATATAAAATTACCATAATCAAAATACAGCATGGAACTTGACACAGTAGCTCAGTCCAAGTATACCTTCTTGAAAAATGAAAACCCATGTCAAGCAACAAAACCCAAACATTTATCAAAACTTTGACTTTTTTTTTTATTTTTACTTTTTGAGATTTTCACAAACTGAAGAGTTTAAAGGGGCTAATCTCACCTCCACGATCAACAAGAAGAAAGGTGGGGAAGCCTCCGGGCTTGGACTGAAACGAAGCATTCACATCACTGAAGTTACTGCATCCTTTCTGATTCACTTTTGGGTACACCACAGAACCAACCATGGTTCCACCATACTTAGGGACCCCAAAATTCCCAATTGCACATTCATATGTACCCTTCAACGATTTCGGTGAAGTGATCTTGAAGCTGTTCTTCTCTACCACAAACCTACCCAAACAACACCCCAACAGCAAAACCCAAACACACAACAAAAAACTCAGCTTTGTGCTCATCCTCTTGCCCTGCTATACAGAGCACAAATCCCTTCTGCTCCAAACGAGAAAGATCAAGATCAACAACAAGAAAAAACTGAAATTTAAAGTGTAATTAATGCAACCGTCATCAAGGCCCGGTTTGGATGAATGAAGAGAGAAGAAAAGGAAGGTGACCGACCCAGATCAGGAAATTGAAAATTGTAGCCCAAAAAAGTGGCTTTTCTGATTGAAGAAGGTTTAAGGCCTTCTGGGTCAGTACAGTGATGCGTAAGAAAGGAAAAGCATCGAAACCTTAATAGGTGTCGAATAAATAGACAAGCAAATGCGGCAGAGTAGACGTGTTAGTTACGTTCAACGGTAATTGGAATCATCGCCGAAAAATAAACAACTTCAAGTGCACAGAGATTGCTTTAGATTCTAATTTTAGAGCTAATGAAAGATATTTTACTAAACTAGTGATTTATCTCATATATATACAATACAATGTTGTATTGTGAGTACTGTAGTGGGTACAATACAATGTTGGATCCAATCACACTCTTATTTTATCCATGCTTATAATAATTTAAAATATAATACAGTAAAATGGATGGTATATTTCAAATTAAAAAAATAAGAAAATGATTAATGTACATCTTTTTAATAATATATTTACACTAACTATGTATACTAATTAAACTTTTTAATTAATGTTTTAATAGAATAAATTTGATTTGACAATTATAAAATACAAAATCTAAAATAAATTAATAATTATGTATTCCAATTAACAATAATCCTATTAACTATAACAATTTCGTTTTAAATAATAAAAAAATATTTCAAAAACTTGCACAAAATAATACAAATATTTCTTACTACATAATTTCACATTACATCTCAATAAAACAAAACAATCTTTACTTGTATATTCATCCTACTCTTTATTTTACCTACACTCTCTACTGATTATACTTAACTTTACACCATTAAAAAAAACTCCTACCATAAATGAAAATTATAATAACGGTTAAAAAAACAAGTGATAAAGACTATGACTGAAAAGCCTCCACCCCTCATGCTGTTACTTTGTCATTCTTAAAGTCAATTGATTGCCAAATGGTCTACCTTTATTCCGTTATATATATCAAAACAACTGAATGAAATATTTTATTAATCTCATAAAACATTATGCTTCATTACTTAAACACCATATTCTATATCTTTAACGGTTCAAATAATATTGAGAGATAAAATATGACCTACCTAATCTATATCTATTTCACTTAGCCTTTTCTCATGTTATTTTTTCTGCACTCCTCTGTGTACCAAAACATGCTTTGAAAGGGCTGATTTTAAATTTATAAAAAATAACAAAAGGGATAGTGCAAAACATTTCCCCAGCAAACACAATGAATACTGCTTGCATCACTTCTAATTCATTGTCACTCTGTGGAATCGTTTACATCATATAACCAACTTAACTGTCACGTATAATTTAATTTGGTACCTTAAATCCTATCATAAATCATAGTATAACTGAAAATCAATTATAAAATTGTTAAAGTAGTAATTTATGTTATACTAATTACACCTAATCATTCACTTTCTCTTTCCTAACTTATATAAATATACAACCACATCAAAAACAACAAACATCTTCACCACCAAACTATTTTTCACCTATTCTCCTTTTTGCGTAAGATAATAACAAGAAATCACATGGAGTACCACTAAAATTACCACACCTATGTCTAATTTTGCCACATCAAGAATAATATGAGGTGGCACCCTGGATTTTGTCTTTGTTTGCAATATAGATAGGAACCCATGCACAATACCCACAAGACCACCTACTCCAAAATTTATAGATTTATTTTCTTTGACTTCACAGCCTGCCTTCTCCAACCACCACCTTGAGAGTAACACATGTCTCCTCCACCTACATGGATGTTGTTTCTCTCATCTAGACCACATTCTTTTTCCTTTTCCTTCTCCTATGCTCCACTCTCTCCCTCGCTGCCGCAGTTTTGTACGTTGATGTCACATTCATAGTCGTCGTTGTCAAGAACAACTGGAAGTATCCCTTTCATCTTTTTCCCAGCCGCACCAAAGGCCTTTTCTCCCTAATCTTCTTCCCCCTTTTCGTCACTGTCATAGCCTCCTTTGTCCAAACCACCATTTACGCCATTAGCACCATGTTCGCCACCATGACCTCTGTAGGCGTCGCCATCTTGGACTACTTGAAGAGTAGTATAGATTTGGAAGAAGCGTAGCATAGAAACTAACCTCAATAGCTTTTACCAAGATTTGTAATGAAGAGAAGGTGAAAACAAACTCAAGATCATGGCCTAGAACAATTGGTAATTACGAAAGAGAAATAGGAAAAAATAGCAAAGTTGCCTTCGTATTTTCAATTAATTTGTAAGTAAATTGCTTCCATATTTTTTATATTTTATTTTCATTATATTACAAACACTTATTTATGGTAAAATTTATGTAAAAATCTCTCCTATAACTATAAAATATAAAGCAAATTAAAATAAATTATAAGTAGCCGACAGAAATACTATTGATAGAGGTTACTCTATTTTTTTTAATATTAATACATAACACTAAACTAATTATATAAATACAAATTAATTTTGCATAGTATTACTTTTAAAAAAACCAATGCAATTAGTAAGGTGAACCTTTACTTTTAAGCCAGTATCTATATTCCTATGTAATATTAGTATATTATTTTAACTATATTTAGTATCATTTTCATTATTATTTAAACTTTATTCTATCAAAAACTAAATTATACGCAATCAATTATCATTAGCAATATTTAATTTATTTTTTCCTTCATTCCATAATCATTAAATGCATAATTAACAAGTATTTTATCATTTCTAATTCTCATATGTTATTATATTTAAATTCATTATAATTCATTCCATATAAATGTTATTTAAAATCTTAATTATATTTAAATAACTCAAATATAACATCAATTTCATAAAATGTTAAATTTATTATTATATATATTAAAGTTGAATAAGCAAAAATTATGACGCGACACCTCTAGATTTTGTCTTCCCTTTCAATATAGAGATAAGAACCACAAATCAACAATCTTTTGTCTCCAAAACCCTTCGTCTCCTAATTATTGATCATTAACTAATAAATTAGTGAACAACTGCAACATTGAATGCTTGCAATGAGTTGGTGAATGGTTATAATGCATTGGTTGGTGAACCATTACAAGCCTTGATTTTTGCTTACTATATAATATTATTATCCTGACAAAATGTTTGAACTATATTCTCACTACAACATGAGACTTTTTCTAGCGATGCTTTTTATAATCATTGTGAGACATTGCCCGATGAAATTGAAAGAAAAACTAAATGTAAGTAAATCTAATCATATGATGGATGATTGGCAATTATCTCATCTACTTCAAATAAAGCACATGATATTATAATAGCTTTAATTTTATTTAATTGAAAGTGCATTTTTGAAGATGCGGAAGGCAAGAAGCCTTTTATTATTGACCACACATTTGAAGAAAACATATGTATATAAATGATTGTGCATTTTTTAAGGTGTTGAAGGCAAGGAGCCTTTTATTATTGACCACACATTTGAAGAAAACATATTTATATAAATAATTTGTAAGAATGAGTAAAGAAGGAATATTATTCACTAGATGTACTACTTACATTTTATCTTTATCTATATAATAATCTATACAAACAAATTTAGATCCTTCCACCTCATCTCTATTTTTTTTCCATGCAACAATATTTTTGTCATGTCAAATATAATTCAACAACATGTAAGCTTCCCAAACGAATCTTTTTCACCGTGTAGGTTTGTAACTCATGGTAACTCCATTATCTTTTTCACCGTGTAGGTTTGTAACTCATGGTAACTCCATTATGGTGTTTTAACCGTAACTGCATCTTCCAAATCCATCATTACCTTTTCCATCCATTACTGTATTAAATATTAATAATTGACAAGCATCTCTTCACTTACTATTGACACAAACTCTACTATTGGTAGTTCACAAAAAAAAGCAACATTCAGCCAAAAAAACTTTATTATTGACACAAACTCAATCATTACAAACATTTTAATTAACCAAATTTAAAATTGTTTTTTACTAGCTTAGCTTCAATGTCAAACTTATATTTCCTTTGAAATTATTGATTCTTTTTGTTAAATTAAATCTCATAAACTAATTATATATTTAATAACTCATTTTTAAATTTAATTACAAATTCTTTTCTTAGCCAAGGGCAACGCGCGGAATAAATCTAGTTAGAAAATAATTCTTGAAAAGAATAGATTTTAACATTTTCAATACATTAAATATTGCACTTTTTTCAATAAAATGTTTCATTTTTTTCAATAAATATCTTAAGAACACTACTTAATAACCCCAATGGGTTGGTCGAGTGGAGAAAAACAGGGTCTTGTACATGACAGGTCGAGGATTCGAACTTGCAACCTATTAGATATAAGATCATGTCTTGCTCTACTTGATCAACCCCTTGGAATTAATACTTTTCTATTAGAAATCACATTTAATTAAAGCATTCATATATTTCATCCATCTTGTTAGTATTCTAAGGTTCACATCTCTTTTTATCTCATTGTGGATCATTATTTTATATGATTGTTAAGACCCAACATTATGTATTCCTTATCGATCAAAATTGGAGCTATTTCTCTAACTTTGAAACCTAAAAATTATACCTTTTTTATCTCATTATCAAATAAATATGGAAATAAAATAATTAAAGGTAAGTAATTGAATTAACTTCATTGAATAACCAAGTGCAAGGACAAACTTAAAATATGTGCAATTTGAAGAAACATGAGTTAGAAGGTACATCATAACATATATAACATAACATATTCTCCTAAAAAAAGATACATAACAAAGTATTAAACATTCATCTTCCTTCTATGACAACATAATACTCTTCCATCACTTGCATCTCGTATGGGCATAGAGGGAATCTTGTATGGTCATACACTTTTTTTTTGTCTTTTTTAATCATCCCTTCCCACACTTAGTCCTTTGGACTAGTGTGACTTCTAGTTTTCTTAAATTAAAAAATAATTTTTTTTGCTTCACGCAACGCTCTTTTAATGTCACGAACTTAATATATTTTGATTTAATTCCTAACCACCGTTATCACTAAGGGAACATTTATCCTCAATAGCTTTATGTGCTCCTTAAAGAAGTTGTTTCCTTTTTAAAGTAAGATTTACATTATTTTTAGTATTGGAGGTTTATTTTCATATTGAAATTTTATTTCATTTTCCTTTTTATTCTTGACTTCAATTTTTAAATTTCCATTTTTATTTTTCTTGTAAGTGTAGCTTCCTTTTGGTCTTATCATTTTGTAGATTTTATTAGTTTCACCATTGCTACCATTTACACAAATTAATTCTTCTCTTTCTCCTCCTCCTTCTATCCTTAAATGATTGTTCCATTGGAACATAAATTAGTGCTCTAGCAGTTGCTAAGAATGGTCGTCCAAGAAGGACCATTATGTCAGATTTTGTTGTTGTTTCCACAATCGTATGATCCATAAGAATGATGAACTTTTCATTTTATCAAGCATGCCTTACTTGTGGTATTTCTTTAGTCGGAAAGAAAAATGCCTTAATCCTTTATAACCTACCATGTCCTCTAATCCTACATTTCCCTCACAATCAATCTACAAATAGAATCTAGATTATCCTTATAAAATCCTTACTTGGTCCAAAGAAATATTAGTGGCAATCCACATTAATTATAGGGAAGATAAGTAATCCTTTTAAACTAATTAGATTGATGGAAATGAACTACAACTTGGTCCATCAATAATTCCTTATATTGATTGTTGAGTCTCAGGATGTTTAAAGTTTGAATTTTCAAAGTTTCGGTGATAATAGGTAAAAGATTTTTTATAAGTTAATTAATCATGTTTAATAAGACTGAAGTTAAATGTTGCATGTATAGATATTTTCAACTTCGTTTGAAAGTTAGTTTGAAGGATATGTTCAAACTTCTGTCCAAAAGCCTTCAAGTTGAAGAAGATAACACAAAATATTTATACTGTTTCGCACTTATCAACCAATTGTGCCATGTCTAATACTTGGCATAATTAGAATTTTTCCACTATTATTTGAAGAATACAAGTATTCTTTATACGAACCTATTCAAGCTCATATACAAACAAGTATTCTTCGCTCATTTTGCATCCTCATGCTCAAACATTCAACAAAGTAAGCTGAAAAGTGTTTAGGTTACACTTTCTGTGTTTGGACACTAAGTGCGGGTTGATATACAATGAAATACAAGGGATAATGAGTTTATAAATTGAACAAATTGTTCAGAAAGAAACTTTACAAAAATAAAAGAATAAGACAAAGAAAACTTGAGAGCTTGTATGACCAGAGTTTCAGTTTCGTTCACAAGGTCTCTTCTTCTTTAGATCTTCTATTCTTCTTTTTATAACCCCTACGAAGTGCTAATGTTGATAGATGAAATCTGAATATTCTTTATTAGCATTTCATGCATTGAGTCACTAGTCTGAAATACAACTAGTTGATACGCTTTTTTGACAAAGGCATAGTGACTTTTCTGTAGAACAATTGTCCTTTAGTTTACTTTTTTCTGTTTTATACCAACTGCTGCATTGTTGCTTCAAAAAGTTAGCTTTTTCCTTTCCTAAAAAGTGCACAAGAAGTATTGTGCTTGTACTGTAACTTTGTCTAAGGTTGACTTTGAGAAATTTGAATTCGTTTAAACCTTTATTAGGTCTCCAAACATAGAAATCTTCAATCTTTAAGATATACGCTTCAGACATATTTTAGTGACTAGCCCTCAGACCAATACTAGAAGTTGTTTCTTAAGACACACTTCAGATGAAGTTTTAAGAGCTATTATTGCAACATTTAACTTTATACTATAGTTAAATATGATTAATTTTCTTATTGAAATTCCTCTAAATGTTATCATCAAAATTTAGGATTCTGGACTTTGAATGTCCTAACTTAACATAGAACTCTGAGAATGAATCATTATATAGGTTGTCTCCTATATGGTGATGGTTGTGCTAGTAATGAATAAGATGACTATAGTAATAATACTCCATTTTTTCAATTCCTTTTACCTCGTAGATGAAATAAAGAAATAAAGAGCAAGTGCAATAATCAATAAGAAAATTACTAACATAATGAATAATTATTTAAAAGATTATAATATTTACATTTTAATGCCTTTTCTCCCTTACTTGTGAACAAAAATTAAGAGTTGATATTAGATTTTGTAAGGTGAGATAACTAGAATTTAGTAGGAAAATAATAGATCAAGAAGATGCTTTGATTTACAAGAGTAAATGATTAAAGACATAAACATGTGTTAGGGTATCGAGGGAATGCAATTCAAAATTGTGTTAATGAGCAATAAAGGACAACTATAAACTTAACACCACATCTTCATCCAAAACTTTAAGATATTATGTATATGAGTCTATTCTCTTATATTATATTTTATTTATCACAATCCTATATAATGTGGGACTTTTACCACTCACACTTGGATATTTATAATTTCCCTCACCATATTACCATTACTTTTCACATCATGCTTATATAAACTTCTATCTCAAATACTTAGGTCACTACTCCCCCTTGAGTCAAAGACTTCTTTAGTATTTATGATCTCGCAACATTCATCTTTAGATACTTGACTGACCAAACTGAATCATCAACTCTAATATTACTTGTTAGGGTTAACGCGAGACCAAAGCATGCATGAGGGCTGCAACATTTGGCGAAACAACTATCAATAAGAGTGAACATGAAACCACATTTTCACACAAAATCTTAAGGCATCAAGTATATAGGTTTGTTATCTTATGTTATTTTCATTTATCTCATTCTTAATAATGTATACTTTACCACTTACACTTGGATTTTCAACTATATGGGAGTAAATTGATTTATAAAGAACAACATTATTTATTCACTCTTTGCTTTGAACAAGGTCTATTTCTTTGTTTCTTCTTTTGAAGAAATAATTTATATCTCTTACTATAATTTTTCCCTTTCTACAATGTGCTAAGTAAAAAATAATAATGGAAGGATGAGGAGAAAAAAAAAATAAGTAAATTTAAATCTTTTCAAAGAAAATGTATCAACTAGTTTTTTTTTTTTGCAATGTATAATCCAATTTTATGTTTATTATAATCTGAAAAAAAAAAAAGGAATGAAAGAAAGCAACCAAAGCGAAAAAAATAGAACTTGTCATATAATTTCCATTAATGTAAAATCTAAACTAATGTGAATTGTGAAAGGAATAAAAAGAGAATAAATAATAAGTCATGAGATAAAATGGAAAAAGGAACAAAGAAAGAAAAACTCTTCTAATATGATTGGTTTTGAAACTTGAAGAGTGGATAATATCCATTAATGGATAAAGGTCAAAAATCATTATTTTGCATCTATTTATATACAAGATTTTCATATATTAGTTCATTGCTAGGTGTTCACACTTGTCCTATTGACTAAACCCAATCTATCCTATTCAGATTGGGTTTGACTTTGTCCCATAAAATAGTAGGCCATAGAAAATCTTATTTAATAACGCAACATCAGGTTGTGGACTGGTCCAAGTCAACCGTCGGGTTACTTGGTGTAACATGCGTGCACGTACACACACAAGACATTTATTATGTAAATCCTAATCTCATTTTATCATTTGGGGTTTTCGATTTCAATATTGTTCTATAATTTTTGAAAAAACATTCCACTTATAAAGGTAGTAGTGAATTATTACCATTTTCTCTAGTAATGTCTTAAAATTAAAAGGGAGTAAAAAAATATTGCAAATATTAAGGATGTATATCATACATTCGTTAATTATATGAACAATTTTCTTTCAACCATTGTTAGTTGATCAATTAAAGATTCTATTTAACTTATACTTTGGGTTAACCTTGTCTCATGCTACTTTAATTTAGTTTTAATTAGACTTATTTATCATTAAGTTTCTTTGGGAATATGGTTAGGTTCGGATCTAAAGAATTGGTTAGACCAAATTTAGAGTGAGGGGTAAGGAAAATTCATTCTCATTCATTCCATGAACAAACCTTTTTGTAGTGATTCTTCAATATATATAGTTTATCATGGTTGATTGATTTAACATTTTTATCAATTCTCTATTATAAATTTGAGATCACACATTGTAATATGAGACACTCACTCACCCTACTCTCCTTCTTTATGACTTTTAACATTCTCCCTCTTCCCCCATTTCATGATGAACTCCACAACAACTTGTGAGATTGAGATTCTCCCTCTTAATCCATAATGCTAACATTTTCTCTTGTCTTTCTTCATATGTGAATTTTAAAATGCTAATATATGTTAGTACTTAATTTTGAAACTTAATTATTAAGATTCAAAAACTTATACAATCCATTTCTATTATAATCCTTATTTTAATATAAATCTTGATTTTTATATTTATGAATATTTAATTATTTAATTATAACTTATTATCAAATAATAATGTAAATTATATTTAATAGTAAAGTGTAAATTATTATTACAAATTAAAATTGAACAATTATCCAAAATTATTCCAATTATGATTTTTAGATTTAAAGATATTGATTTATTATGAATTTAATTTTAATTATAAAAAAATCTTTATTCACGTATTGTACATGTTAACATATTGGTTTTAAAAAATTACTTTCACATAAAAGAAAATACAACGCATGCTTGTGTATCAAACTTCTACGTATTGGTTTTAAAAAAAATTACTTTCACATAAAAGAAAATATATAGAACACATGCTTGTGTATCAAACTTCTACATGCACGTATGATAAAGCATTAACATGACTTATATCAAACGTAATCAAAGGATCTTGCGCATCACATCTTTTATGCCCTGTTACCATTAATTTAGAATTATATATTTTTTTAATTCATTTGTATGAAATCACCGGAAATTGAGGGAAGAGAATTCCTAAGGGAAGAGAATTTCTAAGGAAATACTAATATTAACAAATGAAGTCATTCTTTAACTTCAAAAATATATTTATATTTTTAGTTTTGTGAATGAAAAAAAGAGGTGTTTGATGAATTTTATTTCAATTTGACTTCAAATAATTGAGACCTAATATGAGTTTTAGATATTGAAAAACTTATCCCAAAAATATATTTACATGTAAATATCATACTTATCTTTAGTGCTGGAACGAAGAAGAAGAGATTTTAAAAATAATACTTCTCTCAAAATTGATATGTATGGTTTAGTCAACTAGAATTATGTATATGGTTTAGTAAAACAAAAAAAAACGGATTCCCATTTTAAGAAATATCTCTAAATTTACTCGGTCAAGAGAATAGTCCAAGTCAGGAGAATAATCCGAATGAAGAGACATTGGTCTGGCCGGCCAGGAAAATAATTCGGCCGAATGAAGAGGTTGGTCCGGCCGGTAAGGAAAATAATCCGAATTGATATCCATTGGTCAGGTTGGCCAAGAGAATATTCCGGATGAAATTCCCTGTCTTGTCTTACATTCGGTTGAAGAATGCATCCGGCCAAGGATTTCATCTGACCAGACCAATAATTCGGCTGAAGATAGCATCCGAGTTAAGATTGCATTCGACCAAATCAATAATCTCCATGCTCTTCCTATGTACGCTATCCAGGTTTTCACACCTCGGATTTAGGAGTATAACATGCTCTTCCCATGTGTGCTATCCGAGTTTTCATACCTCGGATTTAGGAGTAAAATTTCATCTAAGTTTATGAACCTAAATTTTTGTTTTATTTCGTGTCCCTCTTCCCCTATATAGGCCATCATCTCTCTCCCTATCAAAAGAACCAAATAGCAGAAGTCGATTAGGGTAGTTAAATAAAATCCACAAAGAGAAGAAAAAACAAAGAGAACATAATAAAGTAAGAGAGTGAGAGATTACATGATGTAAATAAATAAAAGAAAAAGGAACATATTAAATGGAAAATTGAGAGAGGCATTATGTGAGAACCTGTAACTGCGTTGTCGCGCATTACACAGGTCGTTGTCACGAGGCCAATATCAATACAATCGTCACAGACCCTTCCTCGCCCAAAGCAGCAACAGCTTACGCTACTCCCTCCTCCATCATTAGAACACGATAAGTTGTTCAAAATGGTCTTTTGTGTGCTATCGCACCACCCCGCTTTGAAGCGTCCTTGGTACCGTAAAATGCACCTGAGCGGGGCTCAAACAGAGTCCCTCCTGCGAGTGACTCACTGTTAAGTGAAGATTGATGGTGGAGTGGATTGCGCGATCCTGCGCGGTGGCTAGGAATCGAGCTCTTGGTCAAGGAAAGATTGATTGCAACTTGGCTTGGTGGTCATGGTATATGGGTTGAATGGATGCCTAATGGTGCCATGGTGGTGCTCTCTTGGAAAAGTGAAAAAATGATATAGGCCAATGAAATGTTCAATTGAATATTTTCAACCAAAAACTCATGCCTAGGCTATCCGAGCATTAGAGTACAACTTTTACCTTTGCTACCCACATAGCCAATAAGCTATCAACACCTCATGTTATCGATCGGTACAAACAAAAATACCCACAACCAAGGAATCATGTCTCCCAGTTTAACAACACCATTGATCAACACAACAAAAAGTCCAAAATATTCAAAGCAATATAACAACACATTAAAAAATCTAAAAAAAAAAGATTGTGAATAGTGCAAAAGGCAAGGATAGGAGATCCATGGTTAAGTTATAAATACATGTACATGTATAATAAATTATTATTATTAAAATTTCAATCATTATTTTTTTAGATTAATGATTATAATTTTACACTTTATTCACAAAAGGTAATTTTCTTTTTGGAAGAAAAATGCTATGATGATTGACTTAATGGGCAATATGGTATATAGGTGGAAATCGTAGTTTTTAATTTTTAATTTTAAAATAACATGTGAATGAGAAGGCCCTTTAGCATCACATGGACCTCTCTGTGTTCAAGGGAGTTACTTTTAACGCCCCCTTTTTGCTATTCGCACCCCCAATAATGTTTGTAACTTTTAAATTTCCTACTCTACCCCTCCCTATCCCATCTCCACCACCTCCACCTCCCAACACCCCCATAACTTTATTACATTTTTTTTCTTTAAAAAACATTTCCGGAAATTAATTTCCGGAAGTTTCCAACAAAAAAATATCTTCCGGAAGTATATT
The DNA here is from genome assembly GCA_026901365.1 of Sesbania bispinosa. NCBI lineage: Eukaryota > Viridiplantae > Streptophyta > Magnoliopsida > Fabales > Fabaceae > Sesbania > Sesbania bispinosa. The sequence goes on along the minus strand of QLOH01000518.1, from coordinate 468,556 downwards.
TCTGGAAACAAATTCGCTTATGGACGTATATTTCCGGAAAAACATATTTTTTTACAAGCGTCACTTTTAGAGACGGAATAGAATCTGTCTCTAACTCAGAGACAAAATTTTCCCAAATCAGAGACAGAATTTTCCCAAAATTCCGTCTCTGATTTAGAGACGAAACTTAGAGACGGATTCTGTTCCGTCTCTAAAAGTGACGCTTGTAAAAAAATATTTTTCCAGAAATGTCCAGAAATATACATCTGGAAGCGAATTTTTTTCTAGAGATTTCCGGAAATATACTTCCGGAAATGTTTTTTGAAGAGAAAAAAATGTAATAGAGTTATGGGGGTGTTGGGAGGTGGAGTGGGTTGGGGAGGTGGTGGTGGTGGTGGAGAAGGTGGGGTAGGGAGGGGTAGAGTAGGAAATTTAAAAGATACAAATATTATTGGGGGTGCGAATAGCAAAAAGGAGGCGTTAAAAGGAACTCCCGTTCAACGCCCATAATGCCTGAGTTATTGTTCACATGGAGTTGTTAAGATGCTTTGAGAATTACGTGCCCTTATCAATAGACCCGCTTTTAAGGCCTATACACCCGTTGAAAAAAAAAAATGGCCTATAGAAATGGGCTAATATGGCATAAAGGTATTCAGTTGCTTGGAAAACCATATTCATCATCATCTTTCCTTTGAAAATGAGAAAATTAATAAAATTGTCCTTATGTTTTTGTTTTTGTGACTAAATTGTCCTTATGTTAAATCTTAAGATATGTATTTTGATCTTTTTATTTTTGTTAACGTGGTAAAAGTTTGGAGTGGAAATTTCAAAATATTGGTCAAACTATCTATATACATTATTAACCAGTTGTTAAAATCAATTAATCACTTAAGTTAACATATTATTTATAGTTAGATAAAATTAATTTTAAAAAGAATGATTGAAAATAAAATATGCATGACATGTATATAGTTTTCTTTAAAATATACCATACTCTTAATCAATTTAAAATTATAAAATTGACAAGTATATAAAGAGGAGAGAGATAAAAATAATAATTAAATAGAATTGAGAGAAATTGAAAAAGTAATAAATGATGTGAATTGTGATGAGAAAAAATAGAAATGAAGAATTAACCTGGAAAACGAGCTATAAAATATAGGAATGTGAAAAAGATCAAAATTGCTAAGAAGTATTAAACATGAATATCTCTTTAATTATTGACAACTTGACGCTATAAAGACAATGTTAGTTTAAAAGAAAAAGACAATGTTAGTTTAGACAATACATCCTTACCTAAATACGCATGACAATTGCTCTTCTTTTTTTTTTAAAAAAAAAGACCTACCATTGCTTTTATGATCTTTATTTTTTTATCAATAATTTTGGTCTTTGACTGATAAGGGCACATGCATTGGTGAATAAAAATTTAGCAGAGGAGGGGATGGTACCCCAGTGGGAAAGTCTTCGGGTTCAAAGAGCAGGTACTTACATTTACAACGTCTCAAGAAGACGAGTGGGGATTCGAGCTGTTAGATCCGGGACCCTGTCTTGTTCCACTCGACCAACCTCTTGGGGTTTACCATAGGCATATTTGTTGATTTAGCCATTGGGTTGAGGTGGTGGTTAGGTAAAACGCGTGATAGATCCATGATATTCAAACCTCTGACCTTAACGATAAAGTTCGTCTGGGATTACAGTCCACTTCCATTGCAACTTTTGGATCAATATATACCGGGCATATGGCCGGTGAATAGATTATATTATAGGCTGCTAAATTCCTGATGTCAATTTGACTTTTGCGGCATATCAGTATCATGAGTAAAATTTGCATGAATAATAGTGATTATTACACATAATTAATCTAATTCTAAAATATATTAATTTTATAATAATAACAATACATCAAACTTCATATTAATTTTTTTAAAAAAATTTAATCACTATACATCGTGAGTATAAAAAAAATTCAATAATATACTGTCATATTATTTAATAAATTTAATGATACATGAAATATCATATTCGTTAAATGATATGATAATACATAATTAGATGTTTGTGTAATTTTTTTTACACTAACAATATATAGTAATTAAAGTCTTTTCTTAATATAATTTTAAACTTCAATTAGTTGTATCCCAATAAACATAGCTCACGAAATTAACAATTATCCATCATGCATATATATACACATGAGTTACGTATGACTCAAACCCCACGTCAAGTTTAGTGTCCATTATATCATTTCCACTATGAGAAGGAGCAGTAGCACTAACCATAATTTAAAACCAATATCTCAAGCACTATTGATTTTTTTATATCATTATGCTTTCCATGGCATTGCATTCTCTTATAGAAGAGTCCATTATAAGAAGGCATCTCATTTAATTCGGAGTTACCAAAACCAACCCCTAAAGGCCAAAGCTTCTTCAATGGCTGTTTATTTGGACACCATATTGGTCCCTTTGAGTCTTTTCATTACAATAGGTTACCATGCCTATCTCTGCCACACCATCAAAAACAAACCTTCACGCACAACTTATGGAATCAATAAGCTTAGGAGGACAGCTTGGGGTCTCAATTTAAATCAGGTAGTTAATTTAATTAAGGGTCTTGCTAAGGACTGCCTTAGGGTGGATCCCTGTATAGAAGTTTTTTTATTGGAAATCACAACATTAGTTACATAATGTTACACATTCCAATAAAATTTTTTTATATTTGGTTCCTTAACAAGTGCCCTAAAAGCACTCGTTAGCATTTTCCTTTAATTAATTGCATGTATCAATCATCAATTGCACATGTTTATTCATTAGGAGCTTCAATTTTGCTTAGATTTTTGCCTTGTTATGGTGCAGGGTGATGATAAGAAAGCTATGTTGACTACACAATCCTTGAGGAATACTCTTATGATAACCATACTCATAGCAACTATAACTATTCTTTTTAACTTGGCTCTGGCAGCTCTTACCAATAACACCTACAATGCTAGCCATCTCTTTAGCAGTGGATTTTTTGGGTCAAAATCAGATAAAATCTTTGTCTTGAAATATGGCTCTGCATCAATTTGTTTGTTGATTAGCTTCTTATGCAGCTCCATGGCCATAGGATTTCTGATTGATGCCAATTTTCTGATGAATACTTATGGGGAGTTCTTGTCTGGGGTTTACACACAAAGTATATTAGAAAGAGGGTTCATGTTAGCACTTGTTGGCAATAGGGTGTTCTGTGTTGCTGTTCCTATGATGCTATGGATGCTGGGTCCAGTGCCAGTATTTTTAGCCTCCTTGGCGTTGGTTTTTGTGTTGCATGAGTTTGATTTTGTCTCAAAATTTCCACACAAGCATGAACTATGTATCACTGTAAAATAGCCTAGCAAGAGCATCATGTACACGGTACACCCTTGAGAAGTTTATTGTCATAAAATTGAGTTGAAATTTGAAATGTTTGAGCAACTTCTTCTATCAATTGTCCAATATGTGAAAGGGGATTGGGAATAATTACTTGTAGTTTCTTTTTTCCCCCTTTTTTGGGGGGTATGGTGGGGGTAGTAAAGAGAGATTTTGCTCTAATTAGAGCCATGATCAGTTTGGGCCTATATGAAGATTTGTAAATAATTTATGTGGACTTGCTTTTCACACCCCATTTCTGCTTCTCGCACCCTTTTAAAAAGTGATTTTCCAAACACACCGTCTATTGATGATAAAGGGGTACTAATTAGGACGGCCCAAAAATAGCAAGTCATGCGGGCTAACCTCCATCTCCATGGCTCCCTATTTGTGTGTGTGTATTTTTTTTATTTGATCATGTGATGAATTAGTTGACCAAAAAAAAAAGATCGTATGATGAATTCATACTTACATAATTGTGGAGTCAAACCTCAAACTAGAAGTAGTAATTAGATAAAATCCTTTCTTAGTTTACGAATCTATATATCTATATCTATCTATATATATCTATTACAAAATCAACCCCCTGTCACGTGTTAGATTTTGGGGAGATTTTTTCCCGCCGAATCCAATTCCCTTTTTTTTTTTACTAAAACACAGGAACATTGTTCCCTTTTTTTCTTTATTAATTTTTTTCTCCAACAAAATGATTTTTTTATAGCCCAACCATGATGTGGATGTTCCCGACTCGGACAGTATTGCCTCACGTGGAGGATACCTATGGTTAAACAAAAAAATGTATATACTCCACGGGACACATTCCTCCTTCGATCGTTTTCTTTCCTTTTTTGCTTTCTTATCACATATTCATTTTTTTATCATTCTTATATTAAAATATTTCCTCTCATTATTCGTTCCTATTAATATGTTTGATTACAAGAGTGTTGTTTTTATAAATCACGAGTATCCTCCACAGGGTAGTTGTGCTCTTACTAACTGATTTCTTTCTTCCCCTTTTACCATACTTTAATTTTCTTTTTTTATTATTATATTAAAACAATTTATCTCATTACTCATCCATACTTTTTTGTATCATTATATAATTTATTTCTCTATTTTATTCATTAATGTTTTCATTTATTTATTATCCCTCTTATCTATTCTATTTATTTTTTTAAACACGAGAACAACCGTTCCCTTTTCTTTCTTTCTTTCTTTCTTTTTTCCTTTTTAAAATTTTCTCTCCAACAAAAGATTTTTTCTTTTTCTTACTCTTTAAATTCTTTTATTATTTAAGATGTCATTTTTTTTCACTTTTTCAACATATCATTTATCTCATTATTTTATTCATTAATAATTTAATCTATTATCTCTCTTATCTATTCAATCTATATTAAAATTGTTTCCCATGTGTCATGCTTTCTCACTTACATTCTTTTAGTTTTTTCATTATCATTTTAATAAAGTGATTTTTTTATAAAGCACATGTATATACTCCACAGGACACATTCCTCCTTCGACCGTTTTCTTTCTTTTTTGCTTTCTTATCACATATTCATTTTTTTTATCATTCTTAAATTAAAATATTTTCTATCATTATTCGTTCCTATTAATATGTTTAATTACAAGAGTGTTGTTTTTATAAATCACGAGTATCCTCCACAGGTCACTGATTATCTCTCCAATCTATTCTATTTATCTGTTTATTCTCTATCCTAAAATTGTTCTCCCAATACACGTGTCACTGATTCTCAATTTCAGTAAAATGATTCTTTTTATGAAGGCCATGTATCTTCCACAGGAGGTAGTCATTTCCTGTCCTTTTCTTTTTCTCTTTTTTTATCATACATTCATTTTCTTTTTTAGTTTTATTATATAAAAATACTTTCTCTCATTACCCGTTTCTATAAATATGTTTCATTACAAGAGTGCTTACTTTTTTAAATTCTTTTGTTATTTACGATGTTAATTTTTTTTCACTTTTCCAGTATATCATTTGTGTGCATGTGGGGTATGGGTATGTTCTAATATTATATCTCACGCACCGTAAGTTTCGAGATTGTTTTTCACTATTCATCTTGAGTCTCTATTGGCCATCCCCCTAAAATGAAATTTTATTTCCATGTTGGATATTCCATTCATTCCTAAGGATCTACCGCATTACCCACACCCAGGTGCCGAAGGACATGAGCTGTCCATTTTCACGGTTACGCATTTCGCAAGGGGGCAGCCTAATTTTTGGGACGCCTTTCCACTATTCATGCGAGGTCTCATATGTGTGCATCACGCGCGAGTAGGCTGTGAGGGCATGAGCTGGTTGATGGGTGTTACTTCAATCATTTTAGTTGCTTCTATCATTTATATTCAATCGGTTGATTTTTTTGTTGGACACACAATGTCAGCCAAAGACCTTGAGAATATGTGTTTAATTGAAGTTGAGCAGATGTTGTTGTTGGATGGGAAATCACTAAAGGATTACCATGATATGCCATTTGTTGATTTGAACTCCACAAATATCGTTGGAAATGCCTTAATCATGAATGAACTCAACTATAATGACGCTGAGATGAGTAGATTGAATGACGAACATGTTCACCTATTTAACCCAAATTAGCGGGTTGTTTACAGTGAAGTTGTTACAGCTGTAAATGAAAATGCAGGGGGGTTCTTCTTTGTGTACGGTCATGGTGGGACTTGTAAGACATTTTTGTGGCAAACATTGTCATATAAGTTGCGATAAGAGAAAAAAATGTCCTGAACGTTGCATTGAGTGGTATTGCATCTTTATTATTGCCTGGTGGAAGGACTGCTCATTCACCTTTTTGTATACCCCTCACATTAAATGAGAATTCATGTTGCGCAATCCACCAGGGCAGTGCAAAGGCTGAATTGCTTCAAAGGACTAGCCTTATAATATGGGATGAATCTCCTATGATCAATCGTTTGGCTTTTGAAGCACTTGATCGAACATTGAAAGATATCATGAGATTTAGTATCCCTAATAGTTTAGCCAAGCCTTTTGGGGGGTAAAGGTTTTGTGTTGGGTGGGGATTTTAGGCAAATCTTGCCTATTGTGCCTTGTGGTAGTAGGGCTGGCATTGTTATGGCTACAATTAATTCATCAGTTTTATGGAAAAATTGCAAGGTTTTGAAGCTAAAAATGAACATGAGACTTCAGTGTTTAGCACCCGATCAATCACGCGAAGAACTCCGTGAATTTGCCGATTGGATCCTTGCAATTGGTGAAGGCAATGCTGGGATTGATAATGACGGGATCGGGACTGTCAATATCTCGACAGATTTATTTTTATTATTTTATTAAAAATATTTAATAATATACATAAAAATCAGCATCACTCGCACCCGTGCATCCGCACGGGTAACTTGCTAGTTTTGAATCCCTAAAGTTTAGTTGGACTCAAAGACCGGAAACCCTCCTAAGAGTTTCCTTTTCTTTTTTCCTTCCATACATAAAGATTCAAGTATCAAAATTAATACCACATACATACAAGAATAAGAGACCTTTTTATTAGGATCAACACATACATGGCCGCCGCTTTAGGCCCTAAAAAATGCCCTTATTATTTGGCTTAAAATTATATTTATTATTAATATTTTGAAAAAAATAGCTAGTAATTATTTAGAAAATAATATTAAATCATTAAGAGTAATTAAGTTTTTTTCTTAAAAAAAGCCTCATTTTATCATATTTCTCTCTCGTCTCATAAATAATAATTATTAATAATTGATTCTATCCATGTTTAATACTCCCTCTGTTCCTATATATAAGAAACAAAAATGAAATTTTTTGTTTCTATATATAAGAAACATAGTACTATTTTTAGTTGCATTAATTGCTAAATACCTTATATGTCCTTAATTTATTGTGAGTAGTTAAAGAGGGACTCACTCATTTAGTCATTTAATACTAAGGGTATTTTTGAGAAAAAATTAAAATCATGGCATTATTAATTACCACTAACATATTCCAATGCATTTCCTTGGTCTTGATGATTTTAGTCAAATGTTTCTTATATATTGGAACGGAGGGAGTATTAATTTGTCTTTTCACTTACTTTATTTCATTTTTTGTAACTTTTCTTCTTCTCGTTGTGCTATGTTTAGAGTCGGCAAAATGAGCTAAAACAACCGGCCCGACCCGCAAAACCCGCAAAAATGTAGGGCACATGCACTTATTTTAGAAGCCCAAATAATTCCTGGGCTTTTTAGTCCATCTCGATAAAACTCGCTACCCACATCAAGCCGAGTAGCCCGAATTGACAACTCTAGCTATATTACTATTGTCTATTCTCTCTTACTCTCTCTCTCTAAGAGATTTATCCTTTAGTGACTATATATAAATATATAAATAAGCATGTCTCTTTACTTGGTTAGACTCTCTTCTCTTGTATCAGTGTGAGTAGATTTATTTATCTAAAAAATAATTATATTGGAGAAAAAAATTTATTATATTTTCTGAAAAGGTAATTATTTTTTTTCAAATATTATCCTAACAAACATGCATTAATATATTGAATAAAAAATGCCTCATAATAAAATTCGCTTTAGGGTTTGACATATCTTTCTCATACACAAACTAAAAAAAGGGGCATACATTTTTGTAAATTATCCAAGCCTCCAATTGCACAGTGTAGTTCTTACCTTTAATGCTCCTTTTTTTATTGATTTAATAATTTCAGACATTAACTCCCTTAAATCAAATTTATCTTCTATTTTCAATTTTTCATGTACCGGAGATTAAAAAATGTTAATATTTTTTTCTTGTAAATAACAAAGAGGTAAATGCAAGCTGCTATAGGATCAATATTGTTGAGTCTCAAAATGTTATTAAGTAATTAATAATGTTTTAGTCTCATAATCCTGAGTTTAATGAATAACAAATTTGGTTAAAGTTTCCTGAAAGAAGGAACAAATTCTCTTAAAGGCCTTTTCTGTGTTTCAGCAACCTTCTGAAGGAGCAACTCTCTGAAGTTATGCAACCCTCTGATGTGGTGCAACCTTCTGAAGGAGAGGAACCCGTTGATGGATCAGGTCCTGCTGAAGCCAGTGAACTCTCTGAAGTTGAGAAACGTCGTACTGAGTTTTGGTATCTTCTTTGAAATGAGTTTCTTGATGATCCCTTTTTGAAGACTCAACTCTTTCATAGCTTTCTGCCAGCTGTCTGCACATCCCTCTTTCTAGAAAGGCAAAACAGAAGTTTTTTGGCATATTTCAAATCACTGTTCACCAAAAAGGTAGTTCCTGCTGCAAAAGTACACTTTGCTCAGAAAAGTAGAGTCAGCGTTGTCACCTACTCCTGCTGCTACAAGCTATTAGAAGATTGTGTCTCAACGGGAAGAAGGCTATTTCACAACGGGATTTTAAGAGAAGTCTAACCGGTCTAAAGATCCTTCTCTCTGTAAATACAAGACTTCATGCAAAGAAGAAACAGAGAACACGTGAACTTGCTGAAGTGCTGCAAAACTTTCTCTGTTAAATATTTTCATTCATTTCATTTGTACACTATTTTCATATCCTGAGTTATACTCATTAGCTTGTACATTTTACCCAATTTAGGCTTTAAACTTGTGTAGTTTCAAAGCTTAAGCAATCTCTTTTCATAAACAGTTTTCTGTTTGAGCCTGAAGAGGCTTGGTGTTTAAACAATACTTGGTTTAGAGCCTGGCGAGGCTTGGTCGGAAACAATACTTGTTATATAGAGCCTGAAGAGGCTTGACTGTAAAAGAATACCTGTATCTATTCAGATAGTGGAAATCCATAGCCTGTTGGCTATGGGACTGAACGTAGCTCACAGTGGAACTGAGTGAACCAGTATAAATCTTTGGCTAAGTCTTCTCTTACCTTTATCTCTTTATATTTGGTTTATACTAACTTGAGGGGTTCTGAGTACTTTGTTTTATAACGTTGAAACTGAAAAACAAGTTTGTAAAATTGTTTTATTGAACCTGCTGAAGTAACTTCAGCAAGTATTTAACTCCCAGTTTCAGCAAGTTGCTCAAATATCTTTGTGAAAAGTCTTTCTTGTTAAAGGTTTTCCAAAATCAGTCTGAAAATTATAAAACGCTATTCAACCCCCCTTCTAGTGTTTCCTGTGGTTTCTACAGTTTGTATCAGAGCTCAACCTCGGGTTGAGCATCTAACAGTGCTGAGGAAGATGATCCTAGATGGAAACCTCAACAAGAATCCTTCACTACATTGCAGAAGGTGCCTCTGTCTCAAGGCCCCCAGCTTTTAATGGTACAAATTACCATTATTGGAGAGACCGTATGAAGTTGTTCATTGAGAGCAGCAACATAGATTTCTGGGATGTAGTCACTGATGGTGATTACTCCCCTACATATGGTGGTGTGCCTTTACCTAAAGCAGAATGGACTGGTGAGCAGAAAGCCCGTGTTCAGCTCAATGCAAAAGCAAAACTCTACTTAGTTTGCTCCTTGAGTAAATCTGAGTATGAGAATGTGCATGGATGCTCTTTAGCCAAGGAGATATGGGATACTTTGGCATAAGCCCATGAAGGGACTGACAATTTCAAACAATCTAAGATCAACATGCTTGTTCATCGATATGAGATGTTCAAGATGCAAGAGTTTGAAACCATTGATCAAATGTTTGGGAGGTTTCAAACCATAACTAATGGACTGAAGTCTTTATGAAGAACCTTTGATTCTGGTGATAACAATCGCAAGATTCTAAGGAGTTTACCAAAGGCTTGGAGGCCCAAAGTTACTGTTCATTCAAGAGGCTAAAGACCTCAATACATTAAGAATGGAGGAACTCTTGGGATCTCTCAAAGTTCATGAGTTAGAACTTGATGAATATGCTCCTAAGAAGAAGTCACTGGCTCTGAATGCCAAGTCCAAGCTGCTGAAGCATGGGCCACATAAAGCCATGAAAGCCGTGGAGACTTCAGAAGGTAGTGAAGATTTTGAAGTAAGCTATGAGGATGATGATGATCTGGCCCTTCTGAGCAGGAAGATCAAAAGGATGCTTCAGAAGAATGGAAAGTTCAGAAAACACTCATCCTATGAAACCAAAATGGGTAAGTCAGGTAAGGAATCATTTTCTACTAAGAAAATTATTTGTTATGAATGCAAGCAGCCAGGTCATATGAAGGTTGATTGTCCCAAACTGAAGAAACCCTCTTTTAAGAAGAAAAAGTTCTTTAAGAAGAAAAAGGGTTTGATGGCTACATGGGAGGACCTGGATGATTCGACTTTAGAATATGAAGATGAATCTGCTGAAGAGGCCAACTTATGTCTGATGGCAAGCCTACCCTCTTTAGACAGCTCTGAGTCAGAGGTAATCCCTCAAACCTTGCAAGACATGTATGATGATTTGCTGGAAAGTTCTAAGGAGCTTTTCCAAGAGTACAAAGATTTGTCTAGAGCTTATACTGAAGTTGCAAATAAAAATGAAGCTCTTGAGACTGAAAATCTTTTACTCAAGGAAAAACTCCTGAACTCTGAAGCTAGTAGTTCAGAAGGTTTGATTAAAGAAAATAAAAATCTTAAGAAGCAAGTTGCTGAACTTACTAAGGACCTTGCTAACTTTGTTAATGGAACTGAGAATCTTAACAGAATGTTGGGTGTTTAGAAAAACTCCAAAAACAAAGGTGGCTTGGGATATTCAGACAGTGAACCATCACATGATTCAAATTTTAAACCTGCTAATAAAGCTAAGAAAGGTAGAGGATGCTCACATTGTGGGAAGCCTAGACATAATGTGTCTCAGTGCAAGCACAAGAAAAAGGGGCAAACCTATTTCTAACAAGAGAGGACCCAAAAAGATGTGGGTACCTAAGTCTCTGATTGTTCCTATTGCAGATGTGTTTAATAGGACAAAGGAGACACTACAAATGGTACCTGGACAGTGGCTGCTCACGACACATGACAGGAGAAAGGTCTTTGATCCAAAACCTTAGACCTAAATATGGTGGAGTGGTCACCTTTGGAGGGAATCAGAAAGGAAAGATCACTGATATTGGTTCAGTAGGTATATCCCCCCTTGTCGCGACCAGGGCCACAACTGGGTCGGCGAGCCCGTGAGAGAAAATATTGAAAAATGAAATGATATTTTGGGGAGTCGCCACCAATTTATTTGGTTTGGGGAAATTGGAAAACCCGAAAATGATTTAAAATTGAAAACCAGTCTACGAACAAGAGATCCGAATTCGGGAGTCGGTTATGTGTAGGGAAGGTGTTAGCACCCTACAACATCCGTTAAAAACGGTTACCTTTAATTAATTGTGCAAAATTTATTAACTCTTGAAAATGTTTATTTTACCCCTCAAAAAGAAAATTTATTTACATTCTTTAAATTACAGAATGATGAGAAAAAAAATTAATTTGAAATCGATGGGACAAAAATGTTGAAAATTTTATTTTGGCTCGACGGGGAAATCCCGCTCCTACGTATCCCCAGGTGCAATGGAGAAATCAAAGCCACGTAGTTCTAAAAATATGTTTGAAAAAGTTTGGTTTTAAGTTTAAAAAGATATTGATTGATTTTTTTATTTATTTTTTTTGAAAACAGGAAAGAAAAATGGGGAAATTGATTTTGAAAATGTTTTCATTTTAAGGAAAAAGAATTTGGGTTCAAGTTAGTAAATGACTATACTATGAACCCCAAAAAACGTCATTGATAGAAATGCTATTCAATAGACGTCATTTATTTCGAGAAAATTTATTTTGAAAAAGATTTGATTTTAAGCGCATTAGTAAATGACTATACTCAATATTTTCTGATAACGTTATTGATAGAAATGCTATTCAAATAACGTCATTCATTATTGTGTAAATTTGATTTAATTTTGAAAATAATTTTGCAATTGCACATGTTACTGAGTTAGCAAAAGGCTATACTCAATAAATTAATTCAAATTACGTTAAACGATAGAAATGCTATTCGATTAACGTAATGGATTTGCGAACAAATTTATTTTGAAAGAAATTTTCTTTATTTTCAAAAACTCAAGCTATCGAGTTAGCAAGTGACTATACTCAATAGTTTTATAATTTAAATGACGTTAAAGGATAGAAATGCTATTCCATTAACGTAATTGATTTGATAAATGAATTTAATTTTCCAAGAATATTTTTCTTATTTACAAAATGATCCGAATACCGAGTTAGTAAATGACTATACTCGATAATTCTTTTTTGAACGACGTTAAAGGATAGAAATGCTATTCCGTTAACGTAATGGGTTTGATGAACCAATTTATTTAAAAAAAAATTCTTATTTACAAACGGGCAAACCATTGAGCTAGTAAATGACTATGCTCAATTATTTTATTTGAATGACGTTAAAAGATAGAAATGCTATTCTATTAACGTCAAGAAAAAAGGGATAAATTGAATCGATTAATATTTACAAGAATACATAATTAAAATTACAAATAATCAATTATTTACAAAGGAAGAGAATTAAACAAATATTTACAAATAAAATAAATGTATGTAAATATTTATAGAAGATACAAGATAGTGGGTCAAAATATCAAATTAAAAGAAAGTAACAAAAATGAAATTAGAACGATTAACACACATAAAAATAAAAGGGTTGGGCCTCAGCTCACATCATTGGCCCGATCCCTCCAAAAATAAAACCGATCCGAATACAACATATTTTAGCAAAATGGGCAGTGAATCAACTAAAAAAGGGCACCAGAAGTCAGAAAAAAGGGGCTGTGTCTCACGGCCCATTGCTCACTTAGGTGAGGGTCTCTTACATTTTAACAACCACAATAAAGCAAAACAAGAAAAGAAAAAAGAAAAAAAAAAGGAGCTCATTTCATTCCTTCCTTTCTCGAGAAGGTTCCTTTCCTTTCCTTTTACCTCACTCTCTCAAACCCTCCCTTTGCTCTCTGTTTCAGATTCAGTTTTTTTTTTCAAACCTCACCCACGCTCTCCATCTCTCAATCTCTCACCCGCTCTCCCATCTCTCCTCACTTAGGGTTTCACTTGGAGAAATCAAGAATAGAGGCAGCCACCCATGGAGGTGCAGCAGCGACGGCCTAGCCACTTGCAGGGAGGGAGCGGCAGCGAGTTTTCTCACACAGAGGAGGGTGAGGCCGCGGCGGTGCATGGTTGTGGAACAGCCGCGTGTTGAAGCGGCGGCGGCCACGGAGAGGAGGGTGCGCGCGGCGCTTGGCGGCGCTGCTGGCCGCGGGGAAGACGACGGACGGCGCGGCTGGAGGCGTGCTCCGCGGCGGAAGGAAAGCCGTGAACGGTGGCTCACAGTGATGGGTCTGTTTATTTCCTTTTTCTTCTGCAAATCCTTATTTCCCTTTTATTTCATGTATATTGGGACATTATGCTGATTAACTGTACTGATTGGACTCTATATTTGGACTGATTAATTGGATTCCATTTTCAGATCTTTTTCAGCACTAGTTTGGCATGCATTTCTCTATTTGTTTGGATTTTACCACTACTTCACACAATAAATTTTAGATTTATGCATAGCAAATGCATAGGCAGAGACAGACCAATAATAATTCAAAGCAAAAACAGAAATGATACCGAATCACTGCACTTTACAATTTCTGTTGCCGCAATTACAACTTCTTCCCTCTTTCTCTATTTTGCTCAAATCCCTGCTGAGAACAGATGATTATCCCTGTGGAAAATATTTTTCTGTGTATCCTTTTTTTGGATTGATTCTGGAAATTGGTTCCCCTTTGAATTGGTTTTTTGATGTTAAAACCAACTCTCTTTTTTCTGAATTTTTTCTTTTTTCCGGATCCCCCCACTTTATCATTCTTCCCCTATTTATATCAACTTACATTCATTGCATCGATTCCAATTTGCTCTATTATATTAATTTTCTTCTGTTGCCACCGCCCAAAGTATGAAATATCCTGCCATTGCCCATGTTGTGCCTGCGCTACTGCCGCCCAAGACAGGGCAAGTTGCACAACTTGCAACTTGCTCTGTTTCAGCATTCACTTTCCTTTTTTTTTTAAATTAAGAAATGAAAATGGGCTAATTAACAAAACAAAAAATGAACCCCCTTTTCAACTCCAAGAATGGGCCCAAAATGGCCCAAATAGAAAAAATGACTGACTCGGAAGAAAAAGAGAAAAAAAATGAGCCTGACTAGCCCGATCTGATTTCTATTCTTGACAGCACGTTTCTTTGAAGTAAATGGGCCTAACTTGGCCCAAATATCCCTTTTTGTAATCTGAGAAACATTATCAATTTTTGGTAAACGGTTTAGATAATTAATCAATTAATTAACTATCAATAATCAATTAATCAACTAATTAGTTAACCCAATTAAGTTTTCTATTTTTTCGATTTTTTATGGAGTTTTTAATAAGGTAAGAAGAAAAGGATAAATACCACAAATATATACACATACGAAAATAGAAGGAAAAGTAAGTGAGACTCCGAACAAAATTGGGTGCTGACAGCAGCCCCCCTTGCTTGTTCTTTCAACTGAAAGAGCAAGCAAAATAAAGAAGCAACCAATTTTGCTTCGGATAAAACACGATTTGGGAAAAAGTGAAAGGAGGCCTAGAAAAATCATAGGCAACTGGATGAAAATCCTGGCAAATCACAGGATATTGGAAAAGAAAACCCTGGAAAATCACAGGGTAAGTTTAGAAAACGCAACCCGGGAAATCACAGGCGCGTTAAGGGAAAAGCTCGAGGAAGAAAGGGAAAGGACCCGGAAAAACATCGGGTCAACTTGATAAAAACTCCCGGAACCAACATCAGGAGGAAAGGAAAAGACCTGGAAAATCATCAGGTCAAACTAATAAAACTCCCGGAACCAACATCAGGAGAAAGGGAAAAGACCCAGAACAAACATCAGGTCAAACTGATAAAACTCCCGGAACCAACATCAGGAGAAAGGGAAAAGACTCGTAACAAACATCAGGTCGAACTGATAAAACTCCCGTAACCAACATAAGGAGGAAAGGAAAAGACCTGGAAAAGCATTAGGTCAAACTGATAAAGCTGAAAAGACTAGGTGTCACGATACCTAGCGGGCGTCACAATACCCTAAAAGAAAAAGAACTAGGCTTCACAATACCTAGCGGGCCTCACAATGCCCTAAAAGGAAAAGAACTAGGCTTCACAATACCTAGTGGGCTTCTCAATACCCTAAAAGAAAAGAACTGGGTGTCACAATACCTAGCGGGCTTCACAATACCCTAAAAGAAAAAGAACTAGGCTTCACAATACCTAGCGGGCTTCCAATACCCTAAAAGGAAAAGAACTAGGTGTCACAATACCTAGCGGGCTTCACAATACCCTAAAAAGAAACTAGGCTTCACTATACCTAGCGAGTTTCACAATACCCTAAAAGGAAAAGAACTAGGCTTCACAATACCTAGCGGGCTTCACAATACCCTAAAAGGAAAAGAACTAGGCGTCACAATACCTAGCGGGCTTCACAATACCCTAAAAGGAAAAGAACTAGGCATCACAATACCTAGCGGGCTTCACAATACCCTAAAAGAAAAAGAACTAGGCGTCACAATATCTAGCGGGCTTCACAATACCCTAAAAGGAAAAGAACTAGGCGTCACAATACCTAGCGGGCTTCACAATACCCTAAAAGAAAAAGAACTAGGCGTCACAATACCTAGCGGGCTTCACAATACCCTAAAAGGAAAAGAACTAGGCGTCACACTACCTAGCGGGCCTCGCAATACCCTAAAAGAAAAGGAACTAGGCTTCACAATACCTAGCGGGCTTCTCAATACCCTAAAAGAAAAGGAACTAGGTTTCACAATACCTAGCGGGCTTCACAATACCCTAAAAGAAAAGAAACTAGGCGTCACAATACCTGGCGGGCTTCACAATACCCTAAAAGGAAAGGAACTAGGCTTCACAATACCTAGAATTAGAATATGGGCATCACACTACCTAACAGCAGGTAACCCGGCAATGGGAATAAAATGCATGCAAGAAATGACATCTGAATCTTTGACAACAAATCTGAATTTGAAGACTTGATTGTTTTTATGAAGGGAAAACTTTGCATGAACTTTAAATCAGATTTGAATCTCCATGAAAATTTCAGGAGAAATAACATTCCCAAAATGATATGAATTTCTTTTCACCACAGAGTCAAAACACTCATTCAATTGCCTAAGGATAAAAAAAGTGACATTCAATGTGTAAGGGAAAGTCAAAGGATATTCTCTCAAGGCTTGGCAATAGGCAAGGAGTATGGGAATGACAAATGATGTGAAAGTAAGAGTGTAATATGGATCTAGCCCCCAAGTTAGGCATGAAAGCATGATTTGTCAAGGTGATGGAAACTTGCACATTTGACGAGGAGAGATAATGAGCCCCCAATTTAAGGTTCAAACACCCATGACAGTCAAATACTTCTGATGCAATGAGCCCCCTGATATTAGATTCAAGACATCTATGGCACTCAAACCCTTTTGATGACTCTTGCTTCAAATGCTCAGTGAACAGAATTAACATTTACTTCCATCAATAGAACGTTGCAAGTGCGCTTTTCCTTCATCTTTTGTATTTTCTTTTTTCTTTCTTTTTTCTTTTCTTTTTTTTAGGAGTGAAATTTACAAGCAAATGCATATTGATCAAGTTGCTTTGTCTCAAAATTAAAGATTAAGAAAATAAAAGCAACCAATTTTGATCAGGATGGACTTTATTGGGCTTGTAACGTGGCCAAGGGCTAAATGGTTATGAAAGAAAAGGATATTAAGGCCCAAAATGAGTGTTTAAGGTTCATTGGGACAAAGGATCTGCTGCACAATGATACATTTTGAAACGGATAGTTCAATCAAATTGATGTTCTCAACATTCTCCATTTTCACATCTTCCAAGTATTCAATCTTTCATTTCTTTCTTTCATTTCTCAATCACTTTCATCTTTCTTTTTTCATTTTCATTCTTTTCATATTTTCAACTTCTTTCTTTTGAATGAGTAACTTGTGAAAATGGAGTATAACTTGTGTAAGCAATACCACGAACAATTCAAGAGATTTATACAAACACATTGTGATAGCCCCCAGTGTGGAGGTGATCCTTGTCCAGGTTTAATTGAAGAAAAATTCTTTTTTAGGCTCAAAGTGGGTAGCAAGGGATATTATTCAACCGTTGGATAAAGAAACAAGGCCAAACTTCATTTCAAATCTTGATTGCTTATTTTCGAAAAGTTTAATTTAGAGACAAAGTTTCATGAAAGATGCATTTACTCATTTTTTCACTCCTTTTTTCATTTTTTTCTTTTCTTTTCTTCTTTTTCATTTGTTTTTCTTCTCTATTTTTTTTTGATATGCTATGAATGGCATCCCGCAAACAAAAGATAACAATTTCATTAATAAGATAAAAGGGATACATCATTGTGAAATAGAAGCAAAAGTTACTGATAGACACTGAGCGAAAGGAACAAGATCATGATCGACACGTCGAGATCAAACAAAAACCAGTAACATCTCAAAACATAGTTGTAAAACCAGCAACACCCCAAAACATAGTTGGTGAAGCCTCACTTTTAATGCTTAGGCAATGGATCATTTCCCACCACTGTTCCTGAAGCCTGCTTTGAATCCCCTACTTCAAAATTTACTTGCCCTATATCTCTTAATTTCTGCACACGAATTTTGAATGATAAGCATCTTTCAATAGAGTGCCCAACTTCTCCCATGTGGAATTTGCAACGTTCATTAGCATTGTACCATTTTGGAGGAGGATTGGAGACAGGTCTCGGTACCTCTGGAGCAACCAAATTTGCTTTCAACAAAGTATCATAGAGTTCTGAGTATGAGATCGGCACAGGGTCTATTTTTATTCTTTCTTTTCTTGGCTGATAGGGTGGATTTTGGGAGGTCGGTGGATTGTTAGGAAAGGAAACATTGTTTACTTGTGGAGGTGTAGAGTTTCCAACTTGGGATGTCCCTGCATGGTAAGGATTGTGGAAGTTTGGAGGATAGGCTGGGTAATGGTATGGATAGAAGGGCGGCAGGGAGTATGGTGAGGATTGGTGGCCGGGTTGATGGGATATGGTTTTGGATTGGTAGTTTCCAGTGTCAACCGCATGGACCTCTCCTTCCTTCTTTTGAAAGTTCGGCTTCTTGGGCTTGTCATGAGGAGCATTCATCCCATGTAATTTCCCTTCTCTAATGGCATCTTCCACCTGTTCTCCAGCTATGACCACATCTGAAAATCGGTTGGTGACACATCCCAGCAATTTCTCAAAGTATGCCCCATCAAGAGTTTTCACAAAAAGTCTAACAATTTCTTTTTCATTCAGGGGAGGCTGAACCTGAGAAGCTTTCTCTCTCCACCTTTGAGCATACTCCCTAAATGTCTCTGTCTCGGCCTTCCTCATCCTCTGAAGCTCAAATCGGTCAGGGGCGATGTCGGTCACAAACTGGTACTGTTTGATAAATAATTCCGCCAGATTACGCCAACTCCTGATCTGCTTCTTATCAAGCTGTAAAAACCAAGTCAGAGCACCTCCAGCCAAGCTGTGCTGGAAACAATGAATCATCAGCTTTTCATTGTTATAATGTGCAGCCATGCTTCTAGTGTACATGTTCAGGTGGATCAACGGGTCAGTTTTCCCCTCAAACTTCTCAAAGTCTGGAACTTTGAATTTTGCAGGAATCTCCATGTCGGGGAACAAGTAAAAATCCTGCACATCCAGCTTCCCATAAACATCTATCCCCTGCAACGCTCTCATCTTCTCTTCCAACATTTCCATTTTGTCCATCATTTTGGCTTCTTCCTCTCTGACTTTTACCTCGGGGGCCGATGACTCGGTAACAATCACAACTTTGTGGGGATTTTCACCATTGGTCTTAATAGATGGACCCCCACAATCGTTGTCATTTCCGTTCGAATTGTCGTTGATCACTTCCTTCTCAGGGATCACAGTCTTCAACAATTCTAAAATTTGGCTAAAGCTCCCTTCCAACCTTTCCATCCTCTGCTCCATAGTAGGAGGGTTCTCATTTGTCACAGGGATCTCGGCCATTTTTGAGTGGTGAGGAACTGTCTGGGAACGGGAACGGGTTTGGATGGGGCTGCGTATGAACTTGTGCTTTGGCGCAATGGTGAAATCTGATAAAATTTGGAAAGAGTTAATTCAGGGGATGTTTTTCAAAATTCGAATCATTTCAACCTTTTTTTTTAATTTTGTTTGAATTATATACAAAAGAAGACACGTGGTTTTTCAAAAATTGAAAAAGGAGAAAGAAAAGACAAACTATTCACAAAGTTTATAGATGCAAAATATTTTTTTTTTTGCAAGGATGAGATACTCAAATTTTGTAGAAAAAAAGTGGGGATTAAACTTTTAAGGAAAAGAAATAAGAAACAAATTGATGCTCCAGTCGCTCTACAAGGGTGGGTCTTGGAATTGGGTAATCCTATGGTCAGAAAAATCCCTAATTAGCTTGGGAGCTATGGCTAACTATTAGTGCATGGATTTAGGGATGAATCTAAACCTCTAGAGACCATGGTCCCCAGATTGCCCTTGTCACATCGACAAGGACCCAGCTCGTCAATTAGTCATACGTAGGGAAAAGCCCTCTCAATATAACAAATCCACGATACCGGTAACAATCTGAGTGGTGAATCAACTAATGTCTAGTGAGCATCAAGCCCCTCGTAAACATTTGTTGAAACACCTCCTATGCTTTAGCTTGCACGAGCTCGGGTATAGAGCCAAAGTTGTGCGACGAGACTGACAGTGAAGTGCCTGCTTAAAGCATAGAAACCTACAAAACTACCCCACCTGCAAGAGAGACAGATAACAAATATGTACACAAATAATAGTCTTCTAACCTAAGGTTGAAGCAAAATATTTACAACAACAAAATATGTACAATGGAATTCACAAAGAGATATAAAAAGCAAGACAAGGTATTTACAATAAGATATGTACAACAAAAGAAAAGAGGGTAAAACAAACATAAAAAAAAGTTAACAATTTTGCACAATCAATTAATAGGCTTGACTCTCGAACTCCCCAGTGGAGTCGCCAGCTGTCGCGACCAAGGCCACGACTGGGTCGGCGAGCCCGTGAGAGAAAATATTGAAAAATGAATGAATTTTTTTTGGGGAGTCGCCACCAATTTATTTGGTTTGGGGAAATTGGAAAACCCGAAAATGATTTAAAATTGAAAATCAGTCTGCGAACAAGAGATCCGAATTCGGGAGTCGGTTATGTGTAGGGAAGGTGTTAGCACCCTACAACATCCGTTAAAAACGGTTACCTTTAATTAATTGTGCAAAATTTATTAACTCTTGAAAATGTTTATTTTACCCCTCAAAAAGAAAATTTATTTACATTCTTTAAATTACAGAATGATGAGAAAAAAAATTAATTTGAAATCGATGGGACAAAAATGTTGAAAATTTTATTTTGGCTCGACGGGGAAATCCCGCTCCTACGTATCCCCAGGTGCAATGGAGAAATCAAAGCCACGTAGTTCTAAAAATATGTTTGAAAAAGTTTGGTTTTAAGTTTAAAAAGATATTGATTGATTTATTTATTTATTTTTTTTGAAAAAAGGAAAGAAAAATGGGGAAATTGATTTTGAAAATGTTTTCATTTTAAGGAAAAAGAATTTGGGTTCAAGTTAGTAAATGACTATACTATGAACCCCAAAAAACGTCATTGATAGAAATGCTATTCAATAGACGTCATTTATTTCGAGAAAATTTATTTTGAAAAAGATTTGATTTTAAGCGCATTAGTAAATGACTATACTCAATATTTTCTGATAACGTTATTGATAGAAATGCTATTCAAATAACGTCATTCATTATTGTGTAAATTTGATTTAATTTTGAAAATAATTTTGCAATTGCACACGTTACTGAGTTAGCAAAAGACTATACTCAATAAATTAATTCAAATTACGTTAAACGATAGAAATGCTATTCGATTAACGTAATGGATTTGCGAACAAATTTATTTTGAAAGAAATTTTCTTTATTTCAAAAACGCAAGCTATCGAGTTAGCAAGTGACTATACTCAATAGTTTATAATTTAAATGACGTTAAATGATAGAAATGCTATTCCATTAACGTAATTGATTTGATAAATGAATTTAATTTTCCAAGAATATTTTTCTTATTTACAAAATGATCCGAATACCGAGTTAGTAAATGACTATACTCGATAATTCTTTTTTGAACGACGTTAAAGGATAGAAATGTTATTCCGTTAACGTAATGGGTTTGATGAACCAATTTATTTAAAAAAAATTCTTATTTACAAACGGGCAAACCATTGAGCTAGTAAATGACTATGCTCAATTATTTTATTTGAATGACGTTAAAAGATAGAAATGCTATTCTATTAACGTCAAGAAAAAAGGGATAAATTGAATCGATTAATATTTACAAGAATACATAATTAAAATTACAAATAATCAATTATATACAAAGGAAGAGAATTAAACAAATATTTACAAATAAAATAAATGTATGTAAATATTTATAGAAGATACAAGATAGTGGGTCAAAATATCAAATTAAAAGAAAGTAACAAAAATGAAATTAGAACGATTAACACACATAAAAATAAAAGGGTTGGGCCTCAGCTCACATCATTGTCCGATCCCTCCAAAAATAAAACCGATCCGAATACAACATATTTTAGCAAAATGGGCAGTGAATCAACTAAAAAGGGCACCAGAAGTCAGAAAAAAGGGGCTGTGTCTCACGGCCCATTGCTCACTTAGGTGAGGGTCTCTTACATTTTAACAACCACAATAAAGCAAAACAAAAAAAGAAAAAAGAAAAAAAAAATGAGCTCATTTCATTCCTTCCTTTCTCGAGAAGGTTTCCTTTCCTTTCCTCTTACCTCACTCTCTCAAACCCTCCCTTTGCTCTCTGTTTCAGATTCAATTTTTTTTTTTCAAACCTCACCCACGCTCTCCATCTCTCAATCTCTCACCCGCTCTCCCATCTCTCCTCACTTAGGGTTTCACTTGGAGAAATCAAGAATAGAGGCAGCCACCCATGGAGGTGCAGCAGCGACGGCCTAGCCACCTGCAGGGAGGGAGCGGCAGCGAGTTTTCTCACACAGAGGAGGGTGAGGCCGCGGCGGTGCATGGTTGTGGAACAGCCGCGTGTTGAAGCGGCGGCGGCCACGGAGAGGAGGGTGCGCGCGGCGCTTGGCGGCGCTGCTGGCCGCGGGGAAGACGACGGACGGCGCGGCTGGAGGCGTGCTCCGCGGCGGAAGGAAAGCCGTGAACGGTGGCTCACGGTGATGGGTCTGTTTATTTCCTTTTTCTTCTGCAAATCCTTATTTCCCTTTTATTTCATGTATATTGGGACATTATGCTGATTAACTGTACTGATTGGACTCTATATTTGGACTGATTAATTGGATTCCATTTTCAGATCTTTTTCAGCACTAGTTTGGCATGTATTTCTCTATTTGTTTGGATTTTACCACTACTTCACACAATAAATTTTAGATTTATGCATAGCAAATGCATAGGCAGAGACAGACCAATAATAATTCAAAGCAAAAACAGAAATGATACCGAATCACTGCACTTTACAATTTCTGTTGCCGCAATTACAACTTCTTCCCTCTTTCTCTATTTTGCTCAAATCCCTGCTGAGAACAGATGATTATCCCTGTGGAAAATATTTTTCTGTGTATCCTTTTTTTGGATTGATTCTGGAAATTGGTTCCCCTTTGAATTGGTTTTTTGATGTTAAAACCAACTCTCTTTTTTCTGAATTTTTCTTTTTTCCGGATCCCCCCACTTTATCATTCTTCCCCTATTTATATCAACTTACATTCATTGCATCGATTCCAATTGCTCTATTATATTAATTTTCTTCTGTTGCCACCGCCCAAAGTATGAAATATCCTGCCATTGCCCATGTTGTGCCTGCGCTACTGCCGCCCAATACAGGGCAAGTTGCACAACTTGCAACTTGCTCTGTTTCAGCATTCACTTTCCTTTTTTTTTAAATTAAGAAATGAAAATGGGCTAATTAACAAAACAAAAAATGAACCCCCTTTTCAACTCCAAGAATGGGCCCAAAATGGCCCAAATAGAAAAAATGACTGACTCGGAAGAAAAAGAGAAAAAAAATGAGCCTGACTAGCCCGATCCTGATTTCTATTCTTGACAGCACGTTTCTTTGAAGTAAATGGGCCTAACTTGGCCCAAATATCCCTTTTTGTAATCTGAGAAACATTATCAATTTTTGGTAAACGGTTTAGATAATTAATCAATTAATTAACTATCAATAATCAATTAATCAACTAATTAGTTAACCCAATTAAGTTTTCTATTTTTTCGATTTTTTATGGAGTTTTTAATAAGGTAAGAAGAAAAGGATAAATACCACAAATATATACACATACGAAAATAGAAGGAAAAGTAAGTGAGACTCCGGACAAAATTGGGTGCTGACACCCCTCTCTATCATTCAGAATGTTCTCCTTGTGGAAGGTCTTCAACACAACCTGCTAAGCATAAGTCAATTGTGTGATAGTGGCTATGTTGTGTCCTTCACCAGGGATGGATGTGTAGTCAAAGATGCATCTGATCAAATCATTTTTACTGCCAAGAGACACAACAATGTGTACAAAATAGATCTTGAGGAACTTGCATATATCAAAATGTGACTTGTCTTCTTTATGTTAAAGATGAAAAACAAATTTGGCATCAGAAACTTGGGCATGCCAGTTTGAGATTAATCTCAAAATTGACAAAACACAACCTTGTAAAAGGGTTGCCCAAGCTCTCTTTAAAATCTGACCTTTTATGTGAAAATTGTCTTAAAGGTAAACAAACAAGAAGCTCTTTTAAGAGTAAAATTGTTGTGTCTACCTCAAGACCTTTAGAACTGCTTCACATTGATCTGTTTGGTCATACAAGAACTGAGAGTCTTACTGGTAAGAAATATGGTTTGGTCATTGTGGATGACTACTCTAGATTTACATGGGTGATATTCCTCAAAAGCAAGAATGAGACTTTTGAGAATTTCACAAAATTTTGTAAGAAGGTGCGAAATGAAAAAGGATTTTGCATATCTGCTATCAGAAGTGACCATGGTGGTGAGTTTGAAAACTCAAACTTCAGCATGTTCTGTGATGAGAATGAGATCTCACACAATTTCTCTGTGGCAAGAACACCTCAGCAAAATGGGGTTGTTGAGAGAAAGAACAGAAGCTTGCAGGAGATGGGTAGAACCATGATCATTTCAAGCAAGAGATGGGCAGAGGCTGTTCACACAGCTTGCTACATTCAAAACAGAATTTTGGTAAGGCCAATTCTCAAAAGAACTCCTTATGAATTGTGGAGAGGAAGAAAACCCAACATTTCTTACTTTCACATCTTTGGCTGTGAGTGTTTCATACTTAACACCAAAGATGATCTTGGTAAATTTGATTCTAAATTTTACAAGGGATTCTTCATTGGTTATTCAGAAACATCCAAGGCTTATAGAGTTTATATATCTAGAACCTTGACAGTAGAAGAATCTATTCATGTTAGGTTTAATGATGCTAAAGGGACTGATAGGGAACTATCAAATGTAGAAGATGATTTTTGCAGGAATGGAGCTGAATCCAAATTCATAGAGTACGGAGGTAAAAAATGAATTACCTGCTGAAGGACCCTCTGAAGTACCTGCTGAACAGCTCCCTGGTCAACCTACTGAAACTGATCCTCTTCACAGTGTTAATGTTGAGTCTCAGAGTGAGCATGTATTTCCTTGCAGACATGAGTGGAGATACAAGACTCATCATCCTCGAGAGCAAATCATTGGTGAAACTTCAGAAGGTGTAAGAACAAGATCAAGACTTAGAGAAGTCAATAATCTTGCCATCCTCTCTGAAATTGAGGAAAAGGATATTGATGAGGCTCTGCATGATAAAGGGTGCATTCTAGCCATGCAAGAAGAGCTGAATCAATTTTCCAGGAATGATGTGTGGACTCTTGTTCCTAAACCCCATGGGAAACAATTATTGGAACCAAATGGGTGTTTAGAAACAAGCTTTCTGAAGATGGACAAGTAATCATAAACAAGGCCAGACTGGTTGCTCAAGGCTACAATCAACAAGAAGCTATTGACTTCACTGAAACCTTTCCACCAGTAGTTAGGCTTGAAGCCATTAGGATTTTACTTCCTATGTAGCCAATAATGGAATCAAACTATATCAGATGGATGTAAAGAGTGCCTTCCTGAATGGATTCATTGAGGAAGAGTATTTCTTAGACAACCCCCTGGTTTTGAAAATTAAACCTTTCCAGATCATGTTTTTAAATTGAAAAAGGCTCTCTATGGTCTTAAACAAGCTCCCAAAGCTTGGTTTGACAGATTGAGCATTTTCTTCTAAAAAATGGTTTGAAAGAGGAAAGGTTGATACAACTCTCTTTAGAAAAATGTCTAACAAGATCTAATTCTGTTTCAGATATATGTTGATGACATTATTTTTGGATCCACAAATTCTTCACTATGCATAGAGTTTTCAAGGCTTATGCAATCTAAATTGAAATGAGTTTAATGGGAGAACTCAAGTTTTTCTTAGGACTTCAAATTAATCAAGATTTTGAGTGTATATGATTCCATCAGGAGAAATATACTAAAGAAATGCTTAAGAAGTTCAACATGCATGATTGCAAACCTATGACAACTCCTATGCATCCTTCAGCCATCTTAAATAAAGATGAAGGAGAAGAATGTGTTGACCCAACCATGTATAAAGGTATGATTAGATCTTTGTTGTATCTTACTGATAAGTGAAAATTAGTTGATAAATTAGAGCACTTTTTATTTCACTTATCAAGGATAAAATGATAATTTTGCCCCAATTTAATCCCTTTTATTTAATATTAGATAAATTGTATTTATTAATCCTAGATTTGAATTTTATGCTATTTTGATAGAAATATTGCTGATTTTTGCAGGATATTGCAAAGATTTAATTTGAAGGATAGATAGCATCAAATGAGGAAGATATCTGTAAGATTTGAGATTGATTGAAGATATTTAATGAAGATTTGAAGAAGATTTGAGATCATTAATGAGGAGATCGTTGCCAATCAATCAAGGATTCTGCAGACAAGCTTCCAAATAAACCAAAGATTGCTCAATAAATGCAAGGATATCATCAAATAAAGGGAAACAAGGGAAGACAAATATGCGAAAACCAGTCTCGGGGAGAGATAAAGATTAAAAAGAGAAAGTTGGAGCAGCAGGACGCTAGCCGCACTTCACCTGCGCTATAGCGCAGGGTGAAGCGCAGACTCTCTGGAAGTTGCGCTCACTCCTGCGCTATAGCGCAGCCTGGAGCACAGGTTACGCTGATTTCGTCCTTGTTGCCATTTTTAGATAGATCTCTTCCCAATTTGCGTTGTCTTTCCTTAGTCTATAAATAGGAACCTCTTGCACCCTTTCAAGGGTCGTCAATCATTGTAATCTAGTCTATAGTTCAGTGATTATGTACCAGAGCTAAGTTTAGAGTAGGAGAGGAGGAGCGCTTCGCAAGGATTGAAGATGGTGACAAGCATCTTCGGTGGTTTGTATGGCTACCTCGTGTAGTTAACTCTCCAGTAGGATTGGATGTAATCGATTCTATCCCTGAGTGTATGTAAATTTTATATTATTATTTATGAGCTCCCTATCTATAATATTGGTAATCTTATTCTGTACTTAATTCCTAATTCCCACGCTTGCGTCTGGAGTTATAGGCTAGTCTTAACTTAGTTAGTTTTGACTAGGAGCGAGAGTGGAGGAGCGGATTCTGAAGAAACTCACTCTCTAATTGGATAAGAGGACTCGATATCAGAAAACCGACACATGAGCGTTACTAATGAGCGATGGGTAGTGTGAGTACTCTAGCGAAGGGCGTTGACAGGATTAGGCCTGTGTATAGATAGCAAGGGGTAGTTGATTGTAATTCCAGGATTCGAACACAGGCGTGTCCTCATGAGTAAGGGTAGTGACAATACTTGAGCGAAGGTGCGTCTACATCGTTGGCCTCGTTTATCAACTAAGTTCCTTTACAAACTGACTAAAAAGGAGCAAAATTAGCCGAGGGTAAGTCTGTCGCTTGGGAGAGCCCGCATGGATATCTTTGAGTGTGTGAGATCGCTGGTAACTCGGGGTCTTAGCAATAAAGTTTGTCTACAGTATTATAGAGTAAACCTAAAATAATAGATAGTCTTTACATGCACAAGGGAGAGATGAGATGAAGTCCAATCCTAATCCAAGTAAAGTGTCTCTAACTCTTCCTTTCTAATTCCAATTATATTTACTTCTATTTACAATTCTGCAACCATACTCTCTAAACCGTGCTTTTCTTGATAAATAGATCACGGTCTGCATAAATTAACCGTTCCCTGTGGATACGATACTCTTTCTTACTATTATACTGCTGGATTTGTGGTTCGCCTTGCCAGAAACCCATCAAGTATTTTTGGCGCCGTTGCCAGGGAACGGTTTTCAATTTGTGTAGACCTTGGCAGTCTAATTATCAAGTTTTTCTTTTTTATTATTAGTTATCTTAGGTATTAATTATTTATTTTTCTTTTTTTTAGTATTAGTATTTATATTAATTTTATTATCCATAATAAAAAAAATTTCTTCAACACTTACCCTTTTTCAAGTTTCTTGTTTATGCTTCTGAGAGGTCAGGCGTCTCCTAATCAACTTCAGTTCGACCCGGAAATCGAAAGGACGTCGTGAAGGAACAGAGGTAGAAACTCAAGGAGGAGAAGAAGGAGATTAATTTTTGAAGAAACCAAAAATATGGCAGAAAAGGAACCTACTCCAAGAAGGAGGACATTAGGAGACTACATCTCCCATCAAGGACCACATCACTTCTCCAGCATTCTATGCCACCACAATGCAAGAACTTGGAGTTGAAGGCTACACATCTTAATCTCATTAGCGCCCATCAATTCGCTGGATTGGATCATGAAAATCCAAATTCTCATCTCTCTAATTTTTATGAATTGATTGGTACTATGGGTTTTGATGAAGGTAGTTTGGAATCTGTTTACTTACGCTTGTTTCCTTTCTCTTTGATAGGTAAAGCTAAGGAATGGCTACAATCACACCCAAATCAAAGTCTGACCATTGGGGTGTGGTTGAGGAGATGTTCTTGTCAAGATTCTTCCACCAGGGAAGCAGATTGAAGCCAAAGCAGATATTTCCACCTTCAGACAAGGGGATAATGAACCACTTTGTGAGGCTTGGGAAAGATTCAAATCCTTGCTGCGCAGTGTCCAACCATGGCTTTGAAGACATAGCTCAGCTTAATATGTTTTGCAAGGGACTGCGTTCAGATTCCAAATCATTCATAGACGTGCAAGCAGGAGGAACAATCTTATCCGCAGATGTTGATCAAGCACTTCAAATCATAAACAACTTCGCTCAGATGATCAACAAGCTCGAAGTGGAAGACAGCCGGTACAATTGCAAAAAGGGATGCTCAAACTCAATCAAAGTGATGCTCTATTAGCAGAGAATAAGCTCATCAAACGTCAAATAGAAGCACTCATCGAGACATTGAAGGCACTCCCTCAACAACTCAAAGCTGTCTACTCACAACCCATCCAAGCCCAACCATTGATCTGCGATTTCTGTGGAGGAGACCATCAGAATGGTCAATGTGCTGTCCAAGAAATACAACAAGAGCAAGTCAACTACATGGGTAACCAGGGGAGGCAAGGGAATTTCTCCACAACAACCAACAACCAATACTCTCAAGTTTGTAGAAATAACCAAACCAACTCTGGTTGAAATCAGAATGGAGGAAGGCAACCACCCTACCAACAGGCAGCCCTCAACATATGATAGGTGAATTCTATGGAGGGAAGATTGATGAATTAGTGCAAGGATTTAGTGGATTCAAGAAAACCACTGAGGCATCAATCAAATCTCTAGAGAATCAAGTGGGTCAATTAGCAACTGAGATGGCAGAGCACAGGTAGCAACACTTCTCAGCTGTGACCCAAACAAATCCAAAGGAACAATGCAACTTGATTGCTACTGATGGCAACAAGTCAGAGGAGGAAGAACCTGATGAGGAAGATGAGATCATCTTTGAAGAACAACTACCTCAAGAGGAAGCTGTTCATCAAGATGAAGAAGAAGCATCCCAACAAGAGGAACCTTATGAAGGAGAAGGTCTTGGTAACAAGTAAGTCACTTGACCCAGGTAGGTTTACTATACCCATCTCTATTGGTAATCTACCCTCTACTCATGCTTTATTGGATCTTGGAGCGAGCATCAATTTGATGCCGCTATCTTATTTTAACAAGTTGAGTAATGTGAAGGTCAAACCTGCTAATGTGAGATTGCTTCTTGAAAATAAATCTGCTCAAAGCCTATATGGAATAATAGAGGACATTGAAATAAGAGTGGACAAATTTGCATATGTGGTAGATTTCTACATTGCAGAGACAGAAGAGGAGGATACTGAAGTCCCCTTCATTTTAGGAAGACCATTAATGAAGGCTGCTAAAATGATAATTGATGTTGATAGAGGGAAATATGCATTGAGCTCAAAGGATGAAACCATTGTGTTTCATATTGATAGGGGTATACCCAAATTAGATCAAACTGATGCTATTTCCAAAAACTCTCCAAATCTTCTAGGCTCCGGATTTCTTAGGAAGCCTAGAATGAGGGTAAAGCACCCTGAGACAACTTGGGAGTTCAAGCTCAAAAGGAGAAAAAGATCAACATCTGATACTAAGGAGGAAAGTGACAATGAAGGAAGAGTCACAGATTGGCATGGAGGATGGGAACTCAAAGGAAGAACTGGTATGGAGTCCAACATCATCCTCCACTTGAGGCACCATAAAGAGGGTTGCATAACCAGGCGTCGAGCTAAAGACGTTAAACAAGCGCTTTCTGGGAGGCAACCCAGTGTTTGTGAGTTTTATTTTCCTTTTTTATTTTATTTTTGTTTTAGGAATACCTGTGTAATTAGGAAATTGCTAAATTAGGGATATAAATTTAAAAGAATGCATGAAATCAGGTAGGAGTAGCAGAAGCAGAGAGCATATTGCACGCCTGCGCTATAAGCGCAGGATGAAGCGCAGAATTTACTGGACTAATTGGCTCTCTGGATTCTGCGCTTCACCCTGCGCTATAGCGCAATGGTGAAGCGCAGCGGCACGCTTCATATTCTGAAGTGGTGGCACGCTACACCCTGCGCTATAGCGCAGGTGAAGCGTAGGGGACGTTTATAAATTTCGAATTTTTGAAACGATGGAGTTCATTCGAACTTCCCTCCGTTTCCTTTCCCATTGTTTTCTCTGATACTCTCAGCCCTTTCTTTGCATGTTTCTCACTCATATAGGCCTCCATTTTTCCAGTTTCTGACTTCACCCAGGTATGTTTTTATGCTTTTTCTTCCTTTCTAACCGATTGGAATTTTGTTTTTTATTTTATTTGAGCATAGACTTAGGATAGGAAGACTAGGAGTTTTAGGACCCTTTAGGAAAGAAATAATTGTTTATAAATGTTTAAAATAGCTTGCATGTGGTTAGGATCCTTTGTGAGATATTCTTGTTTGCTTTGGTGGTAGTTTTCAAAGTGCTCAATAATTTTTGCAAATTGTTTTTCTTTGTGCATGTATGATTGATTACTCTGATATATTTTTGCATGCCCTTACAAAAATAATTATGCCCTATTGCATGTTGCTGATGACATGATTTTGAGCATGAGTTCAATTCTCACTTTTGCCAGATTAGGACTGTTTAGGACTTGCTTTAATTGATCACTTAGCATGTCCTTAATTAATTAATTGGTATTTATTAGGTAAGAATTAAAATCAAAATTTTTAGGCACAATTGTTTGATTAATTGCTCTGATTTTTGAAATTAAACTGGCCATTTATTTCATAATTATGAGTAGTTAAATATTATGATGCATAAATAATTTTGATTTATCTCTCTTTTGCAGATGGCTCGCACAAAGAATGTTAATGCTCCTAGCTCCTCTA
Source organism: Sesbania bispinosa (assembly GCA_026901365.1). Taxonomy (NCBI): domain Eukaryota; kingdom Viridiplantae; phylum Streptophyta; class Magnoliopsida; order Fabales; family Fabaceae; genus Sesbania; species Sesbania bispinosa. The sequence goes on along the minus strand of QLOH01000518.1, from coordinate 437,223 downwards.
GGAAAAGCACAGGGGGTGCCAAGAGGAAGGCCCCCCCAGAGGGGACCTGAGTTCGACCCTCTCCGCTTCAGGACCTCCAGTCCTTCGAAGCCTACACTGATATTGCGGCCTGCAAATTTATTAAGGAGAGACCAGTAATCCTTGAGAAGGGTGAGTATGAGGAGTTCTCTGCTGAGATTCAGAGGAGGTGTTGGGTCGCCTCGACTGCCCTGATAGTTATTTCGACCCGGAGATCGTCAAGGAGTTCTATGCTAACGCCATTGGAGACCAAGGCGTTAACATTAGGATGTAGTCCTATGTGCAGAGGGCAGGTAATCAGATTTGATGCGATGCAATCAATGCACTCCTTGGGCACCCCATAGAGGAGGATAGACACCTGGTAGACTGCCAGTACCAGGAAGGATGGAGGTCGTTGGTGTCAACGGCAATGATCCCCTCGACATAGAGACTGCTCAACTCCTCTGCTTACCAGGGCGTTCCTTTGAGAGGAACGCATACAGACATGCTGCTAGGATTTACAGGAAGGATATGAGGAGCATCACTCAGATGTGGACAGTTCTGATACTGGCCAACATCCATCCCACTGGGCATGTTTCAGATGTAGTTATGCCCATGGCCCACCTCATTTATTCCATCCTCACCAGAGCTGTCATCGAAGTCTCCCAGATCATCACAAAGAAGATAAGAGAGTATGTTACTGCGTTGGAGCGTCGGACACCCAACTCCAGGATCAGGCTTGGCTTCCCTTCTCTTATCACATCACTTTGTAGATCTAGGGGTGTTGAGGTGAACCCACAGGTTCGCATCTTACCGCCTATGAACAGAGCCTATATTGAAGACAACTGTATCAACTGAGGAGTTGGGGGCTGAGGATGAGCAACAGCAGCAGCACACCACCACCACCAGCAGACATGGATGCTCCAGCATGGGCTCAGGACCTTAGGACCCAGCATGCTCACATGATGGCTCAGATGTCCACACTCACCGAGCTTTACATTTTCAGAGCAGTCACTATCAGACTGGTGTGGACCCCACTCCCCGCTTTCTTTCAGGATTATTTGCAGTGGCCTGGGGACAGGCCTATTTCCCAGGGGGATGGAGCAGCCGGAGCTGAGGATGGAGCAGCTCATATGGATCAGGACCACGAGGACTGATTTTTTCTTTCCTATTTGGTGCTTTTCCTTCTTTTTTTTTCCTTTTTATTTTTCTTTTCTTATTTTATTTTATTTTCTTTGATTGTATTGTATCTAAATCCACTGATATTATATTGTATGCAGTACTTATCTCGTTATTTTGTATTTTTCTATTAACTTTTTTAGGACCTTAGGATTATGAATCAAGGTAACTTTTCCCATATTCTTTGTAAATAAGTAGTTTAATTAACCAATCTAGGAAAGATGATAGAGTCTTGTGATTAATTCCATAATCAGTTAGGATTAGGGTACTTCTCAAGAGAACCTATCATGGTAGTTAATTAAATCCATTAAGTGCTTTATCAAGGAAATTTTAGCCATAACCGGTGAGATGAGAACCTAAACACTTATATTGAGAGCTTTTCACCGCTGCTTGTCAACTGTTATTGCTTGAGTTTTTGAATTTTGTCTTGCTAGTAGAAGGTATGGATGTGATAAAGGCATATTTTGTGGATTCTAATATTTTTGCTCAGTGCCAAACAGCCAACCCTGATTAAATGTTTCCATTTATTGATTGCCCATTTGAGCTTGAAGATTTCCTTTGATGCACCCCAACAATGATTAATGATCATACCATGTCCCTTAACACTTGGGGATAGAGAGCAAGGTGCACTACAACAAAATGAGACAAGAGGTTGGTCACAAGAGACTCAAGAGAAGGCACAAGAAATCACAAAAGAAGGATCCTCCCCCACAAAAATATTTCTATGTTATATTTGTATTAAAAAAAAATTCTGCACAAAAGTGTGGAATTGAATAAGTTGGGGGGAGAATTTCTTCAAACAATGAGGCCAAGCTGAAAATGGGTGACCATTCAAGAATGACTAGGTGAATTGAGAGATGTCCTAAGCACAATCACAAGATGCTCTCTATTCAAAGTGTTCCTTGAATATCCAGAAAAACCATGATTTCTTGATAGCCCTGCCTCATTACAACCTAATAAGACCTTTTGATCCATATTAACTGCTTGCAGGTTCAGATCTTGGAAACGACTATCAATTCTAGGTATTCAACAGTGGTGAAAATGATTGAGGGAAACACTTACCCGTGAGAATGAGAGATTTCCTTGTTTTATCACTTACTGCTTTAATTGCTATTATTGAGAAAGTTTAATTGATGTTTGTATTTTTATTCTGATTGATTTATGGTAACATCCCTTGATCCTTAGTTTTTCTTATGGTTGGAAAGTGACTTCTACTTAGGAAAGAGTTTGAGGAATAGTTCCTTGAATTTGTTTTTAGTTATTAGGAATACACTGGGAATAGAATTGATTCATGACTGCAAAGAGGTCTCTTGCTTGAGACAAGAAGTTAGAGTTGGGGGGATTTTGATAAGTGAAATTAGTTGATAAATTAAAGCACTTTTATTCATTTATCAAGGATAAAATGATAATTTGCCCCAATTTAAGCCCTTTTTATTTAATATTAGATAAATTGCATTTATTAATCCTAGATTTGAATTGATTCTATTTTGATAGAAATATTGCCTGATTTTTACAGGATATTGCAAAGATTTAATTGAAGGATAGATGGCATCAAATTGAGGAAGATATCTGCAAGATTTGAGATTGATTGAAGATATTTAATGAAGATTTGAAGAAGATTGAGATCATTAATGAGGAGATCAGTGCCAATCATCAAGGATTCTGCAGACAAGCTTCCCAAATAACCAATGATTGCTCAATAAATGCAAGGATATCATCAAATAACGGAAACAAGGGAAGACAAATATGCGAAAAACCAGTCTCGGGGAGAGATCAAGATTAAAAAGAGAAGTTGGAGCAGCAGGACGCTAGCTGCGCTTCACCTGCGCTATAGCGCAGGGTGAAGCGCAGACTCTCTGGAAGTTGCGCTCACTCCTGCGCTATAGCGCAGCCTGGAGCGCAGGTTACGCTGATTTCGTCCTTGTCGCTGTTTTTAGATAGATCTCTTCCCAATTTGCGTTGTCTTTCCTTAGTCTATAAATAGGAACCTCTTGCACCCTTTCAAGGGTCGAATCATTGTAATCTAGTCTATAGTTCAGTGATTATGTACCAGAGCTAAGTTTAGAGTAGGAGAGGAGGAGCGCTTCGCAAGGATTGAAGATGGTGACAGCATCTTCGGTGGTTTGTATGGCTACCTCGTAGTTAACTCTCCAGTAGGATTGGATGTAATCGATTCTATCCCTGAGTGTATGTAAATTTTATATTATTATTTATGAGCTCCCTATCTATAATATTGGTAATCTTATTCTGTACTTAATTCCTAATTCCCACGCTTGCGTCTGGAGTTATAGGCTAGTCTTAACTTAGTTAGTTTTGATTAGGACGAGAGTGGGGAGCGGATTCTGAAGAAACTCACTCTCTGATTGATAAGAGGACTCGATATCAGAAAACCGACACATGAGCGTTACTAATGAGCGATGGGTAGTGTGAGTACTCTAGCGAAGGGCGTTCACAGGATTAGGCCTGTGTATCGATAGCAAGGGTAGTTGATTGTAATTCCAGGATTCGAACATAGGCGTGTCCTAATGAGTAAGGGTAGTGACAGTACTTGAGCGAAGGTGCGTCTACAGCGTTGGCCTCGTTTATCAACTAAGTTCCTTTACAAACTGACTAAAAAAGAGCAAAATTAGCCGAGGGTAAGTCTGTCGCTTGGGAGAGCCCGCATGGATTATCTTTGAGTGTGTGTGAGATCGCTGGTAACTCGGGGTCTTAGCAATAAAGTTTGTCTACAGTATTATAGAGTAAACCTAAAATAATAGATAGTCTTTACATGCACAAGGGGAGAGATGATGAAGTCCAATCCTAATCCAAGTAAAGTGTCTCTAACTCTTCCTTTCTAATTCCAATTAATATTACTTTTATTTACAATTCTGCAACCATACTCTCTAAACCGTGCTTTTCTTGATAAATAGATCATAGTCTGCATAAATTAACCGTTCCCTGTGGATACGATACACTTTCTTACTATTATACTGCTGGATTTGTGGTTCGCTTGCCAGAAACCCATCACTTACAGCAAGCAGACCTGACATTATGTTCAATGTATGTCTATGTGCAAGATTTCAATCAGATCTAAGAATAACTCATTACAAGGCTGTTAAAAGAATTTTCAAATATCTCAATGGTACTACTAATCTTGGTCTATGCTATAAGAAGAGTAAGGACTATAGGTTATTAGGGGAGAAAGAGTTGAAAGGAAATCAAAAAGTGGAGGATGCCACTTCATTGGAGAGAATATGATAAGTCGGGCTAGCAAAAGGCATAGCACCATAGCTCTCTCAACTGCTAAAGTTGAGTACATTGTTGTTGCATGCTGTTGCTCACAGCTGCTTTGGGTAAAATATCAACTTGAAGATTTTAACATCCTTGTTAATCTATTCCTGTATTCTGTGATAATACAAGTGCAATAAATCTTTCCAAAAATCTCATCCAATATTCTAGAGCTAAGCATATAGAAATTAAACATCATTTCATTAGAGACTATGTTCAAAAAGGTGTTTTTGATATTAAGTTTATTGACACAGAGCATCAATGGGCTGATATATTGACAAAACCCCTTGTTGAAGATAGATTTAAGTTCATTAGAGATAATCTGGACATTCTTGCATTTTCTGAGAATTGAACTTGCTGATATATGCTTACTTGCTGAACGTTTCTGGTTTGCTGCACTTTTACTGATATATGATCTTTCAGCAACTTCTATACCTTGAATTTATTCTTCTGTTGCTCGTTTATTACTCCAGCATGCTCCGACAACCCTTTTCATTGATGACAAAAGGGGGAGTAATATAAACTAACAAAATTTGAAGTTTTAAGTGTTTTTCAAAGAAGATATCTTATGTTCAGAGGGAGAGGGAGCAAGTTTTTTGCTTGAGCCTTTTGAAAAAGAGGGAGAATTAATTCTGCTTAAGTATCTAAGAAAGGTGAGAATTCTTTAAACTTAATTCTATTTAAAGGTCCCTTCAGATATTTGCAAGTTAAGCTAATTTGTCATCATTAAAAAGTGGGAGAATGTTGAGTCTCAAAATTTTATTAAGTAATTAATAATGTTTTAGTCTCATAATCCTGAGTTTTAATGAATAACAATTTGGTTTTGTTAAAGTTTCCTGAAAAGGTTTTATCTGTGTTTCAACAACCTTCTGAAGTTATGCAACCCTCTGATGTGGTGCAACCTTCTCAAGGAGAGGAACCTGCTAAAGGATCAGGTCCTGTTGAAGCCAGTGAACTCTTTGAAGTCGAGAAACGTCGTACTGAGTTTTGGTATCTTCTTGGAAATGAGTTCTTGATGATCCCTTTTTGAAGACTCAAGCCTTTCATAGTTTTCTGCCAGCTGTCTGCACATCCCTCTTTCTGGCAAGGCAAAACAGAAGCTTTTTGGCATATTTCAAATCATTGTTCACCAAAAAGGTAGTTCCTGCTGCAAAAGTACACTTTACTCAGAAAAGTAGAGTCAGCGCTGTTGTCACATACTCCTACTGTGCCTGGTGCTACAAGCTATCAGAAGTTTGTGTCTCAACGGGAAGAAGGCTATTTCACAACGGGATTTTAAGATAAGTCTAACCGGTCTAAAGATCTTTCTCTCTATAAATACAAGACTTCATACAAAAAGAGAAATAGAGAACACGTGAACTTGATGAAGTGTTGCTAAACTTTCTCTGTGAAATATTTTTATTCATTTCATTTGTACACTATTTTCATATCCTGAGTTATACTTGTAGGAACACGGGAAACACTAGAAGGGGGGTTGAATAGTGTTTCTAAATATTTTAGAAAGCTTTTCAAAAACAGATTGACAAAACAGACTTTCAGACAGGTTGTTTGAGGGCTGTCTGAAGTTTTTCAGATGGCTGTCTGAAGTTCTTTTCAGACGGCTTAAAATGGTTCTAAATGAGGTTTCTCCCTTTTAAAATATTAGAATAGATATTCAGTCCCCTTTATGCTTAAACTGAGTCAGCACCTGTTATTTCTTCATTTTTTTTTTTTCATTGTCTAAGAACAAGATAAGGAAAGAGAAAACTTAGCCAAGAATTATCCTGGTTCACTCACTACCACTTGTGAGCTACGTCCAGTCCCAATGCCAACTAGCACTTGGATTTTCTCTTAATCTTTCAAGATTACAAGTATTCTTTTCTGTCAAGCCTCTTCAGGCTCTACACCCAAGTATTCTTTACAGTCAAGCCTCTCCAGGCTCTCCAAACAAGTATTCTTTTACAATCAAGCCTCTCCAGGCTCTAAAAACAATTACACAGAAAAGAGATGCTTAAGCTCACAAACTAAGACAGTTTTGAGTCTTAAACAGTTATGGAATACACAGGAAATAACTGAGGTATACTCGAATATTACAATAGGTGTGTATATGACTAAAATATAATCAGAGTGTTGCAGCAGAGAAATTTGCAGAGTTTCAGCTCTTTTTGAATTCGTCTCTTTCCTTTGTGCCTTCAAATGATGGGGGGTATTTATACCAAAAAAAAAGTCCGTTGGAGGGAAACCATCATTTGTGAATTGTATGAAAACCGTTGTGAGACAGCTTCTGTGCACAGGGAATATTCTCTGACATCTGACACATTGCAAGGCTTTGCTCCTGCCAAAAAGCTGTTGTGTGTTGTTGTTGCGGCAATGGCTGCGTAGCAGGAGGACGCGTTGTGGCAGAGATCGGCTTGAAATGCAGGTGAGAGTGCCAGCTTTGGAGCAGAGAACGTGCGTAGTACAACAGTACTTCAGACGGGTCTTCACAACTTCAACAACGTAAGCCACGTCATCAAGTTACTTCAGACGACTTTGAAGCTTCAGACGGGGCACTGCTTCAGACAACTCTTGCTTCTTCAGACAGTTTCACCACTAAGTCTTTTTTAGAAATGCTTGTGATGGCTCTTTGTTGAAATCATAGACAAATGATTTAGATATATATATATTATATATTGTGTGTGTGTCTATGATGAATATTTAAGTTAATTTGTTACCATTAAAACTGGGAATATATCTGTCTCAAACATCATAAACCTCTTTATGATATTTTGAGACTCAACAATACTTAGTAGCTTGTACAACCTACCCAGTTTAGGCTTTAAACTTGTGTAGTTTCAAAGCTTAAGCAATCTCTTTTCATAAACAGTTTTCTGTTTGAGCCTGGAGAGGCTTGGTGTTTAAACAATACTTGGTGTAGAGCCTGGAGAGGCTTGGTAGGAAATAGTAATTGTTGTATAGAGTCTGAAGAGGCTTGACTGTAAAGAATACTTGTATCTGTTCAGATAGTGGAAATCCATATCTAGTTGGCTATGGGACTGGATGTAGCTCACAGTGGAAGTGAATAAACCAGTATAAATCTTTGGCTAAGTCTTCTCTTACCCTTATCTCTTATATTTGGTTTTTACTACTTGAGGGGTTCTGAGTACTTTGTTTTATAACGTTGAAACTGAAAAACAAACTAACATATTGAAAAACAAGTTTGCAAAACTGTTTTATTGAACCCGGTGAAGTAACTTCAGAAAGTATTTAACTCTCAGTTTCAGCAAGTTGCTCAAATATCTTTGTGAAAAGTCTTGCTTGTTAAAGGTTTTCCAAAATCAGTTTGAAAATTATAAAACTAATCAACCCCCTTTCTAGTATTTCCTGTGGTTTCTACAATATTCTAGTGATTAGGACCATCAATTCATGCTCAGTCATTAATGAGAATACGTGTTAATTGGTCACTTGCCCAAGTCCATGTGGTTCATAATCTATTCAAATTTCTTATATGTGTTAAAGAAAAGGAGAAATTCCAAGATAAGACAGAAACCAGTGACATAGTTCAAACTAATTCATTGATGAAAATCACTCAAGTTAGATACATCACTATTTTTTACTAGCGGAAAGATACGCACTACCGTGCCTGTCTATCTGCATTGTTTTGGGAGGGGGGAAACGTAAAATTTGTTTAATTATATTTTTAATGTACCTCATATAATTAATTTATATGATAAATTAAAATTATATTTAACATTCTAAATTAAAGTAAATTAATCATAGTGTAAAATATAACTGTAGTTTGTATACATTTAATTAAAGCTAATAAATACAATTTATGTTCAATAGTTAATAAATATAAAGAATTAAACTAAAAGAATGAATGATATCTGCATTTAAGACAATCTAAAATAGTATTGTTTATTTACAATTCTTATTACTTTATCAACTTTGTCCCTTCCTTATTGGAGGACCAAATAGTGAATGAATTTCAGGAACATTTTTTTCCTCCCTGCATTTTAGATTGAAAAACTTACTATGTTAATATTCATAGTTAACCCATAAAAAATATTTCATTAAAATAAAATAGAAAATTAAATTGAATAATAGTTTACCTTGAAATGATTCTTGTCATTTCTTCATACATGACATTATCAATAAGCTCTTGGCGTTTGAAGAACTACAAAATATCCCACAACATGTCATGTACAAATGTTAGATATTTAATATCTTGCAAATGTATTGTAATAGTTAATAATCAAAGAATAGATCAGAACCTGCAAAATGCATATTGTTTGCATGAAATTTCTATTCTGAAAGCTACATGCTGACATTACAATTTCACCATCCCTGATAATAATTCTAGAGTTAGTATTCAATTGAGGTGAAAAATATTACAACTTATTGTATGGTATATAAAATATTGTTTATTATAACAATTTTTTTTATTAAATAACACCTAATAGATACAACACATCTTAAAATAATCCGATATTAAGTTACCTATTCATGTGTTGAGGCTAATAGTTCTCTTTTTACCATCTTCCAAAATTGAGTCTTATCCGTTATTACGGTGCAACTCCACCCCAATAGAATAAACTTTTAGACGATGAACTTGATATAAGAATTATTATATATTAGATAACTCGTAAATAAATAATATCAATATATTACTGTAGTAAGTATTTTTTTCTCTAACCTTGTTATCGATTGTTGGAAATTGATTGCGAGTGATTGCTCATCTTTCCATATATTCCATAGCTTTTGAAACTCATCCTACTAAAAAATAAATATTAACTCCTCATCTATATTAATACCCAAAAAATTGTTGCAATAACAATAAGAGGTAAGCATATATATTAGTTTTAAAAATTTAATTATTAAAAAACTATATAAATATCAAGTACATATTACAGGTAATTTTTTAAAAGTCAATTTTTTTAATTTTTCTTTTGTAATATTCTACATTTATTTATGTTAAATATCAACTTGATCTTGATTGTTTAGAAAGTGTAAGAAGTTGTGTTGTTTATACTAAATATCAAGCTGAAGTATGTATGTGTACACACACACACATAATATTATATATTAATTTATACAAATTAAATTTATTTTCTAATATATCATTTAATCTGTCATTAATAATTGAGTCTAATAAGAAGTATAATTTTAAAATTTATTGACTCACAATAATGTGATGAAGTTTTGGGTCACTTTATTCATTTTGATTAAATATTAATTAATGATTAATCAAGCCACATAAAAATAAATTAATATTATTATACAATTTTTTTAAATTAAATTTTTGAAAATATAATTTCACTCCAAATGAATAAAAAACATGAGTAATTATTTTTTAAAATAAACTTATGACTGCATTGTTTTTTCAATAAAATTATTTTGTGAATCTTAAAGTTTGACACCCGGTGTCAACAGATCATGATTATATATATATATATATATATATTATAAAATAAAAAATACATGAAATGAATGTTAAATGTATGATTATTTAAAAATAAAATGTTTTTAAATTCAATATTTGATATATAAGGTGAAACTTTATATACCAAAATATGAGTCGATACATAAGAATTACATTAATGAATTAATCACAATAATTGAGTGAAGGAAAGTCATAATAAAAGTGTGATTCCATTCTACATATTGAATAGTGCTAAGTAAATTTTTTATTATATGTTATTTGAGCAAACTTAAATTAGGGATATGAATCATTGTAAATTTAGATGCAAATCAATTTCTCTTGAAATTCATTCCGGTAATCTATTAAATAATAAGAGTATAACAAATTTTATTTAATTTGCATGCATTTTAAATATATTCTTATTTTAAAAATTTAAATGTAATCCTAATTTATTTTAATAAAAAAATTTATATTATCTTCTTCTTAAATAAAGATATGACTATTATCTTAATTTTGAAATAAAATACTATTTGATTTTACAATTTTATAATAAGTTCTATTATGTTTAAATTTAAATATTTTTTAATTATATTCTGTAGTTAAAAATAATGAACTTCTTATTGTAATTTTGTTGGGTTGTACTGTTGCAAGTTTATTTCGGTTCCTATTTATTGTGTTATAAACTTTCATACAAACTCAACATTTAAGAATAAAAATGATAATGAGTAGAACAAATATAAGAAACACGGAGAACAAAATAGAACTTAAAGATTATGCTATTCTAATTTTTAAATATCATAATCTTTCAACTGTTAAACATACCATTTATATAATTAAAGAATATAAAAAATGCATGCACAGAAATTTGGGTGAATGTTAGGGATTAGTATGGAAAGAGAAGATATGTACATGTTTGGACAGGGGAAATGATCAGGATGATGACGAAGAAGAAGCATGAGTCTCATTGTCACTTGGCTTCTTGTTCTTTTGGTTAGAAATGGAACAAATGATAGAGACCGTCACTTTGGCTTCTTGATCTTTTGGTTAGGAATGTTTAATTATCTTAGTTACAAGGTGAGAATATCCATTAAAAGTAATATTCATACTCGATGTAGCGACAACCTGCATATAATATATAAGGAAGGAACAATTAATTAAATTAATATTGCATGCGTGAGAATGAAACAAAGGATGGAGACATTGTAATATAAGAGTTTGAATTTCCAAATAATGGCGGGAAGACCTGAACTGGTTGCTTAATAGCGTGAAGGATAAGTTACTGTTATTTACCGTAGCAATCATGAATAAATATTAGTATTTGTTTCCATTGAAGTATGCTTTTTTCACTTATTATTAGTTGAATGCCCTCCTCTATCCGTATCACACGTGTTAATTGAATAGGTACATTCTAGCGTGAGTCAACTAGAATTGTGTGCACCGGTGGTATAAAGTTTTGTGACTTACAATATCCGATTTCATGATAGTAGAATAAATGAAGAAAGAAGGGAAAAGGAAAACTCATGGCCATACCTTCCCAATAAGTAGCTGGTAATAGATCGAGAACGTTCATTATTACTAGGGAAAGTTAATCTTTCTTGAGCAATCACATAAACTCGATGTACATAATATATGAACATGTTTTAACCTTTGAGGAAGAAAGTACAATATATTATAAAAATATTAAGGAAGAATCAATTATGTTAATTATAATATAAGCAATATTTTTGTTATGCTGAAAAAATATTATGAAATCTTTTTTAAAGTATTTTTATAATAATTTGTTTAAAATTATAATTTTAGCACCTTTTTCAAGGCCTTTTTTTATAAGCAAAGAGAATATTATTAAAATGGAGTACAAGGGGTACTCCAACCCAAACAAACAAACAAGAGACCAGAAAGTTAGAAAACAAATTCAAAGTCAAAAACATCCAAAGGACTAATACAGACACCAAGATAGCAATAGTTTGCATCTAAAACACACTGAAAACACGAGAAACAGAAAAACCACAGGTTGAAAGTGCTCCAAGAATTTATATGAAAGTGCTCCAAGAGGAGAAAACCTCACTGCATGCCCAAAACTGAACTGTAGCAGTGCAGTACAGATCAAAACCCACAATTGATATAGATACGGGGTTCTGTTGACCATGAGTGGAATTGATACGAGAAACTAAGATCCCTCGCTTTTAACCATTTCCATGACCGTAATTTGACCCAATTCCAATAATTCCGAGATAGTGACAATTTCATCTGAAAACACAGCTGCATTTCGATCCAACCATAAACTTCAAAGAACAGTCAGTCAATCACACACCATCTATATCTCATTTTTTAACTAAGATTTGGTAAGCTCAAAAATTGTTCAAAGTGGGTACCGAAAAAATTTTGAAAGTACCGAATGATAGCCACACCACTCCAAACAACTCATCCACAACTCATATGCATAGTAGCACTCAAAGAAAATATGAGAAGCAGTCTATAATCCTGACCACAAGCACATGCCGCATTAGAATGTTGAATAATATTCCTTTTTTACAAGGTTAACCTTGGAAGGAATCCTATCTAACAACACTCTCCAAGCAAAACAAGACACCTTAGAGGGTACCAGAGGACACCAAATAAACTTGTGCAGAGGGATCTCTGCAAAGATAGCAGCATTAACTATAACTTGATAGGCTGAGTGAACTGAATAAGAACTTTTGTAACTCCCCCGAGCCGCTTGCAGGAGTGATGAGGGTCCCCACAAATCAACACGAGCCTCTCCAGTATGTTTTGTCCTCACTTGCACACTTTACGGGAAAACTTCCCAGAAGGTCACCCTTCCCAGAATTGCTCCAAGGCAAGCACGCTTAACTATGGGGTTCTTATGTTATGGGCTTCTGAAAAGAAGATGCATCTTGTTGATATAGTTCTCCACAACAATTTCTTTTAAGCTATCCTCAACTGTACAGTCCCATACCTGCACAGCCTCTGGATCCCTCTCATTCGGGTGTGGGTTCGGTTCATCCATGTGTGCTTAGAAGCCTTCCAGGAGCCGCTCCTTGTCGTGCCTCTTTGCACCGGTGATCACTCCCCGCCCTCATCAGCCTCCGGCTCTCACATGCCCACTAGTTTTCCGCCTGGTTCGTCCCCGAACCACAACCGTACTGGGAGAGGCTCTGCTCTGATACCATTTGTAACGCCCCCCGAGCCGCTTGCAGGAGTGATGAGGGTCCCCACAAATCAACACGAGTCTTTCCAGTATGTTTTGTCCTCACTTGCACACTTTCCGGGAAACTTCCCAGAAGGTCACCCATCCCAGAATTGCTCCAAGCCAAGCACGCTTAACTATGGAGTTCTTATGTTATGGGCTTCCGAAAGAAGATGCATCTTATTGGTATAGTTCTCCACAACAATTTCCTTTAAGCTATCCTCAACTGTACAGTCCCATACCTGCACAGCCTCTGGATCCCTCTCATTCGGGTGTGGGTTCGGTTCATCCATGTGTGCTTAGAAGCCTTCCAGGAGCCGCCTCCTTGTCCGTGCCTTTTTGCACCGGCGATCACTCCCCACCTCATCAGCCTCCGGCTCTCACACCTTCTGTCCCAGCCGTCCAGCGCCAAGTATATTAGCCCTCTCCATGTACCTGAATTAAAGATAAATCCAACAAAGCAAAGAGAGTTTGTACTAATTCCCACTGAAAAAGTTGTCTTCGCCAATCCTTTTTCAAGGCTCCTTAGTAATTTATTGAGTTAGAATGTTTAAGTTTTCATACAATCCAAACAAATTATTTATCTTAAAATTCTTTTCCAATTAACATATTTAGCATACATAAACTCAATTTAATTGATTATAAAATAATAATTACACATAAAATTGATTATTAGTATACTTTTCTACAATAATTTAAACAATTGAATTATAACAGAAGTATAACATTTATAATGTGTTTGGATTATCATTAAAATTTTATTATTTATTAAATTTACAAATCACGTTTTGAACTTCTTTTTAATTTTTATTTATTTCATGATATATGAAATGGTTCTGATTTAATTATTATATATGATTATAGTATAATCGTTTATTTTTTTTGTTTTTTTATCTTATTCAAATTATAAACATAATAGAAATTTAAAGAATTGGTGAGTTTTTTTAGTTATTATGAAATAAAAATTTGTTTATTAGATTAGGATAGTAGAATGTTAGTGTTGTTGTAGAAGTTGTTATATTTGGCTTTATGAATGTGTATGTAGGTTTATATTAAATTATAACTGAATTAAGAATTTTATATTAAATTAATAAGATTAAAGATGTTAAAATAATTTAATGTCTATAGGGCATAAGTAATAGCAAAAATAGAAATACAAATGTAATAAAGAGGAATTTGTAATATGATAAGTGTCTTTGGGAATATCACATATCTAACTATTTGCAACATATTAATTTATTAATGTATGTTAGTTAATATGGAAAGAGAGAATTGTTGTGTGCATTTGGAGATTTTGGATGATTTAAAATGAGAGAGTGAATTGCAAGGAGAGACATGCCACATCATATTACTCTTGACGTGGCATAAACAAAGACATGTGGCAATAGTAGATATGACGTGAGAGCGTATAAACTTGTGACTCAGCTTTAATATATATATATAATTTTTATTTATTTCATGACATATGAAATGGTTTTGATTTAATTATTATATGATTATAATATAATCGTTTATTATTTTTTTTGTTTTTTATCTTATTCAAAGTATAAACATAATAGAAATTTAAAGAATTGGTGAGTTTTTTTAGTTATTGTGAATAAAAATTTGTTTATTAGAGTAGGATAATAGAATGTTAGTGTTGTTATCGAAGTTGTTATATTTGGCTTTATGAATGTGTATGTAGGTTTATATTAAATTATAACTGAATTAAGAATTTTATATTAATTAATAAGATTAAAGATTGTTAAAATAAATTTAATGTCTATAGTGCATATGTAACATCCCAAAATTAGGGGCTAGGTATAGCGAAAACTTTAGGGTGTGAAACCGGCCAAGAGAGGAAGATTAGGTGTAACGCCCTAATTTCTAAATCCAGAACTTAGTCCGTTGGAAACCAAATTCTGAAAATTCGAATTTAAAACATACAATTCTGGATATCAAACCTCACATTTACATAAGTATCCAACAAAACTCATACAAATGTGAATAACTTAAAACCTTAATTTCATAATCAGAGTCCATAATATACATATCCATATACATCTGGTCCAAAGATTATAAACTAACATCAACAAAACTATATACATATACAAGCTCCGATATATATATGTACATCAGGCCCGAAGGCTACAAACTAAACAACTTAAACCGAATTCAAAGAGATACAACTTTATATAGACAATCCAAAAAGAGAAATATTTAAATCCAACGGTTCTGGCTCTAATTCACTTACTATCTCCTGGAGGTACCTGCACACTTAGATTATATCCACAAAACGCGTGGTGAGACTAATGCCTCAGTGAAATATAACTAAGCATACTCAGTGTACAGGAAACAAGCACCAATTTATGTACATCAAACTAATAGACATCGAACTTCAATATATATTCACATTTCATAACATAACTAACTCAATCATAAGCAATAAAATGCCAACTCACTGCTATACATAGCAGGCATGATATTTTTCACTTAATTTGGAGTTAGAACTGAGCTCAGACTACAGGAAACGTCTTTCCCGGGGACGTATCCCACCCATTACTGGACTGAAGTCAAGTTTTCACATAATTACTTAGTTTTCTTAACTCACAGCGCAAAGGCCGACTTGAATTAACTCACGATCGAAACCGGTAATCATGAATCGATAGTTAAAAACCAGAATTTTGAACATTTCGAGTGTTTCGATACTTTCGTAAGTTTCGTAACTTCAAAATTCAATAGTTTTACAATCGATCCAAGCATAATATAATCAATTCTAATGCAATCAACATAATTCCATTCAATTTAACTATATAGAAGGGATTCAAGGGGTAGGGTTCATACATTGAGCATTTCGACAATTTCGCTATTTTCGTAACTCTCGCTACCCTAAGGTTTTCAATGAATATCACCGATTAAACTAATCAATCTTACACAACTATCAACAATCTAACTACAATTCACAATTAGAAAAGGAATCAAGGGAGTATGGTTCATACAATGGGGAGAAAATCAATTCAAAGAAAGTGAGAGTGTGTGAGTTATACTCACCCAATTTCTGAATTCTCAAGGGGAATTGATGAATTGGAAGTTCCTTTGATAAATCCCAGCTTTGATTCTCCTCAACCACTTCAAATTTCCACTTTCTCTCTCTAGAACACTCTTTCTCTCTCTAGGGTTCGAAGGGGTAGAGGAAGAGAAAATACAAATTCAGATTTTGCCTGTCTTGGTATAAATACTGTAATCGATTACCAGAGGCAAAAATCACACTGGAAAACGATTTTGGGAATCTGGTAATCGATTGGTAATCGATTACCAAAAACTCAGCCCTCGGGTAATCGATTACAGACCCCCTGTAATCGATTACCAAAAACTCAGCTCTCAGGTAATCGATTACAACCTGTGAGTAATCGATTACCTAAAAACTAGCTCTCGGGGTAATCGATACAGACCCCCTGTAATCGATTACCAGAACCCAAACTCTTCATTTTAACCTAAAATAGAATTCTAAGTTAATTTTCATAATCCCCATTCACCTCTAAATACCAAACACAATTACCTTATTCTTAACCTAATTAGTTATTAAAACTTTTAGTTTTGCGGGATGTTACATTAGGAGTAGAAGGGACCATTTGGGGATTAGAGTGCAAATATAGACAAGAATTAGGTGAACACGTTAAGAGTCGTGGGTTTTGGGAGATTTGGAAAGAGTAAGAAGATGATAAGAGAAAGGCTTAAGAGTGAGAAATCAGGACTTTGGATTCTGATGTTCTCGCTCAAGCGAGAAGGGCTTGCTTGAGCGAGCATATCAGTAAGATTAGATAGTTTGAGTTATGGTTTTCTCGCTGAGCGAGGAAGCTCTCGCTCAAGCGAGAAACGAGGGAGCGAGTTGAGTGCTCTCTAGAAGAATTTCGCTTGAGCAAGAAGGGGTTCGCTCAAATGAATTCATTCAGAGAAAGGACACTCTCTGGAAGAATTTCTCTCAAGCGAGGGATGTCTCGCTCAAGTGAAAATCTGGCAGAATGTCACATTTCTATTTTCGCTCAAGCGAAATTATTTCGCTTGAGCAAAAATATGCGAGATCAATTTTTAAAAACGGAGATCTAGGGCTTCCAACCCTCATTTTCTCTCATTTCTCTCATTCTAGAGAGAGGAACTAGAGAGAGAAGGGGGTAGATTGGAGAAAGAATCATGGATTGGAGCCACCCACACTGTTCAAGGAACTTGGATCTTCCTCCTCATCCTTCCATTCCTCCCTATTTTCCTCCATTTAAGGTGAGTAAAACTCACACACTTCCACTTCATCATGTGAATGCTTCTCTTATGATCCCTATTCTCCCCTTCCCTCTCCTTTTTGGTATGTGGATGTTGATTCATTGATGGATTAGATAATATGTATGATATGAGTTGTTTATGTGTTAGAACCATAGGAAACACTAGAAGGGGGTTGAATAGTGTTTTATAATTCTTTATAGATTTTTTTGAATACCTTTTAACAAGCAAACTGATTTGGAAATGTTTAAGCAACCTTCCGAAACGGGAGGTTCAGCAACTTGCTAATGCAACTCATAAGGTTGAATAAAAAGCTCTTTGAAACGTTTTCATGTGAAGAAAAGATTGTTTACTGCGTGGATTTATAAAACAACTTTTCTAAAACCCTCTTTGGTTAGTTAAAACAGAATTTAAAGAGTTAAGGGGTGAGAGAACTTGACCACAGAAATTTATCCTGGTTCACCCACTAACTCAGTGAGCTACTTCCAGTCCCAGGACAAACACTCCACTGGATTTTCCATTATCTGATCAGATACAAGTATTCTTTGAACTCGACCTCTTCAGGATAAACACCAAGTATTGTTTGGACACAGCCTCTCCAGGCTAAACACAAGTATTCTTTCACACAGCCACTTCAGGCTAAACAACAACAAGTATTCTTTGTTCCTCCAAGCCTCTTTAGGCTCTCAGACACTTAGCAGTGTTTACAATGAAAGATAAGTTTAAGTTTCTGAGAAACTTAAACACAGGTTCTCTTGTACAAAGGGATAACTGAGTAAAACTCAGGATACAAAGGATAAAAGCTAAGTACAAGGAAATGAAATGAAATTTCTACAGTGTTTGGCTTGATAGAATTTTCTCTTAACTTGGCCTTTTCACTCTTTTTGCTAAAACTCTTCTCTTTTTTCTTTTTGGAGAGCTTCTCTAGCTTTTCACGCTTTCTTGATCTTTTCTCTTGAGCGTTTCACCTCTCTGTGGTGTTCTCTATGTGGCTCTCCCACATTCAAGGACTTTCATGGAGCTATATATAGCATCCAGAAAAGTAGCCGTGGAGGCAAATAGATGTTGAGAGACAAACTTGTGAAAGCCTTTTGTCTTGAATAAAGTAGGTGTGCAGAGATAGTACGGTTGTGACACACAGCAGGTTCAAAGGTTTCTTTTTCATGTACGATGTTTCAAGAGGTGCAGAAAGAACTCTGTAAAAACTTCCTTTTGTAGACGATGGCAGAAGACGTTTAGAGACCTTTAAGTCTTTGCGCAGAAAGCCTTCTGACTTTGACAGATACTATGTTGCACGAATTTAGTAAGACTTCTTAGCATAAGGAATGGTACACGTCATCAGAGGGTTGAGAAAATCTTCAGCAGATTCTAGTTAATCAGAGAGTTCTTCAGTTCAGCAGGTTGATTAACTTCAGAGAGTTGCTGAAATACAAAGAAAAATACCTTTCTCAGTAGAATTTGTTTTTTATACAATCTAATTTGTTAATCATTAAAACCAAGGATAATGAGTCTTGAATCCAATTTGAATACTTAAATTGATTTTGAGACTCCACATTATGAGCTTGAATGTGAAACCCTAAGTTAGAGCAATTTGGGGATTTTGGGATTATGTGGGAATGATTGTTATTGGGTAAGTTTACTGATGATTCTTGATGTTCCATGATGATTTTGTTAGATGTATGTGCAAGTTTGGTATGACATGAAGTATATGAGAATCGTTAATTCCAACATGAGTTTTATGATGTGGGTTTATATGCTAAGTTTTGTTCAGAAAAACTCTTTATGTTTTTATGCAAAAGTATTTTTCAGTTAGAAAATGAATTTTGGCTTTGGCCCAAAATAACTAAGCCGGCTTCGGCCGTGAGAATAACTAAGCCGGCTTCGGTCGTGAGAATAATTAAGTCGGCTTCGGCCATGAGAATTTTATGAAAACTTGACTTCAGTCCAGAATAAGGGTGGGATTCATCCCCAGAAAAGACATTCCTTGTAGTCTGAGCTCAATTCTAACTCCGGAATCAGTGAAAAGACCCTGCTAGCTGGGAACAACTGTGAGAACATGTTTGCTGGGCACAGCAGTGAGAATTGCATCATGACATGAGATTGTTTATGCATTAACTTGTATTATGATGTATGACTATTGCTTAGCTATCCTGAGATGCATTTACATGATCCTTTTATTGAGTTATGATAAGATCCTATTATGGAAGGTGATTAGAATGATTGGTGTACTCCATGTTGGCGTGTATTGTGTGTTGCATCTCATATGTATGCTCTCCCCACACTGCTTGTTGCATGCTTTACTCACTGGTCCGTAGTCTCACCCCACGTTACGGGGATATATTTTAGTTATGCAGGATTTACCAGTTGTATGATCAGAAGGGAAATAAAGCCCTTGGAGTGGATCCACACTCCCAGATTCAGAGGAAGATTCTTAGTGGAGAATTATATGTATTTGTCAGTTAAATGATGTATTGATGTAAAAACCTTAGATGGGCCTTGGAGGCTTAGTTGTAGTTGAAATTATGTTTTGTTGTTATAAACTGTACTGGTGGTTTTTTCTGGATTTCAGGTTAAGAAAGAAATTGGTAAACGTCCAGTTTTTAGGGGAAACTCTGTCAGACTTCCGGTATGAGTTCTGTGAACCATAACACTCCAAGTGTAGTTCATTCCCTAGGTTTTGATTGAGGTTTTGTAATAAGAATAATGATGCTTGATTTGGTGGAAGCTTAAGCAATGTTGGATTGCCTAAGCAATTGTGAGATTTGCTTGGCAATATCTAAAATGGTGCGAAATAATTTCAGAAATTCGGGAATAGTGTTTCCAATGGACATTGTTATTGAACTAAGAAATTAGGACGTTACAGCATAAGTAATAGCAATAATAGAAATACAAATGTAATAAAGAGGAATTTGTAATATGATAAGTGTCTTTTGGAATATCACATATGTAACTATTTTGTAACATATTAATTTATTAATATGTGTTAGTTAATATGGAAAGAGAGAATTGTTGTGTGCATTTGGAGATTTTGGATGATTTAAAATGAGTAGGGGTGTTCACGGGTCGGTTTGGTTCGGTTTCAGAGGAAAAAACGAATCCGAACCAAACAAAAGTGTTCGGTTCGGTTCGGTTCAATCGGATCAGAAACTCAAAAAATGTCATTTTTTACCAGTTCAGGAAAAAGAAAAAATGCATGATTTTACCTAAAATAATACATATAACCTAATATAAAAAAGGCACAAGACTATTTTGTTGCTTCAAATTTGCACCAACCATTCAAGTTTCAACCAAGTATTAGTGGTAAGATAACCAAATTACAAATAACATTCAAACATGAAAATTACAAACCAACATAAGTGCATATATAACGCATTAACACATTGACTAAATTACTAATTAATTAAAGATCATAGGAAAATTAGTCCTCAAATATCTTGATATCATGAAAATCATAAACACTAACTCTAATATAAAAAAAAACGCATTTTTTTATATATATGGGTTTGGTTTGGTTTGGTTTGGTTCGGGGTAACGAGTTTGGATTTCTCAACCCGTTACCTGAACCAATAGTCATCGGTTCTAATTGGTTCGGTTCGGTTCGGATCCGAATGAGAAAAAAAATCCGAACCAATTTGAATGGTTCGGTTTAGTTCGTCGGGTTCATCGGATCGATCCGAACCAATGAACACCCCTAAAAATGAGAGAGCGAATTGCAAGGAGAGACATGCCACAACATATTACTCTTGGCGTGGCACAAACAAAGATATGTGGCAATAGTAGATATGACGTGACAGCGTATAAACTTATGTCTCAGCTTTAATATGTATAATAGATAATAGATTGGCTATAAAATCAATGGTAGCATAAAACAAATAGCAAAGTTGCTACTAAATATTTGGTAGCTAATTTTTTAGCGAATTTTATAAATTTCTAAGCTATTTCATATCAAAATTGATACAATTTGTCACTCAACCTTCTAATTCTCTAGTTATATATACACTGTCATAGTTATTCTACAACTAATCTTTAGTTAATTCATTTAAAGTAATTTTTTCACCAATTCCTAATTAAAGCTTAAAGGCAATATATTATCTTTTTCCTAGCCACTTCATAGTTAAATAATAATGAAAGTCCACAAGACCAATACAAGCCTAAGCCTAAACCAAATACAAAAAACGTAACCCACATTACGTTGAAGTTAAATGTAATAGCCTAAAAACCAATTGTCACCAATATTGTAACATATATAACAAATCGAGACTCCAAATAAAGTCACATTTATAGCCAACACGACACATTTTTATAGCCAACTTGTTTTCTCTATCTACTTATCAGACTCCCCTTGCTAGCCTACCAACATGTTTCATGTTTCAAACCTATCCACTATAATGTTATTATTAATATCGATAAAGCATTTATATCAAGTGATAAAATCACTGTAATAATTCCTTTACAAGAGCAGAGCCAGTTGTGGTTATTGCCCCTCTACCATATATCTATGACAGATAAACACATGATTTGACCTTTGGTTATGATAAATACCGATAATTATGAATCTTACCATGATCATCAAAGTGGTAATATCAATCTGGCACGTTAATTTTTTAGTGTAGTATGATGTACAAACAAAAACAAGGGTATACCAATATCAAATTAATTAAACATGACCTGGGTACCACTACAACAAATTTTACTTGAGCCAACACTTTTTTGTCCACATTTAGAAAACCGTTGTTGAAACATGAAATAGGCAACGTTTTTACACATGTAGAGCTCATTTATATTTGACATCGGTTTTAATTAAAACCGTTGACTAGATATAACCGCAGATTTCAAATTGTTGTCGTATTTTAGGCAACACTTTTCTTGACAACAGTAGAAAATCGTGGCCAAAATATGAAATAAGCAATGGTTATTAAATTTTGTAGATTTTTATTAGTCAACGATTTTAAACCGTTGTCAAAACATAGAATAGGCGACACTTTTTAAATTGCGGTGATTTTTTCTAGTCAACAATCATTAAACTGTTGCCAAAACATAAAATAGACAACAATTTTTAAATTTTGCAGATTTTTTAGTCAATGGTTGTAAAACTGTTGCCAAACAAGAAATTGGCAATAATTTTTAACAGACAACAAGAAAAAACCTTTGTTTAAACTATTAAATAATATTAAGCTAATGTTTTTACAAGTTTTTATTTTACTAAAATTTTGTTTTTCAAATCAATAACCTTAACATAAAAAAAATATATCTTTGATTTTAAACTAAGAGATCTTGTGAGTTTAATTTAAAATTTGTAGTCCATATGATATAAATATTAAAATTGACAATATATATATATATATATATATATATATATATATATATATATATAACAAATATATGTGTTGGCTTAATGGATAGAACTTAGTGTTTGAAGATGAGGAACTTTGTTTGAATCCTACATTTTGAAAATCATGGCTTATTCCTTTATTTTAGGCAACGGTTAAAAATTGTGGCCTATACCCTCATTTTAGGCAATGGTTTTGAAATTTATGTTGCTAAAAGTAAAAAATTGTTGCCTATTATAATAGGCAACGACAACAAAAACCATGCCCGTAAAATCGTTTCCTAAACCTTAGGCCACGATTTTCTATGGTTGTCTAAAATAAAAAATGTTGTAGTGTGAACAGTAGTAAATTATCTATTGTTGAATCCATGGACCATGAAAATTGTAGATTGGAGGAAATAACCCTAGTGGACAGAGGTCCACTGGATGGAAATATGCCCACTGAACAGTAGTGGGTATCATCTTCTAATATGGGTTTATGATGATGTTCCGGAATTGTAATATTTTGGCTTGGAATTGTAGAGGTGGTTTTCATCAAGGTGGACGAAGGTATGTTTGTGAATTGGTGAGAAAATTCAAACCAACTATTTGCATTCTTCTTGAAACTCATTGTGCTTTCAGTTTGACCGATGAGTTTTGGAAGTCTTTGGGGTATAAATCTCAGGAGATCGTTGAAGCTATTGGTCATTCAAGGAGTATATAGGTCCTTGGAAATATTGACTGGGATTTCAACTTGTCCGTTATTGATGTTTTTCAGCAAGCAATCACGTTCAACTTGAGTAAGGGGCGTGAAACTTGGGCCTGAAGCGATGTGTATGCTAGCCGTTGTCCAACTATCCGTGATATGCTATGGTCTCACTTATGCACTCTTCGTGGTCGTATCTCTATCCCTTGGGCCATGTTGGGTGATTTTAATGAAGTATTTTACCGATCTGAGGTTCGGGGTGGCAATTTTTTGCCTAGCCAAGCAAATAAATTTACAGATGTTCTAGATGCTTGTAGCCTTATGGACCTTGGTGCCACTGGAAGCCGGTTTATTTGGTTTAGGAAAGTTCAGGGTGATGGTAGTATCTCAAAGAGACCAGACATGGTTTTAGCTGATAATGATTGGCGTATGTTAATGTCGGATGCTTTTGTGAAAGTGCTTTGCAGAGTCCGATCAAATCATGCTTTGTTACTTCTTCATTGTAGTGATGATTGTGCATCTCCAAAGGGTCGCCCCTTCATATTTCTGGATGCTTGGTCCATAATTGAGGGTTATCAGCATGTTATGATGGATGCTTGGCAAGATGGTTTGCATATGGTGGCTGACTGGCTTCAGAAAGACAAAAAGGAATCTTTGAAGTTTAATTCCAAAATATTTGGGAATATTTTTCGCAAGAAAAGGAGAGCAGAGGGTAGACGTAACGTCCTAATTTCTAATTCGAAGATTTAGTCCGTTGGAAACCAAATCTTGAATTTCTGAAATTATTTCGCGCTATTTAGATATCGAATAACTTAATCACACGTCATTCAAGCTACCAACATTTACTTAAACAACATATGAGAATCGAAACTAAATAAACATATATACACATATACAATATTGCCAACTGGCTCAAGTCAGTCTATACATATCATGAAGCTGAGGATAAACCTATACATATGTCCTGACATGAAGAGAGTATAAGAAACACATGTATAGTCATATCCTCCTCCAAAAAGGAAAATTTAAACTATATTCATAACTTAAACTTCTACCAAAAGTGTTACAAGTGTCTACAACAAAAAGAAGATAACTAGCAACTCTCAGCTTCTAGATCACGAGCCTGTACGAAGAGGAACCTGTGCATCTAAAAATAACCACAAAACGTGTGGTGAGACTGACATCCCAGTGAGTGTGATCAAAGTGCAAGTGTACAGATATAGCATGAATGTAACAATTTTATAATCTATTCAATACAACATAAAATTCATCCATTCAACCTCTTGGTGTATTACCCAACACCAGTGGGTATTATCATTTGAACCTCTGACCTGGACGGAGCTCAATACCATACAAGTAACGTCTTCCTTGTGGCCAATTTAACCTCCTGTTTTCAATCATTAAATCTCAATTATAATTTAACTTCTAACCTCTGAGGTGTAAAACCCCAATTAACCTCTTTGGAACCGAAGTCCTCCTCTTTAACTTTACCCCTTAACTTTTAGGGTATACATTTATATATTCATATAGTAATTTCATGTAAGGAGACAATAGAAAGACGATATAGATGATAAAAACCTTTACCCTATTCATATTCCTCAATATAAATCAGGTCATGAATTCACATATAACCATGCAAAACACAATACAAATAGAGAAGAGGAAATAAAGAGGTGGGATCATAACGAAAGATTTCGAACAATTATGGAGTGAGTGGGGGATAACCACACTCACCTCGAGTTCAGAAGAAGACGAAAAGGATGAAGTAGAGCTTGGAGATGAATATCTTGGCTTGGAATTCCTTCCTTCAAGCTTGTAGAGTTGTTCCTCTCTCTAGGACCATAGCTTTTCTCTCTAAGATTGAAAGAGGAAGAAGAAGAAAGTATATGAAATTTGAACCCTAATTAATGGTTTTAAATCTGTAAGTGGGTTCTCGCTTGAGCGAGCGGGTCGGTGCATGTCTTTTCTTCATATTCTCGCTTGAGCAAGAATGATCCAGAAAAGACCCCCTATCTGGAAGTTTTTCGCTTTGGCGAACCCCTTCTCGCTCAAGCGAAAAATGTCCAGAGAGCCCTCAAAACTGCCCTGTCTCTTGCTTGAGCGAGCCTGTTCTCGCTCGAGCGAGATATGCAAAAACAGGTTTTTCATATTCTTGTTGCATAATTCGCTCAAGCGAGTCTTTCTCGCTTGAGCAAGAATGCTGAAACTTAGTTTCTTAGTTTTTTACTCTTAATCTTTTCTCCTATCTTCACCCTTTTCCTTCTTCATATTGTTACCCTCAAAATCATTATTATATAGCATCCCTACATTTTATTTATGCTAAATTTCGGGATGTTACAGTAGACTTCGAGGTATCCATGATGAGCTTGAGTTGTCACCTACCACACAATTGTTGAAATTGGAAAGGGATATTCAGAGAGAGTATTCTGAAATTTTAAAGCAGGAGGAGATTCTCTGGTTTCAGAAATCTAGGGAAAAATGGGTTCGCTTGGGGGATCGAAATAATAAATTTTTTTATACACAGACGGTGGTGAGACGTAGAAGAAATAAGATTAGCGGTATTAACCTTCATGATGGGAGCTAGTGTACAGATCATGATATCATTAAAAATGAGGTTCTAGCTTTCTATAAGGACCTATTTTCCCCTAATGATCTTTTTATTGTCAGGTCAACCGACACCACTCTTCTACCGGTGGAGATGGTATTTCGGCCCTCAACACTCCGGTGACTAAGGAGGGAGTGAAGAGAGCTCTCATGAGTATGGGTAGTTACAAAGCTCCTAGTTCAGATGGTTTTAACCCCATTTTCTTTAAGAGGTACTGGGATGTAATTGGTGAAGATATTTAGAAATGGTGAGAGGTGCCTTTTTGAATGGGTATTCAGATTCCTCTTTATTGGAAACCTATGTGGTTTTGATTCCTAAGGTGGAAACCTATGTGGTAAGTAGGTTGTGAACCTTTTTGGGTGATTTGATTGGCCCCCTTCAGGGTAGTTTCATTCCTAGGAGAGGTACCACTGATAATGCTTTATTAACTCATGAAATCATCCACTATATATATGCATACTTCTAAATCTAAAAAAGGATCTTTAGCCTTTAAAATGGATTTGGAAAAGGCATGTAACAGAGTTAATTGGGATTTTCTTGAGCGTGCATTACTGGATTTTGGTTTTTCTCTGTCTACAATTAAGCTGATTATGTGGTGTGTGAGATGCACATCTTTTTCTGTTCTTTGGAATGGTTCTAAATTGCAACCTTTTCAAACTACCGGGGGTCTTCGTCAAGGGGACCCAATGCCCCCTTACCTGTTTGTTCTTTGCATGGAAAAATTAGTTTTATTGATTTAGCAAAAAATTAATATGGGCCTTGGTAGTGTCGAAACCGGGGTCACGACGGGTCGGCGAACAAATCAGGGAAAAAATGGATTTTCAATGGAGTCGCCACCAAAGTTTATTTTAAGGGAAAACATTTGGAAAAACCCTTTAAAAGAAAGAGAAAAATGGTCTTCGAAACCAGATTTGGGTTCGGGAGTCATTTATGTGTAGGGAAGGTGTTGGCACCCTACAACATCCGTCCTAAGGCGGTTACCTCTAATTAATTGTGCAAAATTTATTAACTTTGAAAAATATTAATTTTACCTCTTTTCTTTGAAAATAAAATTTATTTTTGTTATTTTTTTCTTTTTAATTTTTTTGTATTTTTATAATAAATAACAAAGTTATAAAAAAGAATTGAATTATGGATTAAAAGGAAAAAACCTTTTTTATTTATTTGGGCTTGACGGGTCTGGTTCCCGCTCCTACGTATCCCCGGGTGCAATGGAGAAATCAAAGCCACGTAGTTCTGAAAGTTTTTTGGATTTGTTGATTTTTGAAAGAGAAAGACTTTTTTAGAAAAAAGATTTTTTTTTTTACTTTGAAGAAAAGAAGGTTAAGAGAATTTTAACTTGAAAAAGAATTTTATTTGAAGGAGTTCACATTGCACAGGTTTAGGATAACATTGTTATACAAAAAATCCTTACGATACTCACAACAGTTGAAGGGCAACGGAGTGCACAATCAATGTCATGGATCACTGCATGAACTTGGGATTGATATTTAATTAATTAACTTAAAAGAAAAATTTGAATTGTGAAAGGAAATTAACATTTTTTGATTTTTTGGAGAACTAATTTTTTAAAAAAACATACAAATAAGTAAAAAAAAACTGATTAATTGAGAAATATTAAAAAGAAATGATTAGAAATTTGATTGATTTAATTTTTGAGAAAGAGGATTAAAAAAATATTTTTAACTTTGATTTTTTTTTTAAAGAAATGATTTAAAATTTTTGGCTTTTAAATGAAATGAATTTTGTTAAAAAAAATTTAAATATAGCTGAAATTAAAAGTTGAGCCTCAGATTGCATCATTGGAAAAAGAAAAGCAAATAATAAGAGGAAAAAAAAGGAAAAAAAGGAAAAAAAAGTGGACCGGTTCCTCTAGCTTCTCATTTCTCATTCTCACCTTCACTCTCTCACTCTCTCACTCTCTTCTCTTTTAGGGTTTCTAAGGGGTGGGGGTTTGTGAGAAGGGGGCAGTCAAGAGATGGCCGCACGGTGGCTGGAGACGCGGCGGTCTCATGGGGCTGACGGTGACGCGATGTGGGCGGCTGCAGGGGCGCGGCTTGCCTGGCCGCGGTGCTGCGGCGAGGGGAGCGACGGAGGAAAGTGACAGGCGCTGCCTGAACGGCGCGCACGGAGCGGCCTAGGGGGAGGGCACGGCGGCGTCTCGCGGTGGCTGGGTGACGAAACAGTGGTTGGGGTTTCGCAGCAGAGAGGTTCATGGGGAGTGGTTGCTGGCGCGGCGATGGTGGTGGCCGATGGCCACGGAGACAGCGGGTGGTCTAGCGTGGTGCGCGACGGAGGGAATAGCCACGGTGGTGGCTTGGTTGAAGGGACGGGGACGAGCGGCTTGGACGGTGGGGGCTGATGGCTGCTGTCTTTTATTTTTCTGGTTGTTTCTTTCTTAATATCTTCTCATTGATCTATAGTTTTTCTGCCTGTGACCCTTTCTGGCTTTGGTTTTATGACAGGGATGGGATGAGGAAAGGAATGGGGACACCGCTGCCCGCAACTGCTGTAACAGGTGATGGGGAAGTGAGGTGAGCTTACGGTGGTGATGGTGGCTGCTATTGAGACAGGGGGGACTACATCTGTACTGGTTTTCACTTTTGTTTTTCCTTTCCTTTATCTTATGTAACTGTGTTTTTCAATTGATTTGTTTTGATTCTGTTTGATTAAAATTGTATGTAAAATGGACTTCCATATGGACTTTTTGGGTTGATTCACAGGATAATTATTTTGCTTTTAAAAAGGGGCATCATTTATGCATAACACTGAATACACAAAATTTGGGAATTAAATGTTTGAGAGGGGTGTACCAGTTTACTGCAATATGTATGATTCTTGTTTGTGCAACGCCCTTCTTCCCTTCAATCTCCTGTTTTCTCTTCTCAAACCCCCTCTTTCTTCCCCTGCTGAATCTCAACCCCACAGCTGGAATGCTATTTTTGAATTGAATTGGTCTTCAGATGTTGAAGACCAACTCTATTTTACTGAATTTTCTGAACCGTTTTTTCTCTCCTTTGTGATACAGTTTATGTATATATATAGCACAAGGGAGTCATGCTTGTAACGGTTGATCTCTTTCATCCTGTCAAATTGCTTCTCTACAACCCATAATTTCAGCTTAATTTCTGCTGCTCTGAAATTTCACCACCAAAACCATCCCTAGCTCGTTTGCCCAGATATGAACAGATTTGCAAGCAACCGCCACTTATGTCTCTATTTTTATTTTTTGTAATTTTTCATAGTAATGGCTTGCAAAAAAATGGGCTCAGCTCTCGGCCCAAAAAATAAGGGAAGAAGTAATGAAGAGGAAAAAAAAGAAAAGCAACAATTGGCCCATAAAGAAAGGAAAAAAGAAAATAACTTGAATTTCAGAAAAATAAAGAAGAAAAAAGGGAAAAAGAGAAAGCAAAAAGAGAACATTGTTGTCGCTGTTTTTTTTCTTTTTCAGAAGATATTAGAAAGAAAAGATTTATCTTAAAAAATGAGTAAATAAAGTATCCAGCACAAAATTGGGTGCTTAGCCTATTAAGGTTTCAAGAAATGGCCCTGCTTTATCTCATTTTTTATTTGTTGATGATATTATATGATTTTGCAAGGCTTCTGATAATCAAGTTAGGTTGGTGATGGAGACACTGAGGGCTTTTTGTGATATGTCAGGATTGGAGGTAAATAATGAGAAATCAAAAGTTATGGCTTCTACTCATGTCTCTAGTGCTCATTGAAGGCATCTTCAATCCTTTAATGATATTAAATTGGGAAAAATATGTTTTTCGTCCCTATAGTTTCGGTCAACTTTGGTCTCTGTCCCCCCAATCCATCGTCCTTGGCCGTTAGTGAGATCTGTTAACCTGATGAACCAGGTAACAAAAGTTACATGTAGCTTCAATAGTAGGCCCCAAATAGCTGACTCATTTAATTAATCTTTTTTTATTAATTTTTTAATTATAAAAATAACCATAATTATGAAATTGGGTTTTTATCGGGTAAAATTGCTCAGGTGAAAACCCTAATTTAGTAATTAGGGTTATTTTAATAATTAAAAATTAATAAAAAAGTTAATTAGATTATCAATCGGTTATTTAGGACTCATTATTGAGGCTAATATGTAACTTTTGTTAGCCAGCTCGTCAGGTTAACATATCTCACTGATGGGCAGGGACCACGGTTTGGGGTTTAGAAAGTTTAGGGACAAAAAACACAGGATTTAAAGTACAGGGACAAAGACTAAAGTTGACCGAAATTATAGGGACGAAAAACATATTTTTCCCTATTAAATTTGTTCTTAAATTGGATAAATTTTTGGGTTTTCCTTTACCTTGTTCTAGATTAAAGAGAGAAGATTTTAATGA
Organism: Sesbania bispinosa; assembly: GCA_026901365.1. Lineage (NCBI taxonomy): Eukaryota > Viridiplantae > Streptophyta > Magnoliopsida > Fabales > Fabaceae > Sesbania > Sesbania bispinosa. Next base: position 406,988 of record QLOH01000518.1, on the reverse strand, counting down.
TATTCTTTCTAAGATTGATAGTTTCATAACATCTGGAAAGCTCGTCTTTTGAATAAAGTGGGACGTCTTTGTTTGGCAGAGTCAGTTATTTCCTCTCTCTCAGTCTATACTTTGCAGACTTTGTGGTATCCCCAATCTATTTGTAATGCTATTGATAGGAAAGTCCGAAATTTCTTTTGGAATGGTAACCCCCATCATTGTGGCTGGCACCCAATTGGGTGGGATAAGCTTATAAGTCAGAAGATCAAAGGTGGTTTGGGTTTAAGGGAGGCTCGGACTACCAGTATTGCATTGTTAGGAAAATTGGTTTGGGACCTCTTGGTTGATCATGGTAAAATTTGGGTGTAGGTTCTGAAATCCAAATACCTCGTCCATGGCACTATTCTAAGCTCAAAGCCAATTACTAGAGCTTCTTATGTTTGGAATGTAATTTTAAAGGCCAAGGAAGTTAACCATGAGGGATTTAAATTTATGTTGGGCGAAGGAGATACCTCCATTTGGTACACTGATTGGTCTGGTCATGGGTTTCTATGTGATGCAGTTTCCTTTGTTAATATATCTGACTCTAATCTTACTCTTAAGGATTTAATTATTGATGGTGCCTTGAATTTGGAGCGTATCCAAACTTTTATTAGCCCAAATATTAATAATCTGGTTTTATCTATAGCCCCTCATATAAATCCAGTTTCTTAAGATCATTGGGTTTGAGATGCTGCAGGAAATGGAATTTACTCTGCGGCTGTTGGGTATTTTTTTTAATAGGCAAAAGTGAAATATATTAAGAGGGAGTACAACGGGTACTCCAACCCATAAAGTTACAAAAACAAAGGACAAAAAAATGGGATATCAACTCAGCCAGAATACAAGGCCATAAAACTAATAGCACCACAACACCAACCTACATTAAGACTACCAAAAAATAAACACATTACCAAGCAAAGCATAATTGCTTTCATTGATAGCTCCTAACATCAAAACACTTTTGAATTTTTCAGCTGTACCAATGGATTTCCAACAACAATTCCCCAACATTGTAACAGTAGTATGAACATCTAGTAACCCAAATTCTCAGCCTCAATCATCAACAGTCAAAAAAGGAAAAGGCCAACCAATGGAAAGAGCCACTTTTAACACAAACTCCAAGTGGCATGAACCAAACATAAGCATAATTAGGTTATCTGAGACAAACCAAAGGATTAACTGACCAAGAATGAAAGTCATAACAAAAATTTTTTCTCCTTGATTTCAACCAATTCCATGATCTAATCTTAACCAAGTCCACCATTTCGGTAGTAGTTATGGTCTTAGCATAGAAAACAAGATCATTCCTAGATAACCAAATTGTCCAAAGAATTGCCAACCAAATAGGAATCCAGCAATCACATTTAAAAGAACACATTGAAAGACCAATAAAATGATTCAAATTCACTACACAATTATTATGCATCACAGCTGAAATTCATAGCCAATTGAAGCACTCCATCCATGTTTGATATGACACTTGGCATTCAAAAAATAAGTGTGCAACAGATTCATTAACTCCTAAACACCGAGGACACTCAGCCTCGGAATTGTTGATGACACCTCTTCTAAAGGAAACCTGTTAAGAACCACCTTCCAAGCAAAAGATGTAATTTTTGTAGGGACAACCTTTGACCACAGTAACTGAAACGTTGAGTTAACAGCAAAGATATGATCATTTCTGATCTCTTTATAGGTTGTCTTGACTGTATAACTACCAGATTGTTCAGCTAGCCAACACCAATGGTCATCAACATCACCCTTTAAAGTAAATGAGCCAACATCAAGTAAAAGAGATATTAAAAGTTCTTCCTCCCAAGCAAATAATTTCCTACGCCAACGCCATTGCCACGCTAGGACACCATTTCTCCACACTACCATTTCAGCAATGTTAGAGTCTTGATTTTGTGCCCGCTTGAATAGCCTGTCATATTTTTGTGCTAAACTCATAGTTCCCACCCATTTTTCTTTCCAAAATAGAGTACCTTTTCCATTCCCTACCACTTTCACACACTTACTTACCATCCAATTACTAGTGACCCTATCAACCTTCTCAATGCCACACAAGTCTACCCACCACCTTGATCCCCTCACTTTCCCCCTAATTGATGACAGCAAATTATCACCATATAACGATTGTAACATCCCTTTTTTTGTATTTGCTTTTTAGCCACGAAGGCTCTTTGATCTTGTAATATATTTATGTTGTTGTATTATTGTACTGGATTGGTATTTTCTGAGTTTCAGGTTGTTTTAGAATTTGAGGAAATGTCTGGTTTTTAGGGGAGACTCTGCCGGATTTTCGGTAGGATTAATGTGATTCTAAATAGTCTTTTTGGTAGGCTAAGTTTTGAGGGAAGAGAATTCTATTTTTTTTAAAAAAAAAGAGTGCAGTAAGGCATGGGCTGCGCGCTTCAGCGCACATAATGTGCACCTTAGCGCGCACGACACAAGCAAGGGCGGCATGAAGGGTCGCATGCTTCAGGGCACGGGACGTGCATCCCAGCGCGCACGAGGCCGAGTCTAGGTGCATCAGGGGGGGCCGCGCTACAACGCACTTTATGTGCGCCCCAACGCACAGGAGGGTACATCGTGTTTTTAAAACACGAGTCGTGCCTCTCTCCTTTATATTGTTTTCCTTCTCTATCCTAGGGTTGGCACAGAGAGCGTTTGAGAGAGAATTAGAGAGAGAGAAAGGCTTTGAAGGAGGAGAATGGCAAATTGAAGGTGCTCCATTACTCTAGGGCTTGTCTTCCACCATTCCCTTTCATCATCTTCTTCTTTGTTCTTCCTCTGGGGTGAGTATAACTCACACACCTCTCTATCACTTTGTGTTTCCTTTCTTTGACCCATTTTCCTCTAATCCTCTTCACTTTGACTTGTGGTTTTGGTTTATTGTTGAATTGATTGTTGTACATGATTATTGTGGATTCAGAACTTGTGTGAGAAACCCTAGAGTAGTGGATTTTGGGGTTTTGTTGGAATAATTGATAGTTGGGGGTTTGTGTGACTTATTGGGATGTGCTATGATGATTTTTAAAACTATTGAGTATCTATGATTTGTTGTGATTGGAAATGTTGAAGAAAATGATATTTGGCTTTGGCCTCTACACTTGCATTTTAAGCTTTGGCTTCGGCCCCAGATCTTATTAATTAATTAAGATTGGACTCCGGTCCCCAGTTAATTTGGACTCCGGTCCCCAGTTAAAACACGGGTTTCGGCCCCCAGTTAATTGGCGGTGTTATGCCCAAGGGAGACGTTCCTTGTAGTTTGAGCTCAGGTCTAGCCCCAGTTAGTGATAAGATCCCGTCTGCCGAGTAATGCAGAACATTCATGTTCAAATTCTTATTAATGTTAAGATGGCATGTCATGAGAAGTGTCCTCTTAATTTGTTGCATTCATTCTATGTTTCTCCCCACACTGCATACTGCATAGTTATATTCACTGAGGCAATTGTCTCACCACACGTTTCGTGGACTATTCTAGATGCGCAGGTACCTCCCCGCTCGGGAAAGTGATTTAAAAGATTAGCTGCAAAATTCTATTTGTGGATGTATTTTGAGATGAGTTTTGGGGACATATGTATTTGATGATTATCGCATTCTCTGAGTTTGTATTTTTGGAGGATACAATTGTACATGTGGTATCCTTGTAGTGTCAGGGCACATGTATGAGGTTATCCCCAGTCAGTTCTTTTATTTGACTTCTTTTGGCTTTCCAATTTCATGACCAGGCTTGTAATTATGACTTGGAGATTATAACTTGTATTATTTGAGCGATCGTTGGTAACTTAAATGGTACTTGATATTTAAATTGCGCTAAATAATTTCAGGAATTTGAGGATTAGTTTCCAACGGGCTAAATCCTTGAATTAGAAATTAGGACGTTACAACGATGGCAAAACCTTGACCCACAAACTTGTTTTATCCACTAAAAGTCTCCACTTCCATTTCCCCAACAATGCCAAATTAAAAGCTGTAAGATCTCTAATCCCTAACCCCCTTGATCCCTCTCTCTACAAATTTCATCCCATCCCACCCAGTGTATTTTCCTATGCTCCTCATCCCCCCAAAGAAAAGATTTAAAAAGAGATTCTAAGATAGAAATGATACCTTTTGGAGCCTTGAAGAAGGAAAGAAAGTAGATAAGAATGTTGGGTATAATTGGCTCTTGATGAGTAACTTGGAAATTCCAGATGGAAACACAACTTTTAGGTGGGTCTGGAAATTAAATTGTCCAGAGAAGATTCACCTATTCATTTTGCTCATTTTGCAGGGGGGCTCCCTTTGAATGAAAAATGTTTCCGTTGTAGGATGGCTTCATCCCCTTCTTGTACGCGTTGCTCAAATACTACGAAAGATTTATTCCACTACTTAAGGCACTGTCCTTATTCTTTAGAGGTTTGGCTTCGGTTGGGAATTGGCGTCGCCCTTGGCCTGTTGGTCTCCAACATGTCCCTTGTGATGCAAACATGCCCGCTGACTGGTTAGCCAAGTTTGGTGCGCGAATGGACACTAGGACATTTCTGTTGATGGCTCCTCCACTTGAAGTAGAAACCTTGCTTTTGCTAGATGACATTTACGCTGTGTAGCTTTTGATTTTTTCCTCCTCTATTTTTTCCCAGTTATTAAAAAAAAATACAAATGCTAGGCATGAGCAAAAGAGTTTAATGAATATTCATTACATAAATATTTAATAATGTGTTATCTTTTCATTTAATGAATATAATATCTTATATATTATTAAATTTAATAAACTATATGATAATAAGTCATAAAATTTCTTTACACTAACTAGTACATGCAATTCATAAAATTAGTATAAATTTATTATTGTAATACAATCAAGGGAAATTTGCAATTTAGTATCTTGAAGTTTGGAATATTTGTGATTTAGTTCCCAATATTTCAAAAAAATTAAAAATGTACATTATTTTATCGGTTTAGGATAATAAGTATCATTATAGAAGACCGTTTAAGTCGGATATATAGGACCATTATGCACTCCAAAACTCTTCCTAATTAATGCAATCGTATATTGAGGACCCCAACATGAAATCACCAAGTAAGTCAAATCAATCCTTCATAGTTAATATTTGCACTCGGTGGTAACCCCTAAACCCTTATTATTGAGCAAAGTTGTTAGAATAGGGTCGGCCAAGAGCTAGCCCATAAAAATATAACATTTATTTTACATGTCTGAATAAATTTTTAGGCTTTTTGGTAATTACGCTAAAACCCTATACCCATCAAAATTCGTAAAAATCCGGAACTACCCGCAAAAAGTCCTAAAAATATAGGGCTTGAATCTTTATTTTAGAAGCCCAAATAACTCTAGAGTAACCTAAATTTATAGTTCTAGTAACATGAGCAATTCAAATAACCCAAATTTGCCCTTAATATATATATAGCCAATTAGTTAAGGGTAGCTAAGGCTCAACTTAAATATGAAAGGGTTATTTTACCTAATTTAAGAACATTAAAGGTCTCAAAATACACATTTTTTAAAACGTTGAAAACTTAATTAAACACACCTTACCCCAATTTTCAGGCGCTAATTAGCATTTTCATTAGAATCATAAGGTTAAATCATATGTCAAATGTCAGAGATTGCGGGAAGAGTTCTCGAGTTTGATCCCTACTAAACACATTCTTCGGGAGGTGTGAGTAGTCTTAAATGTGACTAAGCCCCTAACAGGATTATTCCTGGTAATAGGGGATACTTGTGGTTAACACAAAAAAAATGTCAGACATTATTCTTAATTACTGTATAATTAAAAAATCACAAATCATTAAATAATACACGATTTAAATGTTGTTTTAAGAGTTAAAGGAGACAAATTTGGATTTGGTTAATTTGTGGCGAGAAGGTCACCGTAGCTTTGGATAAATTTGGACCGCATAAACATCCATATTTTAATGGGGATAATTTTTTTCAATGGAGGTTTTCCCTGACACCTTACTTAAGGAGAATTAAACATGTATAAAAACTCTTCTATATTACAAATATTAATGAGGTCGAAAAGCCCTTAAATTCTTAAAATTAAATAAAGGGTAAAATATTTTTTTGGTCCTCATAGAATAAGTGAGTTATGATTTTGGAACTCATACAATTTTTCTTAATTTTCTTTTTCATCATTTCAAAATTTAAAATTTTGAAAATGTCTTTATTGGTGACGTGATCACAAACTAAAAAATTGCCACAGGCATGAGTCTTTTGCAAATTTTTGGTTTCCATGGACGTATAAAGGTCCCTTTATTAAGTTCCCGTTTGAGGTGACTGCTAGTTTTTAATTTTTTATTTTTAAATCTCATTTTTAAAATAAAACATGTTCGGATAAAAGGATTGCAAGTTGAGTTTTTAATTATTTTCAAAATTATTTACCGTCTTCTTTTTACAACCGCAAAAAGAGATTTTTTATTTTTAGTTTTGAGTTTTAAAAACTTGATTTTAGTTTTAAAAAAATCAAAACTATAAACTACAACCATCCCAAATTAAACAAGGCCTAAGTAATTACAATTCAACCAATGAGTGATTGGTTTGAGTGATACATGCTTAATTTTTTTTAAGCAATGTTTCGGGTTCGAATAGGATTGTCTCCCATGAAAGATATATGTGAGTTAAACAAAAGAAGTAATTACAATTCAAAATTAATAAAAAAAGATCTATTTTTCATAATTAAAAGTTCACAGATTTAGTTAGTCAACAACCATTGAGAGAATGGAGAGAGGGTGAGCGAGAATGAGGAAGAGTGGACCTTAGTGAGATCAAGAAGAAAGAAATATTTGCGACCAGAACTGGATAGGAGAACAAATGACAGGCAGCTACCAAAGGATTATGGGTATGCATGGGAATAGAAGCAACATGGGAAGTGTTTTGAAGCTTATTCAGATTACCTTTTCACAAATTTTTTGGAAGAATATGGCACTGAAGACATGTGGAGAGTATTTTCAATATGGGGGGGAAGGTTGTGGATGTGTATATTCCGAAGAAGAGGGATAAATGGAATAGAAGATTTGGCTTTGTACGGTTTGTGGTAAATGGACAGGTTGCTGATGGGGAAAAGAGGTTAAATCGGATATGGATTGGTTTGTTCAAGCTTCGTGTTAATCTGTCTAAATTTAACAAGAGTGGAGTACCTGTGGTATCAACGACGAAGGATCAGAGTATGTTGAAGATGGTGGAAGTAGGCCATAATGATGTTGGTGGTAATTAAGGTGGATGGTAGGAGTTATGTTGATGCGGTTAGGGGAAAAGTGAAAAGGTTTTGCAAAAAAAAAGAAACCTAAGAAAATAGGTGTGACAAGGGAATGGAATGGTATGGAGTTCAAGGTGGGGGACACAGAGATGGAATGGCTACAGAGATGTTTTGTTAGGAAAGTTCTTCAGGTGGACGAGATCTTCATATTACAAGACAAGATTATGGAAAAAGGAATAAGATCAATTAAAGTGGTTCCAATGGGTGATGATATGGTGTTGATCCAGCCTGAGAATGATGAGAATTTCATGGAGTTAGTAACTAAATTGGAAGATTTGTTTTCTTATTGGTTTGCCAATATTCAACCTTGGTCCCAGGAGGATGTGGCTCGCAGCAGGTTTATTTGGGTACGTGTTCAAGGGGCACCTTTGCATGCATGTTCTGAAGAGTTTTTTAAGATGTTGGTCACTCCATTAGGAAGATACGTTGCTATTGATACTACAACAAAAAGAAGAGATAGATTTGATGTGGCTCGGGTATTTCTTCAGATGTCTTCTATCGAATAAATTAATAGGTGGTTGAAGGTGAAGATTAATGAGTTAATTTTTTCCATTAACATTGTTGAAGATCATTTTACTGATCCATGGAGGGTGTTGCCAATCAACCAAGAGATCAAGTATTCTATTTCAACAAGTATTAGTTCTTCGAAAGCTCATAATTCTGAGGAGGATGATTTTGATGAGTTTGAATTTCAAATGAAGGATGCTTTGGGTAATTATTTTCACAATAATGACCAATTAATTTTGAATAATGAGCTACCAGATTTGTTTGATGCGGTTACAAAAAAAGCAGGTGATTAATGGAGAATTTTCTGGTCAACAAAATCTGGAACATGATACTGCATGTTGTAAGTCTGTCTCTCAAGGGGAATATCCTAATGACCTGATGAGGAGTAAATAAATCACGTGATATAGTGGGTATTGGGCCTATTCCCTGTGACGTACCAATAACAAACGGTTTGCTTATTGATGGGGAATTAAGGAAAGCTATTCGGACAGAAAGTTATGACCAATCTGTTGTTGCCCAAAATGTTGTTGCACAATGTGAAATAGCTCTAGCGACGATGATGCTCTTATCATCTCCTGATGGTGACATTAATGTTGTTTGGAGAAAAGGGAAATTGGGTGAATCGCGACTATGTAAAGTTGCTATCACCTTGGTAGAAGACTTGGCTGCGATGGGTGTTCACCTTCATGAACCTGATGTCGCTACCAAACTTGGCCCTACAAAGCGAAGGATGGGGAGATCAAGGAAGAATTCTGAAAAATCCAAGGTGAGTAGCTCCAATTTGGATTTCAATCTAAGCTCTAAGCTTCTTAATATAGTCCCTAATGAAGTAGCACATTATGTAGGGAAGATTGGTATGAATTTAGGGGTATCAGATGTTGCGGATGAGTCTGTCATGATTGAAAGATTGACAGATGTGGAAAAACGAGATTGATTAACCATAGGAAGGCCTTCAGTGTTGATGGATTAATTGTCAAATGTGGTTCTTTATTAGAGATTATATATTTTTAATGATAATTGCATCTTAAAAAATATGAGGTATAAGGGGGAGAATCAAGAAAATGGAGATAAAAAATCTGTTAGTAGCTGAGGGGTGGGGTTTTTGTGTATTCAGGAGACTAAAACAAAAATATTAACCATAATATGTGTGTTGCTTTGGGTGGTGGTGATGATTTTGGATGGGCATTTGTTCCTTCCATAGGGTTTTCTCGTGGCCTTTTATCTGTTTGAAAGAATTTTTTTTCATGATATTTTTGTTGATCAAAATTCTATTGGTGTGTGTGGTTGGTGGGGGGAGGAGAAGATATATTGTACCATTGTTAATGTTTATGCTCCATGTAATTTGTTAGGTAAAAAGAATTTTTGGTTAAGGTTGCTTGATAAAAATTCAACGGGGTGGAGATTTATGGTGTTTTGGGGGGTGATTTTAATGCTATAAGGAGTGCTTCAGAAAGAAAATGAGGGAGTGGTTTGTGGAGGAGGGATGATACGTTTTCTTTTGTTGGTTTTATTGATAGTGCCCAGTTATTGGATCTTCCGTTAATTGGAAGAAAATATACTTGGTACAAAAGTGATAGGTCATGTATGAGTAGGTTGGATCGGTTCCTTATATCTACTAAGTGGATGGAGATATGGAGCAACACATCACAATAGGGTTTAAAGCGAGGGGTATTTGATCATTGTGTTGTGTTGTTGAAACATGATGTAATAAATTGGGGACCCAAACCTTTTTGCGTCCTTGATTGTTGGCGCCTCCATGCAGGCTATGCAAATTTTGTGTCTTCACAATGGAGGAGCTTCATGTAGATGGATAGGCAGATTTTGTGTTGAAAGAAAAACTAAAATTAATGAAGAACATCTTGCGGCATCGGAATAAGGAGTCTTTTGGGAATTTAGATGGTAGGATAAAGATGACTAAGGAGCTTATTAATTTGTTGGACATGAAAGGGGAAGAATTTTCTTTGTTGGTGGAGGAGGTGCAACGGAGAAAACAGTTGGGGGTAGAGTTGTGTCACTTGATGTCTATGAAGGATAGTTTCTTGTTTCAATAATCAAGATTGAGATGGATGGAGGAGGGGGAGGCAAATCCAAAGTATTTTCATGTTTGTGTGAATAAAATGAGACTAAGGAATGAAATCAGAAGTCTGAAAATTAATAATGTACGACATTTTGATCCTGTGACAACTAAAGAAGTTGTGTGTGCACATTTTGAGTCGCATTTTCAGGAGGAAACTTGGAGGAGGTTGTGTCTTGATGGCGTGTTTTTTAACACTTTATCCTAGGTAAAATCTAGTAGCCTAACTTTGCCTTTTTTAGAATTAGAGGTCAAAGAAGTTGTGTGGGATTATGGTGGTTCTAAAAGCCCGAGACCAGATGGTTTTAATTTTAATTTTGTTAAGCATTTTTGGCATGTCATGAAAGATTATTTTATGTTCTTTTTTAATGAACTTCACTCTAATGGTAGGCTTGTTGGTGCAACATGTAACATCCCGCAAATTAGAAGTTTTAATAACTCATTAGGCTAAAAATAAGATAATCATGTATTGGTAATTAAAGGAAAGTGAGTTGAGGAATTAAAGGTTGAAAGTGGATTATAAAAACTAAGTTAGAATTCCGTTCAGGTAAAAAGGAAGAGTTTTGGGTTACTGGTAATCGATTACAGAGAGTCTCTGTAATCGATTACCCGAGAGCTAGTTTTTAGGTAATCGATTACTCACAGGTCTGTAATCGATTACCCGAGAGTTGAGTTTTATGTAATCGATTACGTAATCGATTACCTGAGGGCTAAGTTTTTGGTAATCGATTACCAAGGGTTGTAATCGATTACCAGATTCCCAGAAACGTTTTCTAGTGTAATTTTTACCTTTGGTAATCGATTACAGTATATCTGTAATCGATTACCAACTGTCCAGTATAAATACCCGAACATGCAAAATCTGAAAATTCTATGTTTTTCTTCTTCTTTTTCCACACGACCTAGAGAGAGAGAGTGAGCTTAGAGAGAGGAAACTCAAATTGGAGATTGGAAAGGCAATCGAAACAAGGATCATCAATTGGATCGCTTCAACTCCTATTTCTCCTCTTGAATTTCTAGATTTGGTGAGTAAACTCACACACTCACACTTTTCTATGAATTTGATTTCTCCCCAATGTATGAACCCTATTCTTTTAATTCCTTTTCTATATGTTTATTGTAGTTGGATTGATGATGGTTGTGTGAAATTGAGTAGTTTTGTTAGGATTTTCATTGAAAACCTTAGGGTAGCGAGATTTACGAAAGTAGCGAGATTACGAAATTGACGAAATGCTCAATGTATGAATCCTACCACTTGTTTCCCTTTCTATATGGCTAAATTGAATGGAATTATGATGATTGCACTAGAATGGAGTATGTTATGCTTGGAATTGATTGTAAAACTATTGAATTTCGAAGTTACAAAAGTTACGAAACTTACGAAAGTTTCGAAACTCTCGAAATGTTTGAAATTCTAGTTTTGGCTATCGATTCATGTATGCCGGTTTCGACCGTGAGTTAATTTAAGCCGGCCTTTGCGCTGTGAGTTAAGAAAACTAAGTAATTATGTGAAAACTTGACTTCGGTCCAGTAATGGGTGGGATACGTCCTCGGGAAAGACGTTTCCCATAGTCTGAGCTCAGTTCTAACTCCAGTTTAAGTGAAAATATCATGCCTGCTAAGTATAGCAGTGAGTTGCATCTTTATTCCCTTTAATTGATTCAGATATTATGTTGAATGTTGAGACATATTCATTATTGATGTATGTTGAATTGAGGCATATTGATTGGTGTTGTTTTTCTTATACATTGCATATGCATGGTTATACTTCACTGAGACATTAGTCTCACCACGCGTTTTGTGGATATAATCTAGGTGTGCAGGTACCTCCTGGTGGAAATAAGTGAGTTTAGAGCCAGAGCTGATGTGTTTAGATGCTTTCTTTTTGGATTGTATATAAAAGTTGTATCACTTGGATTTTTATTAAGTTGTTCAGTTTGTAGCCTTCGGGCCTGATGTATATATAGATATATCTTATGGAGCTTGTATATGTATATTATGGACTTTAATTATGTAAATAAAGTCTAAGTTATTCACATTTTGTATAAGTTTTTGTTGGGCACTTATGTAAATGTGAGGTTTGATATCCAGGATTGTATGTTTTAGTTTCGAATTTTCAGAATTTAGTTTCCAACGGGCTAAGTTTTGAATTTAGAAATTAGGGTGTTACACAGCAAATAGTTCTTTTTATTGTTTTGGTGCCTAAAACTAAGAGCCCATAAAAAATTGATGAATTCCCCCCAATCTCTTTAATTGGTGTGATGTATAAGGTTGTGGCGAAGGTTCTTTCCAATCGGTTGAGGAAGGTGATTAGGAGTGTTATCTCTGAATGTCAATCTGCTTTTGTAAAAGGTAGATCCATCTTTGATAGTGTTGTTATTGTAAATGAGGTAATTGAAGAAATGAAGAGGAAGAATAAGGGTTGTCTACTATTTAAGGTAGACTTTAAAAAGACTTATGATTCAGTTAGTTGGGAATTTCTGCAATATTATGTGATTGGCAGAATGGGTTTTCCGAAAAATGGAAAAGGTGGATTGATGAATGCCTGCGTACTTCCAGAATGTCAGTGCTAATTAATGGTAGCCCAACAAGTGAGTTTGGAATAAGTCGGGGTGTTCGCTAAGGTGATCCACTAGCTCCTTTCTTATTTCTTATTGTAGTTGAGGGGCTAAATGCATTGATGTGTAAAGCTATTAATTCTCAGTTATTCTCAGGCTACTTGGTTGGCCGTGATCATGTGGTGATATCTCATTTACAATATGCAGATGATACAATTATCATGGGTGGGGCGTCCTTTTCCAATTTGTGGATTATTAAAGCAATTCTCCAGATTTTTGAACTTGCGACACGTTTAAAAGTAAACTTTCATAAAAGTAAGCTTATTGGAGTTAAAGTTGATGGGGAATGGTTACAAGTGGCTTCCATTTTTTTTAATTATTTGTAAAGTAAAGTCCCTTCCTTTTTTATATTTGGGTCTATCAATTGGTGCAAATTCGAGGAGAAAGAATACTTGGCGCCCGGTTATTCAGAAGGTGGAGAAGAGATTATCAACTTGGAGATGTAAAATGTTGTCTTTTGGTGGTCGTCTTGTCCTTTTTAGGTCAGTTCTACACTCTATTCTAATCTATTACCTTTTATTCTTCAAGGCTCCTAAAGGTATCATTTCTAAACTCAATTCTCTTTTCATTTCTTTTTTGTGGGGTGGTAATGTTGATAATAATAAAATTTCTTGGGTTGCTTGGGAGGATGTATGTAAAGATAAAAGACATGGGGGTTTGAATGTTCGAGATTTGAGAGCCTTCAATTTAGCACTTCTAGGGAAATGGAGGTGGCGACTATTAGTAGAGAAAGGTAGATTTTGGCATAAGGTTATTTCTTCAATTTATGGGGAGAGGTTTTCAAATGTGAGGGGGAACCAAAAGAGAGGGTCAAATTGGTGGTTGGATTTATGGTCAATTGATAATATTAACAATATTACTTTTGACTGGTTTTCGAGGTGTTGTGTTAAGTGAGTGGGGAGTGGGTGTGATACCCTTTTTTGGAAGGAGGTGTGGTGTGGTGATGAGACGTTGTGTGATCAGTTCCCTCGTTTATTCTCAATTGCTAATAATAAGAATGTGTCTGTAGCTAATATGTTAGCTAGTAGAGAGAGTGATATTCAATGGAATTGGAGCTGGCGTCGAACCTTGTTTCAGTGGGAATGGGATCAGTTACAACAACTTTCCCATGAGCTACAGTCTTGTACAATTGGTTATGGACGTTTCTGATTGTTGGAGTTGGAATGTTGATGCAGAGGGCTCATATTCTATGCGGTCTGCTTATAAAGTGATCGTAAATGATGTTTTATATGCTGAATTTCCAATACACTCCTTCCTTTGGTCTAAATTTGTGCCAGCTAAGATTTCAGGATTTGCATGGAGGGCTATCTTAGATAAAATCCCCACCAAACATAATTTAATTAGGAGAAACGCTATTAATGCTTCAAATGGAGGTTGTGTTTGGTGTGATAAGATGGTAGAGTCTACTTTACACTCGTTCTTTGAGTGCTCTTTTGATCATAAAGTGTGGATGTCTTGTTTGAAGTGGTATATTGTTTTGCATAATGACTTTTTGCAGAATTTCATTCCGTTTGTTGGATTATTGTCATGTAATGCTACAAATAAATTACGTTGACCCTTGATTTGGTTGTTGGGGTAGTGGTCTTTGTGGCTATCTTGAAATGACTCCTTTTTTTCAAATAAGAATACTGACCCTGAGGCTGTCATAGAGCTAATAAAAATTAGATCACGGAATTTTTTTAACAGATCATTCCTTCAAATATCTGTTTTTACCGTGGCATACTGATGTAGAATCATGCTTAAATTCTCACTCCATCTGATGTATTTTATTATGATATACTTTTGTAGTTTCTACTACTTAATGCGGTTACAATCTGCCCTTTTTCAGGTTGGGTATACTCTTGCGATTCTGTTTCAAGAGTGATGAGTGTCATTTGCTTTGGTGATACATCACACCTTGACTGGTAGTTTTGTTAATTAGTTAAGTGTGAATTCTAGGTATTGGACTCTTGTTCCTAAGGGTGCGGCCTTTTGGTTTATTTATATATATTTGGTCTCTTTGAATTGATGCAATGGTTATGTTGGTTACCACTAGTGTTGGCGTAGTGGTTGGGGGTTTAGGTAGTTTAACATGAGGTTCCAGGTTCAAACCTCATTGCTTTCTTTGTACACCAAAAAAATGGTTATGTTGTTTGTACAGGGGATCACGTTTAGCTTTGTTATAAATGATCCTAGTGCTTAGCTTAGGACTTTTGGTTTGGCGTATTGCAGGTTTTTTTGGTTTGGTGTATTCTTTTTATTTCTATGGGTTTGAGCACCCCTAGCTCTCTTTTTATGAAAAAAATTCTGCTTAAATAGATTTAGTTATCTTTAATAAATTAATACGTCAATTGATTAGATTTATATATTCATCCAATTATACAAACAATTAAAACTAAAATACAAATATTAAAAACGTACATATAGAAAAATATATATTAAACCTTTAATTAATATACTTTTGAATTTTTATTAATTATATCTACAATAAAATTACATATATGATTATATTATTTTATTAATTAAATTATAATAAATTTATATTATATATTCAATAATCTTGCATATTTAACGGGTTACAAGTTTAATTTGAACCCCCTCTCTCGTGTCTTATTTTATTAACTATTTACTTTTTAAATTAAGTTTTTTTTATTTTAATTTCTTTCATGCACGACCACAAACCGTTCTTTCTTTATAGAAGATACTTACAAAGTACAAACATCGCACGCCATGCAAATCCAAAACGATAGTAAGCCAAAGATAAAGACAGCTTTTTATTATTGCATAAAGCTTTTCAATGCAAAAGGTGAATCAAACCAAGAACATATAATTATATTGAACCAATATAGAATTCGTAGAGATATACAATTTCTCGGTAAGTGGTAACCTATGAATGGCAATATGGGCTAGGCCCGCCGGGTTAGCCCGCATAGCCCGCATTTTTTCACGGGGCGGGCTGGGATTTTGAGTCCACAACCCACTTTGGCCCGCCCCCACTTAGCCCGTAAATTTTGCGGGTCAGAAGCGGGGGGGCCTGGCCCGCGGACCAATTTTTTAAATTAGAATAATACAAATATTATTAAAGTAACTTAAAATGAAAATTTATTTGGGTGTTTCATACTTCATAATGATTAATAAAGTATGGAATCAATTTTCATGTGACTATAACATGCTATAATTGTCCTATCATGTAGATTTATTTTTTTTATATAAGAATCATGTTTAAATCATGAATTTATATGTCCTCCGTATAAATATATTTATATTAGGATTGTGAAATAAATTTTAAAAAGTGACATTATAATTAAGTTTTGATATAAAAATGATTTTAAAAAATGAAACAATTATAAAATTAATTAAATATATTTTTCAAATATTTTTTTTAAATTTTTGCGAGCCGGCCTGCTAGCCCGTGAGCCCACACAAATGTGGGGCGGATTGCAACTTCTAGCCCATATTTTAAAAGTGGGCTAGCCCGCCCCGCACTAATTTTTTGCGGGGCGGGGCAGCCCGCATTGCCATCTCCAGAATGGAGGTACGTTTACTGATAGTAAATTTTAACAAATTTTTACTTAATAATTTTTATATATAAATAAATATTGAATTTTACTAATATGATCGAATTATTGAATATTGAACACTGTCTGAGAGAAAGTGTAGGAGACGAGAGATAAAAAAAAGAAAGTGAAATATATGATAATTGATATAATGAAAAAAAATATAAAAACAAATTGAGAATTTAATATATGGAAAGAAGTGTAAATAATATAAGTGTTAAAAATCATCACTCCTTCTAAAAGGATTATCCTTATATATCTTGTTAAAGATTTAAAAATGAAAAAGTATTTAGTAAAGAATAAAGCTTTTAAATTGCTAATATATTAAATTCTGAAATTTTACTATTTTCTTTTTCCTTCTTTTGACAAGTACCTTCAATACACTTATTAACAAATTAAAATTATATATCGCATACATGGATATGTAGAAATGGCAAAAAAAAACCCATACCCGTGAATATACTCGCAATGGATACCTACATATAGTTATAAAATGGGTGAAGACGGATATTATACCACCAATCTTACCCGCTCCACGGATACCCGCATACTCATTAAAATATATTTTTCTATTAAATATATTTGAATATTGAGATTTTTTATTATTTTATGATAAGATAGTTTATTTTATATTATTATATAATAATATTTTTAATATATTAACACATAATGATATTATACAATGATAATTTAAATTTATAATATTAATATAATATGACATTCTCTCTCTTTCTTTTTATAAAATTCAAATTTTTATACATTAATGGATACCCACTGATACACGTTACCCACATGTACCTGTTAATTTTAATGGATATGAATACGAGTAGTGGACTACTCGTCCCGTTGACATCCCTATGGACATGGGTTAAGATTGGCACTAGATGTTGCATACTTACACACCCCTTTAATATTTTTTTTAATAAATGGTTACTTTATCAATTTAATCATTAAATTAACATTTTTATCAAATCTACAAATTTTTACACAAATCATAATCTAATTTATATTTTATTACACTTTTTATTTAAATAAATGGTATACTACTTAAAATATTAGTAAATATTTATTATTAGATTACATTTTTTTTTACGCAATTATTAGATTACATGTTTATAAATATTTAGATTATTTAAAATTTAATATATATGATCATTAAAATAATATCATTAAATTTTATGTTTGGATGAGTTAATTTCATATATTTTATAAAAAAGTTATTAAGTGTGTGTGTTTTACATTGTTGAATTTGATTGAAAAGGGGGTAAAGAAGATGTGATTGAAACAAAAATAAACTAATTAAGATGCGGAACCGTGTTGTTCAATTCAAAGAATTCAACAAACTTTTTCCTCTCGTCAATGTGAACACGTATTAAATAATTACATTTGTGTTGGAAAAAGAGTCATATGTTCTGTACCATTATTAACCTTAACATATTGATATACATATTTAAAGTTAGCTGAAAGCTGAAAAGCTATTGAATGTGTTTGGTAAAATTAGCTGAAAATGGTAAAATAACGTTTAAGGACAACATTAATTATTAAATAATAATAAATGAGGTGGTTGAGGGCTAAATTTATAATTAATTTTCGGTTAGTAGCCGAAAATTGGAGCTTTTTAAAAAAAGCTTGTAGCTATAGATACCTTCCCAAACAGTGCTAAAATGATTTCAGCTACTATTTTCAATTTTCAGCTAGCTGAAATGACAATCAACCTTTACTTTCGAATAGTGGCATGGCCAGTGTTGTGAAAATCAGACCGACCAGATCGGTCGGACCGGTTCAACCGGAAACCGGGCCAATGGCCGGTCCGGTTGTCTCATCAGATCGATTATGTAATTGGCTCATAGTGACATCATCAAATCGGGCCCAGAATCAGTTAAACCGGCCCAGAACCGTGCGAGTCAACCGGTCCAGGTCAACAGCTGTTGTGCGGTCAATTGAAATTCAATTAGCAGTGCACCTGCGATTCGAACACTAGACAGGCGGGCACGAAAAGGAACGCGCTTACCACTGTGCCAAAACCTCTTCTATTATCATATGTGCGTGTTTTAATATATGACCACTATGGAGTGCTTCACATTTCAATATTTAAATAATATAAAATATACATTTAAATTATAATATCAAATATAAATACATATTTTTTTTACTATACTAATATATTATTAATATTTTTCATAAAATTTAACAATATACTTAATTATTAACAAAACATGAATTATTGTTATTACTAGTTTAATTATAAAAATTGTGATTCATACTTTTAATTTTGTTATTTTTATTTTTTTCATAAATATAAAATTATTTTTAATATAAAGACTTAACTTTTAATATATACCGGTTTAACTGGTTGAACCAGTGACCCACTGATTGAACCAGTGATCCAATAATCCAGTACCCTAACCGAGTTGATCACCGGTCCGAGTTTAACACTGGCTATGGGTGATAGGGATGGAAAAACGGGTCTGGCCCAACGGGCCAGCCCATCCCTACTCGTCAAATTTATAGGCTGGGTTGAAACTTTCAACCCACTGACCCTTTTAACCCAGTCCGTTTTGGCCCTTTAAAAAACGGGCTGGAGGAGTATTCGGGTCAGGTCAGCCCTTCGACCTGATTGTTTTTAAAAAAAAAACGGGGATAGTGGTTTCTGTATATACTGCTACCACTTACCTGAGATTCTGTCTATATATATATATATATTTGTATCCCTCCTTCATCAAGTAGTTTTTGAGCACAACAACCTCCTCCATAACAGCTTTATATTTTCTTTGGCTTTTTGTACTTTGTGTTTGTGGACTAGAAGTTTCATTGGTGTTTGTTAAATTAACTTTGAATTGTGTTTTGTTAATTTTCTAGACTGGTTATGGATGGATGGTGTTATTTATGTTCTTAATATTTATGGATGGATGGACTAGCAGCTTCAATTTACTTTGTTTTTTTGTCACGCTTACTATTTTATTCTAATTTTTATAATTTTTTTTCGTGGGTCAACCCGTTTATCCCATCCCAATTCGACCAAAAAAAAATTCACTTCGTTAGTTCGTTATAAGGACTGACCCTTTGGCCCTGTAAGCCCTCTCAAATATGGGTTGGGCTGACATTTTTCGTCCATTTTTTATTTAGGGTCAGTCCAGCCCATCTCATTTTTTAAAGGGCTGATCGAGGGTCGGGTCGGCCCGGCCCGTTTTGCCATCCCTAATGGGTGATCGCAGTGTGGCACTGCCCCATAAGCCCCTAGAGACTTGTTGTCATTGCTTGTATTACATTATTGAGAGAGTGGGGCCCACCCAAGATTTCATGAATAGTTTTAAATTTCCCAGATAAATGCTAGATAGAAATTAATTAGAAATAACTGTTGAGTTTTTTGTCAAATTATTTTTTTTACAGCTTTAACATATTTGTTGTCTCTTTTGACCAATGGTGAATAATTTTCATATTTTTACTCTTAAATTTAATTGTGAATTGCTTTCCTGCTTGCTATATTTCACTACTTTATCTGTTCTATTCATCTATAGGTAAAAAAACAGGAGTGTGAGTGAGACCTCGCTTTTATTTATTTGCTGTTCAGTTGATTGAAAGAAAAAAAAAGTTTGGCGTTAGAAAAGAAAAGAAAAGAAATTGGCATTTGGAAATTTGAATCCCAATCTGAATGAGTTCATACGTCTTGGAAAGATCCACGTCCCCCTGTTCACCAATAACCACATATATTTCTTAAATTTTAGATTATATGGTTTTGATGATGACAGCTTGCTCGTGCATTTCTCTTTACTTTATGATGATATTGGGGTAGATATAATATACATACAACAAAACCCGACACACAATTTTCAGCTAGCTGAATTACTTAGAAATTTTAATAGGAGTTTGATTTCTGACGGTGTATATGTAAAAAACTTTGTTAAAAAAAGATAAAATTCACTTCAATCTCAAAAAAATATTAGTCTCTTACTATTGATTTCAAATACCCCTATTTAAAAAAAAAAGGATGTACTATACATAGGCCATCAGAAATTGCATTCTCGTTTCTGGCTAATTTCTAAACTCATCATGATCATGTCATGTGTTCCCTTACATCATAGAGACCACACATATGATTGATTGCATTGATTTTATTTTTATAGAAATAATAATAATAATTATTATAGCCTAACGCAGTAAAATAAAAATGAAATATGCATATTTGAACTATTGTAGAATTTTGCGTGACTAGTATTTTACTAATTTGATGTTGTTAAGACTATGTGACGGAATATTCATACCTCTCAAAAAAGACATTTCTAACTCAGTAGTGTTGATTATCACTTAATAATTTTATGCAATTAGCATTTTTATAAAATTGAATTTATTCCCAAAAACAATATCCTTATTCTCGAGGGGCATAAGGATCAAATTCATATATCAGCATATTTTATTTTAAAAGAATCAGCTATCACAGTCACTTTGTTCACACATTCCTTTTAGACTTGATAAAATAGTTGCGAAAATTAGATGCTTACATCTCCGGAGCCATTTACGCCAAAAATTCAACTAAAACAGAACAAATTAATGGTCATTATAATGACGAATGGCGACCCTAATTAATATTGAAGAATAGTAACTTAATACTCCCTCCATTCCATTTCAATTTGACAGTGATTTTAGGAAAATAAATTTTTTTCATAACATGAGTCGTTCTCTAGTTTCTATGTGAGTATTAATGATAGTTTTTCATTTTTACCCTCCCACTTTTATGGGAAAAGAAACTTAAAAAATTATGCACTACACTACTCATTAATGTATTTAGGTAAAATGAGAAAAAGTATGTAGTAAATTAAGAAGGGTAATTTAGTAAGATTACCATGTCTTTCAAGTCATTTATTATTGTACTTAATTTGTGTGTAGAAACCTTAAACGACTGTCAA
Source organism: Sesbania bispinosa (assembly GCA_026901365.1). Classification (NCBI taxonomy): domain Eukaryota; kingdom Viridiplantae; phylum Streptophyta; class Magnoliopsida; order Fabales; family Fabaceae; genus Sesbania; species Sesbania bispinosa. The sequence goes on along the minus strand of QLOH01000518.1, from coordinate 386,069 downwards.
AATGGAATGAAGAGAGTATATCATAAGAATAAGTGATACTCCTTTAATTCTTTCTTAAGGTTGTAATATAATAATTGAGAAATATAATAAATTTAACCGTCTCATTATTTATAGTTTTTAAAAATAGAAAATTCAAAAACTTGTTTGATAGATAATTTTAAAAAGTGTGACTATTTTTTAATTTTAAAATTTTGAAATTACTTTTGAGATATTTTGGAAAAATATTCTTTAATTTTTCTATTTTTGTGTTGAAAATACTATAAATAAATCATTTCATTTATAAAAAACAATTCTTAACCAAACAGTGGTTGGTCGCAGTGGAAGTTAACTGCGACCCCAAGCGGACTTTATGTAACGTCCTAATTAATTTCTAAATCCAAAAATTTAGCCCATTGGAAGCAAAATTCTCAAATTTCTGAAATTATTTCACACAATTTAGATATCGCATTTACATACATCAAATATCACTTAAACTTCCAACGATTACTTAAACAATATATGGGAAAACAAACTGAATACATAAAAGCCAATAAGGCTACATGTTAATTCAATACATAATGATGACATTGGATACCCCCGTACATGTGCCATGAGAAAAAGAGAGAGGGCCCGAAGGCTGCACATGTACAGTCATATCCCCCAGAAGAATATATATATATATATATATATATATATAAGTAGCATAATCTAATCATAAATAGGGCCTAACAACTAAAACATAACATCTTGCCCCAAAATAAAACATAATAAAGCAGCTCCCAGAGCTCCATGCTCATCGTCATATGCGGGGAGGAATATGTGAATCTAAAAAGTAATCCACAAAACGTGTGGTGAGACGGAGTCTCCGTGAATATAACCATGCAGCATGCAGTGCGGGTAAGCAGGCAAATGAAATGAAGCAGGATAAGCAAGACAACTCATGACATGATATCTCAACTGAACATAACATGAACATCCACGACCTGCATTACCCGACAGACGGGGTTTTATCACTAAATTGGGGCTAGACCGGAGCTCAGACTACAAGAAACGTCTTCCTTGGGTACTAATCATCGCCATTAACTGGGGGCCGAAACACATGTTTTAACCGGGGACCAAAGTCTAATTAACTGGGGATCGAAGTCTAATTAACTGGGGACTGAATCTAATCTTTCTTAATTAAGGGTGAACTAGGGCCAGAGCCATTTTTACTGGGGCCGGAGCCAAATTCACTTTCTCATTATTAATTGGGGCCAAAGGCAATACAATGCTCACCCATAGAATTTATCACAAGAAATATATATGCAACAAAACTAATAAACATAATCATAAAAGGATGTCCTAACTTGAGGGAAACCCTAACCCATGAACCTAGCTTCATATAATTCCACAAGCATATATAAACAAGGAAGATACAACCAAAATTCAATCACAAGTCAAAAAGAAGGGGAAAGGGAGAGTAAGGAACATGGAAGGAGAATCACACCAAATGGGTGGAAGTGTGTGGGTTATACTCACCTTAAAAGAGCTCAAAGAGAAGGGGAAATGAGTTGAGGAGTTGGGAGAGGTGAGATCCTTAGCTTCTTCTTCTTCCTCTTGACTCCAAGGGGTGTTTCTCTCTCTAGAAAACCTCTAAGAAAAGGGAGAAATGAGAAAGAGCCCTAGCTCTATTTAAAAAAAAACGTAATGATTCTTGCATCATCGCTCACGTGAGGCCTTCTCACTTGAGCGATAGGAAAAGAAATCCCGGAGTAAACGCATCCTTGCTCAAGTGAGAGAACGCTCGCTTGAGCGAGAATCTTCCAGAGAGCAACTCTTCGAATTGCGCTTGAGTGAGGGAATTCCATAGAGCAACCCTGGAATTTCCCAAGAATAGCACTCAAGCGGGGGATTTTCGCTTGAGCGAGCAAACCAGAACCATTAACCCCAACTTTTTACTGATATGCTCGCTCAAGCGAGCCCCTCTCGCTTAAGCGAGCATGACAGTCCCAAAAATTCCCCCTTTTTCTGATATGCTCACTCAAGCGAGGATACCAGAATCCTAACTTTCCAGTTTCCATTTATAATTCCTTTTTCCCTTAATTCTTTTTTTATAAAACCTTTTTCCCTATTAATTCTATTTGCAAAAGTATTTATAAACTTGGGATGTTACATTTTACCTGCAAGGTCAGAGGTTCGAATCCGGAGTCGCCACTATTGGGAGGGTTTTACCTAACCACCACCTCGGCCCAGGGGTTAAACCCACGACTATGACTATGGAAAATTCTCCGTCAAAGACCAAAAAATTAAAAGCAGTTATTAAAAACTATTTTACAAAACAATTTTCATGGTGACTTTATAATCTATTTTCTCTAAAGTGAATGAATGATATTAAAGATTGTGATCTCATACATACACATGTATAATAAAAGTTATATCAATCTCGATCATTAATTTTTAAATATTTAATGGTTATAATTTTTTATTTTATTTTATCTTCTAACATAACACTATCAATTTAGAAATTTGAGTGGTTTGTTTAATTAAACCCAATTTCCACTATTATAAAAAAAATATAATTCATGCATTTTACTCTTATTAAATATTTTTAATTCAATATTTTTGTAATATGGTATGAGTGTGTTTGTTAAAAATAGATGATAAGCTAGCGTATTGAATTATAAGTGTTTGGTAAAACTAGTTGATAAGTTAGTTGATAAATGTAATAAGAAATAAAAGGACATATAACTACATAAGTTTTATTATATAAATTTTATTTGTGTTTTCTAGACAAAAATATATTATTATGTAATTATAATTTTAGTTTTTTTAAAAAATAATTAAATTCTTATTAAACTTTCTAGTGATAAAATATTTAATTAAAAATTAAAATAAATAGTATAATATAAAAATTATAAAATAGTGAAAAAATAACAATTTAATTAATTCGTAATTTTTTAAATTACTTATTATATTGGTAATAATAGGTAAAAGAAATTGAAAGGTTTTTGTCACTAAAATTGAAAATAGATAATAATAGGTAAAAAGAAATTAATTAAGGATAATAAGGAAGATGTATTAAAATAAAATGGATGGTGATTGAAGAAAATTAAATAAGCTACGAGCTATAAGCTAAGTGAAGTAGTTGGTAGCTTATAAGCTAGAAGCTCCTAAAATAATTTGAGGTACGTTACCAAATATTTTTGTGTTAATCAAACTAGCTTATAAGCTAGTAGTTAGCTTATTAGTGTAGCCAAACACACTCTCCTTATAATTCTTTCTCTTTAATTAATTAAATAAAAAAAATAATGAACATTATCTTAAACTTTTAAAATAACATATAAGTAAAAAAAGTTATGAAATGAGATAGTCAACTTTTCCTAAAATCATTGAGAACAAGACCGACATATGACAACGTTATTATCACATGATCACATCATTAAAGGATGAAACTTGATTTAATAAACCCTAAGGATGCACGACCAGTGTTTTCAGTCATATAAATGGAGATGGTGTATATATATAAAATATCAAATCATTGTGTCGATACATGCTTGCAAGTTATTGAGTCTCTTCCAAAAATATTTAAAACATGGAATATAAATTTTGTTAGCATTTATCTAAAATATTTCCCTAAACCAGCTCGTCCTAATTAATAAAATTAACCAAACAGATATTAATGATATTAATAAAATTATTATAAACTTCGAGCTGGAAACATTCACATCATGGTGGGGCTAATTCTTCTAATTTTTTTCCATCCAACCCGAGATCTTTGCTTAAAGGGAAACAATCAAACAAGCATGTACCACCTGAACCAACCTTTATTGGTAACCATACAGATGATTGTGTTCACTCCATGTTGGAAGCTAAAAAATACTTAATTAACTTTACATATTAATAAAAGAGACAATCACATAGCACTTGGATCAACTGACAAAAAATTGTTCAAACTTAATTGATCAGTAATCTCGAGTTCGAGGTTTAGTATATAACTGCGTTGTTAAATATCCAGAGAAAGAGTCTATAATGATTTTATCCAATTCAAGTAATATTGTCTCCTATAATAAATACATTTATAGTCTTGAAAAAAAAACACAAGAAACACATGTACAACACCAAAATGGTGTGGGGTGTGTCCATGATCTTTTGAAGTTAACGAAACACCTCAGCCTCAGAAGTGATCCTTGATCATGCATCACATCTTGATATATGGTTTAATTGTCATTTACTCATGCATATCATTCTGCCCTTTATCTTCCTAGACATATATATCCCTTCTGTCAAATATTAAGCCTAGTGAATATGAGAGAAATAGTTCATTCTTAGAAACTAATAAAAGAATACAGGAAGTCTCTCTATTTTAAAATTTGTTAGTGTATTAGCATTTTTATATCTTACACATGTAAAAGAATAGTCCATATATATGTAGTACCAAACTTTTATATTATAGGAATCCCCTCACCTGATCTTTTCCCCATGTAACAGGGTCACTTTCAATTTCAAATATTATTTAAGGTAGAGATTAAAGAAAATATCCTTTTACTGAGAATAATCTGTACTTATTGTGCCTATCATGATTCTCCCTGAATATGCATAGGCAAGTGAGAGTTGTAGTAATAATGATGGATCAAGATTACCTGAGTCTGTTTTTCAACTTAAAATATTGAAAGGTAAGATATAAACTATATTTCATGCAGATATTTTTCGAGTCCAAAGGATAGATATCCAATAATATATAGAAGCATAGTACTAGGACATATTCTTATTCATTTTCTGTACAAACTGATATAAAGCAATCATTATTCATAAGGATTTGGGTTGTGTGGTCAGTGTATTTTGCCTTTGTAAGAAATGGGATATCAAACACACCTTCACAAAAACAAGCCATCTCCATCATCCTTTTGATTGTATAGTCCATTTCTCCAAAACAACAAACACAGTAACATACTAGACAACTCAACATGTCTAGCTAGGTAGGTCCCCTGGTTTTCATATACAGTGAACCTACCCTTAAGCCTTAACCTCACACCCACATGACCCATCTATTCATTTATGCACATGTTTCTTTAATTTGCGATGGCATACTTTTATGATCCATTACAATCCAAAAGCAAAATTACCATGAAAAAAAATTCAAACTTGTTTTTTTCTCATTCATTGAAAATGGACTAGAAAAGTACACATTTTACATTTATCTAACTATATGGTTGCAATATTTGCACTACTAATTCATAAATAAAGAAAAACAAAAAAGATTCACATTTGACAGACTAAAACACAGGCTGTCATCTAAGTTCAAGAAAGGGCTGAAAGACATCATCAAACTCAGCAGAGTCATACAACACATCAGGGATAACCCCTATGTGATCTGAGTCAAGGGTTGATGATAGAGTGACATGTCTTGTGGAATCATCAAAAGTGAGCTCAGAAGAGAGTAAGTAATCATTGGAGGAAGATGAGGGATGAATCTCCTCTTCCTTGCACTCCCTTTTCACTGATGAAGATGATGATGGGAAAGAAGAGGATGAGAAAAAGGGACAATCTTGTTTGGCTGGTGTTGGGAGGGAGTTGTCAAAGCTAAGGAACATGGTAGAGTGATCAGAAGGAGAAACAGAATCCACTATCATCTCAGGGTTTTGTAAGGTTCTACAAGTGTGGTGTCCATAGTATGTGGTCTTAAAAAGGGGTGGATCCTCTTGAACTCTCTGAACCTGTTTTGTTGCCTTGCAATCTTGATCATATTTGTGAGTGCACCTGTAATAGTTCCTGCAAATTGGGTAGAAAACACAATTAGCCTCGGAACTCATAAGAGATAATATTGACAGAGAAGCAGCAGAGGAATTCATATTCATGTACACATGACACACCTTGGGTATTGGGTATTCAAGATTGTCTTTTGGCCATACTTTCTCCATTGATGTCCATCTTCAATTGGAGCCCCAGATTCTTTCTCCCATGTTTGTGAAGTTCTCCTGCAAACAAGAATTGCAGATTCAGTTAAAACTTCTAATTCATTTTTACTGTGCCAAACAAAAACATAACCAAATAAAGAGACAAAACAGGACATGCCTAATTAATTACAACATCGTCCTTCATGAATCATCACATGTGTGGACATGATGAACAATAATTGATGGGGTCCAATTGTACCCATATAGTATCCATTATTTAGCTATTAAGTATCCGTTTGGTATACAGTTAACTAAAATTATTTTAAAAATCAATAGTTAAAATAACATTAATTAGAAGTAATTCACAAAATTATAATTTACACTATTCAAATGGGAAACAAACCAAACTATGACAAAATTAAATAGGCACTCATCAATTGAGTAGTACAGCCTATTTAACCTCATGTAATATATTAAAAAGTTCAAATATCAAACAATGAGGTGCAGACAAATTTGGGCAAAGAATAAGAAAAGGGATTGCAAAACAAAAGTTAAAAAAAAAGTATTGTTAAAATCATGGATGTGGAAGTAATTAGTGATTAATTACCTTCTCTTGTAACACCCTCTTCTTTCCTTATTGATGGAACTCTTGCAATTACTCTCTTGAGAGTCCTCAGACTTGGAAGAGTCTCTGATTTGCACATCAGAGACTGATTCAGAAGAGGGATTGCTCAATAACAAGAGAGAATTAGTAAAGGACATGAGCACTTCTCTCACAAGTTGTTCAGCAAATGGGGTTGTTATAACTGACCCATCATTGCCTCCTTCATTGATTACACTTCTAAGTTGGTTTGCAACCTCACGCCCTTTCACAAGCTCCTCAATTGCCTTCCTAGTTAGATTCTCCATCTTTTGAATCATAGGAATTAACTTCCCAATCTCTCAAAAACCGTTCTTGGGTTGCCACAACTTTTTGTCACTCTCTCACAGACTCAAACATAAACACTGAGCTCTTATATATTAGATGGGGCGTGTCTTATAATACGAGAAAAAAAACAAACGAGGAACCAAGTTGATGTTATTTTTGTGTTAAATTTTGCACATGCTATGAAGTTTGGAGGAACCTTGGCACGAAAATTCCAACCCCTTTAACAAGTAATTGGAGTTTCCACGCGCGGGGTCCGTCCGTGAGTTACATAGCGGTTGAGATTGTGCCACGTGTAATGGATCTGGCGTGTGGAAGGAGGTAGGGGAGGATGGTGCGTTAGGTGTTGAATCTTACGGAGGATGGATTACGTCAATTGCATGCGTCGTGTGGTACGTCATAGACAGGTGGCAGTCTTTGATTGGTTTCAGAAGAGTGATAGTCGCCGATGGCTGCCCAGGTGAGGGTGCAAAATGAAAAGACGGTATTGCCCCTCGCTGCGAATTTAAAGTGAGATCTGAGAGGTAAGATAAGGGCGTTGAGGTACGGACAAGAAAGGGGTGTTACACAGAGTGATTTGGATAAGCACCGAGAATGCCGGGTATAGCATGTGGCATTTAATAATAAATTCACAATTAAATTAGTATAAATAAATTCAAATTAAACTTGCTACGATGTGAAGAGTATTACGTTACCCACATGTACTGGTTCGATTAGAAAGGTTCCGATCTTTGAGTGTGTGATCCTCCCGTGGAGCGGCCCAACATGTAATAAGATGAAAGAAAGGTAATTTAAAAGTTAAAATTTATTTAGTAAGAATTAAATTATCAATTTTTGAGGAGGAAAATCAATTTTTAAACCAATGAACTAAGCTTAATTATAATAATATTTTTAAATTTTTATATAAAAAATGTTACTAACAATCGGGGGTCTAAAGTAAGGACTTGAGCAGTCTTACCCTTAGGTCGGCCCTGTCCAACTCCATTCGTTTATTAGATCCATATATATGAAAAAAGAAAATTATTGAGGGGGTCTCCGTTTTATGTTTCACAGTACTGTGAGAAATTAATCCCTCACCTAATCTCTCACTTACTATGTGGGAAGATATTATAGAAAAAAAACATAATAGTACGTTGAAAATTGGGATTTGTCTCCTTGGGGGATACATTTTAAAGTAAAAAATATTACAAGATTATAATAATTGATTTTAAAATTAATAATTTATATTATGATTATATCTATAGTAATTGTTCCATACTTTGCACCGATCTCTCTAATTCTACACGACCCAACCAGAAACATTAGTTCCACTCGGCCCAATCATCCATCTATGAGCTTCAAGACTAGAAGGCTCATACTCGGACTATAAAGGCAGGGAGGTTTTCTAGGTCAGGATCATCTGATACTCTCACTTTGACGGCTAGATCTATCCCTTACTGGGATAAGAGCTCGGTCGTCGGGGACTTTTGAGAACACTAATATATAAAGGCGATGCCTCCTTTTGGTGTCCACATTTTGTTTCCAATTATACCCCTAATTTATTTTAAAATTACTTTAAAAAAATCACGACTTAAATGATAAGGATAATATTTTAAATTTAAATTAAGAAATAGGGATTAAAATTAGAATAGGAAAAAATATAATCAATCAGGATTTTAATTTGAATTGTAAAAATAAGGATTAATGTTAAAAAAGTTATCATTAAAGAAACCAGAATTCAGTATATCATCCAAATTTAAAGAAGGATTTGAATTTGAGTTATTAATCTATACTAATATATAAAGGCGATGCCTCTTTTTGGGCCTGGAATTCATTCACTATTTGATCTCCCAATCAAGGAAGAGACAAAGTTGACAAAGTAATAAAAATTGTAAATAAACAATACTATTTTAGATTGTCTTAAATGCAGATATCATTCATTCTTTTAGTTTAATTATTTATATTTATTTAACTATTGAACATAAATTGTATTTATTTACCTTTAAATGTATACAAACTACATTTATATTTTACATTGTGATTAATTTAGTTTAATTTAGAATGTTGAATATAATTTTAATTTATTTATACAAATTAATTATATGAGATATTTTAAAATATAAATAAATAAATTTTACGTCTTTTCCAAAAAAAAATGCAGATAGATAGTGTCTTTCCGCTAGTATATCATAAATGATAAAATTATTAAAATTTCAACTATTAATTTTTTAATAAATAATTAGTGTGAATGAGGAAAACAATTTGAAAGGAAGGAGTCCCTACTTTGGCATTTGGAACGATACTTTGAGGAAAAGAAAATGAGTAAACACACATATCAGTCCTCAACTTTTTTAGCGTCATGCACTTTAGTCCCTGAGATTTCAAAACGTCTCTATTAATCCCTGACATTTATCTTCGTCATTTACTTTAGTCCAAAATGGTTTACGACGTTAAATTAGTGTTGATGTGTCACATTAAGTGAAACTTTTGATTCAAATTAGTCCCTATAATTTTAGGAATCATACATTTTAGTCCTTAAAATGGTCTTGTGTATGGAATGACAAAATCTTAGGAACATTATGGAGAATAGAAAGTTTTGAGTGTTATTAATTAATTGTATCCAACGTATATTTCTATTAGATTTAATTAGTTTATATAATCATTTTTCCCTTCATAAATAGTTAATATTTTCTAATGATGTTCTATGTACGGAACAAATTGAATTCTCAAGTATTATCTTCTTTATAATTAAATATGAACGTAGAAATGTTTAATTCTAAGTTGGTTATTTATCAATAATACTTGACAACTAGTTGACATCGTCGGTACCAAATCTAATGTTTTAAGTGATATATATGCTCATCTTGAAAATGAAGTTATATAATTTCTATATCTCTCAATAAACAACAAATTTATTAACGAAACAACTTAAAGATTGTAAAACATAGCTCTAGTTTCTTTTCTTTGAGTGCACTTTCTCAAATGTGACAATAAACATATCTAATTGAGAGATATATGGCTATGTTTTACATTTGAGAAATTGCACTCAGAAAAAATGAACTAGAGATGTGTTTTACAATCTTTAAGTTGTTCCGGTGTTAAATTTGCTGCTTATTGAGAGATATAGAAATTATATAACTTCATTTTCTAGATAAACATATATATCACTTAAAGCATTGGATTTAGTACATACGGTGTCAACTAATTGTCAGTGATTATTGATAAATAACTAACTTTGAACTAAACATTTCTATGTTCATATTTATTCACAAAGAAAATAATAGAACAAGTGAGAATTCAATTTGTTCAGTATGGAACATCATTAGAAAATATTGATTATTTATAAAGGGAAAAAATGGTTAGAACTAATTTAGATCTAATAGAAATATAGGTTGGATACAATTAATTAGAGTTAGAATTTCTATTCTCCACAATGTTGCTAAGAACTTGTCATTCCATTCACAACACCATTTTAGGGACTAAAATGAATGATTCTTAACATTATAGGGACTAATTTGAATCCAAAGTGTCACTTAACGCGACACGTCAGCACTCATTTAATGTTGTCAATCATTTTGGACTAAAGTGAATGACGGAGATAAATGTCAAGGATTAACAAAGACATTTTGAAATCTCAGTGACTAAAATGCATGAAGCTAAAAAATTCAAGTACTGATATGAGGGTTTACTCAAAAGAAAAGGCGGAATTTTTGTATTGTTACCTATGAAAATTGTGCCAGTTAAATTAATAATCATTTAATACATATTATCAAAATTTTAAATAAAAGTAATGATATGTAATAAAAAATTAAATTACTATATCCCACTTGTTAGTCCAAGAGTAATACTTGTTAAAATTATCCCACTTAATAATTTTCTATTAATGTTAAATTTTATGAATCTAATTATTTGACAGAAAGTCCTATGTTAATAAATCAAAAGTTCTATTTATGAATCTAATTTTTTGATAGAAAGTTCTGTTTAAATAGATCAATAATATGAAAATCCATACAATTGAAAAACTCATTGACACTTCATCAGACAACTATATATATTTTAATATATAATATATTTTTTAAAAATATAAATAAATATTGATTATAAGATTATAGCCACATAAATATTTAATTTCTTTAAAATTGGTATATATATATATGATTGACATATTAATACCCCATATATTTAACACTGAGACTTGTTAAGTTTAAATAGTTTTGAAGTGGAGAATGACAACATGTCTACATGTATTATTCTAAGTATATATGTATAAGAAAAAAATCTTTTCTATTTCATTCCAAGTTTAAATCAAAATACCTATCCGCCATTTATGCCATGCACATGAACATCTGGTGTTAAGGAGTTAATAAACCCCAATACAATCACGTGCCCTCTCTATATAAAAGATTCTTGTGCATCAATCCATATGTGTTACCTCTTATAATCTTATTACATATATATATATATATATATATATATATATATATATATATATATATAAACTTGGTCCTCGTAATTAATTCCTTTATCCCACGTATATTGTTCGAAATCGGGTATAGATAAAATGTTATGTAGAGCAAAGCAAGTTTATTGTGTAAAGTAATCGTATCATTTTAAAATCAGATACTATCAACCTTCGATTAATTTGATAACAAGGAATTCAAAATGTATAGAAATTAATTTGAGGTTTTCTTTAAGTTGACTGGTTTGAAGTTCCAGACAAACAAATTAAAGGTTGGTAGTTGGTAATATGAATTCAAGAAAAAATAAGTGTGAACGCAATTGCTGAAAAGACTTCTTGTTGAAAGATTCAATCTTGTCTTTTTAATTTCCTTAAGGTCCATGCATACATTCATTTTGATCAATATTACTATTTAAAAAGAAAATCGCATGTCCAGAATATATGATTACCAATCTCTAGAATCTATAACATAAATGTTTTAAGTCAAGAGGATGCATTCAAGAAAATGAAAGCTAACTTCACATGAAATGTTTTAGCTCACCTAGACTCGAGCAGTAGGTAGTAAATAGCTCCTTTAAAATTTAATGCGTTATTACCATACCGAAAGCTTATAAATTTTTTTTACTTTACCCAAAAAATTAATGCATCATGACAGAATATCAATATTTTAAATTTTTAATCCAATCAAAATAATATTATGTTCCATGGAAGATCAAATTCAATCTAATCTTTTTTTAAAAAAATTCAAATCAATAAACCATATCATTCTTGGCGCATTGCCACTTAATATTTTCCTGACTCGGCAACAGGCTTTTGATTTGACTCAAACCATTAATTTCTAAAATCACCAAACGGACCAATAATCTTCTTTCTAGTTTAGATAGCCTCCTGCTTGCATATGTTAGTGGAATTTTCTTTACGAGAGACTAATGTCCTTTGTTTCTTTTAGTTTTTTCCTTTCTTTTCCCATCATATAAAAAATCCAAATTCTTATTTTCTATCCAAATAGAAATATGATAGATTTGGAATCTGAAATTATTTTAAGAATGTAGAGTAAAAAATTGATAAAATTTAAAAGATTTTGTAAGATATAAAATTAGGATTTTAAAAAAGAGAATAATTTAAGAATTTTTTATTTTGAGTAAAATTTGATATTTTATTTGATGAGTATCAAGCAAAAAAGATTTAAAACAATTTCAACTAGAATTGTGAAAAGTTTAAGAAGAAAACGAGAATTTAACACTTTGAAATAAAAGAAAAAATAATATAGACTTAATTGTAAAAATAAATAAAATGAGGTATTAAATTCGCTTTGAAAAATATTATGAGACCAAAATCACATATTAATATATACTACTTGTTCCTATTTACTTATTCATTTACAAATCTTATGTAATAACAATTACATCTTTCTCCACTTTACCCTTATGTTAATAAATGATTTACTATTAAAAATTAATTAGACTCAATAATACTTAAAGAGATAAAAGATAAATAAAAATTTTAAAATTTATTTTTATGAAAATAAAAGTAATAATTTTATTTTTTTTAATATGTGTATTTTTGTCAAAATGAACGATTAAATAGAAACCAACGTTGCAATATACCGTTTAAATATAAACAGGCTTGACCTATGAGGACCGAGGCTCGTCTGCAGCCAATCATTCTTTTTTTTTTCCTGGTCGACAGTTAAACATTCCTTAAAAAAAGGCCTCCATACGTTCTAACTTTCATGAACGTTTCAGGATGGAAGACCGTTTGACCGGAAAAAAAAGGGTGGAAGACTGTTCTACTTCTACATATCAGTATCATAATAGTCTCTCTCCCTTTTATTTGGACACAACATTTTATAAGACGATCTTATACATTCTGGACCAAAAAAATATGAAAACTTCACCACTTATTTGGTTGGAAGTAAAAATATATTGGATTTTCCAAATAATGCCTGCACATATTTTTATAAAAAAATCACTATTAATTACATTTATAACATTAAATAACACATCATAAAAACTTTCTATTTTATAATTGATTAACCAAAACTTTCAATTTTATAATAGATTAACCAGCACTTTAAAAACAATCTCTACCATTCTTAAAAAATATATTGGGGAAATTTTAGAAAGAACCTCTATATTTTGAGTCAGGGTAGACTTTACTATAAATAACATAAATTTAATAATATATATTATTAAGTTAAATTTACTTTTATGTTAATAAAGTGTAGGGTTTATGATACACCAAGGACCTATCCTAAAATTACCCACGTTAATATAACTTACATTCTTTGAATTTAACTCTTCTAAGAGTGTGTTTGGCTTGCCATTTCAATTAGCTGAAAGTTAAAAATAGTAGCTGAAACCAAAACAATGTTTGAGAGCGTAGTTTTTTTGGTAGCTACAAGCTTTTCTTAAAAAGCTACTTGGGGTAATTTTTAAAAAAAAAAACTCCAATTTTCAACTACTAGCTGAAAATTAATTATAAGTTTAACCTTCAACCACACTCACTTATAATTATTTAATAATTAATGTTGTCCTTAAATATCATTTTACCATTTTCAACTAGTTTTACCAAACACTTTCAATAACTTTTCAGCTTTCAGCTAGTTTAAGCTTCCAGTAAGCTTTAAACTTTCAATTAGCTTTTCAGCTAGTTTTACCAAACACAGCTTCCAGCGAGCTTTAAACTTTCAGTTAACTTTTCAGCTAGTTTTACCAAACACACTCTAAAGATGACAGTTGCACTTAAGAAAATGAAGTGGGAGAATAATCATTGATTGAAAAATTAACAATTATAATTTCGATAGAATACATATACATGTATAATAAAATATGAAATTATTTAAATCTCAACTATTGCTTTTTTTATCAACTATGATGATTTTACATTTTATCCCCTAAAATGCATTCACATTTTAAACAAAAAAACAAATCCTACTCTACTCAGGCGATATATGAATAAATGAACAAATGGATAAATTAATCATGTTTCTCCCATTTTCTACTCATGCACGGAAAGAAATATTTATGTAAATCCCAGCAAATTTTTCTCTCCTAGCTATTTTCTCTTAATCAAATCCTCTCATTTTCTCTCCTCTCAACTTTTCTCCTTCCATTTTCCCCTAAAAAAAGGGTACATGAAAAAATGCATCTTTAATGAAACTTGTATTTGGAAGGTTGACTGTTTGGTTAGATTAAAAAATAGGCAATGCAAGGATGAGGGATGTATGGATTGTGAGAAAAGTATGGATTGTGAAAAATACCCTTTTCCTTTCATTTTATCCTTTCTTGAGACATTCTTCTCATTCTGAAGGACGTTTTCAAACCTGATTTTTACACAACTATAGTACACTTAGTTACACTCTACTCTCTCCCACAACCCTCTCTATACCCGTGGATCATTATCATGTTGCCACTGCCCCACAGATAAATTTCCACCCACATCAACTGCTGGAGATACCTGAGTCTGAGCCTCTTCTAACCCCCATCTCCTATGTACTTTCCTGGCTCGAGCCATTTGGAAAGCCAGCCAACTAATCAGAACTTGAAATGTGCTTCCCCACGACATAATCCGTTACTGAGTAGGATGCCAATGCCAAGCATTTGTCTTATATCAGTGCAATCTGCTTTCTGTAACTCATCTGGAGAATACAGACCACAAAAGATCAGGACCAAGCACAAACAGATTTGAACACGTGAAAAGAGTTGTCTTTTATTTTTTCGCACACAGCTTATCTAAATCATGTAGAAGTGTGAGTACCAACATTCTTCCCTCCGCATCCATATCCATATATATAAACAAACACAAACAATGACCCAAACTAAGGGCCTGTTTGTTTTTCAATTGGAAGTCCTCCAAAATTATGTTTGGGATAAAAGTAACAACTACTTCCGTTGACAAGAAGTACGTTTGGAACCTTCCCAACTGTAAAACAAATAGGCACTAAGTCATTGGCCTGTTACAAAACTTCAACCGCAAAACATGTTTCATTGACTGTTAACTTCGATAAACCTACAACACAAGGAGCTGGCAAAAGAAATGAGACATTCACACAACATATCGACAAAGTCCATCCTTGACCAAGAGGTTCAATAATCATAGAAACTAGAATAAGCCAATGAAGATTCCTAGAGACAACTGACCAACAGAACTCAAGCCAGACAGCATTAATTGTTAGCAAAGTTTACTCACCAACAAAATACAGTAACATTGAAGGATCCTTGTTTCAAGTTTCACCTAATAGCAACAACTTATTTTACTAGTTACCAAATGACATCTAAAGACTGTTTGGTTGAAAGGAACGAGGAGCAGAAAGGGGAAGGAAAAGGATAGGAGATTGGAAAATAAAATCCCCTTGTGTGATTTGGTTGAAGGAGAGGAGAGGAGAGAGAGAGAAAATAACATTTCCCTTTCCATTGTTTGGTTTGCAATTGCAAGGGGATGAGAGGGAAAATAAAAGTAATTTATTATCATATTCATTTAGAAGGTAGAGGAAAGGAAGCAACCGAAACCTTGACTGGCATGGCTTGAAAGTGAAGAAGTTCTGGAACTACAACTTGCATGGCATGAGGTGAAACAGGTTGGTAAAAGAAAGATGGTGGAATTGGAAATAACATTTGTAAAGCAGTTGAGATTTAAAAAAAATGAAAAAAAGAGGACAGTTTAGTTAGTACAGTCTATAAATTTAAGTCATTTTTCTTCCCCTCCGAATCCCCCTAATCTTGGGACAAATTTTTGCCCCTTCATTTTCTCTCCCCTCCCCTCCATTACCCTTCAACCAAACAGATAGTCCTCCTTCAGAACAAGTTGTTTTGACAACTTATTAAATTTAAAGATGCTTTTTGGAGGAAGACATCCATTCTTCATTGCGAAAAATCTATCCCCATCTATGTAAACAACACTATGCGCCCTAGTCAATTATAAAAATGGTGCCATCTATCTGTTGCCTAGGGTACACATTGTGACAGCTGGGAGAGTTAGTTTGATTTGCAACATGCAACTAGAGCTCTTAAACAATATACGATTTTACATTTTCACATTTAATCTCAAAATCTTTAAAAGAAACACCCTTGTTTATTTTGAATGTTTATTCAACATTTTAAGAAAAGAAACACAATCACAAATTTAAATAAAATTATCACATCACATTCTTAGATAAAGCCAATTAGTTTCTTAAAGAAAGCCAAATTTAAATATACTCCATTCTCTCTTCACTTTCTTATCTTTTAACCATTGCCATTATCCCACTTCTTACCTCTTTCCATTGCACGTACAATTAGTGTGTGCCCACCTATGAAGCACAGACACCTCCCTTTAGTGGCGTGTCCGGGTGTCCGACACGCGTCAGTGTCGGATACCGGTGCGACACGCGTCGGACACCAGTCTGTTAGTGTCATAATAAAAAATTTTTTTTTTTGTGGTTTGGACATAGCTCCAACACTGTTCGGACACCTTATCGACACTATTGTGTTATACTTTTGTAAAATAAAACTAAACTGGTTAAAAAAGTAAAAAAACATTTCAGTTCTAACAACTTTGTCTTGAGAAAATGAATAAAAAAAATCTTAATTTTTAATATATCTAAGCGGTGTCCCGGTGTCCTATATTTTGGACATCACCCGTGTCCCGGTGTCCGTGTCCGTATTGTGTCCGGTGTCCGTGTCAGAGTCAGTGCTTCATAGGTGCCCACTCCCTGAGTACATTGAGGGAAGGGAAAAAGTGACACTTCATTCAACCAACCTTATGTTCTAATTGTATATTATACCCACAACAATGAACACTTTTTTCTCAATAAATCAACAATCTACTAGCATCTCTATTAGCAGATTTATTTTCAGGGGGTTCAAAAACTACAGTAACAGTGTCAAAAACACCATTTTAATGAAGGTTTAGGGCTATATGGCATATACCCTCTAAAGATTGGACTACCATATGACAGGTTTTGGATTACAAATCTAAAATTAAGTCATTCTTGGCTATAGACAACCACTAAGTCCATGGAAACTAGTGAGCATAAAATAATATTCAAAAACTGAAAAAGGAATAATAATAATAATAATAATAATAATAATAATAATCATTAGAAGAAGGAGAAGGAGAAGAGGAAGAAGAGAGAGAGAGAAGCCATGCCCTTACCTGGTCATTGATACAACTGACTGCCACAAGAATGGGTTGTGATGGACAAATACAAGGGAAACCATTTCAATTGAGATTTCTTTAGTTTCTCTAAGTGACACAAGCTAACTGGGAACTTGTTGCCTTGAGCGCACACGATCATGTCGTTTTCTCATTAACTCATCTTCTCTAGCTATCTGGATATCTGAAGGCCAAAATATTTGAAAAACAACTTTGCAAGTGAAGCGAGGGAGCAATCCCACGATTATTATAAGCAAAATTGTTATCCAATATGTAGGAGACCTTGCCAGATGATAAAAAGTCCTGCAATAATTTTGAGACACCTTAGCTATATACTACATCCTATAAAATTGCTGCATCTATAATAATACTTATTGTAGGACCCATGTAACTAACCAGTAATTGGGAAAGACAGGTATAGAATCCAATACCACCACACAACCATATGTGATGATTATTGATCCCCAGACAGCACAATGAGTAATTAATACCCATCGGTTGATGTCCATAGCCAAGTGGATATTTACAAGGATAACAACGGCAATTGTCCACAAACTGCCCATACTCCATATATCAATTGAACTGTCCTTATAGGTGAATAAGGGTACGTAGAAGAGAACAAGGCTCTGCCATACTGTGTCAATCATTGTGATCCAAAATAATTGCATATTGTAAGCTTCTTGCCTGTGACCAGTACCATACAGTTTTGGATACTGCAAAAGTGTCCTATGACTCAAGTCTTTGTCCAGAATACCAACAATAATAGTAGGTATAGACGTGTATATCACAGAATAGAATACACTACTCCAATCTGTCAATGCAGAAGTTGTAGAAAAAGCCGTGCATAATATATACCTAAAAACAGAGAAGAAGACACTACATTAGAATGTTTAAAATCGCATAAAACCTGCTATTATATTAAAACCAATAACTTCTATATTTGATCCCAAATGTTATGATATACCTAGGCTGCAGAAATAATGAAAATCGCATGTTTCTAGTTCAAGCTTTTGCCCAAATGTCTAAATGATCAGGGAAAAAAAAGAATGAAAGAAAGAAAGAGTGAAAGACCAACTCATACATGTATAACAACAAGAGCAAGTCAACTGTAATATACAAAGAAAACCACACATACCAGAATAACATCAATACAAAGACAGCATTGCGGTAGAAGTTGTACAGAACTAAATAACCAACACGCTGATAATTCCAGTGTCCATGAACCAGAAGTAATCTTTTCAAGAACTGAAATTGGCCCATAGCAAAATCTGATGCCATAACTGCTTGGCGCCCTTCCTGCCCACATATTCCAACACCAACATCTGCCATTTGGATCATTGACACATCGTTGGCCCCTGTCAAAAGTATTCAAAATAAAATGATTGTTTATATCATATCAAATATTATTTTAAAGTAAATCTAGTAACACTAACTGAAGCTTAATGACCTGAGCCTATGCCCTCTCTGCAAATTATTATCAACCATGAACCAGGCCCCCGAAGAAAATACAGATGCAAATTAAGGGCAATTTCATATCATTATAAAGAACTGAACATACCATCACCTATGGCCAGTGTCATATCATCTGTGCGGCTCTTTATCAGAGCAACAATCCCTGCCTTCTGCAAGGGTGCAACACGACAGCACAACACAACCCTACAGGAAGTTGCAAGGTCGAAAAGCTATTGAAAGGAAAAAGGAAATCAGTAAATATTTACCCAACAAGTTTTATTTAACAACTTAAATCTGAAATGGTATTGTATGCACCTACAACAACTCTTAACAGAAAAGCAAGCTTTAGATTTACAAGAAACATAAATTTTCCAAACAAAAACTTCAAATGAGGAAGCATAATTTTACCTCTGACTCCAATTCCTTCTCCAAAATATAAACCAAACTGTTTCCATCAATTATGAGTGCCAATGGAGCATTAGTTCCTTCTTCCTTTCCTGGATGCCACTTGGGCAAGTTCAATGACTTTAAACCATTGGGAATATCAAGATCACCATGTCCAGCACTGGTTTTGTGTTTCAGATTTCGAGGCCCTATACTTGAAGATCTCACACAATATTTGGCTATAGCATCACCCAAAAGATTTTTGCATTCAGCCTCTGAAGTGCCATTTATAATAATCTGCTGCATATCTGCACTAAGAAGTTTGCAGGAAAGACCAATTGAAATTGCCGTCTCTTGCTTATCACCGGTAAGAACCCAGACCTTGATTCCAGCTTGCCGCAGGGACTCAATGGCTTCTGGTACACCCTCTTGCAGCTTGTCCTCAATTCCAGTTGCTCCAAGTAGCTTTAAATTGCATTCTATAAGTGCTGCTGTTTGACGTAGTTTAGTAACTCTGTCAGTCAATGCAGTGCTTGCCTCTTCATACATGTTATGCCACTCCTCAAGCTCAGCATCTGAAAGATCCCTGGAGGCAACCACAAGTGTGCGTAAACCTTGCGAGGAATATTCACTTAAATGGCTCTGAGTTGAATGCCATATGCTATTGTTGCTCTCACCACCATTTGCCAAAATGCTAAACATTGAAGTATCAGCACCTTTGACTAACACCTTTACAACATTGTCAGGAAACCGAATAACAACAGACATTCTCTTCCGTACGCTATCAAACTCATGCAGGCCCAATACGTCCAATCTATACAGCAGAGATAAGAAAGTTACTGAATAATCTCAATATAGTTTGCACACAAAGTACAAAACTGGACTAGAATATGAAATTTACACAGTAGTAGTACAGTTTCATTAATTATACATGTCCAACATTGTTAAAACAAAATAAAAACATGCAGCCCCCACCAAGAGGAAGTCACTTATCTACCTGAGTTTCTCACCATTGACGTCAATAACAATATGTCCAGATGTTCGCTCAAAAAGAGTATATCCATATGCAGAGGCCGCAGAAACAAGAGCTTGTTCATCAGGAGACTCTCCCTGGTAATCAATGTGTTCTACATCTTCATTTGATTCACTTGTTCCACAACCAGAATATCCACCATCACTAAGTATAGGGATCACAGTATTACATGCAGCCAATGTAAGAAAAAACTCATGAGCAGCAGTTCTTTCATCTCTATTTGAGTCTTGCTGCAACATGGTCAACAGTTTGGAATCAACTGCAATTTCAGATTTGAGCTTCCATCTCCGTTTAGGAATAACAGCTGCTTCTGCTGCAAAACATCACAAAATTCTTGTGATATATATGCACCAGCAAATCTGACAATTATCATAAGCTTATAGATGGTTTCTCATAAGAACTCACACAGCTAACACCTTTTGACTCAGATCAAGACATATATCTGAATCATAAGTTCCTATTAGGAAATTATTGAAGATTATAGCTATTTCATCAAATAAGCATGCAAGCAATAATAAATTGAACAAAGAAAAGAAACCATCATGTAACTCATAGGAAGTTCTTCCCATCATACAGTGATTATAAGTTCTAAATATTCACACAGCATTATCTCTAGGTCTATCCCAGGATTAGTATAATAAGTAATTGAATAGACAATGACAACCAAAGAGCACATTATACTGGCACCAATTCTCATCAAATTGTCCAGCAAATTATCCATTACCACAAACCAAAATGGTCAAAAAGCATAACTATCACATTTCTCAGACTTACATGAGAAATCAAAATTTTCTCATAATCTCAGTAAATATTTAGCCTTTCAGTGTCGATGATTTCAAACTGCAATAGCATGGTAAGAGATAATGGAACCATATCGCATCATTAAGCAGTCCAAAATTACATAAATGATCTCAAGAGGAGACTTCATACCTGTATTATTGCCAGCCATAAGCAAGGAGTTCCCATAATTCTTCCCATGTACACTGGCCATCCGGAATTCCATCTTGTTTTCTGTTAGTGTTCCTGTCTTGTCTGAAAATACGTAGCGTATTTGACCCAAATCTTCATTTATATTTAATGATCTACACTGAAACCTTGATCCAGAGTTAGCATCATACATATCCCTGTCTTCAATCATGAAGTATGACTGCCCCAATCGAACCAACTCCATTGTGATGTAAAGAGATATTGGTATCATTATCTGAAACACTATAACAGAACTTAAAAAGGAGAAAAACGCTTCCATCGGTATCCCATAGTACTTGTATTTCTTTCCCTTGTCTGGCCCATCGTTGACATATCTTTTCCTGTAGTAGGGCAAGGTATCAAGCTGGTTCTTATGGCGTACCAGCCAGAGTCCCATCCCAAGGGCCACAACCAAACACATGATAAAAAGAAAAATCGACAACCAAAGGGTTTCTCTGTTCATGTAACTTTCCAGCCTGCTTCTCTTGGAAGGAGAAGGTGCACTGTTCATCATTGCTTTTGTCTCCTGTCCTGCATAAACCACAACCCCAATTATCCAATCTGTGTTCTTCAGTTGGCAACCACGCAATACAATGTTTGACTGGCTAAGCGAAAACTTAAGTCCATTGAACTCCATATTGGCAGTGAACTCATAAATATTCCTGTTGGGTTGCTCGCATCTAATAAACCCAGAAACATCACAAGCTTCTGATGAAACCGCAGAAGCAGTTTCCTGCTTAGCATACCTAGTCTTCAAATTCGATTCTCCATCTAAATTCATGGTTTGAATATAAGCAAGACCACTTTGATCACTTGTCCCCAACAACACCATATCAGCAGGAATAGTCTCATCAGCAAAGATCTTAACAACCTCACCAGCTTGTATCCTTTTCCATTTCTTCGATCGGAAATCACCATACTGAAGCACCAAAGACTCTCTATTATTCTCGTTGCGATCCGACCTGTGCCTCCTCCAATCCTCATAGCCATCCTTAATAGCCGTTACACAAAGCACAAACAATAACGGGAAAAGAGACACAGTCCTCCCAAATACAGCCAAAGGAGGAAGCTGATTGAGAGCAGCAATAACAAGGAAATACAAATAAGCAACTCTATGGAACTGAATGAATAGATTCTTAGGCAAGAAGGTAATAATGGTGTATTTACTAGTTCGGATCTCATTCCCAGTAAACTCATACTTATCATTAGTTTTCTTGGGATCATTTATATAGATCAACCTGGCACTATCTTCATATAAGGCTTCATCATCAAATTGCACACTTTTGTGACGAATCCTCTGAGATGATGCTGCCGCTGAAGCTGAGGATATTTCAAACGGCACAGTGCGGTTATTGTTATTGACATTGGCATCGTGCAGTTCCATTGTACCCCACGATTGACGGCGTGTTCTCTCCACCCGCGTGGGGCATTCCAAAGGGAACTGCCCGGAAAATTGGGACGCGACTGAGTGGAAGTCCTTTTCGGTGCCGAAAGAGGTACTGTTAGCTAATGCAGAGTGGAAAATGCAATCCTTGGCTAAAACGACGTCGCGGTGGTCGTTCAGGTCCAAATCGGAGGTCTGAGGTTGTTGTGGCTCATCGAAGGTGGAGGAAGCGGAGGAGAAGGATGCATTGCTGCAGATACACGTACGGGATCCTGATTTCCGATGACGGTGGTGAATCACTGAAGGAAGATCTGATTCCAAAAGTAGTGGCTGATCAGAACTCATATATAGTTCTTCAACCACATTTGGTGAATTTTTGTCGCCAAATCAAGCTACAAATTCATCGATTACCTGGAATTGGATTAATTGTTACTGTCGGCGAATAACATAAAAAATAAAAAATGAAATGAAAATGAAAATGAAAGGAGATCGCTACACAGAGATCGCTTCAACCCTAATGAACGCAAACACGAAAATAATTGAAGAAGGAAAAAAAGAGAAATGGTGGAAATTAAGGGGAATGGGAGAAGAAGAAGAAAAGGGAGAACCTGAGGTCTGTGTGTGTAAATTGAAATGGAGAAGAGGTTGGATGTGGAGCGAGAAAAGTGAAAGAGAAAGAAGAGGGAGATGGGATCAGGTGCTGAGATTTGGTTTTGGTTGAGAGGGAAACGTGGATGAGGGTGAGGGGCAATGTTGCAATGGAGATGGAAGAGAGAGAGAGGACACGAAGAGCGAGAAAATGGGAAGGGGTGAGAAATTGACAGTGAGAGAGGAGCGGTGAACCACCAATACAATCCTTTGCTTTTCCCTTACTTCCTTCCCCCTCTCTCTCTCCTTTCTCTTTCCCTTTCTCGCTTCTTCCTTCTTCGGGCCACCACCACCACCAAATGCCATTACTCTCTCTAGAGTCTAGTCTCTTCTCTCATCTTACCTTTTTTTTTTAATTTTATTATTATTATTAATAGGCATTTCTTAAAAAAATAATCTAATCTAATTTATATACATTTAAATATAAATAAATATAATTTATATGAATTAATTAAAATTATAAATAATATATAAAATAAAACTAAAATAGTAAATGATATCAACGTTTAAGAAGAATTAAAATAGTATTATTTATTTACAATTCTTATTATTTTTTAAATTATGTCTCCGCCTTCATTGGGAGACTTAAAAGTGAATTTATATAACCAATATTTTTTTCTTCCTACATTTTAGAAAAAAAAACCTAGATAGCGTTTGGTAAATGAATATAACAAAATAAAATAGAACGGAATAAAATGTAACATAATGTAATAGGATAAAAAAATATTTTTTTATGTTGTGTTTTGTAACCATAAAACAGAACAAAATGATATGTGTTAAATTATATATATATATATATATATATCTTTATCATATTTATTATTTAGTTAAGTATTGAAAAATTGAATATGGGGTGTTGGGCGGTGGTAGTAGGGGGTGTAGGGTATCGGTAGTGGCAGTTGTAACATCCCGGAAATTTGAAACTTAGAAGTTACGAGGGAAATCTTGGGGGGGGGTGAATCCATCCAAGAGGGGAAGATAGGAAAGATGATTGTGGGCGAAACTTAGGAGGAATAAGCATTATGGCCAAGAGAATTGATTTATCAAGAATTAGAGTGGGAATAGATTAGATGAGGAGGACCAAGTTTAAGGGGTAAATTGAAAGGGAAACTAAATGGGACTAGTAGGTTTTCGGAAGGAGAGTTAGGAGGGGAATGAGAACCTGAGGGGGTGGAAATGAATTTTTAGAAAGGATAAGAGGTTTAGTCAAAGATTTCATGAAAATTAAGGGAAATTTAGAAGAAGAACTAAGTTGGAAAGGTATGATATTATATGAGAATTAAGGAATCAATTTAGAGTTATGAGTTTTAGAGGAACCGGGGTAGAAGATGATTTTATGGAAGGGAGCAAGGGAATAGAGGAGCATAGTCTCACGGACACTTAGAACCCTTAACGTGAGACCTTTTTGGAGTCAATTGATGAGTTATAACATGACTCATGTAAAACTTGCCCCGTTAGGCTTCAACCGAGGTTATTGCTTAATTTTGGGTTTTAAGCCTAATGACCTTGGTGAATTAATTTGATAATATCTGGAGTTATGAGTGTCCAATTGAGGTGATTCCACTTGGATTAAAAAGTTAAGATCCGGGGCTTCAGTTTGATATGCTATACGATAGTATTCTGAGGTCATTTGCACCTCCAAACAGCAAAATTGGGAGTTTGACAGAAAGTCTGGGCACTCAAACGCGCAGAAAAGAGGAACTAAGGGCCCCGACAGAAAGTTTGGGCGCTCAAACGCCCTGATTGGGCGCTTAAGCACCCGAACACGTTCTTTTCACTTAAATTCGCTGCAACACCTCTTCTTCTTGATTCTTCTTCATTTCTTCTTCTTTCCAGGGCTTCTAGTGAGAGAGGGAGAGGGTTTTAGAGAGAGAAAGTGAGAGGAAGAAGTAGCTAGTTGATTGAACCTTCCCCACCTCTTGGAGCTTGAAGATCATCCTTCTCTTCTCCCCATTTTCACCAAGTTTCTCCTATTTCAAAGTGAGTGTGGTTCTCACTCACTATAATCTTGATTGTTATTCCATTGTATGCTCCCTATTCTTTCTTCCCTTGCTATTATTGATGATTATGCTTGAGTTTATGTAAACCTAGGGAGGATTGTTGGATTGATTGAACATATTACTTTTTAGTTCAAACCCTAGGTTAGAGGATTTGAGGATTTTTGTGAAATTATTGATTGTTGACATTATAAGCTTGGAAATGTTGTTCATTCATGCCCATCTTCATGATCATGAAATTATTGTCATTTCTCTTGTTTCCATTCATGCATGTTTTGGAAATAAAAGAATTGGGTCTTATGACCTCATGTTTTTGAAAGAAGGAAATTGGGTCTTTGGACCTCATGTTTTAAAGAAGAAGGATTTTTGGGTCTTTAGACCTTATGTTAAATATTCAGGTTTTGGTCCCTGGACTCATGTTTCTGAGACTTTGTCTCCGGTCCTTGGACTCATGTTAAATAATCAGGTCGATCCTTGGACTCATGTTTCTGAGACTTTGTCTCTGGTCCTTGGATTCATGTTACAAGAGAGGTAATCTCATTTGCTCCACGGCCAAGGGGTTAAATGAGGTTCCTCAATTAAAATAAATCCTATGCATGTCATTCTTGTTTGTTAATAAAACTTAATGAGAGTGGCCCTAGACGACAGTCCTTGGTCACATGGTCGAGCGCTCAAAAGAGTTAACAGAGAAAAGAACCCTGGGGTGTTTGGGTTAAAACACTTGAGGACTAACATTGCATTGGTTGTTTCCATGACTGACTTATGATCCTTACTCTCACTACAATGTGCATTATTTGACTTCTTGTAGGTTATGATGTATGTACCATGTGTATCTTGCTGCATTTGTTATTGCCTATTTATCCCCTCACTGCACACACCGTTATCACACTCACTAGGATGTAGTCTCATCCCACTATGTGGGAATTATATTTCAGTTGTGCGGGTGACTGTCCAGGTTCTTAGCAAGGGAGTCGAGGACTCAATGGGAAGTAGTGTGTTAAAGAATACACAGGTTGTTGCAAAACCCATACCCAGGCATGTTGTTTGAAGAGTTTCGGATATTCTAGCAGTGGCCTGGGGACAGGCCTATTCTTCTAGGGGGAGGTGAAGCAGCAACGGCTGGAGAAAAGTACAAGGACTTACAGGATGCAGAGGATGAAGATTGACACTGGTGTTTTTCTTTCTTTTCGTTCTTTTATTTTTTTATTTTCTCTTATTTTATAGAATTCTTTTTATTTTAGGATTTTTAGGCTTTTAAAAAAAATTAGGATTTTTAGAATTTTATAAAAATTTTCGGATTTAGGATAATTAGGAAAATAAAAGGAATTTTTTTTCAAAATTTCTGAAATTAGGCAGTTTAATTAACCAGATTAGGAAAGAAGAAAGGGTTTTCTGATTAATTCCATAATCAGTTAGGATTAGGATGCTTCAAAGGAGGACCTATCAGGGTAGTTAATTAAAACCAGTAAGTGCTTTATCAAGGATTTAGCTAATAAGCCGGTGAGTTTTGAGAGCCCAAACATTTAAATTGAGAGTTTTTCACCGCTACTTGTCAATTTTTATTGATTGAGTTTTTGGATCTTATTCTGCTTATGGAAAATTTGGAAGTGACAAAGGCAATTTTTGTTCTCAATATATTTGCTCAGTGCCAAACAGCCAACCCTTAATATAATTTTTCCAATTTCTTGGTAACCCATTTGAGCCTTAATGATTATTCTTGTGCATCCAAGCCATAATTGATATCTATATCATGTCCCTTACACATTTGGGATAGAGAGAAAGGTGCAAGCAAAGACAATGAGAAGAAAAGGTTGGTGAATTGAAATTCAAGGAATTCAAAGAACAGGTACATGAAAGCAAAAAGAAGATCACTCCCCCAAAAATCAAAAAAGAAAAAAAATGAATATAGTGAATAAGTTGGGGGAGTGCATTCTCAAACAAAGAAAGGGGCCTGCAAAAATGAAAAAAAAAATCAAGAATGAGATGGTGGAAGGAGAGAAGTTCTAAATCAAGCAACATCAAAAGATGCTCTCTATTCTAGGTGTTCATTGATTATCCAGAAAAACCATGATTTCTTGATAGCCCAACCTCATTACAACCAAAGAAAGACCTTTTGATCCAATTGACCATGAGCATGTTTAGAAACTAGAAACGACTATCAATCTTAGTTGTTCAACTGTGGTGAAAACATTGAGGGAAACAGTACCCGTGAGCATGAGTGAAATTCCTTGTTTATCATTTATTGCTTTAATTGCTACTTTTGAGAAAGTTTGACTGTTGATTGTGTTCTATTCTGGTTGAGGACTGGTAACATCTCTTGATTCTGATTTTTTTTTCTGATATTTGGAAAGTGACTTCTGCCTAGTGAAGAGATGTTGAAATTTTTTCTTTATAGTTGTTTATGAGAATTGTACACAAGGGTGATTTGATTTTTGATTGCAAAAGGTGTCTTGCTTGAGGACAAGCAAGAAGTTAAGTTGGGGGGTATTTGATGAGTGTAAATTAGGCATTATTTTCCTATGTTTTTATTACCCTTATCAAGGTGAAAATATTAATTTATGCCCCTAAATAATCCTTTTTTGTGAAATATTGTGATAATTGTAATTACTTGGTTTGAATTTGAATTTGATGCTATTTTGATTAGAAATCTATTAATTTATGCAGATTTATGGAAGATTTGAAATAGAAGAGAAAATAACATTAAATGGGGAGATTGTTTGCAGATTTGAAGTTTAAATGAGGACAAAATAAAGATAAGATCAGCAACCATTTAAACAAAGGATCCCGTGGATAACTTTCCCCAATTTGAATTCAAGCTCAAATAAATACAAAATCAAGCCAAAAAGGGAAACAATGGAAACCAATCAAGCAAAGGCAAGATCAGAAAGAGATCAAGTGGATAAATGAGGAATTGAAGAAAGTTTACAGCGTGTTTCACGCTTCACCTGCGCTTAACGCAGGTGAAGCGCAGCTTACAGAGGGACATGCTTCATTTGCGCTTAGTGCAAGTGAAGCGCACGTTACGCATCAACTTTTTAGATTCAAATAACAGATTGATCTCTTCCAGTTTTAGATTAGGTTTTCCCAGTCTATAAATAGGACATTTTTGCACAGATCAAAAGGAGCATAGAATTGAGGATAAAAGCATAAGGATTGAAGAAGGTGACAGATTCTTCAGTGGTTTGTAATGGCTACCATGAGTAGCTAAGCTCTCCAGTAGGATTGGATGTAGTGGATTCAATCCCCAAATGTATGTGAATTTTCTTGTTTTTAATTATAAATCCCTGTTTTTATTTATATCGGTACTTTTATGCTGTTCTTAATGAATTACTTCCGCGCGTGCGCCAGAGTCGTAGGCTAGTGATCAGGATACAACGAGAATGAGATTTCCGGCTAGTATTAGAGTTTAGGGGAGCCTAGACATAGGGAACCTAACCTTCAATTGCTAAAAGTACTCATTTAATCATAAAAGAATGTAGTTCTGTCCCGAGGATTGAAGTGTTTTGGTGAGTGGCAGCCCCTTTATAGGCATTCTATAGGAAAATATGATTAAATCGATAGCCCAGTTAATATAGGAAACTACCTGACAATAGGGGGTTATGTCCGCGCCATCAGGAGGCTTGTAGATAATTGGAATTACTAAAGAATATAGGAAACTACCTGACAATAGGGGGTTATGTCCCCGCCTACAGGAGGCCTATAAGAAGTAGTAGTTGCTAAGGTATAAGCATTAATAAGTTTATAATTAAAAGGAGAGATTCATATACAGGAGGGGGGCAAAGAAGCGAAATCCAGTCCTAGTCCAAGTAATTCTATCTCTTCTCAATTTTATTGTTCAGTATTTACTTTTCTTATTCCGCACTATAATTACTCTCTTAAAACAATTGCTCAATTGCTAATTCGATCACTAAAATTATACGAAGTGAACCGCTCCCTACGGATACGATATCTTCTACTTACTATTATACTGCTGATATTTTGGTACGCTTGCCAAAACATCATCAGATGCTAAGAAAGTTTTATAATAATTTATATATCAAGTGGTAAAAATTGTTCCTTTTTTCATCATTTGTACGGTTATAGGTGAGCAAATCTCATATTCTAGATTTTATATTTCAAATTGGCAACCAGGTCAATACTAATATAATTTTTATTTTTGATGATAAGCATAAGTTAAATTATCTTATTATTATATAAAGTTAGAGTAAAATAGCCATCTCCTTTCTTAAAAAATATCACTTTTGTGAAGAGACATTTAGACTAAAATAGTTCCAAATGAATTTCTTGCTTTTTCATTTATATATTCTAAATTTTGTGTTTTTTAGTGGGATATTTGAGTGTAAGAAAGAGATGGAGAAGGAGAAGAAGGAAGAGGGTTAGTGGGGATTGACTGATTGAGTAGGAGAAAAAGGTAATTTAGAGACGAAAATTTTCCGTCTCTAATAGAATTGATGTAGAAAGCGATTTTTAACATCGGTTATTGAGAGCCCGATGTGAATATTGTGACTTTCTACATCGGTTATCTATAGCCGATGTAGAATGATTTGATATTCTACATCGGCTCTATACACATCGTTTGAAGAACCGATGTTAAAAGTCATTTTTACCCGATGAAAATGTGTTTTTTGTACTAGTGACAACAACCTTCACACTAAATCGTGTTCCATCTAAGGTTATCATAAAGACACCATATAAGACATGAACTGGGAAATGACCTAATATGTCTTTTATGAAGATTTGGGGTTGTGAAGCTTATGTGAAACTCCAAGTTTCAGATAAACTAGGACCCAAATCAGACAAGTGCTTTTTTGTGGGATACCCAAAAGAAACTAAGGGTTACTACTTCTATAATCCTAGCGAAGGCAAAGTGTTTGTCGCTAGGACTGCTGTATTCTTAGAGAAGGAATCTGTCTCTAAGAAAATGAGTGGGAGGAAAGTAGAACTTGAAGAAATTCAAGTACCACAGAGAAGCAATGAGCCAATAATGGAACAAGAGCAGATACCACAAAGTGTTGTGGAGCCACCTGCTCAAGTAGCGCAAGACTTGTGTAGGTCAGATAGGGTATGTCACCAACTTAAGAGATATGGTTTCCTTGTGTCTCAGGAAGGGGATGTATTGCTAATGGATCAAGATGAGCCAATGACTTACCAAGAAACTCTTTTCGATCCAGAATCTGAGAAATGGCTTGATGCCATGAGATCTGAAATGGATTCCATGTTCACTAACAAGGTATGGACCTTGGTTGAGTCACCTGAAGGGATAAAACCCATAGGGTGCAAGTGGGTTTTTCAAAAGGGAAAACTGACATGGATGGTAATGTAAGTACCTTTAAAGCACGGTTGGTGGCTAACGGTTTCACGCAAATTCATGGTGTAGACTATGATGAAACCTTTTTCCCCAGTTGCCATGCTTAAATCTGTTCGGATCTTGCTTGCTATTGCAACTTACCATGATTATGAAATCTGGCAAGTGGATGTCAACACAGCCTTCCTAAATGGAAGCCTTCTTAAAGATATGTATGTGATACAACCTGAAGGTTTTGTTATACCTAAAGGTATATAAGTTGCAACGATCTATTTATGGATTAAAGTAAGATTCTAGAAACTGGAATCTTCATTTTGATGAAGCTGTAAAGCAGTTTGGTTTCATTGAAAGTGAAGACGAACCTTGTGTCTACAAAATGGTTAGTGACAACATTTGTGATTTTTCTGGTTTTGTATGTAGATGGCATACTCCTCATAGGAAATGATATTCCTACCCTTCAGTCTGTAAAGACTTGGTTAGGAAATTGTTTTTCTATGAAAGATTTGGGCGAAGCAACCTATGTGTTAGGTATCAGGATCTATAGAGATAGATCTCGAAGATTACTTGGCCTAGGTCAAAGTACATACATAGACAAAGTGTTAAAATGGTTTAACATGCAAGATTCTAAGAAGAGAGAAATCGCATGAGTAAGATTCCTTATGCATCCACTATAGGGTCTATCATGTATGCCATGTTATGTACTCGACCGGACATATCATATGCTTTAAACATAACTAAGCAGATACCAGTCTAATCCTGGTGGAGGTCACTAGACAACAGTCAAGAACATCCTTAAGTACTTGAGAAGAACTAAGGATTCATTCTTGATATATGGAGGTAAGGAAGAGTTACTTGTAAAGGGTTACACTGATGTTGGCTTCCAAACCGACAAAGATGATTTAAGATCGCAATCAGATTATGTGTTTTGTTTGAATGGTGGCGCTGTGAGCTGGAAAGGTTCCAAGCAGAAAACAGTCGCTGATTCTACCACACTAACAAAATCCCATGTGCAGCAGAAGCATGAAGAGCACACTAGATCATTAGGCATAATAGTTATGTCTGAATGTCTCTAGTGCAAGTGGGAGATTGTTAGGAATATGCGCTAGAGACTTATAAATTTATGAACATCCATCACTTGTATCATGTTATTTTATAAAGGCAAACTTATTCTTTTAGAATATAATTATTGTCCTTAGAATAGTAAGCTTAAACTTCATAAGAAATAAAATAGATGACTTGATCGTGAGATCTTATGAAGAACTATTCTTAAATAGTCCCTAGTCAAGTATCATCTTAGGACAAAGATGCATTTAGACTAGTATGTGAGTTCATTGATGATCACATCTCACAGATCATGGATATGAGATATCATGTGCCCACATAGGTATACATTAAGAGTAATGGTGTACTGGACAGGCCCACCTTAAGAACGTTGCATGGATTGTTACATAAGTGTCATGAACGTTTCTTATATTGATAAATGTTATATGAAGTCCTTCGACCTGAAATCACTACGATTCCTACATAAGGAGTTATATGCTTTAAATATCATCAAACATTGCCTGTAATAAGGTGATCATAAAGTTGGTTTTTGGGCATGTAATAAATTATGTGGTGGGATGTGAGTGACCTAGATGAGATTTGTCCCTCCTATTTAACAAGAGTTATATCTGTAGGTCTCTTGATAAAGTGAGACTGAAAAATGCATGGCCATGCTCAAGAGGATAAACATGAGATGTTTATTTTCTGTATAGTCTACTTGGGGATAAAAAAAACATAAATTGAACTATACAAGGTTGACACAATCCATGCCCTTGTGTTCAATTAGATATTTGGACAAAGGGACAGATCATATAAATTATCATAAAATATGATTCGCCAAAGTTGTTGATAATCTCAATATTTGGATAGTGATGTATTGCTAGATACCGATCACTATTTATGATATTAAATATAAAAGGGTTTTATTTTAATATCATAACCAAATATTAAAAGCCTATTGGGTTACACACATACAACAAGCCACTAGGAAAAGATAATAATTCTAATTTGATTAGAATTATAACCTAATGGGCCAGGCCCATATGTATTAGGGATAAGTGAGTGAGGGGGTAAAACCCTAGCCACC
This sequence comes from Sesbania bispinosa, assembly GCA_026901365.1. Classification (NCBI taxonomy): domain Eukaryota; kingdom Viridiplantae; phylum Streptophyta; class Magnoliopsida; order Fabales; family Fabaceae; genus Sesbania; species Sesbania bispinosa. Next base: position 353,422 of record QLOH01000518.1, on the reverse strand, counting down.
ACTCTATAAATAGAGCATGAGATGCATTACCCTATACACATGAGTAGTCGCTCTTACTCTCTAAACACTACTAGAAAAGTTGAGGAGGGTTTCCTAGTTCGGCTGTTGGCGTGGACACCACTAGAGACGTGGCTGCTATTGCCTCGTTCGCAATCCTTAAAAGGTATGACCTTTTGTTTTATACCCTTTTATGCCTTGATTCGTATTTTCGCATAACGATCATAACAAGGGAGGGAATCCATTTATTTTCGCTGCACCCTGACCACATGCTTGATTCCCTTCATAAATCACATAGCCAAATCACATGAGATTAAGACATTTACAATTTTGAAAACTTGAAACATATGTATCCAATATTTTTTACGATTCATTTTTTTTTATCTAAGTAGTACTAAGCCACCAACAATTTAGACTTTCCAAAATCCATTTCATTCCAGACTTGTAAAAATTCACAGACTAGCTAAATAATAATATAAGTTATCCAATCCAACTTCACAAGAATGATTCCATTAATTGCAATTCTAGGCATTAGAAATAGTGATAATAATAATATAACAAAAAGCATGAGTAAAGAGATTGAAAGGACAAATGAGAACCATTTTGATCATGAGGTAACATCACAGAATTAGGACCTAGAAAATATAGTGGAAGCCTTAGGTTGTGAATCCCACCCAGAGAAGGAAGTTAGGAATAAAAGGAGAATTTAGGAGTTCAAGAGAAAATATCAGGAAATTATTTAGAGTTTAGAGTGTTATAGGGAATTTAAGGGAGGAGTCGAGAGTTAAGCTCCGAACACCCATTTTGAAGAGACTTAAGAGAAACCAAGCTAAGATTCGAAAATGTAAACTATAGAGGTGAAGGAAAGAAGAGGAGTAGACTTTGATTAAGGAAATCAGGGTGAATTGATGATTTATATCATTGTTCACATGGTAGGTACCTCTAGGGCTTCAATTAGAGTTGTTGCTTAATTTTGGATTTTAAGCATAATGACCTATGCGCACTAATTTGATGATATCTATAGTTGTAGGTGTCCAATTTAGGTGATTCAAGTTCCATTAGAAAGCTAAGATTCGGGGCTTCGGTTTGATACGTTACATGATAGTATTTCGGTCTCATTTTCACCTTCAAACAGGCTTATTCTTGCTTGAGTGAGAAACCTCTCGCCCTTTCTCGCCCGAGTGAGAAACCTCTTGGCCGAGCGAGAATCGCTCAAGCGAGAATATCAGCTGAAACAGGGAAATTTACTCTGGTTTTCTCGCCCAGGCTCACCTGAGCGAGAGTGAGTGAGAAAACAGAGTCAGAATGGGGCTCTCTGGAGTGGAAATTTCGCCCGGCCTCGCTCGAGCGAGCCTGAGCGAGAGTGCACTGACATGATCCCTTAAAAACACGTTTAAGGCTTTTCTTTCCCATTTTCTTCCATCATTTCACTTCTAGAGAGAGATTTTAGAGAGATAAGGAGTGCCCTAGCAGAGTAGATTGAGGAGGAAGAAGGAGAAGGAGCTTAGCTCGAGGTTCTCAACCAAGAGAGAAGCTTCGAACCACCATCCTCCAACCCTCCCACATCTCCATTCTTGCTCTTTGAGGTAAGTGTGGTCACCCACTCACTTTCATCTTTCTTGCCCATTGTATGCTCCCTATTTCTCTCTTCCCCTTGCTTGTTTACTTTGTTCGTGGGTGAAATTGATTGTTCTAGGGATGGCAAGTATTCTTGGAGTTGTATGTATTGATGCTTTTTAACCCTAGATTATGCGTAGGTTTTTATGTTGCAAATCTCTATGGAATAGTTATTTTTGCATACTATGCCACTCATACTCATATATATATATATACTTTTATTTCCCCGAAGCATTCATGGGCCTATGGCCAAACAAGGAAATGTCACAGGGTCTTCAAACCATCAGAGGGTCTCCGAACCATCACAGGCCTTTGGGCATTAATTTATAAGAAGAACGAGGTAACCATATCGAACTCTCGGCCAAGAGGGAGATGAGGGTCCTCAAGCTAAAATTGACAACATGCATTTTTTATTCATTTATGATAAGACTTAATCATAGGTGGCCTTGGACAACGGTCCCTGGTCACATGGTCGAGTGCTCAATCACAGTCACAGATAGAGAAAAGACCCCAGGTGTCGGGTAAAAACATGTCACAGTCATGTTTGCATAATTTCATAGTAATGGTACATGTATTGGGACTGTTGAGTATGTTTGACCGCTGCATTTCATTTGTATGCTACCCTACACTACATGTTTTATCACACTCGCTGGGACGTAAGTCTCACCACACGTTTTGTGGAATATTTTTAGATATGTAGGATGTCCTGCTGGAGCATGGGAGGGTAGACTTGGTGACTGGGGATGGATAACTTCCCCTAGAAGTTATATGGATTAGAATAGCTAGACTCTATTGTATAGGAAGGAGGATAGTAAATGAGTTAGTTGTTTCTGTTGTATTGTAGTCAGTTAATGGAAATTATTGTATAGCTGTATATTTGAAAATTTTCGCTTAAGTAAAGTTGGTTACCTAAGCTTTGCATGTGTTGTATGTTTACGATATCGGTAATGCCGCGAAAATAATTTCAGAAATTTAGGAAGGTGCTTCCAACGGGCACGGTTCCTAAGTTTCTGAAATTAGGACGTTACACCTGACATACCACCATTTCTACCTTCAAAATTCTAAAAGAGAAAGAAGCAAAATACCAACTAAGGGAATCAGATTCACACAAGGAACCATAGAGTTGCAGCGGCAATGAGGTTCATAAATTCGTTCATGAAGGAGGCCACATGCCTATCAGTGAGAGTGCACGATTTGGGTTGGTGGGAACGGGTGAATCGGAGGTGGCTCTGAGCGGATCAGACTGCGCAGAGAGTGATGTCACAACGATATAGTGGTGATGAGGATGACAGTTACGCACGACTGCTTGCAGTGGTAACGGGTTGGAAATGGTGAGACGGGGATGGCCGGAGATGGTGGCCGAGTTCGATTAGGCTTTGGATGATGGGTTGTCGATGGTGCGACTTGAGCTATTGAGAAGGTGGCTACCGGTGAAGACGATGGAGAGGTGAAGGTGTATTGTTGTCTTGATTTCTTAGAGGTGGGAGACTTCACGGTTGGAGGATGGGTGTTGTTGTTAAATTGGATGAGGGTTGCGGTTAGAAGTGATGGTTCATTGGTAGTGAGGGTGTGATGGAAACTGGTTTGTGGTGTGTCTACAGGTGAATTAGAAATGGTTTCCCATAGGAGATTGGGATAATTTTCTGGTGATCCCAAATATTTGATTATGAAGTAGAGATCGATGTTACCCCCAATAGATATGAGTGGATGCCTTTTTAATGAGAACATGTTAGCTTCTGTAATAATTGATGGACGTATATAAGATATTGAGATAGGGATAGCATTTGTGTGAAGAGAACTGGCGAGTTAATCCTCTCCGTTTATTTCAACGTGGGTTGTAATATAATCAGACCTGAAATTCATAATGATATCATAGAGATGGATCTAATTTCCCAACTGCTCCTATTGTTTTCATGTTATTGTCCACCTTAGAATTGCAGTTACACTCATGTAATAATTTTGTCATCAATTGTTATTCTTCATCTCATCTCTTCCCTCAATCATCTTGCTTCCACAAAATTTGACGAAAGAAAAACCTCACCCCGAATATTTTTATCCCTCCTTAGTATTTATGTATTCAGCTCTTTTTCCTTTTCCATTCACCCCTCATCCTTTCCCTCTTTTTTATTTGTTCACTTTATTATGACTATTCTAATAAATGCATTTTTTTTATCTTATACTATTAAAATGGACTTTTTTTAAAAAATTTAATTGTGAAAGGAAACTAATTATATAAAATATAATATGATATTTAAAATACAAAATGAAATTGTCAAGGATGCAAGATGCATTAAAAAACTCACATGGAAAAAGTATTTTTGTAATTTTTTATTTTTTAATCAACCAAACAAAATTGGGTGTTGACACTCTCCTTTATGGATATTTAGAGAGACGTTAACCTTGATAACATACTTGTGTAATTGCACAGGGAAACACTAGAAGGGGGTTGTATAGTGTTTCAATGGAAACCTTTGGTTTTTTGAAAATCGTTTCAGAAAGCTATTTCAGAAAGTCTTCAGACGAAGAATTATGGTCTGAAGTTTTGCTGTATCTTCTGAACTTAAGTTCAGACTTAAAATTTGTTTGCAAGTATATTTTTGATGAAAAATAAGGTTCTCTAATTAAAATACTTTTCACGCCCCTTTTTGGTTAGAATATAAACTGAATTGAAAGAGTTTAAGGGTAAGAGAGAACACAACCAAGGTTATCCTGGTTCACTCACTACCACTGTGAGCTACGTCTAGTCCCAAAGGCAAACCACCACTGGATTTCCACTATTCTTGCAAGAATTACAAGTATTCTTTTCTGTCAAGCCTCTTCAGGCTCTACCATAAGTATTCTTTCTTTCACCAAGCCTCTTCAGGCTCAGACACTTAATCAAGTGTAAAACCCAAGTATTGTTTATACAGAAAGCCTCTCCAGACTTATAACCCAAACTGTTTAAAGTAAACAGAGAAAGTTCTATAACACTATCTTCAGATGATAGCTAGAACACAAGTACAAAGCTGAGATTAACTCAGGATATGAAATATGATTTGTACAAAGAAATATCAGAGTGTTTTTGACAGCGTTTCGGCAGCATAATAGCTCAAAGAATTCTTCTCTCATTATCTTCAACTCCACGAGCCTTTATATAGCATATGAGACTTTGTTTCCCGTTGTCAAATAGCATTAAATGCTCCAAGACGTTGGGCTTCTTTATCAGCATAATCTGGAATGGTTGCAGGTGTAGGTTCTGCGCACACAATACTTTTTGTTGCAGATGCAACAGGATTTGCAGACTTTCCTTATTTGTGCAATACTCTTGAACGAGGTATGAAAGGATGTATGTCTCTTGTGCTGAAATAAGTTAGACCAAGAAGATGAACGTTCTGCATAGACAGCAACATCTTCAAAAAGTCTTCACTTGATTCTGATACCTTCAGCCTTCAGATGCAACCAAGCCACATAACAGATTCCACGACTTCAGACGATGATACTCTTTAGATGATGTTTGGTCTTAAGATGGTCTGAAGCTTTCAGATGATCCTTCTCAAACACTGTTGATCTGAAAATTTAACAGAATGTTTGTGAGAGGATATTCTTGTAAACATCTCTATGTTTTATATTTGTGATCCATTAAAATTCTAAGAGCATGAGACTCAAGATAAATTTCTCATTTTCTGATAATTATTTTCTGAGACTCAACAACCTATTGTGAGAGAATACCCAAAATTTTTTCCTAATGATATCCTTGGTTTACCCCCTGAGAGAGAAATATAATACATTATAGACTTAGTCCCCGAAACTAGACCTATTTCCATGGCCCCATATAGGATGTCAGCTTTAGAGTTAGAAGAGCTATAAAGACAAGTAGAGGATTTGCTAGAAAAATAATTGATTAGACCTAGTGTTTCCCTTGGGGTGCTCTAGTGTTATTTGTTAAGAAAAAGGATAGAAGTTTGAGGCTTACCGTAATTACCAATAATTAGGAAATTATGCCCGTTGGAAGCATAAGTCTCGAATTAAGGAAATTATTTTTTGTGACATTAACGATATACAGACATGCTTAACTAAATCCAATGTTTAATTAAACATGACTTGAAGGTCCTTAAGTACAACAACAACAACAACAACAACAAGGATAATGCAATGCATGTGCCTCAACATACAAATACACATGCATTGATAATCCTTCCAAAATAACATACAAATACATAAAAATGATAGAAGGTTGAGGCTTACCGCAATGCATGTGCCTCAACAAGAGGAAGTATAAGGAACTACACATGCACCGATTAATCATCCAGGAAAATGCAATAAAATAAGAGGCTCCAAAGCCAACAGAAACTCTGAAGCTGCAACTGTGCCATGATCCTCACGACCTGCCTGGGAATCTAAAATGTAAACCCACAACGGGGTGAGACTAACGCCTCAGTGAGCAGAGCAATGCATACATATATAGCATACATCAAGTAAGGCATAACAAGGTAAGGATGACATGTAATAATAATTTAAATCTAATAATCAGTGATGTTTAAGCATGGAGGTTAACATGATGCATTAGTGACATGATGCAATGCTGGATCTAATGGTTATGATAACATAAAAATCATTTTAACATGAATTGCTAACCCAGCAGCACGGATCTTATCACTTGACATGAAGCTAGACCTGAGCTCAGACTACAAGGGGTATCCCCCTTGGGGACATAAAGTCGCCGCCATTACCTGAAGGCCGAAGCCCGCGTTTTAAAAGAATTAACATGATGGTCCTAAAAGTCATCACTGTGGCGAATACTCAAATCTCGACTACGACCACTACCTCTTGGCCCATGTATGGATTGGAGTATTAACTGTGACACCCTTCTACCCCAAACTCTTATACAATTAATAAATCGAAATATAGGAAAAGTTATGTCCCACAATGGGTAAAAAGGTTCACATTTCTCTCGTTGTAACGTCATTTATTTCCATGTCAACTCATTTAAAATAGAAATGGAAGTCAACGGTTCTGTAAGTAATTAAAACAACGGAATCATAAGTATCAACATCAAAATACCCATCATGGCCATGTAAGGCATTTAAAACGGTTTACATTATATTTTCTAAAAGGAAAATCATAAAAATAAAACCCCAATAATATGCACTGATGTCACAAGTATCAGAGCAACACTCTCTTCAATCAATATTCGACACCAGTCGTGTCATCATCATCACCTGTAAAATTAGCCACAGTGTAACGGTGAGGAAACGAATACCAACTCATACATACACATAGGAGGCTACCTTATCCTCACCCATATATAATCATCACTCTCATCAAGTAATAACATACTCATATCATCTTACACCCTTTATTATCAAACATATTACCTCATCACAATTATATAAATTATACTTTACAATTCATCAAAACACATTCTCTACACTCAACACATAATACTCATATCATCAATAATACTTATAACATCATAATATAATTCAATATCATCATTAAATGCAATGCATGTTCATCTATCATCATGCACACCAAAACTCATTCACCTCATCCACTTCATCAACCTCATCCCAAAGATCATGACTTGGAACTCCACACAATGGGCACACCTCATCAATCTCCCTAGTTGTCACCAATGATAGCCCTACTGCTAATGCCCTCTCTAGCCGGTAGGTTGCACATCACCCCACTCTAGGCTTATGCAAAGACATCCACCCGACAATGGTAGCCCTACCGTTAATGCCCTCTCTAGCCGGTAGTTTGCACATCACCCCACTCTAGGCTTATGCAAGGATGTCCCCCATCATGGTCTCTGCACCTCCCTCAAATGGGTCCGCGCAGTTCACTTCCCGAGTTAAACCATACCGTTAATCACCACAAAGGCCGGCAGGTTGCACACCACCCCACTCTAGGCTTGTGCATCTCAGGTACGACATCTCATATGCTCAAAGCATAATCATCACCAATTCACACTTCATGTACTCAATGCATCTACGTCATCATTATCAAATAACTCATATGCTCAACTCACCAATATATCATCATCATCATCATCATAACACACATCATATGCTCAACGCATTAATATATAATCATCAATCATCTCATACCTCTTAGGCTCATTACATCAACATGGCATCATCACACATCTCATACATCATCATCATATACTCAATTCATCAATATATCATCATCATCATCATACAACACCTCAAAATCAATATGAACAATCATCCACAACACAAGGATCATAAATCCACACTGGTAATCGATTACAAGCCTCCTGTAATCGATTACCTGCAAGCAAAACCTCCGGTAATCGATTACAAACCCTCTGTAATCGATTACCTGCGAGCAAACAGCACTCCAGGCTGCCCAAGAAGCCCTGGTAATCGATTACAGGTAATCGATTACAGACTCCTGTAATCGATTACCCGCGACGCAGATAACAGTTCTCGTGACTTTTACCCCCTTTAAACCCCTTTTTCAACCTCTAATCAATCCTCTTTGTTAAGATATCATTCATATTCGTTTACATTAATCAAACTCAGCAAAAACATCAATCTTTACATAGATTTGCTCAGTTATTCCATCAAAACTCCAAATCATCAAACCCTTAATTACCCCTTTCGCTATTTTCGCTATCCTCTTCAATTTCATTCAAGATTCATAGAATTAATCAACAATCAACATGTTTTCATCATACCATATTCAACATATACATACATCAATTCGAATTTAAAGTCTTATATCACTACCCAAGCACCCCCACATGCACATACAAGCAACACCCTCTCCCCCACCGTACCTTGAAGGTGAAGATCGAATAGCAAGGTGGCCTTTTTCTTTATGATCATTCTGCAGCTACCTCCACTTGAGACATCGTTTCTCCCCTCCTTAGCGTTTCGCTCTCTGACAATTTGAAAACAAGGATTAGGGTGAACTGGTAACCCCTCCTTACTAAAAATGCCTATTTGGGTTGGGCCCACTCTCAACCCCCTTATCCTCTTTTAAATTTGAAATAGCTTTATTAATAAAACTACTAATAATACTATTACTATTATTTATTTATTTATTTCTTCTATTTTATTAATTTAGTTTTATTTTATTTTACTTAATAAAATTTAGGATGTTACATTAACCACCTGAGCTTTTCCACCCCCTAAGGTGGATTATTCTCCGAAAAGAACCTTCCATGACCAAACCCAAAGTCCTTTTCGGACTTGGCCTTTGAGTCCACATGATCTTGCTCTTGATTATTTAAACATGATGGTCCAAGACCCGTGATGGCCGAAGCCTAACATGATTTTCTTTTAACTTGAACATAATTCATGAAACATATTTACTTGTCAATGAGTATGAGTATGAACATGAACATGAGCATGAACGTGAGCAATATAATCAATGAACCATTATATCAAGTTCCCTAGCCTAGGGTTTTCCAACAATGAGTCCCAAGCAAGAGCAATCATTTTCAACACATTACATGCATTCATTATAACCCCTCCTTACTAAAATGCCTAATTGGGCTTGGGCCCACTCTCAACCCCCTTATCCTCTTTTAAATCTGAAGTAGCCTTATGGATAATACTACTAATAATATTAATCCTATTATTTATTTATTTATTTATTTATTCCCTCTACTTATTTATTTAATTTAATTTTATTTAATAAAATTTGGGATGTTATAACTCCCCTCTCCTTAAAAGAAAATTCATCCTCGAATTTTACCTGAAGCGAATAACTCTGGATAGGACTCCTTCATCTTCTCTTCAAGTTCCCAAGTAGCACTTTCGGGTGTAGGTCCTCCCCAGATTACCTTAACTAAAGGAATTTCTTTACCTCGAAGTTGTTTCACCCTCCGATCCTCAACTCTCACTGGCATGGTTTCCACCATCAGGTTTTCCTTAATCTCAAGATGATCCGACTCGATCACATGCGAAGGATCATGAATGTATTTCCGGAGTTGAGAAACATGGAAAACATTATGAAGATTTGACAAGTGTGGAGGTAAGGCAATCTGATAGGCAACATTGCTGACTCTTTTAAGAATTTGGTAAGGACCAATGAATCGAGGTGTAAGCTTTCTAGACTTTAATGCCCTACCAACCCCAGTCCACGGAGTGACTTTCAGGAATACATGGTATCCTTCTTTGAATTCCACTTCCTTCCTCCTCTTATCAGCATAGCTCTTCTGCCTACTCTGAGCTGTCCTCATCCTCTCCTGAATTATCCTAACCTTATCAGTGGTTTGCTGCACTATCTCTGGTCCTAATGCAAGGCTCTCTCCTAGCTCACACCAACACAAGGGTGTTCTACACCTCCTACCATACAATGCCTCATAAGGCGCCATACCTATGCTAGAGTGAAAACTATTATTGTAAGTAAACTCTATCAAAGGTAAGAAACTATCCCAACTACCCCCTTGGTCCAACACGCAAGTTCTAAGCAAATCCTCTAAGGATTGAATGGTTCTCTCGGTCTGACCATCGGTTTGAGGGTGATAAGCTGAACTAAGCCTAAGTTGGGTCCCCAAGTCCTGCTACAAACTCTCCCAAAATCTAGATGTGAACCTGGGATCCCTATCTGAAACTATACTAGATGGTATGCCATGCAACCTCACAATCTCACTGATGTAAATCTGAACTAGTTTCTCTAAGGAGTACTTAATATTAATGGGAAGAAAATGAGCACTCTTAGTTAACCTATCCATAATGACCCAAATAGAGTCATGCCCTCTTACAGTCTTAGGCAGAGCAACTACAAAGTCCATAGAAATGCTACCCACTTCTACTTAGGAATACTTAAAGGTTGAAGCAATCCTGAAGGATTTTGATGTTCTACCTTACACTTTTGGCAAACTAAACAAGCACTCACAAACTCTTCTATGTCCCTCTTCATCCTAGGCCACCAAAACACCTTCTTAAAGTCTTGATACATCTTAGTTGAATCCGGATGAAAACTAAGCTTACTCCTATGCCCCTCTTGAAGTACTAAACGCTTAATGGTAGGTTCACTAGGCACACATACTCGGTCTCCAAATCTCACTACCCCCATCGGTACCTAGAATAAACTCTCCACCATTACCCCTTTCTATAGCCTCTCGCCTAGTCACCAAAAACGGATCTTCTAATTGAGCTTTGCTAATATCCTTCAACAAATCATTACTTACTCTAATCATCCCTAACCTCACACTATCAGAAGTCACCTCACAAGCTAAACTCAAATCCCTAAACTGAGTTAAGAGATCCATTTCCTTAATCATCAGGGAGCTAACATGAATAAATTTCCTACTTAGAGCATCAGCCACTACATTAGCCTTACCGGGATGGTAACTTAACTCAAAATCGTAGTCCTTTAGAAATTCTAACCACCTCCTTTATCTCATGTTCAACTCTTTCTGATCAAACAAATATCTAAGGCTCTTATGGTCACTAAAAACCTCGAATTTGGAAACATACAAGTAATGCCTCCACATCTTCAACACAAACACTACAGCCGCTAACTCAAGATCATAGGTAGGGTAGTTTCTCTCATGGATTTTCAATTGCCTAGAAGCATAAGCTACTACTTTACCCTCTTGCATTAACACTCCACCTAAACCCATCTTAGAGGCATCGCAGTACACTATAAAGGATTTACTAAGATCAGGCAATACTAACACTGGTGCACTAGTCAACTTTTCCTTAAGGGTTTGGAAGCTAGACTCACACTTACTATTCCACACAAAGGAAACTCCCTTCCTAGTCAACTCAGTCAAAGGCAAAGCTAACTTAGAGAATCCCTCTATGAATCTTGTACAGTACCCAGCCAACCCAAGGAAACTTCTAATCTCACTCACTGACTTAGGAGCCTCCCACTTAATTGGACATCTTAGCATATAGCTATTTATCCTTAAGAATCTGAAGCACTACCTTTAAATGTTCCTCATGCTCCTCCTTAGTTTTGGAATAAATTAGTATATCATCTATGAAGACAACTACAAATTTATCCAAGTAAGGGTGAAAAATCCTGTTCATGTAATCCATAAAAATTGCAGGAGCATTAGTCACACCAAAAGGCATTACCAGATAGTCATAGTGCCCATACCTAGTTCTAAAAGCAGTCTTAGGTATATTCTCTTCCTTAACTCTAATTTGATGATAGCCCGACCTAAGATCGATCTTGCTAAACACACATCCTCCCACTAACTGGTCCATTAGATCATCTATCCTAGGCAAAGGATATCTATTCTTAATGGTTACCTTATTCAACTAGCGGTAATCTGTACGTAACCTCATGCTACCATCCTTCTTCTTCACTAACAACACAGGAGCTCCCCAGGGTGATACACTAGGCCTCACAAACTTCTTCTCTAACAAGTCTTCTAATTGTTTCTTAAGCTCTGCTAATTCTATGGGTGACATTCTATAAGGTGCAGTTGAAATCGGTCCCGTACCCGGTACTAAATCTATAGAAAACTCTATCTCTCTCTCGGGTGGTAGACTAGACACATTATTCACAAACACCTCAGGATACTCACACACTACAGGTATCTCACTAACAATAGTACTACTCTCAGATTTCAAAGAAGCTAGTAACATGTAAACCTGGGCATCTTCCCTCAGAGACGCCTTTACTTGGTTGGCAGTCAAAAGGTCCTTATTCTTACTCTCAACAGGGTGACCAAACACAACAGATTTATCAGCACAATTTAAAAGGACATGATTGGAAGATAACCAGTCCATACCAAGAATAATATCTAGTTGACTTAGAGGCAAACATATCAAATCAACTAGGAATTCTCTACCATTAACATGAATAGAACAGTTTAGGCACACATCAGAAGTAGAAACTGACCCACTAGCTGGCGTTTCTACATTCAACACAAAAGGCAAACAAGAAATAGGCAATTTTAACTTAGACACGCAAGCATGTGATATGAAAGAGTGAGTCACACCAGAATAAAATAAAACAACTAAAGGATACCCGCAATGAAACCAGTACCTTGGATCAAATCTTCGGATTGAGCAGCTTCAGTACCACTCAAGGCAAGGACTCTCCCAGTAGTTTTAGGTTTACTGGCACTCCCACTAGCACCTCCACTTGCCGCTGCAGTTCCTTGCTTCTTTTGAGGACAATCACGGGAAATGTGTCCTTTCTCTTTATAGGTGTAGCAGGTGATCTATGTATCTTCACATTGGTTTGCTTTATGTCCCTCATTTCCGCATCTGAAACAAGTATTGGTCGCGGGTAATCGATTACCAGGGTTGGTAGTCGATTACCAGGGTGTTCTGGGCAGCCTGGGAGTGCTGTTTGTTCACTGGTAATCGAGTACAGGATTGTTGTAATCGATTACCAGAGAGATTGTTTGCAGGTAATCGATTACAGGGATGCTGTAATCGATTACCAGTGTGTTTGCTTGCAGGTAATCGATTACAAAGGGGTTGTAATCGATTACCAGAGACCTTGTTTGCAGGTAATCGATTACTGGAGGCTGGTAACCGATTACCAGTGTGGATTTTGAGATCTTGAGTGCTAGATGATGATTGATGTTAATTGATGATGCTTTATAATGATTATGGTGCTGATGATTGATGATATTAATTTGATGATGTTTATGATGATTATGATGATGGTGATTGATGTTGTTATATGATGCTTATAATAACTTATGATGATGATATTTGATGATGAGTATGACGATGTATAATGATGATATTTGATGATATTTGATGATGTTTGATGATGAGCATGATGATGATGATGATGATGATGGTGTATATCAGCTTATGATGATGTTACCTAAGTTGTGCGGGCCCATAGAGGGGGTACAATTCCGGAGGTGAACTGAGTTGTGCGGGCCCATAGAGGGGGTACAACTCAAGGGACCATGATGGGGCGTTCGATGCACGGGCCCATAGAGGGGGTGCAACCAAGGGATGATTTGTACTGGCCCATAGAGGGGGTGCAACCTAGGGTCGAATGTCGTTGTGCGGGCCCATAGAGGGGGTACAACCTATCGGATTGTGTGTGGTAACACCGGTAGACTATCTTGGTACTAACTAGGGTGACTGACGAGGTGCGCCCATTGTGCGGAGTTCCAAGTCATTATCATTGGGAACGATGTTGTTGAGTTTCGATGTATAAGATGATGATGCTATAAGTTATAATTGATGATGAAAATGAGTTATATGATGATGGATGAACCTGTGCTATATTGATGTTGAAATTGAATTATATGACGATGCTATAAGTAAATGAGTATATTGTGTTGAGAATCGAGTATGTGCTTTCTTCGGTGAATGATGTTGTGAGATTTATATGATGATATTGATGAGCTGTTATATGATGATTTATAGATGGTTATTACCTGATGAATTATTTGTTATTTGCATATGTGATGTGCTTTATTGATGATGTTGTTTATATGAGGGTGAGGATAGGGTAGCCTCCTATGTGTATGTATGAGTAGTATTCTTTTCCTCACCGTTACACTGTGGATATTTTACAGGTGATGATGATGACACTACTGGTGTCGAGTTTTGATTAAAGGGAGTGTTGCTCTGGTACATGTGACATCAGGGCATATGATTGGGTTTTTTTTCTTATGTTACTAGATAGGAAGGATTTTGTAAACACTTTTAAATGCCTTACATGGCGAGTAGGATGTTTTAATTATTGATGATTTGGAGATTCCGCTGCTTGTATATTTTGAATACATTGGAGTTCTATTTTTATTTTAATTGAGTTGTTTTTGAGACAATGAGGTTTTAATGAAGAGTTATGTGAACCTTTTTACCCATTGTGGGACGTTACCTTTTCTATACTTCAATTTATTAAACGTATAAGAGTTTGGGGTAGAAGGGTGTCACATTAGTTGGTATCAGAGCAGGTCGGTTCACCGGCCTTGAGTTATGAGTTTACTATGCTTCTGTGGTGTTAACCTGATTGATTGATTGAGTGAATTGTGTTGCTTTGATTTTGATTGTTTGTTTTATTTCCTTACTCTTTTGATTTACCTAGTATGTTTGCTTACCCTTTCTTTGATAAAGAAAGAGTAATGGCTGGGGGTAGGAACGATCGAGCGATGGTCGATGCCTTAATGGCTATGGCACAGGCTGTTGGCAACCTAAACCAACATCACGAGGTGGATTGGCTTGTGCGATTCCAGAGGAACCATCCACCTACTTTTCGTGGGGGTTATGATCCCGATGGAGCTGCCGATTGGATATACGAAATTGAGAAGATCTTTAGAGCAATGGACTGCCCTATGCTACAAAAGGTGACGTTAGCATCATTCATGTTATCAGGGGATGCCGGATTCTGGTGGCAGAGCACCTGTCAGAGGATGATCGATGAGGGCACCGCGTTGAGCTGGGATAACTTCAAGAGGTTGTTCCTCGAGAAGTACTTCCCATATGATGTGCGCAACAAGAAGCAAATATAGTTCCTTGATTTAAAGCAAGGGGATGGCACCGTGGCAGACTACGCATCAAAGTTTGAAGCACTAGTACGATTCTGCCCTACATATGAGGGAGCTGCTAATGAAGAATCAAAGTGTGTCAAGTTTCTCAGCGGTCTTCGTCCTGAGATTAAACAAGTGTTCAACTATCAAGGGATAACGCGTTTTCACGAGCTGGTGAACAAATGCAGAATTTATGATGAAGACAACCGGGCAAAGGCGACGCACTACAAGAGTGGAGGGCCTATGAGGAATCAGAACAAGTTCCAAGTAACTAACAAGGGCAAGTCGTATTCTCGTGCAACGGGAAATCGCAAGATTGGAGGTGCAGTGAAGGTACGGTGCAAAAGAAGAGTTATGCTCCAGCTGCTGGTCAAGCGTCAAAGGGTGGGAGTGTTGGTTCTACCACTCCTATTACTTGCTTCAAATGCGGAAAGGAGGGTCATCGAGCAAACCGATGTGGAGATAGGGAGGTCACCTGTTACATTTGTCAGGAGAAAGGACATATTTCTCGTGATTGTCCTCAAAAGACACAAGGAACGGTAACGTCAAGTGGGGATGCCAGTGGAAGCGCCAGTAAACCTAAGGCTACTGAGAGAGTCTTTGCCTTGAGTGGTACTGAAGCTGCTCAATCCGAGGACTTGATCCAAGGTACTGGTTTCATTGCAGGTAATCCTTTACCTATTTTATTGATTCTGGTGCGACTCATTCTTTCATATCACATGCTTGTGTGTCTAAGTTAAAATTACCTGTTTCTTCCTTGCCTTTTGTATTGAGTGTAGAAACGCCAGCTAGTGGGTCAGTTTCTACTTCTGATGTGTGCTTAAACTGCTCTGTTTATGTTAATGATAGAAAATTCCTAGTTGATTTGATTTGTTTACCTCTAAGTCAACTAGACATTATTCTGGGAATGGACTGGTTATCTTCCAATCATGTCCTATACAACTGTGCTGATAAAACTGTCATGTTTGGTCACCCTGTTGAGAGTAAGAATAAGGACTTTATGACTGCCAATCAGGTAAAGGCGTCTCTAAGGGAAGATGCCCAGGTTTACATGTTTTTAGCTTCTTTGAAATCTGAGAGTAGTATTGTTGTTAGTGAGATACCTGTAGTGTGTGAGTACCCTGAAGTGTTTGCAGATAATGTGTCTAGTCTACCACCTGAGAGAGAGATAGAGTTTTCTATAGACTTAGTACCGGGTACAGGACCGATTTCAACTGCACCTTATAGGATGTCACCCTTAGAGTTAGCAGAACTTAAGAAACAATTAGAAGACTTGTTAGAGAAGACGTTTGTGAGACCTAGTGTGTCACCCTGGGGAGCGCCTGTCTGGTTTGGTAAGAAGAAGGATGGTAGTCTGAGGTTATGTACAGATTACCGCCAATTGAATAAGGTAACCATTAAGAATAGGTATCCTTTGCCTAGGATTGATGACCTGATGGATCAATTAGTGGGGGCATGTGTGTTTAGCAAGATAGATCTTAGATCGGGCTATCATCAGATTAGAGTTAAGGAAGAGGATATACCTGAGACTGCTTTTAGAACTAGGTATGGGCACTATGAGTATCTGGTAATGCCTTTCGGTGTGACTAACGCTCCTGCAATTTTTATGGATTACATGAACAGGATTTTTCACCCTTATTTGGATAAATTCGTAGTTGTCTTCATAGATGATATACTAATTTATTCCAAAACTAAGGAGGAGCATGAGGAACACTTAAAGGTAGTGCTTTAGATTCTTAAGGATAAACAACTATATGCTAAGATGTCCAAGTGTGATTTCTGGTTAGAGGAGGTGAGTTTCTTAGGTCATGTAATTTCTAGAAGAGGTATAGGTGTTGATCCTTCTAAGGTAGAGGCCGTGCTTAAGTGGGATGATCCTAAGTCAGTGAGTGAGATTAGAAGTTTCCTTGGGTTGGCTGGGTACTATAGGAGATTCATAGAGGGGTTCTCTAAATTAGCTTTGCCTTTGACTAGGTTGACTAGGAAGGGAGTTGCCTTTGTGTGGAATAGTAAGTGCGAGACTAGTTTCCAAACCCTTAAGGAGAAGTTGACTAGTGCACCAGTGTTAGTGTTACCTGACCTTAGTAAATCCTTCGTAGTGTACTATGATGCCTCTAAGATGGGTTTAGGTGGAGTGTTAATGCAAGATGGTAAGGTAGTAGCCTATGCTTCTAGGCAATTGAAAATCTATGAGAGAAACTACCCTACCCATGACCTAGAGCTAGCGGTCGTCGTGTTTGTGTTGAAGATATGGAGGCATTACTTGTATGGTTCCAGGTTTGAGGTTTTTAGTGACCATAAGAGCCTTAGATATTTGTTTGACCAGAAAGAGTTGAACATGAGGCAGAAGAGGTGGTTAGAGTTTTTTAAGGATTATGATTTTGAGTTGAGTTACCATCCCCGTAAGGCTAATGTAGTGGCTGATGCTTTAAGTAGGAAATATATCCATGTTAGTTCACTGATGATTAAGGAGATGGATCTTTTAACCCAATTTAGGGATTTGAGTTTAGCTTGTGAAGTGACTTCTGTTAGTGTGAAATTAGGGATGACTAGAGTAAGTAATGATCTGTTGAAGGATATTAGCAAGGCCCAATTAGAGGATCCATTTTTGGTAAGTAGACGAGAGACTATAGAAGGAGGTAATGGTGGAGAGTTTGTGATAGGTACCGATGGGGTTGTGAGATTTGGAGACCGGGTGTGTGTGCCTAATGAACCTGCTATTAAGCATTTAGTGCTAGAAGAGGGGCATAGGAGTAAGCTTAGTTTCCACCCAGGATCGACTAAGATGTATCAAGACTTGAAGAAAGTGTTTTGGTGGCCTAGAATGAAGAGGGACATAGAGGAGTTTGTGAGTGCTTGTTTAGTGTGCCAAAAGTCTAAGGTAGAACATCAAAAGCCTTCAGGATTGCTTCAACCCTTAAGTATACCTGAGTGGAAGTGGGATAGTATTTCCATGGACTTTGTAGTTGCCTTGCCTAAGACTGTGAGGGGGCATGACTCTATTTGTGTCATTGTGGATAGGTTAACTAAGAGTGCTTATTTCCTTCCCATTAATATTAAGTACTCCTTAGAGAAACTAGCTCAGCTGTACATCAGTGAGATTGTGAGGTTGCATGGCATACCATCTAGCATAGTTTCAGATAGAGATCCCAGGTTTACCTCTAGATTTTGGGAGAGTTTGCAGCAGGCCTTGGGGACCCAACTTAGGCTTAGTTCAGCTTATCACCCTCAAACTGATGGCCAGACCGAGAGAACCATTCAATCCTTAGAAGATTTGCTTAGGGCTTGCGTGTTAGACTAAGGGGTAGTTGGGATAGCTTCTTACCTTTGGTAGAGTTTACCTATAACAATAGTTTTCACTCTAGCATAGGTATGGCGCCGTATGAGGCATTGTATGGTAGGAGGTGTAGAACACCCTTGTGTTGGTGTGAACCGGGGGAGAGCCTTATGTTAGGACCTGAGATAGTGCAGCAGACCACTGATAAGGTTAGGATAATCCAGGAGAGGATGAGGACAGCCCAGAGTAGGCAGAAGAGCTATGTTGATAAGAGAAGGAAGGAATTAGAATTCAAAGAAGGAGACCAGGTATTCCTGAAAGTCACTCCGTGGAGTGGGGTTGATAGGGCATTAAAGTCTAGAAAGCTTACACCTCGATTCATTGGTCCTTACCAAATTCTTAAAAGAGTCAGCAATGTTGCCTATCAGATTGCCTTACCTCCACACTTGTCAAATCTTCATAATGTTTTCCATGTTTCTCAACTCCGGAAATACATTCATGATCCTTCGCATGTGATCGAGTCGGATCATCTTGAGATTAAGGAAAACCTGACGGTGGAAACCATGCCGGTGAGAGTTGAGGATCGGAGGGTGAAACAACTTCGAGGTAAAGAAATTCCTTTAGTTAAGGTAATCTAGGGAGGACCTACACCCGAAAGTGCTACTTGGGAACTCGAAGAGAAGATGAAGGTGTCCTATCCAGAGTTATTCGCTTCAAGTAAAATTCGAGGACGAATTTTCTTTTAAGGAGGGGGGAGTTGTAACATCCCAAATTTTATTAAATAAAATAAAATAAAATAAATAAGTAGAGGGAATAAATAAATAAATAAATAAATAATAGGATTAATATTATTAGTAGTTTTATCCATAAGGCTACTTCAAATTTAAAGAGGATAAGGGGGTTGAGAGGGGGCCCAAGCCCAATTAGGCATTCTAGTAAGGAGGGGTTATCAGTTCACCTTAATCCTTATTCGTATAATCATCAGAGAGCGAAACGCTAAGGAGGGGAGAAACCAAGTCTCAAGAGGAGATTGCTGCAGAGTGATCATCAAGAACCAAGAAAGGGACTTCCTTGCTATTGTTCGATCTTCGCTTAAGGTACGGTGGGGAGAGGGTATTGCTTGTATGTGCATGTAGAGGTGCTTGGGTAGTACGAATAACTTCTAAAATTTAATAATTGAAATCAATATGCGAATATGTGTTGTTTTGAGATGAAAATCTGTGATTTGATGCTTATGTGTGTTAATCTTGATGAACATTGAGTGGATGGAATGAGAATAGTGAAAAGGGGTGAATGAAGGGTTTGAGGATTTGGGGTTTTGATGGGAAAACTGTGTAAAACTGTTAAAGATTGATGCTTTTGTTGAAATTGATGAATATAATCGACCATGAATGATGTTTTAACAAAGAGGAGTGATTAAAGACTGAATAGAGTGATTTAGAAGTGTTAGAAATCGTGCGAACTGCGATCTGCGTCGCGGGTAATCGATTACCAGGGTGTTCTGGGCAGCCTGGGAGTGTTGTTTGTTCGCTGGTAATCGAGTACAGGATTGTTGTAATCGATTACCAGAGAGATTGTTTGTAGGTAATCGATTACAGGGATGCTGTAATCGATTACCAGTGTGTTTGCTTGCAGGTAATCGATTACAGAGGGGTTGTAATCGATTACCAGAGACCTTGTTTGCTGGTAATCGATTACTGGAGGCTGGTAATCGATTACCAATGTGGATTTTGAGATCCTGAGTGCTAGATGATGATTAATGTTAATTAATGATGCTTTATAATGATTATGGTGCTGGTGATTGATGATATTTGATGATGTTTATGATGATTATGATGATGGTGATTGATGTTGTTATATGATGCTTATAATAACTTATGATGATGATATTTGATGATGAGTATGGCGATGTATAATGATGATATTTGATGATGATGTATGATGATATTTGATGATGAGTATGATGATGATGAGCATGATGATGCATGATGATGATAATGATGATGGTGTATATCACCTTATGATGATGATGTTACCTAAGTTGTGTGGGCCCATAGAGGGGGTACAACTTAAGAGAGATGCCTTGAACATATGTGATGAGACTTGAATTATGTGGGCCCATAGAAGGGGTACAATTCCGAAGGTGAACTAAGTTGTGCGGGCCCATAGAGGGGGTACAACTCAGGGGACCATGATGGGGCGTTCGATGCACGGGCCCATAGAGGGGTGCAACCTAGGGATGATTTGTACTGGCCCATAGAGGGGGTGCAACCTAGGGTCGAATGTCGTTGTGCGGGCCCATAGAGGGGGTACAACCTATCGGATTGTGTGTGGTAACACCGGTAAACTATCTTGGTACTAACTAGGGTGATTGACGAGGTGCGCCCATTGTGCGGAGTTCCAAGTCATGATCTTTGGGAACGATGTTGTTGAGTTTCGGTGTATAAGATGATGATGCTATGGGTTATAATTGATGATGAAAATGAGTTATATGATGATGGATGAACCTGTGCTATATTGATGTTGAAATTGAATTATATGGCGATGCTATGAGTAAATGAGTATATTGTGTTGAGAATCGAGTATGTGCTTTCTTCGGTGAATGATGTTGTGAGATTTATATGATGATATTGATGAGTTGTTATATGATGATTTATAGATGGTTATTACCTGATGAATTATTTGTTATTTGCATATGTGATGTGATTTATTGATGATGTTGTTTATATGAGGGTGAGGATAGGGTAGCCTCCTATGTGTATGTATGAGTAGTATTCTTTTCCTCACCGTTACACTGTGGATATTTTACAGGTGATGATGATGACACTACTGGTGTCGAGTTTTGATTAAAGGGAGTGTTGCTCTGGTACATGTGACATCAGGGCATATGATTGGGGGTTCTTTTCTTATGTTACTAGACAGGAAGGATTTTGTAAACACTTTTAAATGCTTTACATGGCGAGTACGATGTTTTAATTATTGATGATTTGGAGATTCCGCTGCTTGTATATTTTGAATACATTGGAGTTCTATTTTTATTTTAATTGAGTTGTTTTTGAGACAATGAGGTTTTAATGAAGAGTTATGTGAACCTTTTTACCCGTTGTGGGACGTTACCTTTTCTATACTTCAATTTATTAAACGTATAAGAGTTTGGGGTAGAAGGGTGTCATAGGAACCGTGCAAGCCTATCCACCTCGTGATGTTGGTTTAGGTGGCCAACAGCCTGCGGCATAGCCATTAAGGCTTCAGCATTACTCGGTCATTCCTACCCCCAACCATTACTCTTTTGATTCACAGAAAAGTAAATAAATCACACAAATTATTCAATCAAAACAAACAGCACAATTAACTCAATCACATAACACATCAACCCCACAGAAGCACAGTAAACTCATAACTCAAGGCCGGTGAACTGACCTGCTCTGATACCAACTAATGTGACACCCTTCTACCCCAAACTCTTATACAATTAATAAATCGAAATATAGGAAAAGTTATGTCCCACAACGGGTAAAAAGATTCACATTTCTCTCGTTGTAACGTCATTTATTTCCAAGTCAACTCATTTAAAATAGAAATAGAAGTCAACGATTCTGTAAGTAATTAAAACAGCGGAATCACAAGTATCAACATCAAAATACCCATCATGGCCATGTAAGGCATTTAAAACGGTTTACATAATATTTTCTAAAAGGAAAATCGTAAAAATAAAACCCCAATAATATGCCCTGATGTCACACGTATCAGAGCGACACTCCCTTCAATCAATATTCGGCACCAGTTGTGTCATCATCATCACCTGTAAAATTAACCACAGTGTAACGGTGAGGAAAAGAATACCAACTCATACATACACATAGGAGGCTACCCTATCCTCACCCACATATAATCATCACTCTCATCAAGTAATAACATACTCATATCATCTTACACCCTTTATTATCAAACATATTACCTCATCACAATTGTATAAATTATACTTTACAATTCATCAAAACACATTCTCTACACTCAACACATAATACTCATATCATCAATAATACTCATAACATCATAATATAATTCAATATCATCATTAAATGCAATGCATGTTCATCTATCATCATGCACACCAAAACTCATTCACCTCATCCACTTCATCAACCTCATCCCAAAGATCATAACTTGGAACTCCGCACAATGGGCGCACCTCATCAATCTCCCTAGTTGTCACCAATGATAGCCCTACCGTTAATGCCCTCTCTAGCCGGTAGGTTGCACATCACCCCACTCTAGGCTTATGCAAAGACATCCACCCGGCAATGGTAGCCCTACCGTTAATGCCCTCTCTAGCCGGTAGTTTGCACATCACCCCACTCTAGGCTTATGCAAGGATGTCCCCCATCATGGTCTCTGCACCCCCCTCAAATGGGTCCGCGCAGTTCACTTCCCGAGTTAAACCATACCGTTAATCACCACAAAGGCCGGCAGGTTGCACACCACCCCACTCTAGGCTTGTGCATCTCAGGTACGACATCTCATATGCTCAAAGCATAATCATCAGCAATTCACACTTCATGTACTCAATGCATCTACGTCATCATTATCAAATAACTCATATGCTCAACTCAACAATATATCATCATCATCATCATCATCATAACACACATCATATGCTCAACGCATTAATATATAATCATCAATCATCTCATACCTCTTAGGCTCATTACATCAACATGGCATCATCACACATCTCATACATCATCATCATATACTCAATTCATCAATATATCATCATTATCATCATCATACAACACCTCAAAATCAATATGAACAATCATCCACAACATAAGGATCACAAATCCACACTGGTAATCGATTACAAGCCTCCTGTAATCGATTACCTGCAAGCAAAACCTCTGGTAATCGATTACAAACCCTCTGTAATCGATTACCTTCAAGCACACACTCTGGTAATCGATTACAACATCTTTGTAATCGATTACCTGAAAGCAGACACCCTGGTAATCGATTACAGCCTCTCTGTAATCGATTACCTGCGAGCAAACAGCACTCCAGGATGCCGAGGAAGCCCTGGTAATCGATTACAGGTAATCGATTACACACTTCTGTAATCGATTACCCGCGACGCAGATAACAGTTCTCGTGACTTCTACCCTTTTAAACCCCTTTATTCAACCTCTAATCAATCCTCTTTGTTAAGATATCATTCATATTCGTTTACATTAATCAAACTCATCAAAAACATCAATCTTTACATAGATTTGCTCAGTTATTCCATCAAAACCCCAAATCATCAAATCCTTAATTACCCCTTTCGCTATTTTCGCTATCCTCTTCAATTTCATTCAAGATTCATAGAATTAATCAACAATCAACATGTTTTCATCATACCATATTCAACATATACATATATCAATTCGAATTTAAAGTCTTATATCACTTCCCAAGCACCCCCACATGCACATACAAGCAGCACCTTCTCCCCCACCGTACCTTGAAGGTGAAGATCGAGCAACGAGGTGGCTTTTTTCTTGATGATCATTCTGCAGCAACCTCCACTTGAGACGTCGTTTCTCCCCTCCTTAGCGTTTCGCTCTCTGACGATTTGAAAACAAGGATTAGGGTGAACTGGTAACCCCTCCTTACTAAAAATGCCTATTTGGGTTGGGCCCACTCTCAACCCCCTTATCCTCTTTTAAAATTTGAAATGGCTTTATTAATAAAACTACTACTAATAGTATTACTATTATTTATTTATTTATTTCTTCTATTTTATTAATTTAGTTTTATTTTATTTTACTTAATAAAATTTAGGATGTTACATTAACCACCTGAGCTTTTCCACCCCCTAAGGTGGATTATTTTCCGAAAAGAACCTTCCATGACCATACCCAAAGTCCTTTTTGGACTTGGCCTTTGAGTCCACATGATCTTGCTCTTGATTATTTAAACATGATGGTCCAAGACCCGTGATGGCCAAAGCCTAACATGATTTTCTTTTAACTTGAACATAATTCATGAAACATATTTACTTGTCAATGAGTATGAGTATGAACATTAACATGAGCATGAACGTGAGCAATATAATCAATGAACCATTATATCAAGTCCCCTAGCCTAGGATTTTCCAACAATGAGTCCCAAGCAAGAGCAATCATTTTCAAAACATTACATGCATTCATTATAATCATAATATCCGATAAAAACAAGCAAAACCTCCCAACCCTAGAAAATCTCAATTCCAAATCCTATGTGGGGGTCCTAACCTCAATCTCTTTCAAATACCTAAAACAACTAAAATCAATCGGTAAACTATCATAAACAATCCCATACAACCTCAAGAAAAGAAGGGGGAGAAGTAGGTACATGGAGGATTTCACACAAGAGAGAAGTGAAGTGTGTGAGCTCTACTCACCTCAAGAACTAAAATGGAGAAGGGGAAGAAGATTGAAGAAGGTTGGATGGGTGGATCATTGACTCCCCAAGCTTCCTCCTAGCTCCAAGCATGGTTTCTATCTCTAAAACTCTCTCGTCTCTCTCTAAAAACCCTAAAGGAGGAAGAAGAATGAAGAAGGGGGAGAATTCTGCGCATTTATGAAGTCAGGGACGCGTTGCGCAAAACCTCTAAGTTTCGCGTGCTCAAGCGCACAGACTCTCTGAGTTGCGCGCGCTCAAGAGCCCATCAGCGTGTTTGAGTGGCCAAACTTTCTTTTTGGAGGTGCAAATGAGGTCGGAATACTATCGTATAACATATCAAACTGAAGCCCCATATCTTAGCTTACTAATGAAAGTGGAATCACCTTAATTGGACACCTATAACTCTGGATAATATTGAATTAGTGCACCAAGGTCATTAATCTTAAAACCCAAAATTAAGCAATAACCTTGGTTGAAGCCTAACGGGGCACACTTTACATGAATCATGTGATAACTCATCAATTCACTCTAATAAGGCTAACATCAAGGGTTCTAAGTGTCTGTGAGACTATGCTCCTCTATTCCCTTGTTCCTTTCCATAAGATCACCTTCTACCTCGGTTCCTTGAGTCTACGCCTCTCTTCTTCCTTCCGGTCAATCTGTTTAAACTTAGTTCCTTCCGTCTTAATCTAATTTCCTAGTTCCAATATCTCTACTTCCTTCCTCACCTCTTTACCATGCTAGCTTTTCTACCACCGGGTGTGACTCCTCCTATGCTAACTCTACAGTCAGGTTTGGCTTGATGCTTAGTTTTTTCCCTTCTCGGTTCCCTTAAAACTCATAACTCTTAATCGAATCCCTAACTCTCATCTTCTTTTCCCTTCAAACCCCTAAGTTCTCATTTTACTTCTAACTTCCCTTCTTGCGGGGGGATTCACAGCCTAAGGCTTCCACGATATTTCTAGATTCAAATTTCCGGGATGTTACAAAAAGAGCTTTCTCTAAAACTTATTTGAGTTTATCTTATGATATATATAAACACTCAAGCATGTGCTCAATTCCACTTATTAAAGTAACTAGACTGGGGTGAGATAAGGAAAACTATTAGACTGAGGTAATAACTCATATAAAAAGCTTATCCAACGAAAATGTCACAATTCTTGGACTCTAATTTATTTCTAGCAGTCAATATGCTATAACAAAGCATAGTTAACAAAGCTGCATCATTATATGGTACTTAAATAATATAAATTTCTACCCAATTTTGAAATGAATCATGTGAATCACGATAAGTAGGTATGCCTAGGTGAGAAAGAAACAATTTTCTTTGACCAAGAGCAATAATGAAAACATGATCAACAAATTCAATCTTTGTATTACATCTTACACATAATGGGTTACACTCCACACCTTTACTAATAAGCTTGCCTTTTACTAGGCATAGCAATGGGGCGGGTTTTTCTCTCCTCGCCACCGTCCCCGTAAAATTCAGGGCGAGTTCAGGTTCAATTTTAAATAGAATGGGTTTAAAATTATGAAACTCATCACCATCCATGCGGGTCCTTGGGGCAGGTACTTGTACGCTAAACCCGCCCCCATCAAAATTGGGTCGAGGTCGAGGTTTCCTTAAACCTAGTCAAAGCAGGGTTTCCCCGTCAAAACTGGGGCGGTATGTGACACCCTTCTACCCCATACTCTTATACAATTAATAATTCGAAATATAGAAAGAATAGTATTCCACAACGGGTAAAAAGGTTCACATTTCTCATCGTTTAAAACGTCATTCATTTCAAAGTCAACTAATTTAAAATAGAAATAACAGTCAACAGTTTTCAAAATACTTAAGCAGCGGAATCACAAGTGATAACATCAAAATATACTATTGGCCATGTAAGGCACTTAAAACAGTTTACAAAATCTTTTCCTAACTAGAAACATCAAGTAAAAGCCCCCAATAATATGCCCTGATGTCACATGTATCAGAGCGACACTCCCTTCAATCAATACTCGACACTAGTCGTGTCATCATCATCACCTGTAAAATTAACCACAGTGTAACGGTGAGGAAAAGAATACTACTCATACATACACATAAGAGGCTACCCTATCCTCACCCTCATATAGACAACATCATCATCAATCACATCACATACTCAAACATCAAATAATTCATCAGATAATATCACCTATAATTCATCATATAACAAACATCAATATCATCATATAATTCTCCTATCCCATTCACCAAATAATTCGCCTACTCTATTCTCAACACCTATTACTCATTTCATCATTACAAAATCATAGCATCATCATATAACTCATTTTTATATCAGCATATATAAGACATATTCATCCATCATCATATACACCAACAACATTATCAATATCACCATAATCATCATGATCATCAATATCACCATAATCATCATACTCATCAATATCATCATAATCATCAATATCACCATAATCATCATACTCATCAATATCATCATAATCACCATAATCATCATACTCATCAATATCATCATAATCATCATAATCACCAATATCATCATAATCATCATACTCATCAATATCATCATAATCATCAATATCACCATAATCATCATACTCATCAATATCATCATAATCATCAATATCACCATAATCATCATACTCATCAATATCACCATAATCATCATACTCATTAATATCATCATAATCATCATAATCATCATAATCACCAATATCATCATAATCATCATTCACCTCCCTGAGTTACACTCAGGTACCATAATCAATATCAACACACTCATTGTTCACCTCCCTGAGTTACACTCAGGTACCATAATCAATATTAACATACTCATTGCTCACCTCCCCGAGTTAGACCCAGGTACAATACTCACCTCCCCGAGTTAAACTCAGGTACAATACTCACCTCCCCGAGTTAGACTCAGGTACAATACTCACCTCCCCGAGTTAAACTTAGGTACAATACTCACCTCCCCGATTTAGACTCAGGTACAATACTCACCTCCCCGAGTTAGACTCAGGTACAATACTCACCTCCCTGAGCTACACTCCACCCCTCACTGGGCTTGTGTATCTCAAGTACAACATCATGTATGCTCAAGACATCATAAACATCATAAGATTAGTTATATCATCATCATCATCACCTCCCTGAGTTAGCCTCAGGTACCACATCAACATCATCATCATCAATCATTCTCATCATAAATCATCATAAATATCACCAGTCATCATAATTATCATCATCATAAATATATATATACATCATCATCATCAACATCGCACTCATCATTAAACCTCATCATCATACATTGTCAAATATCATTTTATACATCATCATTCTCATCATTAAATATCATCGTATAACATCATATTCATCATCATCATCATTATCATCATCATATCAGCATCATTAATCATCATCATCATAGTCATAATCATTTAATCATCATTAATCATCATAAGCATCATCATACACTCAATACATCAATACCTCATCATTATCATCATACATCGCAATAGTATAAACATCTATCATCAAGGATATGTCATATCATCATACTCACATCACAATCAATGTATAACAATCATCAACAAACACAAGGGTCACATTCATCACATAAACAACATTCTCATATTCAATTTGACCTGATAATCGATTACCACACAGCTGTAATCGATTACCCGAGGCGTTTTCCTCAATTTTGGAGTCTTCAAGTTTTAAGCTTAATGACCTTAGTGTACTAATTTGGAATTATCTAGAGTTTTAGGTATCCAATTAATATGATTCCACTTCTATTAGAAAGTTAAGATCTGGGGTTTCAGTTTGATATGCTATATGATAGGGTTTCGAGCTCGTTTGCACCCTTAACAGACACATTCTTGCTCAGGCGAGAAAGCTGTCAAAAACAGAATCTGCGAGCTGCGCTTCAACCCGCGCTGCAGCCCAACCTGCAACGCAGATTGGTCGAGGCCGTACTCAACCAAATAAAATGAATTAAAGTGCAGTAGGTTGATTAACCCAAAGTCGTCTCTCTCAAGGAATCCAATTACAAATTCAGAATTTCAATCCCATAGCAACTCACACACACAAGAGGATTTTGATTGTTGTTCATACTAATTTCCTAATTTCCAAAACAGAATTTAAATTTGCAGAAAACAATTTCAGAAAAACGAATTGGTTCTCTACCTCATTCACAAATTGGATCAATCATTGGTTTATAAAAAATTCCTCAATTCCTTGACAGATTCAAATTCGGATTAAGCATCCTCATTAATTTTCACACTAGAATAAAGCAAACTAGCATGAATCCTAATTTCTAATCCTTGGAATTAAGCAAACCTAAAATTCATTTCAGATTAAGCAACCTAAAATGTGAGTTAGATTCAGATTAGAATTCGAATTCCATAAAGCATGTAACTCAATTTCAAATTCAAACCTAAACATCAAGAAACTAGGAGAAGGAAAGTGAAGAATCTGTCCAAGAATTCAAGACATGAAAAACGAAATTATAACCTCAATTTCCTTTGTGAATTCAGTAGAGAAACAATCCTTGAAGCTTAGCCTTCCATTTCCATGGAGGAGAAACTCGAAAATTGAAGAAGATGAAGAAGAGGAACCAAATTCGAAAATTGCAAGAAGAGAGAAAAGAGAGGGAAAGTGGAGAGTCTTTTTTTCTAAAATCTGAAAAATGAATGTGAAGTGTTCAAACTACTCAGCAACACACCTATTTATAGAGCCTAAATCACTAACAATCTGATTAGGCCTTAATTGGGCCGAAATTAATTAAAACAGGCCCACAAACTAATTACAAAACTAATCAAATTCGGACTTGTGTCAGACAGCAACAGTAGGCGATTTTCAAACAGCAACTGCTCCTAATTGCTTCATGGTAATATGGTCATATTGGATATCAAATTAAAGCCCCGGAAGTTAGCTTTCCAATGCCACTGGAATCTCTCAAATCGGACACCTATAGCTCCAGATATCATCAAAACAAGACATGTAGGTCAGTAGGCTTAAAAATCCGAATTTAAACAACATTCACAATTAAAGCCCAATTAAGCCCAATTTGGTAAATTCCAATTAAAACAGTGGATTTAATAACAATTATAGTCCAAGCAAGCTAAGATTAATTATGCAAAGTGTGAATAAAAATGTGTTCATCACAGATTCCAGAGGGCCACGCTTCAACCTGCACTGCAGCGCAACCTGCAGCGCAGATTCCAGAGGGCTGCGCTTCAACCTGCGCTGCAGCGCAACCTGCAGCGTAGATTACGCAGAACGCAACTATACTGCGTTTGCCCCTTTTTCTCCCCTTCTTCAATCTCTATTCAATCCTCATCATTTATACTTCAATCATATTCGTTTATATCAATTATACTCAACAAAACAACAATCTTTACACAGATTATACAGTTAACCCATCAAAACCCCAAATCATCAAACCCTTATTTACCCATTTCTCTATTTTTCTTTATACTCTTCAATCTCATTCAAGAACTCATTAAGATTCATTCAATCAATCATAAATCAACAGTTTTCATCATTCATTCTTAATTATAACATATATCAATACGAATTTATAGTCTTAAATTACTACCCAAGCACCCCCCACATGCACATACAAGCAACACCCTCTCCCCCACCGTACCTTGAAGTGAAGATCGAACTGCAACAATTCTTGATTCTCAATGATTATTCTGCAGCAACCCCTTCTTGAGACGTTGTTTCTCCCCTCCTTGGCGTTTCGCTCTCTGACGTTTTGAAAAATAAGGATTAGGGTGAACTGAGGACCCCTCCTTAAATAAATACTTAATTGGGCTAGGCCCACCCTCAACCCACTCATCCTATTTATTATTCTTATTATTTATTAAATAACCTTATTCTTAAAATATACTAATCTTACTAATATTATTATTTATTTATTTCTATACTTTTATTAATTTTATTTTATTTAATAAAATTTGGGATGTTACACGGTAACCACAAGTTCATGTTTAATTTTTTTTGGTTAAACCACGGGTATCCTCCACGAGAGGTAATCCTGTTTGAGCCGGGAACATCCACATCATAGTGGGGCTAGCTCTCCCAGCGGGGATTTTTTCCATCCACAAGACTCAAACCCGAGACCTTGCTTAAGGGGAAACAAGCATGTACCACTTGAACCAACCCCCATTGGTCAAGTCCATGCCTATCTTTCCTTGAAAGGTAGGCATGGCAAGTTCATGTTTAATTGCCATGCCTACCTTTCAAGGAAAGATTATCATGAAGAACTCTCCACAATAGGTGAAGTTGTCTTGGTTGAGCGAGGATTTTCTAATTTTACTCCTACTTAATATTCAACAAAAATTGGTGAGAGCTTGATGCCTACGACTATGAATTTAACCCAGATAGAGCAAAATGATGTCTTGATTTTACAATGTAAATACCTTTCTTTATTCTTCCCAACTGAAAACATCATTGAGAAATAATTGGTAGGGTTATCTATAGAAATTTTTGAAGTTCAAACGAAAAAAAATAATTAAGTATATGAACATTCCATCGACAAGTTATTGGATGAATAAGCTCATTGATTGTAGCATCCTTAGGTACAATTTTTGGTAGACTCCAAACCTTGTGAACAAATTGAAATGGAATCTAACCATTCTTCCAAATTTAGACCTTATGATGACTACCTATCTTCCAATAACCTCTTTTTTAAGAATCCATGAAGCTTTATGAATGTTCCTCCAAGAGAAGCTAGGTCTGAACCCCGTGCATCCAAGTAAAAACTCTCCATAGGAGTAATATCTAGCTTTCAGGCAATTATACATTAAAGAATTGAATGAGTAATCAATCTCCACGCTTATTTAGCTAAGAGAGCCAAATTAAAAGCATGAAAAAATTGAAAAACCCATGCCCCTTTCCATTTTGGTTGAACAAAATGATTCCACTTAAGCCAATGAATTTTCCTTCCTCCGTTCTTATTCCCCCATCAAAATCTACTAATCATACATTCAATATGGTCACTGATACTATAAGAAAGAATGAAGCATCCCTTAATATAGCAAGGCATAACTTGCACACTTGCTTTGATGTGAACCTTTCTACCAACTCTAGACAATAATTTTTTCTTCTAACATTTGAGCCTTTTCAAAACCCCTCTACTAATGTATAAATGTTATACCATGTTAAGTTAGTTTAGAAATTCATGTACTTAAGGATGATGTATTTCTAAGCCACGGGGTGGCAATTGTATCAAGAGATTGATAATGTATGAGCTGATTATCTTTGGGCTCATGTAATCGTTGGAATTACTTAAGCATTGTATGAATGTGTATGTAAAGATATCGGTAATGGTGTGAAATAATTTTAGGAATTTGGGAATAATGTCTCCAATGGGCATTATTCTTGAATTTAGAAATTAGGACGTTACATTATGGTATCAAAGTAGTTCAATCCAATTAGACTATGGTTAAGTTAGTTGCATGTGACTTCCTATGATCCTACGGTACCCCGTACTCATTATAAGGGTTGACCACCCCTATATTGTGTGTGTTGTACACGAGATCATGGTTGGTGACGTGAGTAGGATGCCTTGGTTAGGAAGTTGGAACATTTCCCTAACAAGGTTAGAACCTACCACCTTTTAGAGAGAGAGAACAATATAGACCCATTCCCAAGAGCAGAACCCTTACCCTATGGACCTTATCAAACGTCACTATTAAGTCTTAGTGGACATGAGATACACACAGAGAAACTAAATTAAGAAACTTTGTAATGAGTGAGGAGAGCGATGTTGCTTGACCCTGAACCTTGGTAGTGCAATTTGCTTTAATTGATTGTGATGCTTGACTTACCTAAATGATTGTATGACATGTTGTGCTTTGTATGTGTGGGTTGGATTGTTAGTTCGTTGAGTCAAGATTCGATTGACCAGGAACCTTGACAGAATTTGATAGAAGTAAGAATGGGGCAACTAGCATAGATCGAAATAGAAACCTTGTCTAGAGCAAACCAAACTTTTAATTAGGAACAAGGGAAGGAATAGAATAAATAGAAATCACTGGAGGGGAGTATTGGGACACAGATTAAGTAAACCAAAGACCTCACCTAAGGATAGCAAAGTAGTATGAGCAACATAGGCACCTCAGTATCATCTAGGAAGGACTGGAGATCGGAATTCCATCGGGTGAAGATTAGGACAAATGATTTTCCCCGGACCACCTCAGGGTTAGTCAGGGAACTTGTCAAACAGTTAGTGATGCCTTTCGGATACCCAATACTTTTGCCTTATCCATGAACCGCATGGATGAAACCCTTAGACCCTACCCCGACTGGTATGTTGTCGTGGTTGTGTTGAAATTCTGGCAAGCGTACCAAAATCACAACAATATAATAGTAAGTAAAAGGGGTTGTCGTATCCATAGGGAACGGTACAATATAAATTCTTAGTATCTAATCTAATTGAATATATAAAGAGAAACTGTGGAATTTATTTATTATGATAGTTAAGGAAATAATGCGATAAGAAATTAAATTAAAAAGAATTAATTAAGGAATATATAAATGGAAAATAGGATTAATATGAGAATTAAATAAAGATTATAATAAGATAATAAAATAAAATAAAATATGAAACAAAGAGATAAGATAAGATTGAGCAAATAAGGAGAAACTAGGATTGAACTTCGTCTATCGCACCCCTTTTGTATTTGGAACCCAATGATATTCATGAATATGTGATCATAATATTGAAGCACAAATTAAAGTTATTTCACAAAGGTCTCCACAAATATGAAATACTCAGAAATAATCTACCCCGGTCTCCACAGTCGTAAATTGCCCCGGATTAAAGATCTATTTGTTAAAGTTATCAATTCACCGTAGTCTCCACAGTTGTGAATTGAGTGTTTTCACCAATCAGAATTCAAGATCCCTATCTCTAGGCACCCAAGAACTCGCTCCTGATTTTATAAAATCTCTTCTCAGTGCGCCCCATAAAATCATATCATAACTCCGACACAAAGGCGGAAGCTAAGCATTAAGAACAGATTAAAAACACCAATACTATAAAAACAGTGATTCATAAATAACAAAGAAAAACCAAAATACAATTGGGGATTGAATCGACTTACCTTCAATCCTAAAGAGAAGTTTAACTACTCATGGTAGCAATTCCACTTTAGAGACTGTCACACCTTTCTCCGAACTCCTATCTACTCAAAAACTCTGTAACTCTCTTAATGAATCAACTAATTCTCAATGCTAATATTTATAGCAAAGGAATTTCCTAAAATAAAATATCTAAAAGATATAGACCTAATTTCCTAGAATAAAATATCTAAAAGATACAGTCCTAAATTAAATAGACTTAATTCTAGATATAATCCTAAAATATGTAAATATAATCCTAAGAGATTTGACATTGATTTCTACAGATCTAATCCTAAATAAATAAATTACAATCTTAATTAAATACAAATTTCCCAAAATAAGCTCTTGTCAGGTTGGGCTCTGTGGCTTTGTAGAGGCTAAGTTGGAAAAGGACGCGTTCTGCGTTCAGCGCAGCTGAAGCGCAGGCAGCAGAATCTTCCGGGCTTTACTTCCATTGTTTCCTCTATTTTAGCTTGATCTCTTGCTGATCTTATCCTTATTTGTTGCGCTTTCCTAATTTCCCTCTTTTTTAGCTTGATCTCTTTGCTGATCTTATCTTTATTTTATGTTATCTTGTTACTCCATTTAAAACTTTCCTTTTTATCTGCAAAATCAACAGATTTCTTATCAAAATAGCATCAAATTCAAATTTGAATCAAATAATCACAAGATCTGCATTTTAAACTAAAAAGAGATAAATTGGGGTATAAATCTAACATTTTGCCCTTGATAAGTGCTGTAATTATATAAAAATTTATCAGTAATTTAGCACTTATCAGGTTGCCAACCACATGCTTACCCTTTTATCCCACACCTGAGAAATACTGAGCAACCCTTAGGGAGTAATGTGAGAACGCCCTAGAGTGTAAATCTTATTCAGGTAAGTTTTTGACCATAGAAAGGTGAAGGAGCAGTGACTTATGCCCTAGACAACCTAGAAATTCCCAAGTAAGGATACCCTATCCAGGCCCTAGGACTAATCGTATCAGTAGTAACCCATTAGGACTTAGAGACGCGTTCAAGAACGAGTGAGGTAGAAACCTCTAGTGGCCTTAGGGAACATGAGCAAGAGGGGCACCCAAGTAGGTAACCCTTATAGGGGGTAGTGAGGGAAACCAGGATTTCTAAGGACTAGAACCCGAGCTGGAGCACCACCTAGGTGCCTAATAGAGATCTATCGATACCTAAGGAAGGAAGCCCTTAACTACAACTTTCGTGGGTGACATGAATTGTAGTCGAGGGAGCGTGGGAGTCGAGCTTAGATAGTGGGAAGTAGCGATGATATGTTAACATACCAGTTAGGAGTAGGGAGTCCTAATCAAACTGCCCTTAGAAGTAGCCTTTGAGCGTTAAATTAGGAGAACACGATTAAGTTTTGAGCTTAGGACTTAGGACCTATGAACCCCAATGGACTAAGAGAGGCTAGAGATTTGAGAGCTGTTTAGGGGGAATCTGAGTCCTTAAGGGAGTAGCCCTTCAGAGTAGGGTTAAAGGGAACAACGGGGAAAACCTTGGTTCACCATGGCACATCTAAGGTGTACCCAATCTAAGAGTAAGATTCAATAGTAAGTAGTTAGTCACTACCGGACGACCAGGTTTTGTTATACGGAACCGATAGGCCAGCAGACCAGGGTGGAGTACAAAAACCTTCAGAAGTCCTTTGTTTCCTAGGAAAACCTCGAGTATGGGTAATCATAGATCGCCTCAGATTCCAGTTGAAACCTAAAGCCAAGCCAGGTGGAAGTCTTGTCCTTTAAGGGGGTAACTTGTGGTAGTGGTAAAAATGTTGCATGTTCGGGTCATTAGTGTTTCCTTAGTACGTCATGTTGCGTTTCATTGCTTGTCAGGTCATTGATTTTTGCATGTGTCACTGATGTTGACTTATGTTCCTTAGGTACGACTCAAGTGTCGGATTACCCCGCCAGTGTAAAATTCGTGATTCAAGGGGTTAAGTGATTGCATGTGGATGGGTTAACAACACTAATTTCAAGTGAACCGTAGAATGAGACTTAAATCAATTAGAAACACTTAGAGTAAGGCCAGGTTGTTAAAACAACAAAATTTTGGGTCAAATTATAACTATTGAGAGTTAGGGTCCCCAGCAACTTACGTAACTCCTAGGTAATTCCCAGGTGAGGTGCGCGAGTTAGGAATCTAGTTAGAAACCATAGCCCAAAGTTTTATGAAACCCCTTTATGTTGCAACCCTATTGGTAGCATGAGAACTTGGTATATGACATAGGATGGTCAGACAACTACCCTGTACATCCCCTCAGAGCATTATGATTTCGTTCGATTAGGAACCGTTGGTAGGGCGTCCTTGACTTGTTAAGTAGCATGATTGTCCAAAGTAGTTGAGCTTTACAGAAGTGAAGAAATCCAACATGAGGTCACCTAGGAAACATTGTTAGGATTGTGGTGGAAGGATGCTTAGTATAACATCCTGAAAAATCGTGACCTAGAAAGTATAAAAAAAAACCTTAGGTGGTGAGTCAAGCGGAGAGAGAAGTTAAAAGTAGGTTAAGAAACCGGAGGTTAAGAGTGTAAAAGAGGGACCAAGAACTAAACCTGAGATCTTAGCCATTAAGTATGGAAGAATAAGTCTTAAGGTCAAGGGAATCGATTTATCAAGAATTAGAGTGGGGAAAGGATTTGGGTAAGGATGGACTAAGCTAGGAGGAGGATTTATGGAGAGGAATTAGGTTTCAGAAGGAGAGTTTTGATTTGGAATCAAAGAGGGACAAAAGCCTAGGTTGTTGCTTAATTTCGGGCTTCAAGCCTAATGACCTTGGTGCACTAATTTGCAAATATTTGGAGTTTTAGGTGTCCTGATGAGGTGATTTCAATTGTATTAGAAAGCTAAGATCCGGGGCTTCAGTTTGATATGCTATATGATAGTATTCCGAGCTCGTTTGCACCCCAAACAAATGCATTCTTGCTTAGGCGAGAAAGTTGTCAAGGCACAAAGGAATTACAATCAGTTTCCTGGGCTCCAAGTTGCATTAAGCGCAACGGAAGCGCAGAAAAATGAGGTGAATTGAGGAAACCTGCGCTCCAGCTGCGCTGAGTGCAGCCTGAGCACAAGGACGCGTCTGTTACTTTAAAACATCAAAAAACTGAGTTCTTCTCTCATTTTTCTTTTTCCCCTTGACCCTAGAGAGAGATAGAGCGAGACTTAGAGAGATAGGGGGTGTTAGGGCTTGGAAGATGGAGAAGAAGGAGGAGCTTCCTGATGGAATTCTGGCAAGCGAACCAAAAGTCCAACAGTATAATAGTAAGTAAAGTATCATATCCACAGGGAACGGTCAATTCGCGTATATTTGTGATCTATTTATCAAGTGAGAATAATGGATTTGAGAGAATAATTATGCGGAAAATATAAATTGCAGAATAATAAAGAAAATAATAATAAGAGTTGAGAGCACTATACTTGGACTAGGATTGAATTTCGTATCATCGCACCCTTCGTGTATGTAAAAACTATTTATTGTTTATGACTATATTCTTGTAATGACTTAGCCAAACTGAATTGATAAAACCCCGAGTTACCGGCAGCCTACCACTCAAAGATAATCCATGCGGGCTCTCCCAAGCGACAAATTACCCTCGGCTCATTAAGCTCTTAATTAATTAATTATTGTTCCGTTTGTTTGAATCGTCCATTAATTGTACTTCCCTATAAACGCTCTTCATTCAAGGGTTGTCACTACCCCATCAATCAAAAGACCCCGTTTATCCCTCACATACAATTAACTTTCAATTATGTTACTATCAATAACCATACCTTCCTATAGACGCTCTTCATTCGGGGGCTGTCACTACCCCGTCAATCACGAGACTCCGAATATATTCCAATATGACTACCGAGTACCCTTAAACAATCAGAGTTTGAGTTCCCTATGTCTAGGCTCCCTAATCCTCATTCCTAGCCGGAAGTCTCTATCCACGTTATGTCACAGACTCTAGCCTATAACTCCGGCGCACACGCGGAAGTTAGGAATTGAGCACAGAATAAAGATACCGAAATTACAAAAAAGGGAATCATAAA
This sequence comes from Sesbania bispinosa, assembly GCA_026901365.1. Classification (NCBI taxonomy): domain Eukaryota; kingdom Viridiplantae; phylum Streptophyta; class Magnoliopsida; order Fabales; family Fabaceae; genus Sesbania; species Sesbania bispinosa. The sequence goes on along the minus strand of QLOH01000518.1, from coordinate 315,478 downwards.
CAATAAAATAGAGTTTACATACACTTGGGGATAGAATCAACTACATTCAATCCTACTGGAGAGTTAGCTACTCATGGTAGCCATACAAACCATCGAAGAATCTGTCACCTTCTTCAATCGTGCAGCGCTTCGCCTCTCCTATTCTAAAAGTAAATATGGTGCATGAAATTATACTGATCCTATACTAATCTTGCATTACTTCCTGCACACCTTGATCTGGTGCAAGAGGGTCCTATTTATAGGCTAAGGAAAGACAAAAGAAATTGGGAAGAAATCTATCTAAAATGGGAAACAGAGCAAACAGTATGAGTTCTACGCTTCACCTGCGCTACAGCGTGGGTGAAGCGCATATGTCAGAAGCTAAATTTTAATTGATGCGCTTCACCTGCGCTACAGCGCAGGTGAAGCGAGTAACACGGGTTGCACAACTTCATTCTTTCTCTTTTTAAGTTGATTTCTTCCCGAGACTGGTTTTGGTTGATTGTCTTTCCTTGTTTCCCTTTTTCCTCATGATATCTTGCATTTATTGAGTATCTTGAATTTAAATGGGAAGGTTGTTTGCAGATTCCTTGTTTAATTGCAGCTGATATCTTCATTAATTGTCCTCAATTAAACTTCAAATCTTCATTAATTGTCCTCAATTAAACTTCAAATCTTACAGTTATGTCCCCGATTTAATGCTATCTTCTCTCTATATCAAATCTTTGCCATAATCTACAAAAATCAGCACAATTTATATTAAAATAGCATCAAATTCAAATTCAAGACTAATAAATACAATTTATATAATTATTAATAAAAAGGGATAAATTTGGGGCATAAAATACCATTTTACCCTTGATAAGTGCACTAAAAAGTACTCTAATTTATCATATATTTTTCACTTATCACTTCCTCTCCACTTCAAGTTCTTCTTCCTCCCAACCATCCCTTATGTTCTCCTAGGGTTTGGACAGCCCAAGAGGTGAGTGGGGTTTCCTTTCACTTGATGTTTGAATATGTGTATACCATGCATGATCCCTTTCCTCTATTTCCTTCCTTTACTCATTGTTATGAATGGAACAAATAGGTATATGCTTGGATTGTATGATTGCTTGAATTGCTTGAGGTATTACCTTAACATGTTCAAAACCTAGGTTAGGATAATTGGGGGAAAAGGCTAAAATGTATGATAGTGGGAACTTATACTTGCATGTAGTCAAAATCACTCTCATTTCATAATTTAAGGGATATGTGGGGTAGTAGATTTGGGTATTTTTGCATTGTTGAACTATTAACTGCATTCTTGAGCATTCATGGGCCTTTGGCCATCATTGAACATATTGCAAGGGTCGTTGGACCATCATAGTGCTTTCGGGCTATTTCAGGGTCTTCGGACCATTACGGGGTCTCCGGACCGTCAAAGGCCTTCGGGCAATTACAGGCCTTCGGGCAATCACAGGCCTTCCGGCAATCATGTTTAAGAAAGACGAGGTGATCTCATTGACCTCTCGACCAAGGAAACGATGGGGGATCCTCACCCTAAAAATAATCACAGACATGATCCATACATGCTTAATAAAACTTGATCATAGGTGACCCTAGACGACGGTCCTTAGTCGCATGGCCGAGCGCTCAAGCACAGTTTACATTACAGTGGAAAGACCCTGGTGTCGGGTAACAACACGTCACCGTCACGCTTCATCATTTCATAGACATTGTGTACGTACTTGACTTTCTGTTTATGTTTATTTACTCGCATGTATGTGTACTCTAGAGGGAGTTATGGGATGCATACGTATATGTGTTGTATCTCTATTGTCTGACTCCCCACACCGCACACACTATTACCTCATTCACTGGGACGTAGTCTCACCCCCACGTTATGGGGATTTATGTTCAGTTGTGCAGGAGGTCCTTCAAAGGCTTGATCGGGAGTGGTAGCTGCAGGTTGGGTCTTGTGAAGGCCTAACCCTCCTGACTGTTGGTGGAATTCTTTGATTGTATTTAGCCTTTAATGGCATGCCTTTGGTCTTGTAGCTAGTGCTTTCTTGTGAGTAGTGTTTTAGTTGTAATGTAATCATGTTGGAGTATGAAGGATTAGAATTGTTATTCAAATGCTTATTCATGTAATCGAATTAGGACTATATTTTGGCCATGAAGGCTTGGTTAGGGATCTCCACTTTATTGAACAATTATAAACTGTATGGGTAATTTCTTCTGGTTTTCAGGATATTTAGAATTTGGGAAAAACTTCGTTTTCAGGGGAGACTGTGCCGAAAATTCTGGTAGGGGTGTTGTAAGGTTATAGGATATATGTTGTAGGTTAATTATCTAAATTGAGGGATGTATGACTATATATGGACTTAAGCAAGTGTTGGAATTGCCTAAGTAATTGTATGAAATTGTTTGACGATATCGATAAAGTAGCGGGATAATTTCGGAGTTTTGGAATAGTGCGCCCAACGTGCATTATTCTTAAATTCTAAAATTAGGATGTTACATTATGGTATCAGAGTGATAAGTGCAAAATATATGATGATTTCTTATATAATTACTGTTAGTTCCACAGACAACACTAGAAGGGGGGGTTGACTAGTGTTTTTAATATTTTGATTATTTTGGAAATCTTGAAATTAAAATACAAAACCATTAAGACACAATAAAGAGAAAAGTTTACAAACAGAGTTAAAACGAAAAATGCGGAAGTTAAGAAGGACTCAATTTGATAAACTTGAATAAAATAAAAGATAAACTGAATGTTGACTAGACTCTTAATTAATTAATCTTGATCATTCAGATGCATCACGAAATATCCTCTGAAGGATATCACACAGAATCTTTTCAGAACTTGTTCCTGAACTACCTCAGAGTATTGATCATCGTCTGAAGTATATTTCTATATTCTGATCTGAGGATGTTTTAAATCCTTTTCACAGTGTTATCTCCGAAGTTCTTCAAAGTACATTCTTTGTAATACTTCAAATGATATGAGATTAACTGAATGATTTATTATCTTAGAAAAACTTGTTTTATTAAAATTGTTGAATTAAGTTTACTATGAAAATACTGTTCAAACCCCTTCAAAAATATAATGCAGTAAATAAAAGAGTTTAAGGGAAAAAAGACTTAGGCAAGAAATTTATCCTGGTTCACCCACCAAACTAGTGAGCTACATCCAGTCCCAGGGCAAACCACCACTGCCTTTTTTATTATCTGCGGCACAGATACAGATATTCTTTCTACAGCCTCTGCAGGCTCAACACAAGTATTCTTTCATTTTCAACTGCCTCTCCAGGCAACTCATGCAGTATTCTTTCACACAAGCCTCTTCAGGCTTAACACAAGTATTCTTTCATTTTCAACTGCCTCTTCAGGAAACTTATGCAGTATTCTTTCACACAAGCCTCTCCAGGCTTAACACAGAGTACACAAGGCCTCTCCAGGCACAAACTGAGTACACCAGGCCTCTCCAGGCACAAACTGAGTACACAAGGCCTCTCCAGGATCAAATTGAGTACACCAAGCCTCTCCAGGCTATCACAAGGTATTCTTTATTCCTCCAAGCCTCTCCAGGCTCTCAGACACATAAAGTGTTTACAACTCAATCTTAAGTTTAAGTTCGTTAAACACTTAAACTCATATTCTTCTTGTACAAAGAGATTACTGAGTCTAACTCAGGATACAAACAATTACAATCAAAGTACAAGGGTAACACAGAGATACAAGTGTATGAATTAAGTACAATCTCGTTTTCTATGTGAGGTACATTTCCCTCAACTGATTTGGCTAAGCTAGATATGCAATTGTGCTTCAGCCATTTCTCTGGTGGACTTCAGAGTCCCCAGTTTGGTTGATTTGGTTGGTCTACATGATTGTCAATGCCAACTTCTTCCAACACAAAATTGGTCAACCGGTTTAAACCAAGTAATGGTCAACAGGTCAACATGTCAACTTGTCAACATATCAATTGATCAACCGATCAACATTTTCAAAGTCTTCCTTGAGGCTATTTATATGTTCTGATGAAATATAGTCGTTGAAGATGAATTGGTTAACGTTAGAGAGGAAGTGATTCTGGCTCAGATAGCCGTTGTGAAATAGCTTCTCTAAACGGTTGCTTCTTCTTAAGCAAAATAGGTGTGCAGAAAACTTTAGTTCTGACACACTGCTGATAAGGTCTTTTATCTTTAAGTGAGTTCCTTTAATTGAAGGGATGTCTTCTTTTCTATCTCTCTTCTTATGCTTGTCTGATCCTTTGATCTTTCTGTGAGTGTGAGGATGTATCCGTTGAGGTTGTCTTTTATCCCGAAATGTGCAAGCTTCTATTCTGTTCATCTTCTGACAGTCTGTTGCTTTCACCTTTCTTCCTAGGTCAGAATTCATTGCTAATGTTTGAATAATATATTTAGCCCTTTGAACTTCTGACATTTACTTTGATCGAGACTTCTCATATTTGACTTGATTAAATGATAAGAATAGAGAGTCTTCAAAGGCCATAATTTGTTCAAATGATATAAGCTCTGTATATTCTTCAGATGATTTGTAAGCTTTCATCTTCAGCTATTATTTCATTGAATTTCTTCTGTTTTGTCATATTCTTTCTTGCTTCTTCATCTTTGGAATTCATTCAGCAAGTTTCTTTCTTCTGTTAGAAGTTGCTTCTCCTCTTCAGATGATTCAGGCTTTGTCTTGCTTTGTAGCTTCTGGTTCTTCTGATGCACTGATGAATAGAGATGTTGAATTAAATATCTTTAACTCAACCATCTTTTTCGTCATTTTCTGGTTCAGACATCTGATTTGCTTTTGAACAGCAATAGGTGCAGTCTGTCCGCGTGCGCAGTATTTCCTTTGTTGTAGGTGCAACAACTTTTGCAGTTAGGCATTCTAAATAATAGGATTAATATTATTAGTAGTTTTATCCATAAGGCTACTTCAGATTTAAAAGAGGATAAGGGGGTTGAGAGGGGGCCCAAGCCCAATTAGGCATTCTAGTAAGGAGGGGTTATCAGTTCACCCTAATCCTTATTCGTATAATCATCAGAGAGCGAAACGCTAAGGAGGGGAGAAACCAAGTCTCAAGAGGAGATTGCTGCAGAGTGATCATCAAGAACCAAGAAAGGGACTTCCTTGCTATTGTTCGATCTTCGCTTAAGGTACGGTGGGGAGAGGGTATTGCTTGTATGTGCATGTAGAGGTGCTTGGGTAGTACGAATAACTTCTAAAATTTAATAATTGAAATCAATATGCGAATATGTGTTGTTTTGAGATGAAAATCTGTGATTTGATGCTTATGTGTGTTAATCTTGATGAACATTGAGTGGATGGAATGAGAATAGTGAAAAGGGGTGAATGAAGGGTTTGATGATTTGGGGTTTTGATGGGAAAACTGTGTAAAACTGTTAAAGATTGATGCTTTTGTTGAAATTGATGAATATAATCGACCATGAATGATGTTTTAACAAAGAGGAGTGATTAAAGACTGAATAGAGTGATTTAGAAGTGTTAGAAATCGTGCGAACTGCGATCTGCGTCGCGGGTAATCGATTACCAGGGTGTTCTGGGCAGCCTGGGAGTGTTGTTTGTTCGCTGGTAATCGAGTACAGGATTGTTGTAATCGATTACCAGAGAGATTGTTTGTAGGTAATCGATTACAGGGATGCTGTAATCGATTACCAGTGTGTTTGCTTGCAGGTAATCGATTACAGAGGGGTTGTAATCGATTACCAGAGACCATGCTTATATGATCAACAATCAACAACACAATACCTTTCTCAGTAGAACATGCTTATATGATCTTATTTGTTAATCATTAAAACCTAAAGATGCTAAGTCTTAAGTCAAGTTTGAATGCTCAAACTGATTTATAGACTTCACAATATCCCCCTTTTTAATGATGACAAATAAGATATGTATAACTTACAAAATGTTATAAGGAAAGAAGGTTAAGTAAATAGAAGGCTCCCCCTATCTATATTACTCCCCCTGAGAAAAACATTAAGGTTTTTAAAGCTAATTTTTATCTTCTTAGAGATCAGTTTTTAGTCTTTTAGATACCAAAAAAAAATAGATACCACTTATTATTTAAGATACCAAAAGTTATTAAACCAGATATTAGATAAACATAGAAACCAGTTTTAGATACCAATTTTTAGATTTTAGATGAACACAGATACCAATTTTTAGATAGATTATTAATTTTCAGAAACCACTATGTTAGAGTTTAACTGTTATGTTTTCCTAAGAGTTTTTGAATGCTTGTTATCTTCTGAGTTTCTTATCAGTTGTTTCTGTTACTAATTGTTATCGTCTGAATCTCTATCTTTTGATTAACTTCTGAATTTCTGAACTTAATACATTTTGAACAAGTTATATATATTACTTTCTGAACTTAATACATTTTGAACAAGTTATATATATTTCCCCCCCTTTTGTCATAGATTAAAAAGGTTTTGTTATTATCTTTCGGAGGTTTCTCCCCCTTTTTAATCTTTCTGAACTTATCTTTTTGAATATTTTTAATACCAAATTGTTAGAATCAATTCTCTGTTATAGGGTTATTAGATGAGATGATGTTATTATGAAAATAAATGCCAATTGTTAAAGGAATTTTTTTTTTACATATACCAGTTATAAGGAAAAGCTTACAGATACTGATTGTTATTAGTTGATTAAGATTATAAATTCCAAGTTAATTTAACGAATTACCTGATGTTAGAGGTTTTTAAGTTCTATAACTTCATTAAACAAGAGGTTTTGAAACAAAAACAGATACACGCAGATATGTACAAGACTCATTCTGAAATAGAAAGAAATTACATTCAAATCAAACAAAAATACATTGAGAAAACAAACTTTTATGTACAAAAATTTTGAAAAACTTCAAAATACATTTATCGTCGCTACATCTCTCGATTCCTACAACTCTGTTTCCTTTCTCATCCACCACTTCTTCCTTGGATTCAGATCCTTAGAAGTGTTGATTGAGCATGTATGCTCTTCCCAACCGTGCAAGCAGCACTCAATCTCCTTTTTGCGGCTGGAACGGTGGAGGTACATCGTTTAACACTGTGTTTGGACCACCAGCAACAACCTCTATCTTCAGGGCCACATTTGAAGTGGTTCCCTTCATAAGATTGGGTATTATGGGATCAACCAGTGAGTAAATAATATACTCATGATGTAAGAAGATTTCCATGGTCGAAGTAAAGAAAGGCAGGTCTTCAGAAGAAGCCTCTTCCTTACTTCTCATTCCACACATCATGTTAGATGACTTGATCTTCACATCAATTTGTTCCAGAACTCCTTCCTTTATTTTCCTTTGCTTCTTCATGGTCCTTCAGAGAGCAACACACTCAGATTCTCAGGTAAAGCTACAGAGAAGCTTTGAAGAGATGAGTTTGTGTAAAGAGCTCTTGTGAATTTATAGGACTTTGAAGCAAGGGTAAAAGAAAGAAGTGCATAGGTTGATCCTTATGGATGGTTGTTCATGAGATACAAACGTGCTCTTGTGGCTTTAATGATGACAGTTTTGAAAACATCAAAACGTATATCATTGATAGGTTAGGTGATGTACAGAAAATCGAGTCATTAGCGTTGATAAAGTAAGTTTTTGGAAAACGTTTTTGAAAGAAAACACAACAGAGATACATAAAAACAGGTTTAAAAAACAATTTTGAAACACCTTTGTGAAAACGAAATAAAAAGATAAAAAGAGAAGTAAAATAAATAGAGGAAAATATTTTAACAAGAAAACTTTTTGAAACAACCTTTTCAGACACAGCATAAAAGAAAACACACAATAGAGTTTTATGGTTATTATCTGATATGTTTTAAGTCTTTCAAGTTTTAGCTTATTAAGAGAATTAAAGTTTTAAAGAATTTTAGAGATTTTATTTGAAAGCAAGTTTTCACCGATATCTAAGTTATAAAGTGAAGTGATGTTACCATTAGGTCTTCTTATTGTTTTCTGGTTGCAAGGATGCATTTATGACACTATTCTTTTCTTTAAAGACTTTATCTTCTTCTGAAGTCCCTTGTTGTCAGCATGTTTGCAGTATGCTTTTGTCTTTTGTGCTCCAAGAGATTCCTTGATCAATCATCTTGACTTGTCCCTCAAGAATTAAGATAGACTTTTATGATTAGAATATCAACCATCTTAACATTCCCGACCCACTATTTCATTAAGTTCACTTGGAACTTTCTGAATAGGTTCAGAAAATGAGGATGATAACTTGTCATATTTGTCTCTCAGAATCTGAGGTAGTCTAAGAATGTTGGATATTAATCACCTTAATATTTTCGACCCATAGTTTCAGTAAGTTCATTAAGAACCTTCTGAATAGGTTTAGAATATAAGAATGATGTTATATCAACAATTCTTTTAGATGATGTTTTCAAAAGTTCTGTTTTAGAAGATTTTGATTCCCGTTATCTGCATCAATCACAACAAGAAATACCTTTCAGTAGCATCTGATTATTTTCAAGACAATTGTTAATAGTTTATTTTAACTTAACTATTTTATTAATTGTTTTTATCTGATTAGTGAAATCAATTGTTGATAATTACAATAAATATTTAATTAGTTACACACAGACAAAATACTTAAGAGCTTTAACAAAAATACTTATAGCAAAACAAGAAAATGATTTTATTAATCTTAAAAAAAATTTTAAACAACAAGCAAAAAAACACTTAATAATAGGACACAATTAAATCATTGATCATCAAGGTGGTCCTCATCAGCCACTTCTTTTTCAGCTCTGAGCCTTTTAAGCTCCTTCTCAGCAGCTCTCAGTCTTCTTGCAAGCTGGGAAACCCTGCCATTCACCTTCTTCAGATGGTATGCACCCAACATCATCCTTTTCCTTTTACGAGACTTCAAGTGGGTATCTTCAGTTTCTTCTTCATTGCGTGTGGCAAAAAGAGGAGGAATAACCACTTGATTCTCAGGAGCTTCTTCTCTTTCAACTAGAGTCTGGTCTAACTCAGCATAAGCTACCGGTGTGAAGAAGTCAGGAGATGGTTGGTCAGAAAGGCTTTCCACTGGAAATCCTTTGTGCATAAGAATTTTCATGATTAAGGTGTTGTGAAGGTAGAGGTCCTCATTTCCCATCTCATCTCTGATACACATATGAAATAACAGCACCCATGGGAGATTGATTTTCTTCTTTGTCAGCAAAAGTCCCAGTACAAACCTCTCCATCATACTTATTACTAAATTGTTTCTTCCCCTGGGGAGAATAAGCAGTTTAGTACATCCAGGAGGGCTTTGGGTGTGCTCAGAAGTTGAGAAGGTCTGAAAGGGGCAATCCTTTTTCCAAAGAGATGTTGATCGTGAACAAATGTTCCACATGTAGGCATTCCCACCTTTGGAAGTATTGTTCTCCACTGTCAGGCACACCAATCACTTTAGCAATTAGTTTGGTGTCCACGTATAGTGATCTTCCCATCACCTTCATTTCAATTCCAGTTCTGTTGGGTTCAGATATGATCTTGATATTGTCCCAAAACTCCATCACACTTTTCTCATGCCAAGTGGAGGAGATGTGTTGAAGTATGGAGTCCATCCAACGACATTAAAATATTCAGATATCTTGTAATCTGCTTCATCAAAGTCAAAGAGATTTACCATCTTACAGGGGATGATTCTCTCATCAAATACTGAGGGCGCAGAGTTACTTGAAGATGCTGAAGTATTTGCCATGGAGAGATAGAACTGTTGAACTTACAATGAGATAGATACTTGAGAGACTTTTTGCCTTTTAGAGAAAGGATTTAATGAAGTGTAATTTCCATATTGATTTTCCAATCCTTTTAAATAGGGAACCAGGCGTGCTTCAAGCATTGATGAGAGACGGTTACGTGCACTGAACCGGTGTGGAGAGTAGTGCAACGTGCCGATTATGAGAAGCCGGTTGATGATTCAATTATTTTGCATTGTGTCGTATCACATTTATTGACAAAATGATTAACATACATGACTCTTCAACTTAAAAGCATATGACACAAATAATCATGCAACAAATTATTTTCACACATATATACACACGCATGCATTAACAATTTCAATAAAATAAATCATGCAATGATTGAATAACTACAATTAAATTAAACTTAAGATAGGAAAGATGTTAACCGTATGTGATCTTTAGATAGATGTACTATCCTTTTTCCATCATGTCCTTCTGAATGATGTCTTAATGCATGAATAATGAGTTTCACGAAAATGATTTCTCTTTTCTCATTATCATTCTTCAGAGTTTCTTTAGCTTGGTGGGATTTCCATCTTCTGAGGATCTACTCCTTCTGCATTTGTTAGATGCTCAACCCGAAGGTGAGCTTTGATACCAATTGTTAGTTCCACAGGCAACACTAGAAGGGGGTTGAATAGTGTTTTTAATATTTTGATTATTTTGGAAATCTTGAAATTAAAATACAAAACCATTAAGACACAATAAAGAGAAAAGTTTACAAACAGAGTTAAAATGAAAAATGCGGAAGTTAAGAAGGTCTCAATTTGATAAACTTGAATAAAAAAAAAAGATAAACTGAATGTTGACTAGACTCTTAATTAATTAATCTTGATCATTCAGATGCATCACGAAATATCCTCTGAAGGATATCACACAGAATCTTTTCAGAACTTGTTCCTGAACTACCTCAGAGTATTGATCATCGTCTGAAGTATATTTCTATATTCTGATCTGAGGATGTTTTAAATCCTTTTCACAGTGTTATCTCCGAAGTTCTTCAAAGTACGTTCTCTGTAATACTTCAAATGATATGAGATGAACTGAATGATTTATTGTCATAGAAAAACTTGTTTTATTGAAATTTTTGAATTAAGTTTACTATGAAAATACTGTTCAAACCCCTTCAGAAATATAATGCAGTAAATAAAAGAGTTTAAGGGAAAGAAGACTTAGGCAAGAAATTTATCTTGGTTCACCCACCAAGTATTCTTTCTACAGCCTCTTCAGGCTCAACACAAGTATTCTTTCATTTTCAACCGCCTCTTCAGGCAACTTATGCAGTATTCTTTCACACAAGCCTCTCCAGGCTTAACACAAGTATTCTTTCATTTTCAACTGCCTCTTCAGGCAACTTATGCAGTATTCTTTCACACAAGCCTCTCCACGCTTAACACGGAGTACACAAGGCCTCTCCAGGCACAAACTGAGTACACCAGGCCTCTCCAGGCACAAACTGAGTACACAAGGCCTCTCCAGGCTCAAACTGAGTACACCTACCCTCTCCAGGCTATCACAGAGTATTCTTTATTCCTCCAAGCCTATCCAGGCTCTCAGACACATAAAGTGTTTACAACTCAATCTTAAGTTTAAGTTCGTTAGACACTTAAACTCATATTCTTCTTGTACAAAGAGATTACTGAGTCTAACTCAGGATACAAACAATTACAATCAAAGTACAAGGGTAAGACAGAGATACAAGTGTATGAATTAAGTACAATCTCGTCTTCTATGTGAGGTACATCTCCCTCAACTGATTTGGCTAAGCTAGATATGCAATTGTGCTTCGGCCATTTCTCTGGTGGACTTCAGAGTCCCCAGTTTGGTTGATTTGGTTGGTCTACGTCATTGTCAATGCCAACTTCTTCCAACACAAAATTGATCAACCGGTTAAACCAAGTAATCTTCAAAGTCTTCCTTGAGGCTATTTATATGTTCTGATGAAATATAGCCGTTGAAGATGAATTGGTTACCGTTAGAGAGGAAGTGATTCTGGCTCAGATAGCCGTTGTTAAATAGCTTCTCTAAACGGTTGCTTCTTCTTAAGAAAAATAGGTGCGCAGAAAACTTTAGTTCTGACACACTGCTGATAAGGTCTTTTATCTTTAAGTGAGTTCCTTTAATTGAAGGGATGTCTTCTTTCCTATCTCTCTTCTTCTTCTTGTCTGATCCTTTGATCTTTTCGTGAGTGTGAGGATGTATCCGTTGAGGTTGTCTTTTATCCCGAAATGTGCAAGCTTCTGTTCTGTTCAGCTTCTGACAGTCTGTTGCTTTCACCTTTCTTCCTAGGTCAGAATTCATTGCTAATGTTTGAATAATATATTTAGCCCTTTGAACTTCTGACATTTACTTTGATCGAGACTTCTCATATTTGACTTGATTAAATGATAAGAATAGAGAGTCTTCAAAGGCCATAATTTGTTCAGATGATATAAGCTCTGTATATTCTTCAGATGATTTGTAAGCTTTCATCTTCAGTCATTATTTCATTGGATTTCTTCTGTTTTGTCATATTCTTTCTTGCTTCTCCATCTTTGGAATTCATTCAGCAAGTTTCTTTCTTCTGTTAGAAGTTGCTTCTCCTCTTCAGATGATTCAGGCTTTGTCTTGCTTTGTAGCTTCTGGTTCTTTTGATGCACAGATGAATAGAGACGTTGAATTAAATATCTTTAGCTAAACCATCTTTTTCGTCATTTTCTGGTTCAGACATCTGATTTGCTTTTGAACAGCAATAGGTGCAGTCTGTCCGCGTGCGCAGTATTTCCTTTATTGTAGGTGCAACAGCTTTTGCAGAATTTCCTTATTTGTGCAAGTCATTTGATCGAGGCAGAAAGGTGTGCCTAGCTATTATACTGAAATGATTTGCACTCTTGGATAGAGTGTTCTTCACGCTTGACTATTCTTCATAATGACATATCTTGATTCTTTCGTATTCAGCTTTCTTTTGTTTGGCTCCAGCTCTTCAGATGATAGAAATTCTTCAGACTATATTCTTCTATTTTCAACACTTCAGATGATAGAAAAGTTCTTGCTTAGTTTATTTCTTCTGATTCTTTGTTGCTTCATCTTCTGATTCTTTCTTTGCTTTCTTTCTTCTATCTTCTTCTTTTAGTCTTCTTTTGATATGAAATACTCTGGTCTTCTTCTTCTTCTGATCTACTTCTGATTTGTTCTAGTCTTCTTCTTCTTCTGATCTTCTTCCGATTTGTTTTGATCTTCTTCTTCTTCTGATCTGATCTTCTTCTAATGTGATCTGGTCTTCTTCTGATATGTTCTTCTTCTGAACTGCTTCTGGTCTTCTTCTGATCTTGATATGCTCTGGTCTTCTTCTTCTAATACATCTTCGTTCTTCAACCTGAAACACAATCAACAACACAATACCTTTCTCAGTAGAACCTGCTTATATGATCTTATTTCTTAATCATTAAAACCTAAAGATGCTAAGTCTTAAGTCAAGTTTGAATGCTCAAACTGATTTATAGACTTCACAATTACTGCACTTATCAAGGGTAAAATAGTAAATTTATTCCCCAAATTAACTCTTTTTAGTAATAAATGCATATTTTGTAATTATTTGATTTTAATTTGAATATGATGTTATTTTGATAGAAAATCTGTTGATTTTGTAGATAAAAGGGAAGGATTTAAATGAAGAAACAAGATAGCATCTATTTAAATAGGAAGCTGATTAAGATAAGATCAGCAATTATTTGGATAAGGATTCTGCAGATTAAATTCTAAATTCAAATTGAAGATCAAATCAGCACAAGATCAAGCTAAAAATAGGGAAATAAGGAAAGCAAAGCAAACAAGGATAAGATCAGGAAGAGATCAAGCTGAAAAAGGAGGAAATCAGAAAAGCTAGAACGAGAAATATGCTCCACCTGCGCTGAGCGCAGATGGCGTGCAACATTTAAATTGCTCTTTATTTCCTGCGCTTCATCTGCGCTGAGCGCAGGGTGAAGCGCAGAAATACGGAATCAGTTTTCAAAGAATTTCAAATCAGATTCCTTCCAGATTTCAGATGGATTTCCAACTTCTATAAATAGAACCTTTTGCACAGATCATAGGGAGCTTTTGGAGAGACCGCAGAGCAGAGCTAGGTGATAAGTGAAAAATATATGATAAATTAGAGTACTTTTTAGTTCACTTATCAAGGATAAAATGGTATTTTTGCCCCAAATTAATCCCTTTTTATTAAATATTAGATAAGTTGTGTTTATTAGTCTTGAAATTGAATTTGATTCTATTTTAATATAACTTGTGCTAGTTTTTGCAGATTATTGCAAAGATTTGATATGGAGAGAAGATAGCATTAAATAAGGGAGATATCTGCAAGATTTGAAGATTATTTGAGATCAATTAATGAAGATATCACTGCCAATTAAACAAGGATTCTGCAGACAACCTTCCCAATTAAATTCAAGATGCTCAATAAATGCAAGATTTCATCAAGAAAAGGGAAATAAGGAAAGACAATCAACCAAAACCAGTCTCGGGGAGAAATCAAGTTAAAAAGAGAAAGATTGAAGTCGTGCAACTCGCATTGCTCGCTTCAACCTGCGCTGTAGCGCAGTGTGAAGCGCAGCAATTTGTCTTCTGCGCTGCAAGCTGCGCTGTAGCGCAAGGTGAAGGGCAGAACACGTAACTCTTGCCTTGTTGCCGTTTTTAGATAGATTTCTTCCCAATTTTCTTTGTCTTTCCTTAGCCTATAAATAGGACCTTCTTGCACCAGATCAAGGTGTGCACGATTACTGTAATTCAGAAATATTCCAATGATAATGCACCACTTTTAGTTTTAGAATAGGAGAGGAGGAGCACTGCACGAGGATTGAAGAAGGTGACAGATTCTTCAGTGGTTTGTATGGCTACCATGAGTAGCTAACTCTCCAGTAGGATTGAATGTAGTTGATTCTATCCCCAAGTGTATGTGAATTCTATCTTATTATTTATGAGTTCCCTATCTATTATATTGGTAATCTTATTCTGTGCTTAATTCCTAACTTTCGCGCTTGCGCCGGAGTTATAGGCTAGTTCGTTCCGACAATGATTGAGAATGAGGGAGCTGATACTGAAGAAACTCAAACTCTGAGTGAATAAGAATACTCGGTAACCAGTGACTGAAACATGGGCGTAGCTAGTGATTGATGGGTAGTGTGAGTATCCTAATGAAGGGCGTCTACAGGATAAGCATAGTTTATCGATATAAAAGGTTAGTTTACAGTAATCCCAGTGACTGAAACATGGGCGTTGCTAGTGATTGATGGGTAGTGTGGGTATCCTAATGAAGGGCGTCTACAGGATAAGCATGGTTTATCAATGATCCTTTAACAAACGGAATAATAAGAGTAAAATAAACCGAGGGTAATTTGTCGCTTGGGAGAGCCCGCATGAATTATCTTTGAGTGGTAAGGTTGCTGGTAACTCGGGGTTTTATCAATTTAGTTTGTCTACAGTATTATAGATCAAAGCCATAAATAATAAATAGTTTTTACATACACGAAGGGTGCGATGATACGAAGTTCAATCCTAATCCAAGTAAAGTGTCTCCAACTCTTGCTTTCTATTTCATTTTATTATTAATCTGCAATTTATATTTTCCGCACAAAATACTCTCACAAATCCGTTGTTTTCCCTTGATAAATAGATCACGGGTACACGCGAGTTGACCGTTCCCTGTGGATACGATATCTTACTTACTGTTATACTGCTGGATTTTTGGTTCGCTTTCCAGAAACCCATCACTAGGGCTGGAGAAAAGTGTGGCAGTTTCTCCGTTGGTTTGTAATGGCTACCATGCGTAGCTAAACTCTCCGATAGGATTGAACATAGTTGATTCAATCCCCGATTGTATGTGAATTCTCCTTAATATCTATGAATCCCTGTTTTTATGATATCAGTATTTTTATTCTGTGCTTAATGCTTAGCTTCCCCCTGTGTGCCGGAGTTATAGGTTGGTTTTATGAGATGCATTGGAAAATGGTTTTTTAAAATCAATAACGAGTTTGGGGGAGCCTAGAAATAGGAAACTTGAACTCTGATTGGTAAAAATACTCAGAGTAGTCACTATAGGAATATAGGGCGAATTTATAGTTTTAACAAACGGAAAAACGGATCTTTAAAGCCGGGGTAATTTGTCGCCTGGGAGAACCTGCATGAATTATTTTTTAGTATCTCGCGATATGGGGAACCGGCGTGGGACAACATAGTTTGGCTAGGGTATCATAATAACAAAATCATAAATATTATTGGGGTTTTCATACGAAAGGGGTGCGATGAAACGAAGTTCAATCCTAGTCCAAGTAACTGTCTCTATCTATCTCACTTTAAGTTCAATTTTATTTACTTTCGCAATTCTCAACAAACAATCATACGTTCTTACTTGATAGTTGTGAACACTAATCTTTATAAGTTGAACCATTCCCTGTGGATACGATACTCTTACTTACTATTATACTGCTGGGATTTTGGTACGCTTGCCAAAATTTCAACACAGGGCAGTTCAATCCAAATGGACTGTGGTTAGGTTAGTTTCCCGTGACTTACTATGATTCCAATGTACCCTGTGCTCAGTATAGGGACTGATCACCCCTCTACTTGGTACGTTGTACACGGGATTATGGCGAGTAACGTGAACAGGATGTCTTGTTAAGGAAGTTGGGACATTTCCCTAACAAGATTAGAGCCACCCACTTGTTAGATAAAGGGAGAATGACATAGGTTCCTTTCTAAGAGTAAGACTTCCACCTTAGAAATTTTATAGAATGTCACCCTTAGTTCTTAGTAAACATGAGGCACACATAAGGACAACTAACTTACATAGACCCCTTGTCAAGTAAAGAGTAGGTTGTTGTTCAACCTAGAGTCCTAGTCGCGAAGGTTGTTTAAGTTGAATGGAATGTTTGATTTGCCTGACCGAATGTGATGTTTGCTTGTTTGAATAATTGTGTGTTTGGTGTACTTGGTTGTGGTATGATTGATGCGTTTTGATATTGGTTGCTTGCTAAACAATTGCTTGACTTGTATGTTTGGTGGGATGCCTGTGTTTACACCGTGGGGTTTTGATTTACTTGATTAATCATGATGTTTGTTTCGACTTACACGATTGTGTGATGTGTTGGTGTGCTACATTGCTCGAATGTCTTTTATGTAGAGGTTGGTTGTAAATTTATGGGATTGGGGTTTCCATGGCAGGTAGAGGTTAAAAGGAAGTGTGGGAATCATGGGAGGTTAGAGAAACCTAATGCCATTAGCGAGAGGGCGTAGCCCTAGTTCTTGGTTAAGTTGTTCACCATGAGGTAGGAGTGATCTTAAAGATAATTCGAAGAATTGAATTAGGATCTTTAAACTCACATTTTTATTCTCTTTTCTTTAAAATCCCGGGTAGTGTATATTGTTGTTGATGGTTGTTGTTATTTCAATCCTAACTTCTTTAGTAGTTGCCTAAGTCGTTAAAGCCAGTTAGATATCTCATTAGACGATTAACGATTTTAATCTGATGGTGGTGAGAATATTTAAGTCCTTATGTCCTATGATTTGGTGTTAGTATGCAGGAGGTAAGCTCAATCCTTTGTTCCCTAAGATGTTAGACTAATACTCTTAGAGCCCCAAATTGGTTATTAGAAATAGTTTCGGTTCTCATAAGTACATGATAATTATCTAACTATTTAGCGTATCCATACTACGTATCTGAACAAGTGGAAGATTTCCTAGTCTAGAAACCAAGTTAGAATCTAGTATACCTTGTCAACCAATGACTCAACTTATCGATCAGATGGTGGTTAGTATGTTAGTGTATGCACTAGAGACCTATATGTTTTTGGACATCCATCACTTGTATCATATTATTATTTATAAAGGCATCTCATTTTATTAATTCTTTTAGAATATAAATATTGTCCTTAAAATAGTAAGCTTAAGCTTCATAACAAATCAAGTAGATGACTTGATCGTGAGATCTTATGAAGAACTATTCTTAAATAGTCCCTAGTCAATTATCATCTTAGGACAAAAATGCATGTAGACTAGTATGTGAGTTCATTGATGATCACATCTCATAAATCATGGATATGAGATATCATGTGCTCACATAGGTACACATTAAGAGTAATGGTGTACTGGATAGACCCACCTTAAGAACGTTGCATGGGTTGTTACATAAGTGTCATGAACGTTTCTTAATTTGATAAATGTTATATGAAGTCCTTCGACCTGAAATCACTGTGATTCCTACATAAGGAATTATATGTTTTAATTATCATCAAACGTTACCTGTAACAGGGTAATCATACAGTTGATTTTTGGACATATAATAAATTATGTGGAGGAATGTGAGTGCCCTAGATGGGATTTGCCCCTCCTATGTAACAGGAGTTATATCTGTAGGCCTCTTGATAAAGTGAGACTGCAAAATGCATGGCCATGCTCAGGAGAATAAATATGAGATATTTATTTTCTGTACAGTCTACTTGGGGATCAAGAAAATATAAATTGAACTATACAAGGTTGACACAATCCATGCCCTTGTGTTCAATTAGATATTTGGACAAAGGGACAGAGCATATAAATTATTATAATAAAATAGGATTTATTATTTTATTAATAATCGTAATATTTGGATAGTGATGTGTTGCTAGATACCGCTCACTATTTATGATATTAAATATAAAAGGGTTTTATTTTAATATTATAACCAAATATTAAAATCCTATTGGGTCACACGCATACAACATGCCACTAGGAAAGATAATTCTAATTTAATTTAATTAGAATTATTACATAATGGGCCAGGCCCATAAGTGTGAGGGTTAAGTGAGTGAGGGGGTAAAACCCTAGCCACCACTCTATAAATAGAGCATAAGATGCACTACCCTGAGACACATAAGCAATCACTTCTTACTTTCTAAAGCAACTAACAAAGCTGAGGAGAGAATCCTAGTTCGGCTGTTGACGTGGATACCAATAGAGACGCGGCTACACTTGCCTCGTTTATAATCCTAATAAGGTACGACCTTTCGTTTCAATACCTTTTGGCCTTGATTCGTGTTTTTCAAAACGATTATAACAAGGGAGGGAATCCATTTATTTCCGCTGCACCCTGACCACATGCTTGATTCCCTTCATAGTATACCCATTCAAAGGATTATTTGGGAATTTTTATCTCATGGGAGTAGTAGGTCTTGCAAGGGAATTGAGGTTGTAGCCTTCCTTTACTCTTTCAATTTGGTATGGGTGAGTGGGTAGCCTTAGATCCATTTAATCCTTAAAATGACTGTTAGAACCACAGGAAACACTAGAAGGGGGGTTGAATAGTGTTTTGAACATTTTAAATAATTTTGGAAATCTTGATTTAAATTATAAAGACATTAAGACATAATAAAGAGAAAAACTTATAACCAGAGTTAATATAAAAGCGCGGAAGATAAGAAGGACATATTTTGATAAACTTTGAGACTTGAGAAGGTTTGGTTGAAACATTAACTTGCTTAGTTTCATAATTAATCTAAGTTATTTAGACACATCTCAAGATACCCTCTGAAAGATACTACAGAGAATCTTTTCAGAACTGTTTCTGAACTACTTCAAATGATTGGTAATCGTCTGAAGTATATTTCTAACTTCTGAACTGAGACCTTTTCAAATCCACTTCAGAGTGTTATTTCAGAGGTTCTTCAAAGTACATTTTCTGTAATACTTTAAATGATATGAGATCAACAGAAAGATTGTTTATCTTTGAAAACTTGTTTTATTGAAATTGTTGGGTTAAGTTTGTTATGAAAAATACTTTTCAATCCCCTTTCAGAAATATAAAGTTGTAAATAAATGAGTTTAAGGGAAAGAAGACTTAGCCAAGAATTTATCCTGGTTCACCCACCAACCCAGTGAGATACATTCAGTCCCAAGGCAAACCACCACTGGATTTTCTACTATCTGAAACCACAGATACAAGTATTCTTTGCCACAGCCTCTTCAGGCTAAAACACAAGTATTCCTTTGTTTTCAACTGCCTCTCCAGGAAACTCATGCAGTATTCTTTTATAGACAAGCCTCTCTAGGATCAACAAGTATTCTTTCTTATCAAGCCTCTTCAGGCTCTACACCAAGTATTCTTTCTTACAGAGCCTCTCCAGGCTCAACACCAAGTATTCTTTCTTACTGAGCCTCTCCAGGCTCTACACCGAGTATTCTTTATTCCACCAAGCCTCTCCAGGCTCTCAGACACATAAAGTGTTTACAACCCAACCTAAGTTTAAGTTTCTAAAAAACATAAACTCAGATTCTTCTTGTACAAAGGGATTACTGAGTTTAACTCAGGGTACATTAATTACAATCTAAGTACAAGGATAAGGCCGAGATACAAGTGTATAAAATAGGTACAATCTCGTCTTCTAAGTGAGGTAAAACTCCCTCAGCTAATTGGCTAAGTAAGATATGAAATTATGCTTCAGCCATTTCTTTCTTGTGGACTTCAATGTCCAACTTGGTTGGTCTACATGATTACCAACATCTGGATATCAACCAACCTTGACCAACATCTTCAAAGTCTTTCTTTAGGCTATTTATATGTTCTGATGAAATATAGCCGTTGAAGATTTCTTGTTTACTGTTTGAGAAGAAGTGATTATGGCTCAAGTAGCCGTTGTGAAATAACTTCTCTAAACAATTGCTTCTTCTTAAGCAGAATAGGTGTGCAGATAGTTTAGCTCTGACACACTACTGATGAGTTCTTTAACATTGAGAGAATTTCCTTAATCAGGTGGATATCTTCTTTTCTTTCTCTCTTCTTATTTTCCGATCCTCTTTCCTTTCTGTGAATGTGAGTATGTATCCGTTGAGTTTGTCCTTTAGCCCGAATTGTGCTAGCTTCCTTTTTGCTCAGCTTCTTACATTCTGTTGCTTTCTTCTTTTCCTCTCTTGATCAGAGTTTCTTGCTAATGTTTGAATAATATCTTAGCCGTTGAACAACTGATCTTCACGTTTTTTGAGACTTCTCATATAGGACTTTGTTCAAGTAATTAGTAATGAGAGTCTTCAAAACCCAAAATATGTTTAGAGAGTGTAAATGTTCAGACGATTAAACTCTTCACATATTTTCAGATGATTTGTGAGCATTCACCTTGAGGTATTATCTCATTAGATTTCATCTTCTTCATCATATCCATTTCTTGCTTCTTCATTCTTAGAATTCATTCAGCAAGATTCTTTCTTCTATCAAGAGTTGCTTCTTCTCTTCTTCAGACGATTCAAGCTCTGTTCTTCTTTGTCTCTTTTGTTTGTTCTTATACTTAGATGGATAAAGATGTTGAATTAAATATCCTTAGTTCAAACATCTTTCTCGTCATTTTCTTGTTCAGACTTTTGATTCGCTTTGGGCAGCAACAGGTGCAGTAGGTCTGCGTGCACAATACCTTTTTGTTGCAGGTGCAACAGCCGTTGCAGGATTTCCTTATTTGTGCAAGTCTTTTGATCGAGGCAGAAAAGCATGCCTAACTCTTGCACTGAAATGATATATAGTCCATTGGATAGAGTGTTGTTCATGCTTGACAAGTCTTCACGAGATCATTTCTTGATTCTGTCATTTTCAGATTTTCAGATTGCTTTTGATCAGCTTCAATTCTTCAGATGATAGATGTTCTTCAGACGAAGTCTTTTTGTCTTCAAGTCTTCAGATGATAAGAATACTTCAGATGATTAAGTTTATTCATTCTCTTCATATTCTGTGCTATTCTTTTTCTTTTCTTCAGATTCTGCATTGCTTCATCTTCTGATTCTTACTTCGTTCTTCTTCTTCTTCTGATCTGTTCTTCTTCTTCTGATTTGTTCTTCTTTCTTCTGATTTGTTCTTCTTCTTTTGATTCTAATACTTCAGATAAATACTTCAACCTGAAACACAATCAACAAAACAATACCTTTCTCAGTAGAACCTGCTTATATGATCTTATTTGTTAATCATTAAAACCTATGGATGCTGAGTCTTAAGTCAAGTTTGAATGCTCAAACTGATTCTTAGACTTCACATGTACCTGTATTATGACAGGGCCTGATAATAGAGTGCTTGCCTGATAGTCAATGTTTTCCTTAGCTCCATTAGAATGGTCTAGTAATTTAAGAGTAATTAGGACCCATAACCTTAGCACGAACGAAGTTTGGACCTTAGGGACAATGAGTAGATTTAATTTCTTCGGTTTGATTCTTTAAGGTATTGATTGAAATTATCCACTTTTGCAAATTAGATTAGTCAGGAGGAGTGGTGACCTGAGGATGGAAAGTTGGGTGAATGAGGTAGGGAATGCGTCACACTTAGCTTGAGGAACATATCACTTATTGGAGGTATGACTGTGTGGCTTGGTTTCTTGGTGAAACATGGGAACCCAAAAAAAAATAAAATAAAATCTCTGGAGCTTGTAGTTTCTTTGTCATAGACGTATTATCTTATGGTTACCCGGTGTGCTGTTTGAATTGGATGTTAATTTTGTCCTTTCTTAAATTTTTTGCACGCCGTGTTAAAACTAGTGATAACATTAGGTTGTTAGAGGATTAAGTCTTAAGCTAGTCAGTTCCTTGAGTACACAGGGTAGTTCACATAGTAGACTTAAACCTGAGGGGTTGATAAGAAGGGCCCTAGTCCTTAAAGGGGGTAGCCTAGTAAGGGAAGGCATAAGCACTTGTATGACTTAAAATACCAATAGAAATATTTAAAGCACAGTTAGGTTGTCAGTGACACCCAGATTTAGTTCCCTACACCTTGTGTGATTCCCAGACGGCTCCTAGAAGTAAAGAATGTGTCTAAATCAAGTTAGAAACTATCCTTAGTTGTTTTTGGACCTCACCTATATTGTGACCTCGACGGTAGCGTAGGAGATTCTATATAAGATAGGATGGAGGATAGACAAACACTGTTTTCATTCTTGAATAGAACATTTTAAGTTGTTGTGAGGAGGTTAAGGATATCGATTAGTCAGACACTTTTAGAATAAGGAAAATCATTTTATAGTTTCCTAAGGAGTTCCTATCAAGCTTGTGAGGAAAGAATGAAGGATTAACGAATTTTAACATGAGTTAGTCACTAAACCAGCTAGGAAGTGTAGTCGTCCTAGTGGTAACCTTGGGAGTTAGAGCGGAATAAGAGCCTAGGAAACGAGTTTAGAATTGTCATCAACCCTTATTTCGTTTGGGAACCTTGAGAAATAGAAGTATTTGTTACCAAGTAATGGTTCGGGAGGGTTTTTTCGAATGCTCAAGCATAGTTAGGAATAGGAAGGTCGGGCAATGTAATAGGCATTGGGAGCAAATTTTGAGGACAAAATTTATTTAAGGGGGGTAGAGTGTAACATCCCGGAAAATCGAGACCTAGAAAGTATAAAAGAAAACCTTAGGTGGTGAACCAGGCGGTGAGAGAAGTTAAAAGTAGGTTAAGAAACCGGAGGTTAAGAGTGTAAAAGAGGGACCAAGAACTAAACCTGAGATCTTAGCCATTAAGTATGGAAGAATAAGTCTTAAGGTCAAGGGAATCGATTTATCAAGAATTAGAGTGGGGAAAGGATTTGGGTGAGGATGGACTAAGCTAGGAGGAGGATTTGTGGAGAGGAATTAGGTTTGAGAAGGAGAGTTTTGATTTGGAATCAAAGAGGGGCAAAAACCTAGGTTATTGCTTAATTTCGGGCTTCAAGCCTAATGACCTTGGTGCACTAATTTGCAAATATCTGGAGTTTTAGGTGTCCTTATGAGGTGATTTCAATTGTATTAGAAAGCTAAGATCCGATGCTTCAATTTGATATGCTATATTATAGTATTCCGAGCTCGTTTGCACCCCAAATAGATTCATTCTTGCTTAGGCGAGAAAGCTGTCAAGTCACAAAGGAATTCCAATCTGTTTCCTGCGCTCCAAGCTGCGCTGAGCGCAACTGAAGCGCAGAAAATATAGGAGAATTGAGGAAACTAGCGCTACAGTTGCGCTGAGCGCAATCTGAGCACAGGGACGCGTCTGTTACTTCAAAACATCAAATCCTGAGTTCTTCTCTCATTTTTCTTTTTCCCCTTCAACCCTAGAGAGAGACAGAGCGAGACTTAGAGAGAGAGGGGGTGCTAGGGCCTGAAAGATGGAGAAGAATGAGGAGCTTCCTCACCACTTCAAGGTCCTCCACTTCAGGTCTTCTTCCTCCCAACCATCCCTTGTGTTCTTCTAGGGTTTGGACAACCCAAGAGGTGAGTGGGGCTTCCCTTCACTTAATGTTTGAATATGTGTATCTCATGCATGATTGATAAGTGAAAAATAGTTGATAAATTAGTATATATTTTATTTCATTTATCAAGGACAAAATGGTAATTTTGCCCCATTTTTATCCCTTTTATTTAATATTTAATAGTTTGTATTTATTAATCCTAGTTTAGAATTTGATGCTATTTTAATGGATTTATTGCTGATTTTTGCAGGATTCTTGCAAAGATTTAAATCAAAGATTAAATGGCATTAAATGAGGAGGATTTATGCAAGATTGGAGATTGATTGAGGACAATTAATTAAAGATTTGAAGAAGATTTGAATCATTAATGAGGAGATAGAGCCAATCAATCAAAGATATTGCAGACAAGCTTCCCAAATAAACAAGGATTGCACAATGAATACAAAGATATCAGAAAATAAAGGGAAACAAGGAAGGACAAACACGTGAAAACCAGTCTCGGGGAGAGACCAACAATTTAAAAGAGGAAAGTTGAAGCTGCAGACGCTAGCTGCGCTTCACCCAGCACTATAGCGCAGGTGAAGCGCAACTCTCTGGAACCTGCGCTACAGCCTGCGCTGTAGCGCAGCTTGAAGTGCAGAACGCGCAGATCACGTCCCTGTTGCCGTTTTTAGGAGGATCTCTTCCCAAATTTGGTTTGTCTTTCCTAATCTATAAATAGGAACCTCTTGCGTCAGTCCAAGGAGTTAGACAGTTAGTTGGTTAGGAGTTAGATAGTCATTGTAATTCAGTGATTATGTATCAAAGCTAAGTTTAGAGTAGGAGAGGAGGAGCTCTTCACGAGTATTGAAGATGGTGACAGCGTCTTCAATGGTTTGTATGGCTACTTCATGTAGTTAACTCTCCAGTAGGATTGGATGTAATTGATTCTATCCTTGAGTGTATATAAATTCTATATTATTATTTCAATGAGTCCCTATCTATAATGGTGGTAATCTTATTCTGTACATATTTTATAGAGTATTACCTAAATTAATAGATAGTCTTTATATGCACAATGGGTGTGATGAGATGAAATCCAATCCTGATCCAAGTAAAGTTTCTCTAACTCCACCTTTCTAATTCCAATTAATTATCTACTCTTTTTACCATTCTGCAATCATACTTTCTAAACTGTGCTTTCTCTTGATAAATACGATTTCGGTCTACATAAATAACTGTTCCCTGTGGATACGATACTCTTTCTTACTATTATACTGCTAGATTTGTGGTTCGCTTGCCAGAAACCCATCAATGATCCCTCTCCTATATTTCCTTCCTTTACTCATTGTTATGAATGGAACTAATAGGTATATTCTTGGATTGTATTATTTCTTGAATTGCTTGAGGTATTACCTTAACATGTTCAAAACCTAGGTTAGGATAATTGGGGGGGAAAGATCAAATGTATGATAGTGGGAATTTATACTTGCATGTAGTCAAAATCACTCTCATTTCATAATTTAAGGGACATGTGGAGTGGTAGATTTGGATATTTTTGCACTGTTGAACTATTAACTGCATTCTTGAGCATTCCTGGGCCTTTGGCCATCATTGAACATATTGCAAGGGTCCTTGGACCATCATAGTGCTTTCGGGCTATTTCAGAGTCTTCGGACCGTCACAGGCCTTCAGGCAATTACAGGCCTTCGGGCAATCACAGGCCTTCGGGCAATCATGTTTAAGAAAGACGAGGTGATCTCATCGACCTCTCAGGCAAGGGGAAGATGGGGGATCCTCACCCTAAAAATAATCACAGACATGATCCATACATCCTTAATAAGCTAGGCTTAGAACATTTTAGGGAGTAATAACATTCAAGACTCGTCCTGTGAGTATAGAATCACAAAGACGGGTTAGGAAGTGCAACTCACCCTTAATTCCCTTTTAGCTACCTTGAGGGATAGAGATATATATAATCAAGCGGTAATTTGGGAGATTTCAGAGTACTCCAAAATATTTAAGAATAGGAGTGAGACCTTGAATTTGGGGCATATGGAGCAAATTTTGGGGATAAAATTTATTTAAGTGAGGTAGAATTGTAATATCCCGAAAATTATGGCCTGGAAAATATAGTAAAAGTCGTAGGATGTAAATCTGGCCAAGAGAGGAATGTTAGAAGTAGGAGGAGAATTCGGGGGTTAGAGTGTGAATTTAGACAAGAATTAGGTAAATATACTAAGAGCCATGAGTTTTAAGAAATTTTGAAAGAGAAACCAAGTGTTAGTCAAACACAACTGTAGATCGAACTTAGAGGAAATCACACCCTGAGACAAAGAAAATTATAATGGTATAAAGTGGAGGAAAGGAGGTTAGATGAAGAGGAACTAAGTTAGAAAGGTATGTTGTGAGAAAGAGTTAGGGAAAAGGGTAGGTGGAACTAAGTTAGAAGTGGTTAGAAGTGAGAACCAGAATTTCAAGTTCTAATGCTCTCGCTCAAGAGAGAAGGGCTCGCTTGAGCGAGCATATCAGTAAAATTGAGGAATTTGTAATCTGGTTTTATCGCTTAAGCAAGAAGGCTCTCGCTCAAGTGAGAAATAGAGGAGTAAAGGAGTGCTCTCTCGAAGAATTTTGTTCAAGCGAGGAGGGTCTAGCTCAACCCAAATTCATCAAGAAAGGGGGATGCTCTCTAGATTATTCTCGTTGAAGTGAGAGGCTTTTCGCTTGAGCGAGAACGCGAATCCAGAACCCCCTCAACAATCTCTTTCAAGCGAGAAGGGCTCGCTTGAGCGAGAATGCGCATGTCAGTTTTAAAAACACTAAGTTTTTTTCCTTCTATTCCTTTTATTTTAGAGAGAAAGGGGGTTTTCTAGAGAGAGAAAGCATAGTGTAGCTTGGAGGAAGAAGAGGAGAGCCAATGATCTCACCCCCAATCCTCCCCAACTCGTCTTCCCTTCTCCTAGAGTTCTCTTGAGGTGAGTATAGCTCACACACCCTCACCCATGTTTGTATGAGTAGTCCTCAATGAACCTTATGCTTTCCTCCCCCTTTCTTGGGTTGTATTTGGTTATGCAACTGCTTGTTTGTGATTATTTCTCAATGTATGAGTACGAATGCATAGAACTCCTATCTAGGGCTTTGATTTGGGGGTTTTCAATGGGGTTCACATGTTAGGGTGTTGTTATTGCTATAATTATGTTTAGATCTATCATGAGGTATGTGTTATTTGTTATGTGTGAGCATTTTCATCAAGACCCCTAGCCCTAGTTAAATTGGAAAATAAGTTTGAGCTTTGGCTCCTAAAAAAATGAGTTTGGCTTCGGCCCTAAAAAATGGCTTCGACCTCAGATTTTAGCTTCGGCCCCATATTCGGCTTCGGCCCCATATCACCTTAATTAATTAAGATTGGACTTTGGTCCCCAGAGTAATTGGCGTGAATAGTCCCCAAGAAAGACGTTTCTTGTAGTCTTAACTCAGGTTTAGCCCTAGAATCAGTGAAAAGACCCTGTCTCTGTGCAATGCAGATCATGCATAGCATATCTAACTTGAGTTGAGTTTTTATGCCATGATGGATTGGTTATAGATTTCTATTGCATAGCATGTGCCTGCCCTCCCCACACTACTTGTTGCATGGTTATGCTCACTGAGACATTAGTCTCACGCTATGTTTGTCAGTTTATTTAGATATGTAGGATTGTCTGGCTGGATGCATGGACGAAGAGTTTGATGTTCTTTGAGTGGATTATTTCCACCCCTAGTTGTTCATCTAGAATCCCATGAGGGAAACTAATGTATAAATGTTATACCATGTTAAGTTGGGTTAGAAATTTTCGTACTTAAGGATGATGTATTTCTGAGCCACGGAGTGGCAATTGTATCAGGAGATTGATAATGTATGAGCTTATTATGTTTGGCCTTATGTAATCTTTGGAATTACTTAAGCAGTGTCTGAATGTGTATGTAAGGTTATCGGTAATGGCGCGAAATAATTTCAAGAATTTGGGAATAGTGTCTCCAACGGGCATTGTTATTGAATTTAGAAAGTAGGACGTTACATCGACACATAAAATAAAGAGCTATAAAGAGATTGTGTCACCTTGTCTAAGCCCTCTACATGGAAAAAAAATCCTCACAGGGATTTCCATTAAGAAGAACAAAAAAGAGACAAATGACACACAACTCATAATAAATGCAATCAAAGTAGAAGGGAATCCTATAGTTTTAAGAATATTTTCAAGAAAGGTCCATCCCACCCCCATCATAGGCTTTTGCCATATCAAGCTTCAAGACAATATATACTTGTCTACCCTTATATTTTTTCCTCAGAAAACAAAATGCATCATATGCTATTAGGGCATTATAAATTATGCGTATAATTGGGATAAAAGAGCTCTAAAAACTATTAACAATCTCAGGCAAAACAACTTTCATTCTATTCGAAGGAGTCATTATAACCAAATCCATAATCACATTACAAAGGGAAATGGGGCAAAAATAATTTGAATGATTTTTTTCCCTTAATCTTTGGAATCATACAAATAAATGTTCTATTAATCTGACTAGGATCACCACCTTCATTGAGTATAAGAAAAACCAACCATAGAACATATGGTCTGACAATACTTCAATATTTCTGGTAAAAGAATGTCAGATGCTTGTTTGGCCTAGGCGCAACAAAAGGCTTAAAGGAATTCAAAGCTAGTATAATTTCATCTTCCGAAAAAGAAGCAACAATAATTTCTTTCATTGAGCGAGATACTCTCAATTTGACCACATCAACAACGTTTTCCACACTTCGATTATAACAAAAAAAATAGCAAAACTAATTAGTCATCATAGTGGCTATTTGTTCCTCATGGCAGGTAACACTTGGGTCATCATTAATGAAATCAACCCAATTTTTAGCTTGTCTTTGGGATGTCTTTTGATGGAAGAATTTTGAGTTTTTATCACCATGTGTAAGCCATTGAGCTTGAAAATCTTTATGCTCACTATTGTTCCTCTAACTCCCGAAGATGGTCTAACTTAACTCCTTCCCTCTTCATCTAATCAATAACTCATGGCAAGTAACTTTTGGGTATTAGCTCTTGAAACCTCCTTAGGTAATTTACCATACTTCTAAAATCTCCACCTATTCATACAAATCATATAACTAATAATTTTTTAGGGACATCTCCACCTACATCGCACCAGAACTCCTGCACTCAAGCCTGATACTCATCATTATCAACCTAAACTTGCTCAAAATGAGGAATATGGATATGTCTCATCCTACAAGCTTGATTAGGAAATATATCAAGCATTAAAGGGCAAGGGTAAAAAAATAACATGGAATATGAGTCATCAAATCTATGCGAAAGCGATCTCTCTATGTTGGAGTGGATAAACATCTATCTAGGCGAGCTTTAATATTATTTTCTTCCTCCTAGAAATAATCCCACATAAAGTTGTCCCCAAAAAATCCAAGATCCAGAAGACTTTACTATTGAATACATTATCTAAAATCACAAAACCGAGAGAACATGGTCATATTTCCTCCACGTTTTTCATCTTAAAACATGCTTTGATTAAAGTCTCCAAATATAGCCCAATAGGGATATGGGTTGGCTTTAGAAAGACCATTCATTGAGTCCCAAGTTAAGAGATTTTGATAAGATTTCGGAAAACCATAAATCCCTATTCCCCTCCACTAGTGTTGACCATTATCATTGGAGATTTTCAAATAAACATATGATTGTCCGATACAGAATAAATATGGACTTCTCCAAAGAAACATGAGTCTACCCTATTTAGATCTAACTTTTCTTTTATAACTCACAACTCAAATATTGTTCATCCATTTTGTATACCTGAATCACATCATCTCAGAGTCTATCTTCCTTGTTCCCATAAGGAAAACAAGGTCGAATAACTTGGTTAGGGTTTAGAGACATTGATGAGAACCTATCTAGCAACTCTAGACAAGGTCGGGTAACCTTTGAGAGACTTTAGCACGACATTCTATGTTTTGACGACAATGTTACAACCTTGACTAATAAAAATGTCTAAAATTTAAAAAAAAATATTGTCTATTCTATATTCTGGCAACGATTTTACAATTACCGAATAATAAAATCTTCACAATAAAAAATTCATTGCTTGTTCTATGTTTTAAAAATGGATATTCAACTGTTGTCAAGAAAAGTGTTGTTTAAAATATGACTACGGCTTAAAATTCATGGCTATATATAATCAACAATTTGAAATTTGTTGTCTATTGTGAATAGGCCACGATTATATCTAATCAATGGTTTTAAAAGTGATTTTCTAAATGTTAACACATTTGTTGAGTCTGAGGGCTTTCTAACCTTAAGACACCCCATTAAGTTTTGATAATAACAAACATCTTGTCTAAGAAGTGCTAAACATACTTATCTAAATTTTTCATTTTCAGAGAGCTTTTGTTTTAGAGAGAACTTCATACTTCAGACAATCCTCTAAAAGCATCAGAAGGATATCTCATCTAAAGCACTCAAGACTTGTCTCATGACTATGTTTCAAAATCAAGGTCAAACACTATGTGCCTCGAGAAGCAAAGAAAGCCAAAGATGGAAAGACGAAAATAGCTTTTTATATATATGGGTATCCTTTGCAAATATATCTATGGGTATCCACAAATAGGTATTTTTGTCATCCCAACCCAATTGTCTACTAGTTTAGGTCAAAGTACGGAGGAAAAGGGAAAAAAAATCCAGTATCAAAATGCACATGCGACCTGGCATCTCAGGAAACACTAGGGGTTCGAGAATGGCTTATATTGGGAGCCAAACATTTTTTTCAATATGTGGAAAGTATGAAGCTTTGGCAACTAGGTAATGAGGTCTATGTGATTGAAATCATGTTCTTGTGCAAGGTCAGTGCCCCAATAAAGATTATGACATTAAATAAAAGCAGGGTCAAACATTGTCACAAGTTGGTGTGTTTTTACTGAAACCTGTGAGAATATAAAATACAAACATTTAAAGTTCTTAATTTTGAAATCATTTAAAAGTTGTATTAATTTATATAAGATTATTTTATTACGCTAGGTGATTAAGTTTGAGGATTGAATATTTTAGTATGGTAAATGAATAAATTTGAGCATTAAATATTTTATTGTGCTAATTCAATAATTTTGAAAATTTGAATAATTGAAAATAAGAATAAAATTAATAAATAGTTTTAGATATTAATGCATTATTTTATTTATAAATGAAATAATTAATTACTAAAATAATAGTTAATTTATGAATTATGATTGCAAAGTAAATGATTAATATAGTTATTTATACAAGAAATAAATATAATCATTTATTTAGTATTTGTTTATATTTGTTACCATTTGTTAATATAATTATTAATATATATTTGTTAATTTTATACCATAAATATAAATGTATTATTAATTAGATATAATTATTAATCATACGTAATGTTTAATAATATTTCATGTATATAATTAATTATTATAAGCCAATTTTTTTATTATGTGGGATTATAAGTCAATTTATATTTGAAAGGCTAAAATATGATTTTGGTCCCCAAAATATCATGGTTTTCTCATTTGGTCTCCTAAAAAAATTCTTTCTTCAAACTAGCCCCCAAAAAATTCTAATGTGTTCCCATTTGGTCCCTTCGTCAGTGCACCGTTAATTGTCTCCGTTAAATGCCTATGTGGTAGTTGAGGTGGACATACTAAACCTAATTGACATTCCTATGTGTCATCTAATGTGTCATCATAAGTCATATCTTCTTACATTTAAGAAATATCCAAACATTCTTCTGAAAAATTGACCCTACATTAACATTAACCACTAGTGCAACTTGTGGGTGGTAATCTTAGATGGCGAGGTCCATTGTTGGGTGGAGGTTTGGGAGCTTGGTTGGGCAATTGATGGGGATGGAGTGGCTGGACGATGAGCACTAGTGGTAGTTCAGTTCTGGTGGTTTCATTGCGGGTTTGGTGATTGGACGCAGCGACAAGGAAGAGAGAGTCGTGTTGATTGCTTGAACGGCTTCCTGGTGATGGGGGAGAAGCAAGGAAGGAGGTGGAGGTAGGCGGTGAATGGTTGGGATGAGGTGGCTCAAGTAGTTGGTTATGGGGTGGCACTAAGGTGGTAGCTAAATTTGGTGGAGGTCACAATTCCGGTCAGTAATGATGGGGTGAAAACGAGGTAAGGATTGGTGTTGGTGAAGTTGAAGCTTCAATCACAAGAAGGGGGTTGAATTGTGATTGATTAAAATTTTCTGCAAATTCCTTTTAATACTTAATCTGCTCAAGTCTTACTTGGCTTAGTATTAAAGGGGTTAACCACCAGAAGATAGAAGTTAGGTATAATGCAATATGCAGAAGATAGGATTCCTTCTTTAGAATCTTGATAGTTAACACTTACTTAGGTATTAGATAGTTTTCAAAATAGTTTATGCACATGTAATAATTAAGGAGAGTAGGGAAGAGAGAAATGCGCACAGAATTTTATACTGGTTCACCTCTTCCAACCTGAGGCTACGTCCAGTCCCTACACCAAGTAGGATTTTCTCACTCAATTACCAAATTACAATCTTCTTGGGTACACACTACCACTAGTATTCTTTCTCTAGCCTCTTCAGTCTTATCACACATCTATTCACACAAATTTCAAGCTTTTTCTTACTGCAGAAGAATCAGCAGAACCAGAAAGCTGCAGAGTTCCATCTACAGAATCTGAAATCTCAATCTGACTTTACAACCTCTCAAAATACTCACCCTTTTACTGTCACAAGAGACACACTTAATCTCTAGTCTCCTTGTGACTTTACAAGATGAAATATATGAATAAGATAAGTACAAGGCTCAAGATAAATACATATATAGCACAGCAGATGATTAGTAATGAGCCAGCTCCCCCTCAACAACTTGCAGAAGCAGAAACTTAAGAACCATAGGAGAGAAAGAGTTCCAAAAGATGGAGATGATAATCTGAGATTTTTTTATTCTTCTGGAGAGAGGTGTATCTTCAAATGTGGGAGAACACTTCCTTTTATAGGGATAATGGGCAGCTAGTCATTGGAAAGGTTCCTTGCACCTCCAGCTAACTCCTCATGACAAGTCTCCATCATGCAGCAGCTGTCACAGGCAGGTACAGCTGTCTCCTTTGGCCGGTCCCATCTTCTGGAGCCCATCTTCTGCATAATGTGAAGTTTGTGAATTCTTCAACAGTTCCTTCTGTATTCATACTGAGGGCATTAAATGGATTGATATAAATCATTTCAAGTGTATTTGACTCAACTGCAGCCTCAGAAATGAATTTAGCAAGATATGATAGGTTCTGTATCTTCTGCATGATTTCTGCCATCATGTTCCTTCTGCAGAAATATCTTCTTCCTTCTGCAGATGACTTTTAAGCTTTGAGAAATTCTCCAGTTATTTACTATATGTATTTTGATCCTAGGAAGCCTTAGGAATACTTTAAAAAATGAATCTTCCTTATAAAGTAGTTTTGTTATGATTCCTTCTGAGAAGGTGTTGTCTGTATCTTCTGAAGATCTTGTTGAGTTGCAGAGGGTTTTCCTTTGACTTTATTAACAGGTTATTTCTTTCATTCACAGATTTGTCATTCTTAAATAATTTGAAGCTTCTTTCAATGCTGTTATGACAAGTTTCTTTCTTCTGGAACTTTATATCTTCTACAGAATGTTACCTGTATCTTTTTGACACAATCACAAATGAAATGATTAGTTCATTAAGAATTAGAATTATGTTAAGTAACTTTTGATAAGTTGTCATTATTAAAACCGTATTTGGAGGATTCTTGGACCTTACAGTTGGTAGTCACGGGAAGAATGTAACGATTTCTTCACACAGACACAGGCAAGGAAGATGGTTCCTTTGGGTGCAATATAGGGTGGGTTGAAGGTGCAGCAAAGAAGATGGAAGCTTGAGTTATTTCAACAGAGGTAGTGGCGTGATGCTTTCACGATGGGACGATGATAGTGTTGGATTGGTTCCATTCCATGGGAGTGGAACGTGTTGGCTTTGAAGGGAGGAGAAAGATACAGTGAAAGGATGATTCCTGAGGAAAGAAAAAATCTCCTCTTATGTCGTCCCTATGTTAGATGACACATACGAATGCCAACTAGGTTTAGTAAGCCCACCTCATCTGCCACATAGACATTTAACATAGGCAATTAATGGTGCACTAATAGACAAATCAAATAAGAATGCGTTAGAATTTTTGGGGGACTAGTTTGGGAAAAGAAACTTTTGGGTGACCAAATGGAAAATCGGGATATTTTAGGGGACCAAAATCATAGTTTAGCCTATTTAAAACTTAAAAAATCATAATATAAAATACATACATTTAAAGTTCTTAATTTTGAAAATTTTAAAAGTTGTATTAATTGATGGATTTAATTGATATAATATTATTTTATGGATTTTATTATGTTAAGTGATTAAGCTTGAGCGTTAAATATGTGAAGTCTATAAATCAGTTTGAGCATTCAAACATGAATCAAAGACTTAGTATCCTTAGGTTTTAATGATTAACAAATAAGATTATATAAGAATATAATGAACAAATAAGATTACATAAGAACATAATTCTAACAAGTAAAGACTATACAAGAACATAATAAACAAGATTATAAGATTATGTAAACAGGTTCTACTGAGAAAGGTATCGGTTTGTTAATTGTGTTTCAGGTTGGAATACTCATTAGAAGAAAAAGAAGAATAGAAGAAGAAGAACGGATCAAAAGAAGATAAGAAGAACAGAATTAGAATTAGAAGGAGATTAAAAGAACAAAATCAAAATCAGAAGATCAGAATCAGAAGAACAAATGCAGAATCTGAAAAGAAGAATTCTACAAAGCAAAGCCTACTATCTGAATACATGAAGACAATCTGAAGACTTGAAGACAGTAGCAAAGACTCGACTATCGTCTGAAGAATATAAGTATAAAGGAAGCCCGTCTATCTGAAGCATTTACATTGTCTGAAGACCTGAAGAGGAGTTATCATCTGAAGATTTGAAGAAAATCTGAAGCAGTCTACGAACAAAATCAAAAATCGATCTCTTGGAGACGTTGCTAAGTGTAAAGCACACTCTTCCAAATGAACTACACTTATTTCAGTATAAAAGCTAAACATGCTTTTCTACCTCGACCAAAGTCTTGCACAAATAAGGAAACTCTGTAAATACTTTCTGCAACGCCTGCTACACCTACAACAAAAGGGATTTGCGTGCGCAGACCTACTGCACCTGCACCTGCTGCTGCCCAGAACTTATCAGAAGACTGAGTAAAAGCAACCAGAAAGATGTTTGAATAAAACACATTTAATTCAACATCTTTATTCATCTAAATCTCAGAAGAAGAAGAAAATTCAAAGAAGAACAGAGCTGCAATTGTCTGAAGAAAAGAAGAAATATCTTATCAAAAGAAAAGAGCTTATTAAAAGCATCTCAAGCAGGAAAATTGAAATAAGCTTGAAATAATTATATGAGATGAGAACATGTTGAAGCTGATGAAATTACAACGAGATAAAAGCAAGCATCTGAGTATATGTGAAAGAAATCAAATATCTGAACATATAAACTCTCTGAATGCTTGGAACAGATTTCAACATAGAAGAAATCAATACAGAAGCTAAGACTATATGATTCAACGAATATAATATCATATGTCTTTATTCAAAGAGGAAACTGCAACAACGGCTATTAGACAAGACACCTCACTCAAAGAAGAAAGAAGAAATGGTGTCAGGAGCAAATGAAAAGGGAGTATATGCAGAATAAGCAAAAAGACAAATTCAACGGATACCTCCTCTTATACACTCCCAAGAAAATCAGAGGAAATCTGAAGAAAGCTGAAGAATGTAGACGAAAGCAGAAGAAAATCAAGAGAGAGAATTAGCAGAAGAATATCAAGAAAATCTCTTAAAAGGAGCTCATCTACAGAAGTGTCAGAACAGGATTGTCTGAACACTTATTTGCTTAAAAGGAAGCAACCGTTTGAGAAGCTATTACACAACGGCTATATGAGCCACATCATCAACATCTCAACGGAATTATGAATCATCTTCAAATGGCTATATTCAAATAGAACATATAAATAGCCCCAAGGTTGAATTTGAAGATGTTGGTCGGAGTGACAATCAACCGGACTGTTTAAGCAGTTATTGGTTGGAAAGACTATCAACCATGATGTAAGGATGGCCAAAAAGACAATCAACCAATAATGGTTTGAAGCCATGCACATACCTTGGTTATTCCATTGATACGGGTGAGAATGTAACCCATGGAAACCAATGGTTAGAGAACAAGGCTGAAGCTTAAACTAAGTATCTATCTAGCCTATTCTCAGAGGATGGTATTCCTCATATTAGAGACAGGGATTGTACCTAAGCTTAAACACTTGTATCACTGTCTTACCCTTGTACTTAGATTTCATTCATTGTATCCTGAGTAGTACTCAGTTAACCTCTAATACAGGAAGAGATTAAGTTTATGTTTTGTTGAAACTTAAACTTAGTTTAAATTGTAAACACGATAAGTGTCTGAGAGCCTGGAGAGGCTTGGTCGAAGAAAGAATACTCTACACTTGGATAAGTGTCTGAGAGCCTGGAGAGGCTTGGTGGAAGAAAGAATACTCTACACTTGGATGAGTGTCTGAGAGCCTGGAGAGGCTTGGTGGAAGAAAGAATACTCGTGGTAGAGCCTGGAGAGGCTTGATAGAAAAGAATACTTGTGGTAGATCCTGGAGAGGCTTGATAGAAAAGAATACTTGGTTAGAGCCTGGAGAGGCTTGGTTGACAAAGAATACTTGGTTAGAGCCTGGAGAGGCTTGGTAAGAAAGAATACTTGTTGAGCCTGGAGAGGCTTGTCTGTAAAAGAATACTGCATGAGTTTCCTGGAGAGGCAATTGAAAACAAAGTAATACTTGTGTTGGCCTGAAGAGGCTGTGAATAATACTTGTATCTGTGGTTTCAGATAGTGGAAAATCCAGTGGTGGTTTGCCCTGGGACTGGATGTAGCTCACGGGTTTAGTGGGTGAACCGGGATAAATTATTGTCTAAGTCTTCTATCCCTTAAACTCTTTTACTTTCAGTTTTCGCATCTATTAAGGGGATTGAAAAGTATTTTCATAATAAACTCTAAGTAAACAATTTCAATAAAATGAGCTTTCTAAGAAACGCTAACATAAAGCATCTCTTATATCCTTTGAAGCATTATAAAGAACGCACTTCAAAGAACCTTTGAAATAACTTTCTGAAGTGGGTCTGAAAAGAACTCAATTCAGAAGTTATCAACATTCTTCAGACGATCTCCAATCATCTGAAGAAATCCAGAAAAGGTTCTGAAAAGCTTCTGGATAATAACCTTCAGAAGGTATTTTGAGAAGTTTCTCAATCAAAACAATCTTAAGCATTTAAGTAAAAAGATCATCAATCTTTATTGTTTTTAACTTCCGCATTTTTAACTCTGATCTTAAGATTTGTTTTGAACTCGCTTTTCTTTTGAACACGATAATTTAATATAAGATTTCCAAAATCCTTTAAAAAGGCTTAAAACACTATTCAACCCCCTTCTAGTGTTTCCTGTGGTTCTAACAAAATATTTTAGCATGCTACTAAATGAGTAAATTTGAGTATTAACTATGCTAATGACAAAAATAATATTTAATTTATGAATGATTGAACAATAAAAAATTAATATATTTATTTACACAATAATGAATATAATATATAAATATCAATATTTATTTAGTATGTATTCACAAAGTTACCACTTACCATTTGTCAATATAGTTATTAATATATAATCCACACTATTATTAATGGATAATTAAGTTTCAAATATAAATTGGCATATATTCCCCAGATAATAAAAAATTGACTTATAATATAATTAATTGCATACATGGAATATTAATAATCGTTATAAATAATTAATAATTATATCAAATAAATAATACATTACATATTTATGATATAA
The DNA here is from genome assembly GCA_026901365.1 of Sesbania bispinosa. NCBI lineage: Eukaryota > Viridiplantae > Streptophyta > Magnoliopsida > Fabales > Fabaceae > Sesbania > Sesbania bispinosa. The sequence continues at coordinate 277,590 of QLOH01000518.1, read as the reverse complement.
TATTTATAATTAATTTATTCATAGTAAAAATATAAATATATTAAATATATACTAATATATATTATAAAAATTATATATTAAATAAATAATTACAGTGAATAATATTTTTTATTTGATATATTGTTATATATATATAAATAAGAAATGACAATTATAACAATATAATTCATAATAATTTTATGAATTAATTATATTATAATTAAGAGCTTAATAGACATGCATGTTAGTGTAAAAAAGATTTACCTATAGACATCTAATGATATGTCGTCACATTATTCAGTAAATATGACACCCCATTTTTATTTTATTATATAATAATAATATTATATTGTAAGATATAGTCAATCTCCTATTTCAAATATGAGAAAAATTCTATTTTCATACTATAATAAACTCTTCTTTTTAATATAACATAAAATTATTTATGTTGAATAATATAATGCAATAATTTATGGTTTAATTATTTTATTAATAGTAAATATCTACATTTGTCAAAATATATATTATTCTATTATTAGATATTTTAAAAAATAATATTAATAATATTACAACATATGCAATGTATAAATTCATTAATAATAGTAATATCAATATCTTAATATATAAATATTGATATAATAGTCATGATTATAATAAAAATAATTAATTAGGTAAAATATTAATAGTAAATATCTACATTTGTCAATATATATTATTCTATTATTAGATATTTTAAAAATTAATATTAATATATTTACAAAAATGATTATTAATATTATAGCATGTGCAAGGTGTAAATTCATTAATAATAGTAATATTAATATCTTAATAAATATTGTTATAGTAGTCATGATTATAATCAAAATAATTAATTAGGTAAAATAATAATAAATATTTAATGCTTAAAATAAACATGAATATATAAAGTGTGAATATTTAATGTAAATTAATATTCTATTAAACAAATTGATATTATTTTATCAATAATCATATTTTTTGGTGAATAAAAATAGTAATAATATCATATACATTTTATATTTAATATTAATAATTTACATATTATGTTAATATTAATTATAGGTTATCAATATACGTTAGCTAATAATGGTATTCACATATATTATTGACATTTTTATTATAACATATGCAATATACAATGTATACTGTAATTAATTTATTAATAATAGTAATATTAATATCTTAATAAAAATTGATATAGTAGTCATGATTATAACTAAAATAGTTAATTAGGTAAATTGGTAAAATAATATTTAATGCTTAAAGTAATTTTTAATATATAAAGTATGAATATTCAATGAAAATTATTGATTTACTATTCAACAAATTACTATTATATCCTATACATTGTATATGTAGTATTACTAACTTACAATATGTTAATATTAATGATGTGTTATCATTATATAATAGTTAATATTAATGATGTGTTATCATTATATAATAGTTAATACTATTATTCACATATAGTATTAATTATATATATATAATATTTGAATTTTGTTAAAAGGTTATCTGTTATCGATTTATTAATATCATTAAATGTAATAGTAATTATATTAATTAATACATAGTATTAAAATATAATGTATTAAACTCTTATAATAATTATATAAATTAACTTCATTAGAATACAATGTAAAATTATTTTAGTAATACTATTTTTATGTAATAAATGCTTACCTTTAAATAAAAACTTTACATTTAATTAAGATGTTCTTATCATCAACCCTCAGGGACAATGTTATCAAAAGTGTAATAATAAAATGTATTAAAGAATAAAATGTAGTAGTAATATATTATTAATTAGATATTTATAAAATATATATTTATTATACAATAAATATGTATTTTATATGACGTAAATAATAATGGAAAGTATGTATTATGAATTTACTAGTGGTATTAACTTACTAATCAACCAACATGTATTGGTCCGAGTGGAAGGGGCTCGGGTCCCTTAAACATGTGGTCCTGGGTTCGATCCTTGGATCCATGTGTATGGAAAAAATACAGTTGAGAGGGGTTGACAGTACAACGAGAGATTAGTCTTTTACCTATAGAAAACTTACTAATCATTAACATTATTAATTATAGAATTTAATGAATATATACCCACTAAATGATGTATTGTCACGTCATTTATTAAATTTAATAATATCTGGGATATTATATTAACTAAATAATGTGACATTACATCATTGAATGTCTAAGTCTTTAATAATATCTGGGATATTATATTAACTAAATAATGTGACATTACATCATTGAATGTCTAAGTCAAGCTTTTTTATACTAATCGTAAAAAAATATTTACACTGATAATGTACATCTATTAAATTTTTAATGATAATATAAATAATTCTTAAAAATTATTATGGATTATATAGTTTTATATATATATACATATGAATACATCAATTCACAAGTATTTTTCGTTGTAATTAATTATTTACTATATTTTTCTTAAACGTATATTTATTAATATTTTATTAATATGTTTATATTTTTGCTAAGAATAAAATAATTATTAATTTTATATCATAAAAGTGGAATGTATTATAAATTAGATATATTTATTAATTATTTGCAATGATTGATAGTATTCCATGTATGCAATTAATTAAGTTATAAGTCAAGTTGTTTTATTAGGTTGGGATTATAAGTCCATTTATATTTGAAACTGAATTATCCATTAATAATATTATCAATTTTATATTAATGATTATATTAACAAATGGTAACTGTTTGAGTAAATACTAAATAATTATTGGCATTTATATATTATATTCTTTTTGTATAAATAACTATATCAATCATTTACATTGTTCCTTCATAATTCAGAAATTAATTATTATTTTAGTCTTTACTTATTTCTCTATAAAGAAAATAATTTATTAATATCTAAAATTAAGTATTAATTTCATTCTTAATTCCAAGTATTCAAATTCTCAAAATTATTCAATTAGCATATATAATAAGATATTATATTTATATAACAATGTTAGAGAGAGATAATATCTACAATTATCATGAATTAATACAATTGACATTTCTATAAAGAGATGATTATATACAATGTACATAATAGTATGCATTAATATAGTTTGTATAAAATTTAATTTATATAATATAATATATATATATATATTATTAATTATGATTATGATTTGATACAATTTATTCATGTTGATTAAATAGTAGATAAGATTATACGCAATGTATATAATAGTATATAGTATATTATATGAAATTGTAAATAGTATATTTTAAGAAATACATTGTTAAAAAATAGTCAGAATTATTATAAACTATTAAGTATACTGGAAATGGTATTGAAATTTTTAAGGGCTATAAGAATTATTTTAAATAATTTACATTATATATTTGAATGTATGTGCGCACATGTGCATGCACGCGTGACTGTGAGTCTGTGAGTAATATTTGATTTAATTTCTCTATTTTTTTTACTCCAAATATAGTCAACATATATAATTAAAGTATTTAAAATAATTCTAATAGTCTTTAAATAACATAAAATTACTTAGATTTATTTCTATTTGCAGTGTAATAATAAAATATTATAATATTAATATATCTTAAAAAATTTATAAAGTATTTATATTTTTAGATAAAAAAATATATTCTTAAGTAGTTTTGAATGAAAGAGACTTCATTAAATCTATAGTAAAAATGTGAGACTAAATTATTAATTTAACCTTAAATAAATGTTATTAATTTTTTTCTCGAAAGTTGTTAATTATGTTAATTTTTTAATTAAAAGTAATTGACATTTAAATTTTATCAAAGTATAATAAATCTTTTAGAAATACACTCATATCCTAAAAGCAGCTAAATTCATGCTATATAAAAATAGTTAAGGCTACTCTCCCCTAAAATTAGCAAAATTAGGTAAGTCAAAATAGTTAGTTGTAGCATAAATATTTGGTCGTGGAGTGTGGGCATAAAATAATGATAAATGCCATACTCTTAGACCTTTTAAATAGGAGCCACTGCTTCTATTTTCTATACCCTCTGTTATTGTCTTTCTCATTCATTCATTAAGAACCCACATCGAACACCATGTGCACCTTCCCTAACAACTTTGACTCCAACTCCAACACGAACAATGTTCCATTCCAAACCCTCGAGAACTTCCTCTTCAACACTTCCAGTGATGATGAGGACGACACCTACTGTGTAGAAAGATATGGAAGCAATGCGGAGCTCGTCAAAGAGGAATCAAAGCTGGAAAGGGAGATCATCAACATTATCGTTAGTGGAAATGGAGATTCCCTTAAGCCGAATTCTGGTCAGGCTGTCACTATTTGTAATCACAGTATCTGCATTGGGTTTGAAGAAAAAGATAATGGACAGTGTGGGGTATGGGAGTGGCATGCCCAAATCATGGTTTATGATAGAGAAAATGGATCATCGCTTGAGTATATATATGGAACTTACTTCCAACGATTTATACCCACTGCTCCTGCTCCTGCTCCTGCTGGAGGGAATTAATTGATACCAAGGATTTTTTCAACGATCAAGTTATTTTATCACAAGCATGAATGAAAAAATGCACACAAATAAAATGGTGACCTACACAAATAATTATTTCTAAATAGTCCCCACTTAAAAAGAACACAGGAGGCACAAATGATATGTTGCATTTATCTATTCAACAAAATCACAGATCTATAATCTTCACTCTTGAATAATATATATATATATATATATATATATATATTATCTAATGATTAAAAAGAGGTATGCCACATAGCCTTCTTTCTTTATCCAGATATATATATTGAATATGCTTTTCTTTTTTCTCCATAAATTGTCTACTAGCAATGCACAATGACCTAAAAAATAAATAATGATGAGTGCTCATTAAAATAGGAGAATAAACTTGCTAGCTAGGTGTGTACAATGTAAGAAACTTTTCATATTAAAATAAGTGTTCAAGTGAAGGTACAATAATAGTCTTTATGATCTCTACATTTTTTAGATTAAAACTCATATAAATGATTTTTTAGTGTGTAGGTAGTAAGATAAAACTCTTAGGGCTCGTTCACAGTAATTTTCAATTTTAAGTTTTGGAGTTTTTTGAAACGAAAATCAATTTCTAGTTTTATATATAAAATTATTGTGAAATTTGTCATTTGGTGTTTTTTAATTTATAATATGTTGTTATAAATTGTTGTTTTTTTAATATATTTAGCTAATACAAAAGCCACATTATAAATATGGATTTAGTCCAACGTTATTCTCATCAAAGTTTGATAACGTCATTGTATAATCCAAACATGCTAAAAACTATGTAGATTGGTTTTCGTTTCATTTCCGTAAATGCCCTTCAAATCACATCTTTTATATTTTTCTTATTACATAAATATCCTTTCCATTTTCTGGCAGTAGAGGTGTAACTGGGTCGAGTCGAGTCGGGTTTGGGATGATTTAAAATCAGAACTGAACAAATATGAATTGGTTGGGTTGAAGTCCCCTGGCCCCTGCACGCGTAAAAACATTATGTAGCTATCCCACGGTTCGAGTTGGGTAGCTCGGTTTCAAAAACCAGTGACCTAATACCCGAATCAATCTTGACGGTTTCCTAAAAAAAATCCGAACTGAGATCCAACCCAACCCGCTTTTCATTATTTGGTTTGGGTCGGGTTGACTGAGTTAGTTGGTCAAGTCGTACCCGCTTACACCGTTATCTGGCAATGCACATTATCTTTTCTAGAAATTTGTAGGTGATGCCTTTTTATTTTTAATAGTTATATTTTATAATATTTTTATACTAGCTATTGTTCTGTTTATTTACCGCTCCATCTATATACAAAAATTATTCCTTTTCTTTAAATTTAAATAAACTATTTTGAATATTTGTAGGGAGGTTAATTTCCATCTCTTGTGTAGGGGTTACATGATTCATTCAATATATTTTTTTTTTTGGATTTAATGGATGTGAGCGTAAAAATATTTTACATGTATATTCAATTATGTATTATTATATGAAACATTACCTTATGCGTTAGTAAATTATAAAAATTAATGTGGTAATATATTGTTAAATATTTATGTAAATTTTTTGGATTTATATAAATACTTAACAATATATTACCACATTATTTTTTGAGTTTAATTGATAAACAATGTCAGTTTAAAAAAATTTACATAGACGTTTAATTATGTGTTGTCATATCATTTAATTTAATGAATATGACATTGACACTTATTGTGTTACTAAATTCAATAAATAATATGACCATACATTATTGGATGTCTGTTTATAAAAATTGTATATTGACAATTGTCGAAACCGGGGTCACGACGGGTCGGCGAAACATATTGGAAAAATTGAGTTTCAATGGAGTCGCCACCAAAGTTTATTTTAAGGGAAAACATTTGGAAAAACCCTTTAAAAGAAAAATGGTCTTCAAAACCAGATTTGGGTTCGGGAGTCATTTATGTGTAGGGAAGGTATTAGCACCCTACAACATCCGTCCTAAGACGGTTACCTCTAATTAATTGTGCAAAACTTATTAACTTTTGAAAATATTCATTTTACCCCTTTTGATGAAAAAGAAAATTATTTTTGTTGTTTTTTGCTATTTCTATTTTTTTGTATTTTTTGTTTAAATAAAAACAAAAGAGAAAAAGGAAATCGGATTTGAATTATGGGAAAAAAGTTTTTTTTTTGTTTATTTTGGCTCGACGGATTTGGTTTCCGCTCCTACGTATCCCCAGGTGCAATGGAGAAATCAAAGCCACGTAGTTCTAAAAATGCGTTAGAAAAAAATATTGATTTTGTTTTTGAAAGAGATTGATTTTAAATTTTTTGAAAATAAAGGAAAATGAGAAAATTAATTTTGGATGTTTTAATTCAAAGAAAAAAGGAATTTATTTTTTTGTTAGAGTTGATGCTAGCAAATGGCTATACAACGAACCCTTGAAATTGTTTGGACGACATTATTGATAGAAATGCTATTCAATAAATGTCATTTATTTTGAGGAGAAAACATTTTTTAGAAAAAGATTTGAAATTCCGCATTGTTGAGCTAGCAAGTGGCTATACTCAATAGTTTTCCCTTTTTACATTATTGATAGAAATGCTATTCAATTAACGTAATTTTTGAAAAGATTATTTTGGAAAAGGATTTGAGACTAAACACATTATTGAGTTAGTAAATGACTATACTCAATATTTCCCTTTTTTACGTTATTGATAGAAATGCTATTCAATTAACGTAATTGATTTTGAGAAAATTATTTTTGAAACAGAATTTGAAATTTCACGCATTATTGAGCTAGTAAATGACTATACTCAATATTTTCTCTTTTTTTTTTTTACTTTATTGATACATCAAAAGATAGAAATGCTATTCTATTGACGTAATTGATTTTTGAGGAAATTATTTTTGGAAAGAGATTTGAAATTATCGCATTATTGAGCTAGTAAATGACTATGCTCAATATTTTCTTTTTTACGTTATTGATAGAAATGCTATTCAATTAACGTAATTTATTATTTCGTGGATTTTATCTTTTGAAAATATACATTTTTTTTATGAACGGGGAAGCCATGAAATTAGCAAGCGGCTATATTTCACAACTTTTTAAAACGTTAAAGATAGAAATGCTATTCTTTTAACGTTGACGATTTTCGCGAATAAAATAAACAAACAAATTAATTAATTAAATTGATCATATTTACATTTAACCCGAATTATAAATGAATAACTATTTACAATGCTAACTAATTAAAATGCACATTAAACAAATATTTACATTTACTTAGAACAAGTAAAATAAAGATGAATAAATATCTACAAAATACAAGATGGTGGGTCAAAAAGAAATTATAAAATAAGATAAATAATAACACAGAAGATGAATAAAAATTACACACAATGAAATAAAAGTTGGGCCTCAGGAAGCATCATCGGCCCTACTTGCGAACAAATAAAGAGAATCGGCGTACATACAAACAAGCCCAATTGTAAAACCAAATTAGCTAAACAAGTAAATGAAATAAAAAAAAGAAAAGAAAAGAAAAAGGGAGGGGAACGGACCATTTTTTTCAGAGAAGGTTCTAGCATTTTTGCCCTTTCACTTCACACTCTCTCATTCTCTCCTCTCAAACCCTCACCGTCTCTCTCCCTCAAACTCACACACACTCACCCTTCTATCAATTTCTCACCCGCCCTCTCAATCTCTCTGTGCCTCTCATTCCCTCATTCTCTTTCTCTCCTTTCTTCTCCTTCAACATTAGGGTTAGGGATTAGGAAAAAGGGGAAGCCCAAGGTGGGGGGCGGCGGCTATGGCAGAGCCACACAGCGGCGGCGGCGCATGGAGGGACGGAGACAGAGCAGCGGCGGCGGCCTTGCATGTGGCCACCGCTACAGCAGCGGCGCACAGCGGCCGGCATGGGAGGAGACGCAGTCGCGTCTCCGAGGCGAAGAGGTGGGAGGCCGAACGGCGCACGGTGGTGCGCGCAGGTGACAAGGGAAGTGGCGCGGCGGTGGTGCGGCCAGGACGGCGGGCGTAGGCGCGGCGGCAGCGGCGGAGCCGCTCCCTTCCTTTCCTATATTCCTTTTTTCTCTACTGTTGCTAAGTTTCTCAACCCTCTCCTTCTCACTTGCCTCTGTTTTTGGTTGTAGGGTGATACAGTAGCAGATTGGGGATTCACGGGGGAGGCTATGGTGGCTGTGACTAAGAGGAAAGAAAAAAAGGAATGGTTCATTTTTATTGTTTCATGTTCCTCTGTTTAGCTTCATTTTCTGTGTACTAAAACTGTGTATGGGGTCCCTATGTTCATTATTTGTACCTATTAGGACTGTATTATTGGGACTTCATTTTTGGACTTGAACTTGTTACATCTGTGACTGGGACTGTGATTCTGATTGACACTGGTAGAACATTTTTATCATCACACACACAGCACTTTCAGATCAAGTAAAGGAAATACATAGGTATTGAAACATGAAAAATATAAATGATACCAAATATGTGACTCGGCCTGTATGCTTTAGTCCTGCCTCTTTGTAATTGCAATTTCTTTCTTTTTTTTTTTCACTCAATCTGCTGTTGTAATTCTTCCTCTGTTTTGCACTCAAAAGATTTTCTCCCTTATGTACTCAATCCAAATGAGAACAAAAGTGGTTCTCAGTGGAACAATTCTATTGTGTGAAAACTCTTTTTTTTTTCGGGTGCGGAGGGAAGGAGAGGCGAAGAGATCGCCTCTTTTTATAGTTCATGTATATGCATATATAGGAAAATAAAACCGCCTTTGTCCCATCTTGCAAGTTGCCTGCTTTGAAACTGCCTTCTGCTACGCCGAATTCCATTCAAACACTCCAACCAATTCAACTTTTTTGTTTTCTCTTTTTTTTTGTTTTCTTTTTCTTATGGAGTAAATAATAAAAAAATATGAAATAATGGACTTGCTGAAAGCCTTGCCCGTAAGAAGAAAGAGAAAAATAAAATGAAGCCCAAAAGATTTTTGAAAAGGAAGATAAAAACTCAAGCTTCACAAGCAATGGCCCAAGTTGGCCTAAACGCAATTTTTTTTTAAAGAAATAATCTAAAAAATCTTTTTGTTAAAAATGTTTAATTAACCATTCAATTAATTGATTATCCAACAATTAATTAATTGACTAATTAATTTATCCATTTTTGTTTTTTCATATTTCAATTTTTTAGATTTTTAAAGAGATGATTAAATATATATGTGCACATAAATAGAAAGAAAGAAATGAAATGAAACAAAACTTCCGGACAAAATTGGGTGCTGACAGCTGCCCCTCTTTACTTATATTTTTACTAGAGAATATGAATAAACATGTTTTTTCATATTCTCAAAGTAAAAATTAAGTAAAGATAGAAGCCCCTATTTTGGTCGGAAGACAAAAATGTTGGACAGACGCTAATTTGACGAGTAAAAGATGCTGGATTGAGACTAGGCTTTGATTGGGATTGAAAGTTGGGACACAAATGATGGGATTTGACCAAAAATAAAAGCGCTAGATTGGGACCAGACGTATGAAAAAGCAAAAGGTGTTGAGCATGTATTAGGCTTGAACAAGAATTTGAAAGATGCTGGATCGGGACCAGACTTTCAGAAAGGTAAAGGATGTCAGGCCTGTTAGGCTTAACCAAGAATTTTAAAGATGCTGGACCGGGACCAGACTTGCGGAAAGGTAAAGGATGCTAGGCATGTGCTAGACTTAAACAGGAATTTTAAAGATGCTGGACCGGGACCAGACTTGCGGAAAGGTAAAGGATGCTAGGCATGTGCTAGACTTAAACAAGAATTTTAAAGATGCTGGACCGGGACCAGACTTTGCGGAAATGGAAAGGATGTCAGACAGATACTGGGCTTTGAAAAAGAATTGAATGTCGGGCCGATTCCGGGCTTTGAAACAGAAAGGTAAAAAAGGTTGCCGGGCCGATTCCGGGCTTCGAAACGTAAAGATAAAAGGGGTGCCGGGCCGATACTGGGCTTTGAAATGAATGAGTGCCGGGCCGATTCCGGGCTTTGAGACGAAAAAGGAAAAGGGATTGCCGGGCCGATTCCGGGCTTTGAAATAGAAAGGTAAAAGGGATGCCAGGCCGATACTGGGCTTTGAAACAAAAGGGCAACAAGGGTGCCAGGCCGATACTGGGCTTTGAAATGAATGAGTGTCAGGCCGATTCCGGGCTTCGAAACAGAAAGGTAAAAGGGATGCCAGGCCGATACTGGGCTTTGAAATGAATGAGTGCCGGGCCGATTCCGGGCTTCGAGACGAAAAAGTAAAGGGGTGCCAGGTAGATACTGGGCTTTGAAAAAGAATTGAATGCCGGGCCGATTCCGGGCTTTGAAATGAATGAGTGTCGGGCCGATTCCGGGCTTCGAATGGAAGTTTCCAGGAGGGCGCTGGGTTTAGGATTGAAGGAGTGTATCGGGCACACGGGCCCAAATGGGAGACGTCATGGAGATCCAAAATGCAGATCAAATGGGTTCATTGCCCCAGACTGAGGATGCATGGTGCACATGAACCCAAGAATGATGGTGTAATGGATATGATAACCCAAGATAGGACTGTAACGGAAGTGGTGGCTCAAAAACTGGTTACAGGAATCTGAAAGGGAGATTCAATGGACCTAAGGACCCTTAATGAGTGTGTCACGGGCTCCTGGGCCCAAGACGGAGGATTCAATGAGCAAAGTAGCCCAAGGTAAGCATTGAAATGGGTACGAGGACCCAAGACAATTAAGCATGTCATGGGTATGAAAACCCAAAGTAAGTGTGTAACGGGCGCATGGACCCAAGACGGAGAATGTGATGGGCAAATTGGCCCAAAACAAAAAATGGGTTTGAGGACCCAAGGTGAGTAAGTCACGGACACAAGGGCCTAAAGTTGAGAATGTCATGGGCAAAGTGGCCCAAAAAGTATGTGATGAACGCATGGGCTCGACACTGAGGGTACAATAGGTATGGGAACCCTATGATTGGATTATGATGATTTTAGAGAAATGGGTGTGCAGACCTTTGTAAAGGGCGCTAGAGCCTAAGAAATTGAAATGCAATGGGTAAAATGACCCAAGTGACTCAATGGGTATATGAACCCAAAGAACAAAACTTTACGGGTACGTGAACCCTAAGGATGAATTGGGCATATGAACCCAAAGAATTGAAGTTGATGGGTACGTGGACCCTGAGGATGAACTGGGCATGTGAACCCAAAGAATTGAAGTTAATGGGTGCGTGGACCCTAAGGATGAATTGGGCATACGAATCCAAAGAATCTGTGAGTATAAGAACTCAAGGAACTGAAGATGCATCAGGTATGGGGATTTTGACATCAACTTTTGGTGGGCATGGATCTATGCGAACTGGGTATGAGAACCTGAGAAAGGGGGTGCAATGGGCACCAGAATCTTTGATTGAGGGAGGCAATAGTCGTGTGAGTCCAGAAATTGTATGAGAAAGATACAAGGATCCACAATGAAGATGAAGTGGGTTAAAGGGCCCGTTAAAAGCATGCAATGGGCATAGGAGCCCAATGTTGAGAATGCAATGGGTACATGGACCCAAGAACGGAGTTACATTGGGTAAAAGGAATTCAAACAAGAGTGTCCCAGGTACAAAGGCCTAAGAACGTGACCATGATGAGCATAAGGACCTAATGGAGTGGACGCAGGGATCTTAAAGTTGAAGTATGGTGGGTTCAGGGACCTGGGAAGAGCATTGAGTACACTGACCTAGGAGTTGAGTCGTTGAGGTACAAAGATCCAGTAGATCTCAAAATACAGGAGCAGAAGCAAAAAGAGTGAATGGAGTATGATGCATGAGTGATTTATAGTGAAAAGAAACAGATTAACAAACAGTGTCAATTACAAAAATATGTATGAAAAAAGAGGTTGATTGGAAATGCATGATGCAAATGCAGTGCATGATGAAGTGAGTGATGTTACAAGGATGACTGTTGATGCAAAGAGCATTGGATACTCCTTAGAACTTTTCCTTTTGACTTTCTCTTTTGATCATTTTTATTGTCTTCACCAAATTTGAGCCAAATTAATCCTGATTTTTCTTGAATCCTCTGTCCTTATAGACTTGGGTGCCCCACAAGGTACATGGATGAGCAGAGACACATCTGTGAATCAAGTTGGGTCTTTTGCTTCTGATGCTTGGCTGAGTGCATTCTGGAATAAGTACATGTTGTAACTTCATCACTTGAGCTTGTGATTTGGTCATTCCTTGTTTTGTTGGGAGTTCATCGAATTCCATGTGTCTTTGAAGTCATAAAAATAATCAAAATGTTTTTCAAGTGCTAACACATGCTTTCTTTCAATATATGTATGTCAATAAATGCAATATGGATTTGCCAAATGGTTGCAAGTGAAATGGGGTTATATTTTTACAAAGAAAGGGGTCATGTTTGTCACATAGGAGTCAAGGATTCACAAGAGGCAGTGACAAAGGTAAGGAATATTTTTGGATTTTCTTTTTACATATGCTATCTGGTGATCAAGAATTTACAAGAGGTAGCAACAAAGGGTAAGGACTCTCTTTGGTTTTTCTTTTTCTTTTTACATCTGCTATGTTGGGATCAAGAATTTACAAGAGGTAGTAACAAAGGTAAAGGTTTTTTCTTTTGGTTTTTATTTTGTTTTCTTTTTTGGTTTTTTATTGGTGTCCTCTTAAGCAACAGTGCTAGTCTCTCATATCTGCAATTTTGGGAACCCATTATTCGGCTTCTAAAGATTGTGAATTGCCTCATCAGCCACTTCTAGAGATATAAATTTCACCAGTTGTGTGCACTTCGAATGTTACATTTGCCCCAGTGCACCTTAGAATGACTCCGATCTTCTGTATTTTGAATACTCTATTTGCCCCTTTTCCGCACATTTCAAGACCTCATCTGCCCCAGTGTCACTTCTTTTGCCCCAGTGTTGGTCATGGTTGCCCCCATTTGCTTGCCCTAACTTTTGCTTAGGTTGCCCTTACGGGTTTTCAACCTAACGGGCCCTTATATCTTCTTTATCATTTTCTTTATTTTTTTTTTCTTTGCCATTTGACTATATGTTTGAATAATCCTTATTCCCAAAATTAAAGTTATGAAAATGAGAGCAATCATTTCATTGATCAGAATGGACTTTACAAGGCTTGTAACGTGGTCAGGGCTAATGGCTCAGAAAGAAAGAGTATATCAGGCTCGAATAAGTGTTTAAGGGTTCAAGGGATCAAGGATCAATAATAACTTCGTTCTTGAGATGAATGTTCAAGTGGGAGTTTTGAAGTCAACGATTTTTTTCCTTTTTTGTCATTTTGTTCACTTATGCTTTTGCTTGTCCTTTTTCTTTTCACTGATTTCTTTTTCTTTTTCTTCTTCTTTCTTTTTTTCATTTCAAACTTATGACATTACATGAGTGAAAGTTGACTTTCATTTTGTGCAACCCCAAGGTGGGGGTGATCCTTGTCCAGGGTTATTTGAAAGAAAAAATCTAGGTTCAACGGGGACAACTAGGGATAATGATGATTTGATATTTTCTGGATAGAGAAAGATGGCCATCATCATTTCAAATCATGATTGCACATTTTCATACTTTAATTCTGAGATCAATATTTCAAACTCGTCTTGTTAACCCTCCAAAACAGCTTTTTCCTTGAAGAGGAATCACCTTAAGGGTTCATGACACTGATACACTTGATAGAAATGGCATTTATTTCCCTTATTTCAGATTTTAAAGGCAAATGTAGTCTCTTTTCCTCTTCTCTCTTTTTTCATGGTGTCTACCCTAGGCCGCCCGCAACTTCTTCATGCGGTTTGGATTCCAACAACTTCTAATTCTGCAACTCCTGGGAATTCCCTATCATTTTCACAATCCTTATTAGCATTATTGATGGATTACCAAAATTTTAGGATGTGACACTAATACTGTTGTGAGGGAGACTCATAAGGGTCCACATTATTTACAATGGACTTAGGAAATGGAATGAAATAAATGAAGTTAAGGTCGAAGGTAAAGAGCAAAAAAGTTGTTGGCGAATTCAACATGCATTTCATTGATTACATATACTGAAAGAGAATTGTGCACTTGCTAAACATATTGTTGCCACAAAGCCCTATGTAGAGCGATGTGATTAACATTACAAAAACAAAACACATGAAACTTGATGATCTCGCAACTACTGTATTTAAATTTGACATAACAGGAATGAGCCAGATCAACAGCCATCATTTAGTTCCCTTGCAACAATATCATCAACAGGACTTTCATTTTTAATCACAGGATTAGGACCATTTCCTTCAAAGCTCAAACACTTCGCCTTAATAAACTCTTGAACCTTGCACTTTAAAGTCCTGGAATTTTCAATGGAATGTCCTAGTGCCCCAGCATGATAATCACATTTAGCATTGGGATCATACCCCTTTGGATAAGGTGGCTCAACCAGAGGTAATGGGTAAGGGACAACCAACGAACCACGAATCAGATGCGGCAACAACTCTGTGCAAGACATAGGGATTGGGTCAGCCTGAACACGCTTCTTTCCTTGCCTTTGATGGTTTGGGTTGGGGTTAGGAAACATGGATTGGTGATTGATTTGGCTGAGGTGACGTGGTAAACAGTGCTCGTGGTGGGGTGGGACGCGACGGGAAGTATGATGAGGTCGGATTATTAGGATGATATGGGGTGGGAAGTGGCGGGCAATATGGTGCGGAGTATGGTGTGGTTGGATTATAAGGATGGGGTGGCAGGACTTGGGAAGGCGCAACCACATGTGGACACGACATGTTAGGGATTTGGAATGTGTCTCGTGGATGGATGGGACATGGAGGATGGTGAGACATCACTGGACGATGTGGTTGGAGAGATATGATGTGTTTGGGGTTGTGGCAGTGTATGTATAGGAAGGACAAGGTGTTGGAAGGGTTGCTTGGGGATGGTTATATGACGCACAACAAGAGGAACCATCATCTGTTCGGGATTTTGTCCACAGGATTGCACTGACATTGGGGAGAAGCCAAGAGAGTTACAATATGTGGCTCGTTGCTTTTGGCCTGCCCCATAAGAAGTCCCCCCTACATCCCTTTCTTGTAACAGCTCAAAGATCTTATTTAATTGCCCCTGCATCTTGTTCACATCATTTCTTAGCTCTTGTTGGTCTTGTTCCAGCTCATCCATGATCCTTGACTGAACACAAATCTTATAAGGATTGCGAGGAAATTATTTTATTTGTTTTTATTTTTACCAGGTAAAGGAAAAGAACACAAGGCAAAATGACATGTTGTTGGTTGTGGAAAGATTTTCCAAGCGTTCAATAACTAAAGGGGTTCCCCACTTTCTAACGCTAGAGGCAAATTCCCTCTTAGGTTACAAAGTGGTTGATGGTCAATTACGGGAAGTATTCCCTCCTCGAAAAGTGACATCTTCACACTAGCAATGTGATCAATCACTTGCAGGAATCCTTTACTACCCATCAAGGGCGAGTCATCTCAAGATGAAAGGGCGCTTGACGTTTTTACCAGGGGTAGTTTCTTCTTTGATGAATATGTCTGAGACAGAGCTCATCCATTGACAAAATCAGCCCAACACACTTAATTAGCGGTTTATTTGTCTTCTTAGCTCTCCGCAAGCAATTGCTTATCAATTTAACTCTGATATTTCCCTTCAACTCTGATGTATTGCTAGTGTGACATTGAACCTCCTTCATTCTTTGCTATTGAACGCAATAAAAAATCTTTCCATTCCATGCAAATGCAACATTACCTGTTATCAAACATGATTATGAAATACTTTTTCAGGGCAGAGATGATTTGTGGAGCTTTCTTTTCATTTATTATATTTACAATGCAAGTGAGCTATTTGATGAGATGGCTTATGTATGAAAGATCAATGGAATGAAAATTTCTTTTTTCTTTTTTTTTTTTGAAAAAAAAATGGCTCTACCATCAGATATATTTTCTGTTTGTTTTTTTTTTTTTTAAAAAGAATGCTATGTGCATATATGAATGCCCTACTACTAAAATGTCACAGTAAATATATACATTGATGAATGGAAGGAAAAGGAAGAAGCATGCCCCCATGTGTCCTAACTTGGGTAAATCCTATGGTTAAGGATACCTAAGGTCAAGGTCCTAAATTTGGTGGTTGCTAGGGCAACTTATTGTGCACGGATTTTAAGGTTGGGACTAAACTCTCATGGATGATGGTTCCCAGATTGCCCTTTATCTAATAGACAAGGACCCAGTTTCACAGATTTACCACAAGGAGGCATGGGACCCTCTGGATTGTGATTAATTTGTAAAACCGGTGACAATCTGAGTGGCGAATCAACAAAAGCCACGTGAGCATTGAGCCCCTCAATGGCAGTTTGTTGAAACACCTTCTACTCCTTGGCGCGCACAGGCTCGGGTATAGAGCCCAAAAGTGTGTGTGAGGTTGGTGATGGTGCGGTGTGTGCAGGGGGATACAAGCCTTCAATCCTAACAACTACCCCATATGCAAAACAAACAAGGCGGATAATAAATATATACAGATATAAAGTCTTCTACCCTAAGATTGAAGATGAAATATTTACAGTATGAAAGATATACAACAAATAATGTACAAGGCGAAAGAGAAGAGGAATATTTACAGTAACATAGACAAAAATATTTACAATGATATATACACGAGCAAAATCAAACAAAACCAAAGAAGGGGTAAAACAAATACAAAAGTTAAATAATTTTGCACAATTAATTATGACAGGCTTGACTCTCAAACGTCCCCAGTGGAGTCGCCAGCTGTCGAAACCGGGGTCACGACGGGTCGGCGAAACATATTGGAAAAATTGAGTTTCAATGGAATCGCCACCAAAGTTTATTTTAAGGGAAAACATTTGGAAAAACTCTTTAAAAGAAAATGGTCTTCAAAACCAGATTTGGGTTCGGGAGTCATTTATGTGTAGGGAAGGTATTAGCACCCTACAACATCCGTCCTAAGACGGTTACCTCTAATTAATTGTGCAAAACTTATTAACTTTTGAAAATATTCATTTTACCCCTTTTGATGAAAAAGAAAATTATTTTTGTTGTTTTTTGCTATTTCTATTTTTTTGTATTTTTTGTTTAAATAAAAACAAAAGAGAAAAAGGAAATCGGATTTGAATTATGGGAAAAAAGTTTTTTTTTGTTTATTTTGGCTCGACGGATTTGGTTTCCGCTCCTACGTATCCCCAGGTGCAATGGAGAAATCAAAGCCACGTAGTTCTAAAAATGCGTTAGAAAAAAGATTGATTTTGTTTTTGAAAGAGATTGATTTTAAATTTTTTGAAAATAAAGGAAAATGAGGAAATTAATTTTGGATGTTTTAATTCAAAGAAAAAAGGAATTTATTTTTTTGTTAGAGTTTATGCTAGCAAATGGCTATACAACGAACCCTTGAAATTGTTTGGACGACATTATTGATAGAAATGCTATTCAATAAATGTCATTTATTTTGAGGAGAAAACATTTTTTAGAAAAAGATTTGAAATTCCGCATTGTTGAGCTAGCAAGTGGCTATACTCAATAGTTTTCCCTTTTTACATTATTGATAGAAATGTTATTCAATTAACGTAATTTTTGAAAAAAATTATTTTGGAAAAGGATTTGAGACTAAACACATTATTGAGTTAGTAAATGACTATACTCAATATTTCCCTTTTTTACGTTATTGATAGAAATGTTATTCAATTAACGTAATTGATTTTGAGAAAATTATTTTTGAAACGGAATTTGAAATTTCACGCATTATTGAGCTAGTAAATGACTATACTCAATATTTTCTCTTTTTTTTTTACTTTATTGATACATCAAAAGATAGAAATGTTATTCTATTGACGTAATTGATTTTTGAGGAAATTATTTTTGGAAAGAGATTTGAAATTATCGCATTATTGAGCTAGTAAATGACTATGCTCAATATTTTCTTTTTTACGTTATTGATAGAAATGCTATTCAATTAACGTAATTTATTATTTCGTGGATTTTATCTTTTGAAAATATACATTTTTTTTATGAACAGGGAAGCCATGAAATTAGCAAGCGGCTATATTTCACAACTTTTTAAAACGTTAAAGATAGAAATGCTATTCTTTTAACGTTGACGATTTTCGCGAATAAAATAAACAAACAAATTAATTAATTAAATTGATCATATTTACATTTAACCCGAATTATAAATGAATAACTATTTACAATGCTAACTAATTAAAATGCACATTAAACAAATATTTATATTTACTAAGAACAAGTAAAATAAAGATGAATAAATATCTACAAAATACAAGATGGTGGGTCAAAAAGAAATTATAAAATAAGATAAACAATAACACAGAAGATGAATAAAAATTACACACAATGAAATAAAAGTTGGGCCTCAGGAAGCATCATCGGACCTACTTGCGAACAAATAAAGAGAATCGGCGTACATACAAACAAGCCCAATTGTAAAACCAAATTAGCTAAACAAGTAAATGAAATAAAAAAAAGAAAAGAAAAGAAAAAGGGAGGGGAACGGACCGTTTTTTTCAAAGAAGGTTCTAGCATTTTTGCCCTTTCACTTCACACTCTCTCATTCTCTCCTCTCAAACCCTCACCGTCTCTCTCCCTCAAACTCACACACACTCACCCTTCTATCAATTTCTCACCCGCTCTCTCAATCTCTCTGTGCCTCTCATTCCCTCATTCTCTTTCTCTCCTTTCTTCTCCTTCAACATTAGGGTTAGGGATTAGGAAAAAGGGGAAGCCCAAGGTGGGGGGCGGCGGCTATGGCAGAGCCACACAGCGGCGGCGGCGCATGGAGGGACGGAGACAGAGCAGCGGCGGCGGCCTTGCATGTGGCCACCGCTACAGCAGCGGCGCACAGCGGCCGGCATGGGAGGAGACGCAGTCGCGTCTCCGAGGCGAAGAGGTGGGAGGCCGAACGGCGCACGGTGGTGCGCGCAGGTGACAAGGGAAGTGGCGCGGCGGTGGTGCGGCCAGGACGGCAGGCGTAGGCGCGGTGGCAGCGGCGGAGCCGCTCCCTTCCTTTCCTATATTCCTTTTTTCTCTACTGTTGCTAAGTTTCTCAACCCTCTCCTTCTCACTTGCCTCTGTTTTTTGTTGTAGGGTGATACACTAGCAGATTGGGGATTCACGGGGGAGGCTATGGTGGCTGTGACTAAGAGGAAAGAAAAAAAGGAATGGTTCATTTTATTGTTTCATGTTCCTCTGTTTAGCTTCATTTTCTGTGTACTAAAACTGTGTATGGGGTCTCTATGTTCATTATTTGTACCTATTAGGACTGTATTATTGGGACTTCATTTTTGGACTTGAACTTGTTACATCTGTGACTGGGACTGTGATTCTGATTGACACTGGTAGAACATTTTTATCATCACACACACAGCACTTTCAGATCAAGTAAAGGAAATACATAGGTATTGAAACATGAAAAATATAAATGATACCAAATATGTGACTCGGCCTGTATGCTTTAGTCCTGCCTCTTTGTAATTGCAATTTCTTTCTTTTTTTTTTTCACTCAATCTGCTGTTGTAATTCTTCCTCTGTTTTGCACTCAAAAGATTTTCTCCCTTATGTACTCAATCCAAATGAGAACAAAAGTGGTTCTCAGTGGAACAATTCTATTGTGTGAAAACTCTTTTTTTTTCGGGTGCGTAGGGAAGGAGAGGCGAAGAGATCGCCTCTTTTTACAGTTCATGTATGCATATATAGGAAAATAAAACCGCCTTTGTCCCATCTTGCAAGTTGCCTGCTCTGAAACTGCCTTCTGCCACGCCGAATTCCATTCAAACACTCCAACCAATTCAACTTTTTTGTTTTCTCTTTTTTTTTGTTTTCTTTTTCTTATGGAGTAAATAATAAAAAAATATGAAATAATGGACTTGCTGAAAGCCTTGCCCGTAAGAAGAAAGAGAAAAATAAAATGAAGCCCAAAAGATTTTTGAAAAGGAAGATAAAAACTCAAGCTTCACAAGCAATGGCCCAAGTTGGCCTAAACGCAATTTTTTTTTTAAAGAAATAATCTAAAAAATCTTTTTGTTAAAAATGTTTAATTAACCATTCAATTAATTGATTATCCAACAATTAATTAATTGACTAATTAATTTATCCATTTTTGTTTTTTCATATTTCAATTTTTTAGATTTT
Organism: Sesbania bispinosa; assembly: GCA_026901365.1. NCBI lineage: Eukaryota > Viridiplantae > Streptophyta > Magnoliopsida > Fabales > Fabaceae > Sesbania > Sesbania bispinosa. The sequence goes on along the minus strand of QLOH01000518.1, from coordinate 256,927 downwards.
TAAAGAGATGATTAAATATATATGTGCACATAAATAGAAAGAAAGAAATGAAATGAAACAAAACTTCCGGACAAAATTGGGTGCTGACAACAATGTATATCTATTCAGATTGTTTTTGGTAAAACATTTCATTTAGATGAAAACTGAAATTGGTAGTAACTATTAACTTTTTTGGGAAAAATATATTTTCCATCCCTATAGTTGGGTCAACTTTGATTTTCGTCACTATACTTTAAATTCTTTGTTTTTGTCCCTGAACTTTCTAAACCCCAATCAATGGTGTCTGGCCGTTTGGTGAAATCTGTCAACCCGATGAGTTGGGTAATAAAAGTTACATGTTAACCTCAACTGTGAGTAGGGATGGCAATGAGTAGGGTCTGGGTAGGGTACTATAGTACCCATCCCATACCCGTGTTTTGAAAAAATACCCGTACCCATACTCGCGTGGGTAGTGATTCTAATACTCGTACCCTTACCCGTTGGGTACTTAAGTACCCGTACCCATACCCATACCCATTACTTGCACTTTTGTTAACTATAAAAATAATAAATTCATTAGAAAATAAAAATTTATTAAAAAAATCACTCTGCCACAAATGAAAAATAATTCATATATCATCCAAGTTTAACTACAAAATAACTGTGGTAATGTGGAAGTGAATGAGAGATCAGAACAATGGGAGAGAAATGAAAATTAGTTCAAGTTTTGCTATTTTATTGTTTAGGAATACAAAATTATAACATTTTCAAAATTATAACATTTAAATTAATTAAATTAGTAGTATATATTAATTCTTTTTGGTGTCTATAATATATTAACATTAATTAATTTTTTGAGAAAATTATTAATGAATAATATAAACATATATATACATATATATATATATATTAACTAATCATATGTATATAAATTACATTAATTATATATATTATATAAGTGCAGGTATGGGTAGGGTACCATAGTACCCGTACCCACACTCGTACCCATTAAAAAGTGCATGTTGGGTAATTACCCATACCCGGACCCGGACACGGACCCATTTGATGGGTAATTACCCTACCCATTGTGGGTAATTTTTACGGGTACCCACTGAGTCTGGATCCAATTGTCATCTCTAATTGTGAGCCCCAAATAGCTGACTCATTTAATTAATCTTCTTTTATTAATTTTTTAATTATTAAAATAACCATAATTATGAAATTAAGTTTTTTATCCGATAAAATTGCACAAGTAAAAACCCTAATTTAATAATTTGGGCTATTTTAATAATTAAAAATTAATAAAAAATTTAATTAGATGATCAATCAGTTATTTGTGACTCACTAGGTTGACATGTAACTTTTGTTAACCAGCTCATCATATTAACATATCTCACTGACGGGTAGGGACTACAGTTTGGGGGTATTTAAAGTACAAGGACGAAGACTAAAGTTAACCGAAACTATAAGGATGAAAAACATATCTATCCCAGCTTTTTTTAGAAGCTATTTGAAATATATATTTGTTTGTGGTGAAAAAATCTAATCTCGAAAATTAAATTTTAATCACTTTGATTCTAAGAACAATATGGGGATTAGAATCAGATCCTCTTTCGGGACTCTTTTAAAAAGTAGATTTATGGTGCTTTTGATTTGTTAAAAGACTTTCAAAAGTTCAATTTTCTGGATAAAATAGTATCAATTTGGTACAGAATTTCACCAAGTCAATTTCAGTATTGCAGAAATCCAGAAATGATAAGTTTTAAGTTATTTGATTCAGAATTTTATCAAAGAACTTATCTTTCAAAAAGATTCAGAATTACTTGATTCAGAATTTTATCAAGTTTCAAACTTTACTTTCAGAAATTAATTTTCACAGAAATCATTGAAAGTTTCAAACAAAACAAGTATATATTGCAGAATGTAAATTGCGGAATGTAAACAAAGAAAACAAAAATGAATTGTAAGAACAATTGCATTAAAGTAAATGGATGGGTTCATCACATACTTGCTTCTCCTTGTAACCTGTTTGTCGCAGTGAGTTCGGACGTATTAGGTGTTTCAGAGAATTTGAGTATGAGTGATTTGCCAACCCTTATTACATTAAGAGTTCACCTATTTATAGTTTCCTAATCCTAACGGCTAACTAATGTACATGTGACACATCATCTAGCCCTATCTGCTGGCAGCGTGCATGCTTGTCACGTCTTCTATTAATCAAAAAACCGTTTCTGATCTTCAATAACTGTCTTCTTTTTGTCTTCTGCCTTTTCGAACCTTCTTCTTCTTCCTTCAGAAATCTTCTAAGTCTTCAGTTTTCGAATTCTCTGTTCCTGCTTCACGAAATCCTGCTTTCTGATTTCTCGAAATCTTCTTTCTGCTTTCTAGAAATCTTCTTTCTGGAATTTTGGCTTCATGGATTCGAGAACACCTTTAACTTTAAGACTTAGTCTTTTCTTGACACTTGAACTCAATGAATCTCTTCTCATTTTTTTTCGAGATTTGATTACTCTCTTCTCTGTGCCACGTGTAAAATTTTGTTTGGTCATTTCAATGTCATGAAGACCACCGACCACTGTCCACTCAACTTCATTATGAGAATTCTTCTCATTGGACGTTAAAATGATCTTATTAATGACACTTAACTCTTTTCACTCCTATAAATAGGAGTATCTTTGCACAATCCTTTCACAATTCTTCATTCCTTTCTTCTTTCTTTTCTAAATTCTCTAAAGAAACTCCTCAAAGAATATGAAGAAGTTAATTCCTTTGGCTATTACGTTCAATCCAATCTGTAATGGTTTCATTTTTTATGGGACTGACGAAATAGCCAAAGCTATTGGCTTTTTCAACCTTTCTCTTTGATGGTTTTCTTTTGGATTGCACATAATAGCCAAATATAGGTTCATTTATATAATAAATGAATCTATTATTGTTTTCTCATGCTGACCTTGATTTCTTCCCCAAGACGAAGGTAGTTCAACAGATTGGAGAAAGAATTCTCCTTTGTGTTGACTCAATTAAAGCTTGTGGGGGAGGATGAGGATAAAGAGACATGTTAGGCATGAGTCAAGTACTCATGCTAATTTTAGGATAGTTTCTTTTCTAATTTGTATTTCCAATGTATCACTTATGTAATTCGAATTGGACTCATGAATAAAAGAACTATCACTTGCCCTTTTGGAATACCAGTAATGTACTATTTCTCGAATTCACATTTATCTTCCTTTCGAATATCTAAAGTATTTTTATGTTAACTTCAATCAAGAATTCTCGAAGTTAATAGACTCATTATTAAAATTCGAAATAAAGTATTTGACCTCTTCTGTAAATTCGAAACAGCATCAACCCTTTGTCACCTGTGGAATTCGAAACAGCTAAAAATCAAATCCCAACAATATTAAAAAAACTTATTTTTTCAACTGCTAGGTAAATTTTTTTGATAATTTTATTCCATGCATACTAACCCCACTTAGCATTATTTATCATTTTAATGGTGTATTTATCTTTCATTTTATAACTTTTAGCTAATTTTATTAAATATTTTCAATAAAACTAATTTATTTATCAACTTTTATCTAGTTTCGATTTTAACTAGTTTTTCAGTGTTGGCTGACCAATCATATAGTTTTATTAAACACGTTCTAAAAGGAAAATCCAAGTATCTAATTCAGATAAAATCTTTCATTTTTCAATTAAATTAATATTTCAGTTTCTTTTAAAAGCTAACTGGCTTTCCCACGTTTTTTGGGTTATTAGCTCACGTCCCAAGAAACGTGCAATCATGATTACCTTTTAAACTTCTTTGTAATTTGTGGCTGCTAGGCAAGTATACCTATTAGTCAACTGTAGTACAATGAAAATGAATTCAGAGTGTCGATCCCACGAGGAGTTGGTAGTTCAAAGTTGTACTAATTCAACAAGTAAATATATACAAAAAAAAGTGGATTGGTTCATGATTGATATTGAAAACTAAAACACAATTCTATTAAGCAATATAAAAGAGTAAAATTGATTTGAAATATCAGTGAGAAGAAACTGAGATTGAATTTCATCTATCTCACTCGTCTATATTCTGGTTGTATATCGATATATAGCATTCGTAACTACCAATATAGATGCATACACAATGATCATTTATATTGATTCCTCAATTATAAAATTCATAAGATTAATCTCTTGAATATTGATTCCTCATATATCCAATAGATCATCTAGCATTAAATTCAAGTATTAAAGAATTCAATATATCAAAATCTATTCCTAGTATAACGATATATCGACTATTTTCGTTCAGATCGAATTTTCAGAAATACTTTCCAGTTAAATCCAAAAATCCAAATTTAGAATCTATTGATCAGACAGAATCCAGAACATATAAGCGGAACGAAAATAACAATATCGATAGAAACGAAATCACTATATAAAAATATAACCAGAATATATCCGAGTTCGAGTCGAATTACATTCAATCCCAGAAGAGGAGATTAGCTACTCATGGTAGCTTGTACAATCAAGAAATATGAAGGAGAAGATGAAGAAATCTGATTCCGCAGCTTTCGTTCGTCTTCAGGATCTTCGTTTTATTTTCTGAAAGTGTCGAACTGTCGAAAAAAACTCCCTTCGAACTTTGTTTTATGAAGCTTAATAAGTGAAAATTCGCTTAAGCTAAATTTTAGCTTAAGCAAATAGCTTTCTTCATGGTGAAGGAAAACTAATTCGCTTAAGCGAATTCCATTCGCTTAAGCGAATTCATCTTAAAAAATCACCCCTCTCTGGACAAAATTCGCTTAAGCCAATTGGGATTCGCTTAAGCGAATTTTCAGCACTTATTTTCCTCTTTCTCTCCTTGCTTCTTTACTTCTTTTGCTCCTGATTGATCCTCTTCAATCTTTCCTGCAATTAAACACCAAAAATTGGGATTAAAAGCTTTCAATTACATCATTACTCAGATATTACTGCTTAAATTACAAGTTCTAATATTTGGAGGAAATCACTAAAGAATTAATACAATTAACCCAGAAGTGCCACGTTTTTATATAAAAATCATCTAATCTTTGGTACTTATCAACTCCCCCCAACCTAGAATCTTGCTTGTCCTCAAGCAAAGTAAACAGTCATACTTAATTAATCAGGCCTGAAATTCTGAACTTGGTCAATTGGAAATCATTTTCATGGTTCTTCAAGAGACAACCTCACAATCAAACTATAGATTTGAATTAAGAACACATGGAAATTCCAACATCAAATAGGAGGAGGACAATAGTGCAATCAATTACCAAAAGAACTAATTATAACAATGATATGATTTTAACCAAGGAAATTTTCTCTCTAGTCTCATTGGTGAGTGTTTCTCTCTAATTTCACTGAAATTGCACAAATCAACGTTGCTAGTCATTTTCAATTCAATTACAATTACACAATTGGCATAGATCTTAAGGTCTTAAAAGGGATGTAATGAGGCTAGGCTTTCAAAAACATTGGTTTTTCAAGTTAATCAAAAGCACACTTTAAGAAAGGAGAGCATAAGCACTTCCAATACAATTCCCAACAACTCTTTATTCTTAACACCTCAATGCATCAATTTTTCCTTCACAATCTACTCCTTTTTCTCTTTGTTTCTCTCTTTTTCTCTTCTTTTTTTTTTGATATATATATGTATATATATACTTATTAAGGAGTAGATTGTAAAATTCAACCTCTTTGTAAACACTTTCACTAACCCACATTTGATCTGTTACTAATTAAATGCACCTATGCTCTCCTTCTTTTATTGTGTAAGGTAAAGATGACATTTTTCAATTTAGGCTAAGGTGCAATATCAAAGAAATACTTAAGCTAAAATGGGTTAGAGAAAAAATTGGTTAATTTTAGGTTGGCTTTTTGGCTCTAGCTTTTTATATACAACACAAAATTGCCTTAATCATTTCCATGCCTTTTATGCAATGTTATTAAAGAGAAACTCAAGCAATATCAACTTGGTCAATTATCAGCGAAACTCTCAGTCTGTTTATGGATTCACACACTCACTGGGTTATCTGTGGCGTTTCCTTGATTATATCATCCAGTGTTATAATTATTTATCTTGGTCATTTATCATGCACAACTGTCCTAGTCCTATTTGATTATGCAATTCACCACATTTTCTTTTTCTCTTCTTTCATTCAGATTGTTCAGTCATCCTATCTTAGAACACTTACTGAATCCTGATTTCCTTTTTAACCAAATTCATCAAGAAAGATGGTTCATTAATTCCCAAAAAAAATATTTTCTAAGTATCTATGTATCGGTATTATATCTAAAATTACTAAAACACAAATCCTAACTAGCAAAGTAAGAAACATCCTGAAAACAGAAATAACTAAAACATCTATATATAACTAACACATAAACCGAAATTATCAAAGTATCAACACTGCAGTCTCAAGTTATCTGCCAAAATATCACACAATAGTATAAACAAAATCAAACTATCAACAGTGAAACCATGTCATATCAGTAAAACCAAAACAAAGGGATTAATCAATCTCCCCTCATGATTCTATCCAGATCATCCTCAAAATCTGCATCCTGGAAGTCTCCTCCAACTTCACTAGCAACACCAGGTGCATCCTCATCTGCTACTCCATAGGTCCTTCAGGAATGTAATCACCTCCAAATGCAGCTCCATGGATAGCATCTGCTCCAGCTCCACTTCCCCCCGGAAAGACTGGGTTGTCCCCAGGCCACTGAACATATGAAAGGAACTGTGCTGGATCCATACCTGCATAAGAACCTTTTAAGTTATGATATAGATACTCCTGAATGTGGAGTTGTCCTCTGTGCAGGGAGATGCGTTGCTGTCTATCATGTTGCATCTCTAAACTCATCCTATCAAACCTCACCATAATCTGATCATTGGATGATTGAGGTTGATATTGATGTTGTGGAGGTTCTTCTTCTTCCTGTGGTTCAGGTTGTGGTGGTTGACCTGCTCTGTCATTGGGGCTTGGGCAATATTGTTCTATGTAGCTCTTAATAATAGGATCTCTAATCCTTTTGTGGGATTCACCTCAACCCCTTGAGCTTCACACATAGCTGGTATTGTAGCTGGAAACCCCAATGTCTTTGATGCTTTGGTGTTGTTCTTATTGGTTTCAGATTTGACAAACCTGTGCATTTCATCAGATATTATTGAGCCACATCCACAGTGAAACGCTTCTTCAGTATGTTGTATAGCAGATGGCACCTTACCAGGTTCATGTCAGATACATGACCTAGTGGGATAATGTTGGCTAATATGAAAGCCAACCAGATCTTAGCAATGGTTTTCATGCTGCTTCGTTGTATTTTGAGAGGATTACCAGATTGCCCCCTGATATAACCATGATTGGGGATGCAGATTTTCCTGACTTCTTCCCTTTCATTAAAACCTGATCTCATTGCCCTAAGCCTTTGATAAGTGCAGGTTTGGCCTTCATTGAGTATCAGTGGGTTACCTAAGAATTCACTGATGGCATCCCTGTCATAACGGATCCACCTTCCTCTGACTTTGGATGTTCTGTTTCCAGGCCCATCATGTGGGTAGGCATTAGCATAAAATTCCCGAACAACTTCAGGATCAAACTTAGGAATTGGACTTTCTAGCTTCATCCAATTTCTTCTCATCAGCATGTTCAAGAACTCATCATATTCTCCAGGTTGTAATTCCACTTTCTTCTCAGGAATGAATTTCCATTGCTTAATTTCTTCATATCTTTGTTGTCTCCTTTCATCCCTAAATAGATTTCTGTTGCGCCTTTCTGGTGAAGGAGTACCAGTCTTGGCTCTCTTGCCTTTGTTGAGCTTTGTTGGATGTAGCCCTGCAGTTGTTTTTGTTCTTCCCATTTACTGCACATCAAAATCAGTAAACCAACAACAACCATTAATTCCAAAGTAGATCCAACATATAACAAGATAAAGTTATTCAATTCCAACAACCATTTCCATGGTTCCATCATGTTCTCACATTTTATATATTTTCCTAATGATTTGCACAGTCTAAGCATCAAAAATTTGATTGCACATTCAACATACCAAGTAATGGGCTTTCACTTTGTGCCTTTGAATATCAAATATCCACTTTATATGAGATATGTTCAAATGTGCATACAAACTAGTATGGTACTGTAATTCATTCCAAGCCATGGTAAACTATAACCACAATAGCCACTTGCATTTGTTCTATCATGTAAACTTTTTAACCTTCGAATGCAAGAAAAGAAAGAATTCATAAATATGCACAATTATATACACTTTAATGGACAGTGGAAATTCATCAATTGAGCATACTCAAATGCACATTTTCATCATGCATTAAGAAATTTAGATTGATTCTTTCCTCCTTTTAAACTCAAATGCGCAATTTCAAATGCAAGCAATGCACTTTTAGGATACATAACAAGTGAAGGGTAGTCTATAAAATTGAGAAGCTCATGGAAGCATTTTATCAAACACTTGATATGCATCATTCATTCTTTAATTCAAGACTAACATTTGTTCTCAAATGTTTCAACCCATAATCACTCACATGTTCAGCACTTTATTAACAACCTAATCAATGTTATCCACCCAATCAATCAAACTTTCAAATCTAGAGCACATGTCTCCTACCTTAGGGTTCAATGTCATGCAAAAACCATATCATTATTCGGTGAAATTGAAGAAAGATTAAGGGAAACTTACCTTGAGTGTGATTGGAGGAAGGAAGAAAGGAGTTGAGGGAGGAATTTGGGTTATAGGATGAGGAAACTTGAAGCCCTAGGGGAGGAAGGTTGTGTCGCACGCACGAGAGAGAGAATGGGTTATGCAAGAATGAACAAAAACACTCTCTGTTTGTTGTTACATGTGCGCAACATTTATAAAATTCGCTTAGGCGAATTGTAATTCGCTTAAGCGAATAAACTCCAGAGAGCCCCTCTTTTCTTTTTTATAAAATTCGCTTAAGCGAATAAAGTCCAGAGAGCATCCATTTTTTCTTCAAATTCGCTTAAGCGAATTGTAATTCGCTTGAGCGAATTTGACAGAAATTTTTTTTTTCATTTGTCTGCATAATTCGCTTAAGCTAATCGATTTAGCTTAAGCGAATTTTCTGGAATTTTTCCTCTCATTTTCTTTTACACTTTGCAAAAATTTTCACCAATTTTAATCACTCAATTCTTGATTATTGCTCTCTTTTAGACTTTAATTCACACCCTAATTCACTTCCTACATTGATTTCTATGATTGAACAAGGTTTCACACTTTTCTAACCCAAAATTTAAGATCAAACACTCAAATTTCACAATTGACTACTTTTAAGGCAATTTGGAGCATCCATATGTCTCAATTTTGCACCAAAACTCTTTTTCATGCAAAACAAGTTCAAATAACTTCAAAACACTCAAATACACATGTTTGGCCCAATTGAGACAATGAATTGCTAAAAATTGACTTAAAGCATACAAACACACAAATATACATAAAAACACTATTACACACAATTATGTACAAAAACACATCAACACACAAAATTGGAATTTGAAATGCAAAACAAAATTAAACACTGGGTTGCCTCCCAGGAAGCGCTTGTTTAACGTCACTTAGCTTGACGCCTGTTTCACTATGAGTCCTTCAAAAAGATTACTGTGGCAAGTCTGTCAACCTCACCACCAAGGTATGGCTTCAACCTCTGCCCATTTACCACCCAACTTCTTTTTGATTCAGGATCCTCCAATTCAATTGCCCCATATGATCTGACTTCCTTAACTCTAAAAGGTCCTGACCACTTTGATCTGAGTTTTCCAGGGAATAGCCTCAACCTGGAATTGAACAAGAGAACTGATTGCCCTGGATGGAATTCTCTCTTCAAAATCTTCTTATCATGATACCTCTTCATTTTCTCTTTGTACAACTTAGATGACTCATAAGCATTGAGCCTTAATTCTTCCAATTCTTGTAACTGAAGTTTTCTTTTCTCACCTGCTGCTTGTGGATCAAAATTGAGAAATTTTAAGGCCCAGTATGCTTAGTGCTCCAATTCTACAGGTAGATGACAGGATTTACCATACACCAACTGAAATGGTGTTAAACCAGTTGGAGCTTTGTATGCAGTCCTGTAAGCCCAGAGTGCATCATCCAGCTTCATTGACCAATCTTTCCTTGAGGATGCCACAATTTTCTCCAGAATGCGTTTAATTTCTCTGTTTGACACCTCTGCTTGCCCATTGGTCTGTGGATGATATGGTGATGCAATTTTGTGCCTAACTCCATAATGTTCCAAACATTTCTGAAGTTGAACATTGCAAAAATGTGAACCTCCATCACTGATTAGCACCCTTGGAGTACCAAACCTGCAGAAAATATTCTTCTTGAGAAATTTGATCACAGTCTTGGCATCAGCTCTAGGAGATGCTATTGCCTCTACCCATTTTGGCACATAATCCACTGCTACCAGAATGTATTCACTGGAAAATGAGGATGTCAGTGGTCCAACAAAGTCAATGCCCCAGCAGTCGAAAACTTCAACTTCCAGAATTGTATTAAGAGGCATTTCATGTCTTCGTGAGATTCCACCTGTTCTTTGACAATTATTGCACTGTTGAACAAAATTGTGTGCATCCTTGAACAGAGAGGGCCAATAAAAACCAGATTGAAGGACTTTTGCAGATGTCCTCTCTCCATTAAAGTGACCCCCATAAGGAGAACTATGGCAATGCCACAAGATACTTCTTGATTCCTCATTTGATACACACCTTCTGAGTAATTGATCTGATCCAATTTTGAAAAGGTAAGGATCATCCCACACATACTGATGTGCCTCTCTCAAAAAAATTTTCTTTGGTGCCAACTCAAGTCTTCAGGTATGACACCAGCAGCTTTGAAATTTGCCTTGTCAGCAAACCATGGCCTTTCTTGTATAAGCATCAATTTTTCATCAGGAAATTCTTCCTACACATCTGTCTGATTATTGGTTACTTCTGTATTCACAAGCCTGGACAAATGATCAGCTACATAATTTTCACTTCCTTTCTTGTCCTTGATTGTCAAATCAAATTCCTGCAACAATAAATCCACCTGATCAGTCTTGGTTTGGAATCTGATTTAGTTAACAAATATTTAATTGCAGCATGATCAGTATATATAGTAACAGAAGAACCAATCAAGTAAGATCTAAATTTTTCCAAAGCATACACTATAGCTAACAATTCCTTTTCAGTTGTTGCATAATTGATTTGTGTTTCACTAAGGACTTTGCTAGCATAATGTATAGCATGAAAAACTTTATTCTTTCTTTGACCTAACACTGCTCCTATAGCATAATCACTCGCATCACATATCAATTCAAAATCTAAATTCCAATCAGGAGCAATTATCACAGGAGCTGAAATCAATTTTTGTTTTAACAAGTCAAAAGCATGCAAGCATTAAACATCAAATTTAAAAGGTGTATCCTTATTAAGCAGATTACTGAGTGGCTTGGAAATTTTTGAGAAGTCTTTGATGAATCTTCTATAAAACCCAACATGGCCTAAAAAACTTCTGATTCCCTTGACATTTGTTGGTGGTGGGAGCTTTTCTATGACTTCCACTTTTGCTTTGTCAACTTCAATACCCTTGACAGAGATTTTATGTCCCAACACTACTCCTTCAGTGACCATGAATTGGAATTTTTCCCAATTCAAGACCAGATTGGTATCAACACACCGCTTCAGTACGGTATTCAAATTCTCCAGGCAATGATCAAAGGATTCACCAAATACAGAGAAATCATCCATGAAAACTTCAATGCATTTTTCAACAAGATCAGAAAAAATTGCAAGCATGCATCTCTGGAAGGTTGCTGGTGCGTTACACAATCCGAAAGGCATTTTCCTGTAAGCAAACACACCAAATGGACAAGTAAAAGCAGTTTTTTTCCTGATCTTCTGGATCTACAGTTATCTGATTATAACCTGAGTAACCATCCAGAAAACAATAATAAGATTGTCCAGCTAACCTTTCTAACATTTGATCCATAAAAGGAAGAGGAAAATGATCTTTTCTAGTTGCTTGATTTAATTTTCTATAATCTATACACATCCTCCAACCTGTGACTGTCCTAGTAGGGATTAATTCATTTTTATCATTATGAATAACAGTCATACCTCCCTTTTTTCGGAACTACCTGGACCGGGCTGACCCAGGAACTGTCAGAGATTGGATAAATCATACCTGCATCAAGCAACTTCATTACCTCTTTCTTCACTACCTCCTTCATTGTTGGATTTAATCGCCTTTGAGGTTGTGCTACAGGCTTATAATCCTGCTCCATATGAATTTTATGCATGCAATAGGATGGACTAATTCCTTTGAGATCTGACAAAGTCCAACCTATTGCTCCTTCATTAGCCTTAAGCACTTGGATCAATTTCTTTTCTTCAGAAGCAGTCAGATCATTACTTATCACCACTGGTTTATTGCCTCCATCTGCAAGAAAAACATATTTTAAATGAGGGGGCAATACCTTTAACTCCAGCTTCTGACTTTCAGATTTAGTTTCCTGTTGCAATTTTTCTGGCTTTGATTCTTTTGATGTAATCTCCTTTGATGAATCCAGTTGTCTTAAGTACTCATCAACTTCTTTCTCATCATCTTCTTCAATTTCATTACAAACACCAATCAATGCTTTTTCTAATGGGCTTGCTTTTGACAATTGCTTTCTTGATGCTAGAAAAAACTCATCTAAAACATTCATTCTGAAACACTGTTGTTTATCTCTCGGATGTTGCATAGCTTCAAATACATTAAAGTTGACTTCATCATCTTGTACCCTGACCTTCAATTTGCCATCATCTACATCAATTATCACTTTAGCTGTCTTCATGAAAGGTCTTCCCAGTATCAGAGGAACCTCAACATCTTCCTCTATATCCATTACCACAAAGTCAACTGGGAATACAAATTTGTCAACTTTAACCAGTACATCTTCAGCAACACCATAGGGATATTTCATGGATCTGTCAGCTAACTGTAAAGTCATTCTTGTAGGTCCCACCTCCAGATCTCCTATTCTCTTCAACATAGATAAAGGCATCAAATTAATATTGGCTCCCAAGTCAAGCAATGCCTTACCTACTGGCAGTGTTCCAATGGTTACAGGAATAGTGAAGCTTCCAGGGTCCTTGGATTTCTGAGGCAAAGATTTCTGAATTATAGCACTGCACCCTGCCTCCAGCTCCACTGTCTCTTCAGAAAATCTCCTTTTCTTTGTTAGAAGCTCTTTCATGAACTTTGCATATGTTGGCATCTGCTCCATTGCTTCTACAAAAGGAATATTAATTTGCAGTCTTTTAAATATATCCATGAATCTTGCAAACTGCCTTTCCTTGTCTCTTTTTTATGGATTCTGAGGGTAAGGTAGATTCTTCAACTGTGGAACCTGTTTCTCAACCTTCTCCCTCTTTCTCTCTTCACTTTTATTTTCTCCCTCTTTTTCTTTTCCTTTTTTCAACTCTCTATTTACAACCTCACTTTTATTTTGTTCTTCCTCTCCCTCACACTCCTTTTTCTCCTCTTCTTTTTCTTTTTTCTCCAGAACTTCTTCCTCTACAATTAGGCTGTCACCAATCCCTCTACCTACAACTCTTCCACTCCTTGTAGTGATAGATTTGCAATGCTCCTTTGGATTGGTTTGTGTGTTGGCTGAGAAGTGTCCTGATTGTTGATCTGATAACTGCTTTGCCAACTGTCCAACCTGTGTCTCAAGATTTCTGATTGCAGATTCGGTATTTTTCTGATTTGACATAGAAGTATACATGAATTTCTCCAATGTATCCTCCAATTTTGATGTTCTTTCATGCACAGAAGGATAGTGTTGTTGTTGTTGTTGGTAAGGGTCTTGTCTATTAGAAGGTCCAGCTTCCTGTCTCCATCCAAAGTTCTGATTCTGATTGTTTCTCCATCCCTGCGAAAAATTATTAGCATAATTATTAGGATTGGTAGAGAAATTACCTGGTCTCCCTTGATTAGCCATATAATTAATTTGTTCTTCCTGCTGGCTGTCTTGATAAGAATAGTGACCGTTTGGGTGATCACCTCCACAGAAATCACAAACCAAAGGTTGTTGTACCGGACCAAGACCAGAATGCACTGAATGTAATTATTGAGGAAGCTTAGACATTTGCTTAGCCAGTGCCTCAATCTGCTGTGTTAAAATTTTGTTCTGAGCAAAGATTGCATCTGTAGTGCTCAGATCTAGCATTCCTCTTCTTGACACTGTGTTCCTCCCATGCTGAGCTTGTTAATCGGTGGATGCTAAACCTTCTATTATTCTAATTGCTTGCTCTGCATCTACTGATAACATGGTTCCACCAGTTGCAGCATCCAGAATCATTTTTGTATCATGTAGAAGACCATTACAGAAAATATTCAATTGAGTGATGTCTTTGAAACCATGATTGGGGCATCTCCTTAGCAAAGACTTGAACCTCTCCCAAGCCTCAAATAAAGATTCATCCACACCCTGTCGGAATGATGCAATATCTGACTTAGCCTTTATGTAGCGAGATGGTGGAAAGAATCTTTTCAAAAATTTTGACTCCACCACATTCCAGCTAGTCAAACTCTGGTTTGGGTGTGATTTCAGCCATTCCTTAGCCTTGCCTGCCAATGAAAAAGGAAACAAACGTAAATATACACTTTCTAGATCATCTTCCTCAAAACCCATTGTTCCAATTAATTCATAAAAGTTGAAAGGTGAGTATATGGATCCTCATGATCCATTCCATGAAACTGTTGGGCACTAATCAGGCTCAAGAATGCAGGCTTCATCTCAATTGCTTTTGTTGCAGCTGGTACTACAATGCTTGAAAAATGTCTGGGAGCCTGTTGCAAAGCATAGTCTCCCAGAGTTCTCCTTGGTGGATCTCTTCTTTCTCCAGCCATATTTTCAATTTCTGAATTGATTGGACTAGGTGTGCTGAGGGTGTTGGAAGATTCACTTGTTGTCTGTCCTTGTCTCTTCTTTCTGTTTTTACCTATGTTTTTACGAGCTGTTTTCTTTATTTCAGGGTCAAACTTCAATTGATCTTCAGATACCTGACCTCTCAATATCATAAATCAACACAACTCAAACAAGGATTAGCACAAGGATGAAAGTATAAACAAAAACTAACTAAAAAGGTAAAATTATTCACAATACTTAATGAACTAGATAAACTTTGAACTGACACCGCCTCCCCGGCAACGGCGCCAAAAACTTGTTGGCTACTACGCAAGTATACCTATTAGTCAACTGTAGAACAATGAAAATGAATTCAGAGTGTTGATCCCACGAGGAGTTGGTAGTTCAAAGTTGTACTAATTCAACAAGTAAATATATACAAAAAAAGTGGATTGGTTCATGATTGATATTGAAAACTAAAACACAATTCTATTAAGCAATATAAAAGAATAAAATTGATTTGAAATATCAGTGAGAAGAAATTGGGATTGAATTTCATCTATCTCACTCGTCTATATTCTGGTTGTATATCGATATATAGCATTCGTAACTACCAATATAGATGCATACACAATGATCATTTATATTGATTCCTCAATAATAAAATTCATAAGATTAATCTCTTGAATATTGATTCCTCATGTATCCAATAGATCATCCAGCATTAAATTCAAGTATTAAAGCATTCAATATATCGAAATCTATTCCTAGTATAACGATATATCGACTATTTTCGTTCAAATCAAATTTTCAGAAATACTTTCCAGTTAAATCCAAAAATCTAAATTTAGAATCTATTAATCAGATAGAATCCAGAGCATATAAGCGGAACGAAAATAACAATATCGATAGAAACGAAATCACTATATAAAAATATAACCAGAATATATCCGAGTTCGAGTCGATTTACATTCAATCCCAGAAGAGGAGATTAGCTACTCATGGTAGCTTGTACAATCAAGAAATATGAAGAAGAAGATAAAGAAATCTGATTCCGCAGCTTTCGTTCGTCTTCGGGATCTTCGTTTTATTTTCTGAAAGTGTCGAACTGTCGAAAAAAACTCCCTTCGAACTCTGTTTTGTGAAGCTTAATAAGTGGAAATTCGCTTAAGCTAAATTTTAGCTTAAGCAAATAGCTTTCTTCATGGTGAAGGAAAACTAATTCGCTTAAGTGAATTCATCTTCAAAAATCACCCCTCTCTGGACAAAATTCGCTTAAGCCAATTGGGATTCGCTTAAGCGAATTTTCAGCACTTATTTTCCTCTTTTTCTCCTTGCTTCTTTACTTCTTTTGCTCCTGATTGATCCTCTTCAATCTTTCCTGCAATTAAACACCAAAAATTGGGATTAAAAGCTTTCAATTACATCATTACTCAGATATTACTGCTTAAATTACAAGTTCTAATATTTGGAGGAAATCACTAAAGAATTAATACAATTAACCCAGAAGTGCCACGTTTTTATATAAAAATCATTTAATCTTTGGTACTTATCAACTCCCCCCAACCTAGAATCTTGCTTGTCCTCAAGCAAAGTAAACAGTCATACTTAATTAATCATGCCTGAAATTCTGAACTTGGTTAATTGGAAATCATTTTCATGGTTCTTCAAGAGACAACCTCACAATCAAACTATAGATTTGAATTAAGAACACATGGAAATTCCAACATCAAATAGGAGGAGGACAATAGTGCAATCAATTACCAAAAGAACTAATTATAACAATGATATGATTTTAACCAAGGAAATTTTCTCTCTAGTCTCACTGGTGAGTGTTTCTCTCTAATTTCACTGAAATTGCACAAATCAACGTTGCTAGTCATTTCCAATTCAATTACAATTACACAATTGGCATAGATCTTAAGGTCTTAAAAGGGATGTAATGAGGCTAGGCTTTCAAAAACATTGGTTTTTCAAGTTAATCAAAAGCACACTTTAAGAAAGGAGAGCATAAGCACTTCCAATACAATTCCCAACAACTCTCTATTCTTAACACCTCAATGCATCAATTTTTCCTTCACAATCTACTCCTTTTTCTCTTTCTTTCTCTCTTTTTCTCTTCTTTTTTTTTGATATATATATATGTATATATATACTTATTAAGGAGTAGATTGTAAAATTCAACCTCTTTGTAAACACTTTCACTAACCCACATTTGATCTGTTACTAATTAAATGCACCTATGCTCTCCTTCTTTTATTGTGTAAGGTAAGGATGACATTTTTCAATTTAGGCTAAAGGTGCAATATCAAAGAAATACTTAAGCTAAAATGGGTTAGAGAAAAAATTGGTTAATTTTAGGTTGGCTTTTTGGCTCTAGCTTTTTATATACAACACAAAATTGCCTTAATCATTTCCATGCCTTTTATGCAATGTTATTAAAGAGAAACTCAAGCAATATCAACTTGGTCAATTATCAGCGAAACTCTCAGTCTGTTTATGGATTCACACACTCACTGGGTTATCTGTGGCGTTTCCTTGATTATATCATCTATTGTTATAATTATTTATCTTGGTCATTTATCATGCACAACTGTCCTAGTCCTATTTGATTATGCAATTCACCACATTTTCTTTTTCTCTTCTTTCATTCAGATTGTTCAGTCATCCTATCTTACAACACTTACTGAATCCTGATTTCCTTTTTAACCAAATTCCTCAAGAAAGATGGTTCATTAATTCCCAAAAAAATATTTTCTAAGTATCTATGTATCAGTATTATATCTAAAATTACTAAAACACAAATCCAAAAATCTAAATTTAGAATCTATTGATCAGATAGAATCCAGAACATATAAGCGGAACGAAAATAACAATATCGATAGAAACGAAATCACTATATAAAACTATAACCAGAATATATCCGAGTTTGAGTCGATTTACATTCAATCCCAGAAGAGGAGATTAGCTACTCATGGTAGCTTGGACAATCAAGAAATATGAAGAAGAAGATGAAGAAATCTGATTCCGCAGCTTTCGTTCGTCTTTGGGATCTTCGTTTTATTTTCTGAAAGTGTCGAACTGTCGAAAAAAACTCCCTTCGAACTCTGTTTTGTGAAGCTTAATAAGTGGAAATTCGCTAAAGCTAAATTTTAGCTTAAGCAAATAGCTTTCTTCATGGTGAAGGAAAACTAATTCGCTTAAGCGAATTCATCTTCAAAAATCACCCCTCTCTGGACAAAATTCGCTTAAGCCAATTGGGATTCGCTTAAGCGAATTTTCAGCACTTATTTTCCTCTTTTTCTCCTTGCTTCTTTACTTCTTTTGCTCCTGATTGATCCTCTTCAATCTTTCCTGCAATTAAACACCAAAAATTGGGATTAAAAGCTTTCAATTACATCATTACTCAGATATTACTGCTTAAATTACAAGTTCTAATATTTGGAGGAAATCACTAAAGAATTAATACAATTAACCCAGAAGTGCCATGTTTTTATATAAAAATCATCTAATCTTTGGCACTTATCAGTAATCATGTTGTATCTCTCTTATATAAGTACCAAGGAAAACTCTTCAGTTTTCACTTTTCATCTTCAACCTCAAAACCTTCAGCTTTTTCCTCTCAACCGGCGTCTTTTCTTCTTCCTCAAGGTATGATCTTTGTTTCTTTTTTATCATTTTTTCTTGTTTTTAACTTGAGTTTCACCGATTAAACATCTCAAAGGTTCTGATTTTACTTTTCTTGATGCATTTTCAGCTCATTTGCACCGTTGCATCGTGTTCCTTTCTCTCTCAGGAACTCCAAGAAACACCATTAATGGATTCTCAAGGTTCAATTCCAGTCCCTCTTGCTATTGTCAAAGGTGACTTCCTTGCTAGGGATGATAGAGTTTATGTCCCTGAACCTGAAAATGTTGAAGAGAAAATAGCTATATGGAATTCCCAGGTACTCATTCCCTATTCCATTAAGAAAAAACAATACTGTTTCTTAGGTCCTTATACCCCTTCTTCCTCCTTAGATCAAAATAATGAATTTTCCCAAGTTCGAAAGAAGAGAAAATTCGAATTTTCAAAACTGTAATTCGAACAGACCATGTTGAAAACACCACTGATGTTTTTCGAGCAACCCTTCCTGCTCGAAAAGATTCCTATGTCATGTGGTTGAATAGGATTGAAAATACTATGGGAGCTTTATGGAAGCAACTTGGTATTTTCGATCTTATTCAACTAAGTAAATTTGATCTTAGTTTCGACCCTACTCTCATTCTTTCTTCCCTTCTTTTCTGGGAAAGATCTACCAACTCATTTCACTTGCCTTATGCAATGATTACCCCAACTCTTTTTGATGTTGCTGCCATTACTAGCCTTCGACCTGAAGGCCAATTGATTCTCCCTTTCATGCAGGTTCCTGAACCACATATTGAGCCAAATTTTGATAAATTGAATTATTCCCATTTTATTCAGAACAATGTCAAATCTGGTAAAGTCTCTGAAAGTGAACATGTGGCTTTTCTCACTTATTGGTTATCTGCTTTTGTTTTCTGTTCTAGGTCTAACCAAATACCAAAATCTTTCCTTCCTTTAGCTCAAATGTTAGCTAAAGGTATTCGAATTGACCTAAACAGGTGTCTTTTAGCCCATGTTTATGATATGCTTTCAGAAGCTATTTATGCTCTCAAGTTAAAAGATCCTGTTCGAAACCTTTGTGGTCCTTTTTGGTTTCTTCAACTTTGGTTGAATGCCATTTTCCAAGACAAATTTGAGAGTTCTGGACCCCAAAATTCGAAACTCCCTACTACTATTGAGGGTTATAGGTTGTCTTTCCTCACACCTTCATCAAAAAAGAACCGTCTCGAACACTTTAAGTCTCATATTTCTTCTTTTCTAAACATCAAGAACCACTCTCCTAACCTTGCACCTTCTGCTTCTCGAACTCAAGGACCTGACTGGTTTAAAGTTCCCTTGTGATTCCCCAAGTGAAGAGGTTGAGAGTCTAAAAATATGGAAGCAATTCTTATCTCATGACCTTCTATATTGTGGCTTCCAACTTAAAGACTTTAGAGTCTTTCATTACCAACCACAACTGGTAGCTCGTCAGTTTGGTTTCAGTCAGCTTCATCCCACACTTTCTTGCACATCAGAAGACTAAATTCTGATTGAAGACTTGGTTGATGGTGAAGAAGGTTTCGAGAAATTACAACTCTCGAAGACTAAGAAACCTTTATCCATCATCCCAGTCTCCTTCGAAACTTCATACTACTGCACATTATCTTTTGAAGAATGGTGGTCTAAATACTATTCTAGTATTCAATTTGATGAAGCTCCATGCTTTTCGAGACTAATCAACAACATTGCTCCTTCGCAGAAATCCAGCAACAAGTCTAAAGGTACGCATATCAAAGAAATTGAAGCTTTCGAGAAATATTTTCATGTGTTCTATATTCCTAATAAAATACATAGAACTATTTCTGAAGCAGCTTCTTCTTTAAAAGAGAAAATTTCTTTGAATCAACAAAGTTTCCAACTTGTAAACCCCAATGGTACCACTATTTTCGAAAAATATTGTCCAAAGTTTTCTTCTTTACCAACAGCAAAATTTGGTTTAGCAAAAAGTTTATATGGTCCTGAGTGGACTAGACCTGTACCTCTTGATCTTCTTTTTAATAGTCTTAAACCTCTTTCAAAAAGAGTTACTTTAACAAAATATACTTTGGACAATTATCCTTTTATACCTCATGTGGATATAGAACATGTGAGAATAATTTCTAAGAACTTCATGGTTCAAGGTAATCACATAAACATTCCTTTTTATTTTTCTAACTTATCCCAATCCTGTACTTATATTTTTCTTGTTTCAGCCCAAGAGTTTAAACTCTCGAAGGATGCTAAAGAAGACTGGGAAAGTGACGAAGAGGAAGCTACCGAAAAGAAGTCAAGGAAAAGGAAAACTCCATCCTCTTCACAAAAACCTTCTGTAAGTCTCATTTCGAAATCTAAACTTATGTTAACCTTGGATTTCGAAATCTAACAGATCTTTTCCTTCTATTTCCTTTTAGACTACTGCTTCTAAATCTAGGAAGAAGACTACGTCTAGCAAGGTCGAAAAGAATAACGAACCTTCTGACAAAAGCCAATCTGCTTCAGTGGGTAAGAAGGACAAAGCAGATGATTCCAAATCTTCCAAGAAGAAAGCAGTAAAAGGTCAAGAGAAGAACAAATCTGAAAAGTCTGAAGAAAAGTCCCTCTCAGAGGTAATTTCGAATTCTTGTTATCAATTTCGAAATTTTATAAATTTCAAAAAATCTGATGTCTCTTTTTGCTTTTAACAGGAAGACACTCCTGAACAACAAGTTGTTCCTTTGAGAGGAAAAAATATAAAGAAAGAAAAGAAGACTCCCAAGCCAATAATCCTCTCAGTAATTCCTCCGGGAAAAACTATTGGAGCTGTAAGTTTCAATTTTCTTTTATTTTTTAAGCTTAATGTTGAAACATATCTTTCCTTTTCCTGATTTTGAAATCTGTTTTTCTTTATGTAAAAACATCAGAGAGTTGGCCAAAGGTTTAAGACTAAGGCCTATAAGAAACAAATCCCAAGTGGGGTTGTTGAAAGTAAACCTTTCACTCTCTTTTCAAAAGAAACATATAAACTTCTTTTCTTTTGCTCGTTTACCTTACTTAGATATTTTGCTGTTTTCAGGAAAATATTTCTTCAAGTTCTCAAGCTGATAGTGGTGCCAACGAAGAGAAAACAATAGAAAGCCCACTTCAAGCAACCTCTTCGAAAAAGTCTTTGCCAAAGGGTAAATCCTTGGATTATATCAAAGAGAGTAATGAACAAGAAGAAAAAGGAGAAGAAGAAGAAGTTCAATCACCTTCTGATCCAACTAATGAGGGTTCTTAGGGGGAAGAAAAGAAAGATGATCCATCACCTTCCCAAGATCCTGATTCTCGAGGAACCAAAGCATCTCCTTCGAAGGAAATCCAAACCACTCAAACTGAATCAGGCACTCCCGAAAAGGCTCCTGGCTTTTCAAGGGATTCATCTAGGTCAACCCCTGTATATAGTGCCATGGACTTAGATGATTGTCTCAAAGGTTTGGATGAGAATCCTTTCTTGATTTTGGACGTGCTTTCAGGAGAAGTCTCATTGTCATCAGCCCACTCAGAAGCAACAGTTCAGAATCCATTAAGTGAAGAGGATTCCATTGATAAAGTCCTTCAGAATTTCAAGAAACTGGTCTTCGAGAAGTCCATGATGAGAGAAATCCCGAAAGATCCCCTCTACAAAGAAGAAATTGAAAGTTACTTAACTTTCTTTGAGAAGAAACATGCTGATTTTTCTAAGTCTCCACAGTAATGGATTAAGATCTTTTCAGAGCTATATCATAGTACTGTTGGGACTATTGACCAAATCGAACAAACCACTTCGAAATTGGCAATACAGAAAAATGAGAAGGCTGAGTTGATGGATAAAATACAAGATAGCAAGACCAAGGTGACCAGATATGAGCAATCCATCAACCAGAATACTTTGAAGATTGAAGAGCTTCAAAAGGAAAATCTAAGGCTCGAAGGCCTTATCAAAAAATATCAAGAAGAAGCTGAAAAAACTAAGTTGGCAAAAAGTGAGCTCGAAACCACATTGTCAAGGCAGAAGTCTACTCGAATGGACATCATAAACTCTGTTCGAAGTATTTCGAGGGATGTTGTTAAGGTTACCAAGGATATTGATAATCTCGAAAGAAATAACAGCAGCCTGAAGATCTACTATGAAGACCTTATGCACAACTTTGCCAAGTTAAAGAGCGAAGCTCCTTTTTAGCTTATCTCTTTGTTTTTTCATATTTCTTCTATAACTTCATTTTTTTCAAGCATGGGCTCGAATTTATATTTCCCTCTGAACCATTTATTTCCCCTTATGCACAATCTTGATTTCTTGCAAGTTTGATTTATACTCTTTCAAATATTTTCCATTTATTGACATTATGCGCAAACTAATTCTCGAATTGAATACGCATTGCTGGAAAATATTTTCTCAATTTTGAAAGGTCCCTCCCAATTAGGTGACCATTTACCAAACCTGTTAGACTTTTTATCAATTGGCAAAATCAACTTCCAAACATAATCACCAATTTGGAATTCTTTTTTCTTAACTCTTCTATTATAACAACGAGTAATTTGCTCTTTTTATCTAATTATATTTTCTAGAGCAACCAATCTTTCTTCATCAAGTTGATTTAATTCATCAAACATCAAATTCCAATAATCTTGAGAAGGTAACTCAAACTGCCTTTGAACTCTTATTGATTGTAAGTTCACTTCAACTGGCAATATAGCATCATAACCATATACCAACTTATAAGGGGTAGTTCGAGTAGCTTCTCTTGGTGAATTTCTATAAGCCCAAAGAATTTGATTCAAGGTTTCATGCCAATTTCTGGGACGTTGCCCAATATGTCTTTTAATTAAAGCAATAATAGTTTTATTAACTGCTTCAACTTGACCATTGGCTTGTGCATAATAAGGTGTAGAAGAAAGTAATTTTATTCCTTTTGATTCAGCAAACCTAACCATTTTTCTCCCAGTAAACATTGTTCCTTGATCTGTGGTTATGGTTTCTGGTAAGCCAAATCGAAATATAATGTTTTCTTCAATGAAACGAATGATATCTTCTTGAGTAACTTCTTTTAGAGGAATTGCTTCTACCCACTTGGTAAAATAATCAACTCCAACTAAAATAAACTTGTGGTTTCTCGAAGAAGCTGGATGTATCATTCCAATTAAATCTAAAGCCCATCCTCTAAAAGGCCAAGGCTTTATTATTGAATGCAATCCACTTGCTGGAACTTGTTGCACATTTCCATGCTTTTGACATTCTTCACAAGATTTTGCGAAATTGTGACAACCCTTGGCCATTGATGGCCAAATGAATAATTTTCTTTTCAAAATCCATTCCATTTTCCTTCCTGCTTGGTGAGCACCACAAGCTCCTTCATGAACTTCAACTAAAGCCAAATAAGCTTCAGTTTCTCCCAAACATCGAATTAATTCCCATCAATAGCTTTTTTATAAAGCTCTTCACCTAAAATACAATAGTTCAGAATCTTATATTTCAAGTGTTTTTTACTTACCAGGGAAGGATTTTGTAAAAGATTCACAATTTCTCTTCTCCAATCATTCTGATCTAGAAGATTTATATTATGGATATCAAATTCCTTCATTAGAAATCTTCTCTGAATGTCACTAATTTTTCTAAGAGTTCCAATGGAAATTCTATATCTAGAAGCTATTTGAGCCAGTTCATTGGCTTCGAAATTCTGACCTCTGGGAATATGTTCAATTTTTACTTCATCAAACATTTCCAGAAGTTTGTTGGCTTGAACCAAATACTTAGCCAATTTTGGATCTAAACATTTATATTCCTTAGTTACCTGTTTGATAACTAATTGTAAATCTCCTCGAATATGAACATTTCTCGAATTTAGAGAAACTAGAATTTCGAGACCAGCAATAAGAGGTTCATACTCTACTGCATTATTCGAACAATGATGTCTTATTTCAAACATCATTCGAGTTGGAAATCCTTTGGGTGAAATTAGTAAAATTCAAAATCTTGATCCATTCATATGTTTGGATCCATCAAAATATAACTTCCAAGGCTCTAAGCCTACATATATTGACTCTTCAATTGGAATTGGTGGATGATCAACCAAGAAATCTGCAACTACTTGCCCTTTCATAGATTTCAAAGGGACAAATTTTAGTGAAAACTCAGTTAATGCTAATGCCCATTTTCCAACTCTACTGTGCAATATAGGTTTCAATAACATGTGCTTTATTACATCAAAGTGAGAAATTACAAATACATCATGAGGTTTGACATAATACTTAAGTTTAGTACAAGAAAAGTACAAACATAAACACAATTTTTCTATAGCACAATATCTAGTTTCTGCATCATTAAGGACTCTACTTAAATAGTAAATAGCTCTTTCAACACCGTATTCGTCCTCTTGAGCCAACATACTTCCTATTGTGGCTTCTAAAGCAAAAATATATAACTTCAAAGGTTTTCCTGGCAAAGGAGGAGTCATAATCGGAGGAGTTGTCAAATATTTCTTGATTTCCTCAAAGACCTGCTGATGTTCATCTTCCCATTTGAAGTTTTCTTCTTTCTTTAATTTCAGCAATGGGGAAAACACCCTTGTCTTTCCTGATAGATTCGAAATGAACCTTCGAAGAAAATTCACTTTCCCCAGAAAAGATTGCAATTGTTTCTTGGTAGTAGGTGGAGATGCTTCGAGAATTGCCTTAGCTTTGTTTTTATCAATCTCAACACCTTTTTTGTGTACACGAAATCCTAAGAAATTTCCTGCAGATACACCAAAAGCACATTTAATAGGATTCATTTTCAATCCATGCTTTCTCATTTTCTCGAAAGCTTGTCTTAAATGATTCAAATGCAAGTCTTTTGATTCAGACTTAACCACAACATCATCTATATAAACTTGCATAAAATTTCCTATTAAATCATGGAAAATCGAATTCATGGATCTTTGATAAGTTGCACCAACATTTTTTAAGCCAAAAGGCATCATTACCCATTCATAAGTGCCTATTGCACCAGGACATCGAAAAGCTATTTTCGAAATATCCTCTTCAGCAATGAAGATTTGGTTATAACCAGAATACCCATCTAACATACTTAAAAGTTCGTTTCCTGCTGCCGAATGTATTAACATATCAGCAACCGGCATTGGGTATTCATCTTTAGGAGTTGCGTTATTGAGATCTCTAAAATCAATGCAAACTCTTAAAGACCCATTTTTCTTAATAATAGGCACAATATTAGAAATCCAATTAACATACCTGGCAGTTCGAATGAACTTAGCCTTTAGAAGACGCTCTATTTCTTCTTTGATCTTCGAAACTATTTCTGGAGCAAATCTTCTTGGAGCCTGCTTCACTGGTCTTTTTTCTGGAAAAGTCGGAAGTCTATGCTCCACCAGTTCTCGGCTTAAACCAGGCATTTCATGATAATCCCAAGCGAAACAATCTTTATATTCCTTCAACAAGTCAATGATCTTCTGTTTGAATTCTCCTTCGAGATTCTGACTTACAAACGCGGGTCTTTTCTCATTATCAGTTCCCAAGTTTATTTCCTCTAAAGGATCTTGAGCTTCCATTTTCCTAATGCCTTGAGACAAAACTCCTTCGAAACCCAAAGGGGAGTCATCATAAATGCAATCTAATCTTTCGAACTCAGACCCTTGTGTCTCTTGAACGTATGTCTCAACCTTTTTTAGCATTTCCTCAAGATACTTCTTTTCAGAATCTCTATTTTCTTCAGAAACTTCTCCAAAATTTTTACTTTTCTCAAAAACATCTTCAGAACCTTTACTTCTTGTTTCTGATGAGATTTCTTCTTCTATTATCTCCTCAATGACTATTCTTCCCTCTTGCCATTCAGCCTTGGGGGCCATTCCTTCTTTACTCTATTCATTTTGGTTAAATTCGGCTTCGAGAGCCGTTTCTACCCTTTTTTCGGCCATATAGACCGAAATTCGAGCCCAAAAGCTCGAATCTATTCTGGGTCTGACCATTCAGAGATTTCTGCGGCCTCGAAAGGGCCGACATCACACTGTAGCATAAACCCAAAATTTGGATTTATCCTCAAAGAATATGGAACTTTGGTAGGGGTTAACATATACTTGTCATTTACCTCATAAGGTCTAATCTTCATGACCTTCTTTTCTGTACTCCTCACATCCACAGCATCCTCTTCAACTTTAAAATAATTCTTGACCCCATCAACATAAATGGGTACACCTTCTTTGGTCCACATGCAAAGTCTCTGATGCATTGAGGATGGAACAGCACCTACACCATGGATCCACTCTCTTCCAAGTAACAGATTATAGTTTGCCTTCGAATCAACTACAACAAACATAGTGGGTCTCATGATGGTTCCCACTGTTAACTCTAAGCATAACACACCTTCTGATTTCGAAGTCTTTCCACTAAAGTCTGTAATAATCATCTGATGAGGCATCAGATCAAACTTAGTCTTCATCAATTTCTTCATCATAAATTTCGGCA
Organism: Sesbania bispinosa; assembly: GCA_026901365.1. Taxonomy (NCBI): domain Eukaryota; kingdom Viridiplantae; phylum Streptophyta; class Magnoliopsida; order Fabales; family Fabaceae; genus Sesbania; species Sesbania bispinosa. Next base: position 229,929 of record QLOH01000518.1, on the reverse strand, counting down.
TCAAGTTCACTGCCGCTCCAGAATCTACAAGTACTTTTCCAATACTTACATCCCCGACTAAAGCTCTGATAAACAAAGGCTTCGTGTGAAGTTGCATTTCCTCAGTTGGTTTTTCGAATACTGCAGAAGTATTCTGGCAAATTTGTTTGCCAATGTGAGTATAGCAAATAGGATCCTCACCTATATCATCTTCTTCATAATCTTCCTCTTCCAAGTCTTTCTCAAGTTCTTCAGCAAATTCTGCAGGCAAAACAGAAACCACTGTGCAAATGTCTTCGAGACCATCTGCGAAGCCTGTTTCGAAATTTTCAGTCAATAAATCATCTTCATTCTCATCAAAACCCTCAGTAACTTGGAAAGAAGGTTTCTTCTTTACTACTTGTGCAAACGAAGGATGATTTGAATTTGCTTGCACTTGAATCACTTGAGTGTTCTTGGCCTGAATAGGCTTAGGCTGATTATTTTCTCTTGCAGTTACCATGTTACGTTGCCTTTGTTCCTCGAAAGCAACCTTCCTCACCCTTTGCACCCTTCTCCATTGGGTTTTCGTCATTGGTGGCCTATTTCCATAATAAGGCCTTTGTTAGAATCCTTGATAGTTATACTGAGGCTTAAGATACCCAGGACGAATCTACTTGTTCGGAGGAACAGTTGAAGGTGGCACAAAGGTTCGGGGTTTTCCAGAAACTTGAAAGTTTTGATGCATAGGTTGCTTATCTTTATTCAAAACCTTCTCTTTTGGAGGCACTCTTTCTCCCGAAACTGAACTCGTGTTCGAAATCCAACCTCCATAAGCAGGCTTCACTTTCTTCTGCTTGTTATCATTCTTTTGGTTCTTTGCAGCCACTTCCTGGTAATGCTTCTTCATTCCAGAATCACGAAATGCCTTTGCAGCAGATCTATCAAATACTGCGTGACACCTTGGACACAAATCAATTGATGCATCCTCAACTTTCTTCCTGTTCAAAAATTCCAGTAAAGATTCTTCCCCCTTGGGAAAAATGTCTTGAAATTCCTGATCATCATCAATATCCATCTCAGTGGCTTGTTGAATGGAGTTCGAATCTTCCACCTCAACCATATTGATGCTCACCGGCTCTGCGTAGTTCGCATTCACTTGAAGTGGATCAGAGTCAATCTTCATTGCCATTGGAGTTTTTTCTTCGAATTTCAACCTCCCTTGTTTAATGGCTTCTTGGATAATATCCCTGAAACGAACACAACTATTAGTCCAATGTCCATAAATATGATGATACTTACAATATTTTCGACCTCTTCTCTGTTCTTGAGAAGGAATTTTATGGTCATCACTTAGAGTTATTTGTTTGTCTTTTACCAATATATCAAAAATTTGATCTGCTTTCGAAATATTGAAACCATAATTTTTCTTAGGAAACCTATCTTTCACATCGTTATTAGTATTTCCATTAGGTTTCAGAGATTGACAAACATAAGGAGGTCCTGGCTTAAGTTCAGCCACATGAACATCATTATCTTCTATATCATATTCGAAATCACTATCATCAGAAACTTCTAAATATGCTATTTTATCTTTTCGAAAGATTTTGTCAGGTTTTCTGAATCTTTCTTTTTCTTTCTTCAGATGTTCAATTTGCCTAACCTTATCAGCCAATTGGGCCATATCTCTAAGTTGTTGATTAATCAATTTCTTTCGAATTGAGTAATCTAATCCTCCTGCAGCCATTTGGACTAACTCATATTCAGGAATTTGAGTAAAACACATTTCTTTCATTTGTCTAAATCTATTCAAATAGTCATCTATTGACTCATTCGAAGATCTCTTAATGTTTACTAAATCCATAAGAGTAACTTTTGTTTCCCCTCGAAAGAATTGTTCATGGAAACTTCTTTCTAATTGATTCCATGAATGAATTGAATTTGGGGGAAGAGTTGTAAACCAAGTGAAAGCATTTTTGGTCAAAGAACTAGGAAAATATTTCATTTTCAATTCTTCATTATTTGCCAAATCACCTGCTTCGATTTGATATCGAGCAATGTGTTCGACAGTAGATTCTCCTACTTCTCCAGAAAATTTCGTAAATTTGGGAACTTTCCATCCCCTTGGCAATTCAGTTTGCAATACCATCTGGGTAAAAGGAGACACTACGTAAGGATGATTCGCAAATCCTACATTAAATCCATGTCTATTTAGGACTTGTTCAACAATTCCAACAACATTTTGTTACCCCCTAAGTTATTTGCTCTTATCCTTTCGAGAATTTCATCAACATTCTGATTTCTATTCAGGATAATTCTAGGAGAATTTTCTTCCCTATTTTCGACAGGATTGACAGGATTTGGTATTTGATTATTTAGATCCCCTTGATTCACAGGGGGATTCATATTAGCCACTTGTCTTACTATAGGATCTGTGGGTGCTCCAAACACATCCGCAATCCTCTCCATTTGCCTAGCCAACAAATTATAATTGGTATTTGTTGTTTGTACTAGTGGATCAAACACTGTGGTCATTTGCCTTGTCAACATATTCACCATTTCATGGTTACTTTCATCCATTTGTTGCCTTAAAGTTTGCAACGTAGAATTTGTAATAGATGAAGAAGAACTTCCCACAAAGGGATTAAAAATGGGTCCACGAGTAACTGTAGGACGAACTGTTGACATAGTGGGTGGGGCCGTCCCCGAATTTGGGACGAATCCATATGGCAACCCATACACTGGTTGTCCATTTTGAGACATAGAAACAAAATTGGGTATAGGGATAGTAGAACCAATTTGACTTACTACAGGTTCTGGCATAGTAGTAGTAGTTGTAGTAGTTATTGATGGTTCTCTGTTAACACTATTATTTCCATTTCCCCCATTCTCATTGTTGTTTACAGACTCATCTCTTTGGGGTGGTGAATTCTCAGAATTCGTAACATTAGTTATATCCTTATTGTTGTTTCCATTTGCATTTTGTCTTGAATTATTAGCCATTTGAACAGAAATTGTTCTTCCACTTCTCAAACACATGCAAGATCAAAATTTCATAAAATCATAACACAGACTACTTTTGGCAATTGGTCCCACTGGGCGTGTCAATTTGTTTGTGGTGAAAAAATCTAATCTCGAAAATTAAATTTTAATCACTTTGATTCTAAGAACAGTCGGGGGATTAGAATCAGATCCTCTTACGGGACTCTTTCAAAAAGTAGATTTATGGTGTTTCTGATTTGTTAAAAGACTTTCAAAAGTTCAATTTTCTGGATAAAATAGTATCAATTTGGTACAGAATTTCACCAAGTCAATTTCAGTATTGCAGAAATCCAGAAATGATAAGTTTTAAGTTATTTGATTCAGAATTTTATCAAAGAACTTATCTTTCAAAAAGATTCAGAATTACTTGATTCAGAATTTTATCAAGTTTCAAACTTTACTTTCAGAAATTAATTTTCACAGAAATCATTGAAAGTTTCAAACAAAACAAGTATAAATTGCAGAATGTAAATTGCGGAATGTAAACAAAGAAAACAAAAATGAATTGTAAGAACAATTGCATTAAAGTAAATGGATGGGTTCATCACATACTTGCTTCTCCTTGTAACCTGTTTGTCGCAGTGAGTTCAGATGTATAAGGTGTTTCAGAGAATTTGAGTATGAGTGATTTGCCAACCCTTATTACATTAAGAGTTCACCTATTTATAGTTTCCTAATCCTAACGGCTAACTAATGTACATGTGACACATCATCTAGCCCTATGTGCTGGCAGCGTGCATGCTTGCCACGTCTTCTATTAATCAAAAAACCGTTTCTGATCTTCAATAACTTTCTTCTTTTTGTCTTCTGCCTTTTTGAACCTTCTTCTTCTTCCTTCAGAAATCTTCTAAGTCTTCAGTTTTCGAATTCTCTGTTCCTGCTTCACGAAATCCTGCTTTCTGATTTCTCGAAATCTTCTTTCTGCTTTCTAGAAATATTCTTTCTGGAATTTTGGCTTCATGGATTCGAGAACACCTTTAACTTTAAGACTTAGTCTTTTCTTGACACTTGAACTCAATGAATCTCTTCTCATTTTTTTTTCGAGATTTGATTACTCTCTTCTCTGTGCCACGTGTAAAGTTCTGTTTGGTCATTTCAATGTCATGAAGACCACCGGCCACTGTCCACTCAACTTCATTATGAGAATTCTTCTCATTGGACGTTAAAATGATCTTATTAATGACACTTAACTCTTTTCACTCCTATAAATAGGAGTATCTTTGCACAATCCTTTCACAATTCTTCATTCCTTTCTTCTTTCTTTTCTAAATTCTTTAAAGAAACTCCTCAAAGAATATGAAGAAGTTAGATCCTTTGGCTATTACGTTCAATCCAATCTGTAATCGTTTCATTTTTTTATGGGACTGACGAAATAGCCAAAGCTATTGGCTTTTTCAACCTTTCTCTTTGATGGTTTTCTTTTGGATTGCACATAATAGCCAAATATAGGTTCATTTATATAATAAATGAATCTATTATTGTTTTCTCATGTTGACCTTGATTTCTTCCCCAAGTCGAAGGTAGTTCAACAGATTGGAGAAAGAATTCTCCTTTGTGTTGACTCTATTAAAGCTTGTGGGGGAGGATGAGGATAAAGAGACATGTTAGGCATGAGTCAAGTACTCATGCTAATTTTAGGATAGTTTCTTTTCTAATTTGTAATTCCAATGTATCACTTATGTAATTCGAATTGGACTCGTGAATAAAAGAACTATCACTTGCCCTTTTGGAATACTTGTAATGTACTATTTCTCGAATTCACATTTATCTTCCTTTAGAATATCTAAAGTCTTTTTATGTTAACTTCAATCAAGAATTCTCGAAGTTAATAGACTCATTATCAAAATTCGAAATAAAGTATTTTGACCTCTTCTGTAAATTCGAAACAGCATCAACCCTTTGTCACCTGTGGAATTCGAAACAGCTAAAAATCAAATCCCAACAATATTAAAAAAAAAACTTATTTTTTCAACTGCTAGGTAAATTTTTTTGATAATTTTATTCCACGCAAACTAACCCCACTTAGTTTATTTATCATTTTAATTGTGTATTTATCTTTCATTTTATAACTTTTAGCTAATTTTATTAAATATTTTCAATAAAATTAATTTATTTATCAACTTTTATCTAGTTTCGATTTTAACCAGTTTTTCAGTGTTGGCTGACCAATCATATAGTTTTATTAAACACGTTCTAAAACTCAAACTTTTTTTACATTAATAATATATATTAATCAAACTCTAAATTTTTTAACAAATATATTTAGTTCAAGAATTTAATAGCTATGGCCTATGTATATAAATATTCATATATTTTTCTTAAAATATTGTATTGATCGGAGAAGAGATAGCAGGATAATAAAAAAAAGGGTAAAATATTAATTTGGTCCCTGTAAAATCATTGAGATTTGAAATTGATCCCTCCAAATTTTTTTTTCATCCTTTGAAATATTTTTCATTTTTTTTTCGTCCCTGCCGTTAAATGTTGGATGAAAAACGCTGACGTGACAAACTCCTCACACTGTGGCAGATGACATGGATATTGTTTTATGGGTAAAATATTAATTTGGTCCCTATAAAATTATTGAGATTTGAAATTGGTCCCTCCAAAAAATTTTCTTTTTTTTTTCATCCTTTCAAATATTTTCTTATTTTTTTTGGTCCCTGTCGTCAGCTTTGGATGGAAACTGCTGACGTGGCAAACGGAATACACAGTCAGCTATCCTACGTGGCATTTTTTCTGCTGAGATGGATATCATTTAAAAAATCACGTGAACTGCATGTGGGTTAGCATTTGACCTTGTTATTGAGAATCCCTACACATTTGACAATCAAAGGATCGATTTTCTTCTTCTTCTCCCCTCCGCCGTGCTTAATCTTCGTCAGCCCTAAGTCAGTTGCAGCGAAGGTTTTACCATCCATTGAAAGAATAACAAAATGATCTTGATAATTATTATGTTAGATCTTTCTTTGTTTACTGTTTTACATGTGTTCAACTTCATTTTTACATTTGATGTGCTTATAATATACCTACTAAGGAATACTGTTATTGTACTTTATTTTACTCTTAGGCAAAGCGGGCTGAGATTATGGGAAGAACTCTCAAGTTTGATCTTCACTAAACACATTCTTAGGGAGGGGTGATGAGCCTTAACTGTGACTAAGTCCCAAATAGGATTGCCCCTAGTAATAGGGGATATACCTATTCAGTCAACAATGCATACACTAATTAAGTGTCAAACAAAAATCAAATAATATCTTGGGAACAAACCATTAATTAAGAACATGAAGTTATAACTAATAACATTTACTTAAAAAAAATGCAACGATTTGAAAAACTAAAGCACGATAGATTTCAAGATGGTACTCAATTTAATTAGACTAATATGGAAATCATCCATATCAAATCAAATCAAATCGTATCATACATATACATCAATCTATATTTTCTTTAAATTTAGATAATATACTTTAAATTATTTTAAAATTTAAATTACCCGTGGGAATTAAAAAAACATTTTAACAACCTTAACATACCAAATAGGATTTTTAATGAAATAACTAGACATTAACTACAGAATAGCTACGATACTCTATGGTAAAAAAGGCTTCCAGAACCGCGGTAAAAAGGCTTCCAGAACCGCGGTAAAATGTCTTTTTTGGCATAATGTTTACTCTTCATTAATGTTTAACTCTTTTGAATTCCCAAGTGTGAATAATTAATGAAGTTTTATCCACATGTTCAACTACACCATTGAAAAATGACTTTTGGAGTCAGTCTTCCACCATATGACAATTAATGTCACTAAAATATAGTGACTTTTAAATATATAGGGGTATATTTGGAATGCTATATATTTTTTTTTTGTAAAAGTTCAATAGACGGTAAATTTATTTTTTGAAGTCTTTCAATGGATGGTAAAACCTTCGTTGCAACTTACTTAAGGCTGACGAAGATTAAGCACTGCGGAGGGGAGAAGAAGAAGAAAATTGATCCTTTGATTGGCAAATGTGTAGGGATTCTCAATAACAAGGTCAAATGTTGACCCACGTGTAGTTCACATGATTTTTTTAAATGATATCCATCTCAGCAGAAAAAATGCCACGTAGGATAACTGATTGTGTATTCCGTTTGTCACGTCAGCTGTTTCCATCCAAAACTGACGGCAGGGACATAAAAAACAAGAAAATATTTGAAATGATGAAAAAAAAAAGAAAAAATTTTGGAGGGACCAATTTCAAATCTCAATAGTTTTATAGGGACCAAATAAATATTTTACCCATAAAACAATATCCGTGTCATCTGCCACAGAGTGAGGAGTTTGTCACGTCAGCGTTTTCCATCCAACATTTAACGGTAGGAACGAAAAAAAAACGAAAAATATCTCAAAGGATGAAAAAAAAAAAGAAAAAATTTTGGAGGAACCAATTTCAAATCTCAATAATTTTACCGGGACCAAATTAATATTTTATCCTAAAAAATAAATTCATACAACAAAAATATACAACAACCCGGTTGTATGGTTGTATGAATAACCATAATCGCTTAATAACGATTGCATTGCATACTCGAGTGGATTCCTGTCTCAAACTGTGCTGTTTGGAGTCATGACTCGTCCTAAATGGGACATGTGTTTTGTTGTCTCAGTTTTCAATTTCTGCATGTAAGGCACCTGCACCTGCAACCACTTCTCTTGTCCTTTCCATTAAGTAGACTTGTCTAACCCAATTGGCAACCGTACCCGAGTCTAAAAAATTTGCCATCCATCCATTGTGAATAAATCCATCTCTCATTGTTTTTGGTGCAAGTTTTCTGTCAATTCGGATGATAAATTTTTATTCAATTTACCTTTTCAGAAATGCTTTTTTGCTACAATTCTGTACATTTTCAAAATATTTAATATTAGCTAGTTAAAGCCATTGCTTACACAGGCCCTATAAGACACAGGTGAATCCTCTTCCACTCTCCCATAAAATCAATGCTTCGAGGCAGACTTTAATCTCTCTTATAATCATAGTAGCATGTGACAGAGATTTCCAAATATCCCGACGATAGTAGTCCTTATGTAATAGTGTGATTAGGCGCTAAATAAATATCCGTTTGGTTTACAGTTGAATAGAATTGATTCTAGAAATGAATGGTTGAGATGGATGATGCACACTTTACGAAGTACTTTGGACGGAAGTGATTTAAAATCAATTCTGCAAAATTGATTCAGGATGGTTTAGAATTTAAACCAAACGGATACTAAATTCTTAACTAACAAGTACCTGCTTTTAGACATTAGCGAGCGATGGAGCTGAGAAATATTGAGTGTGTTTGGCAAGGCCAATAAGCTAGCTACTAGCTTATTTGACTAGCTTATAAGCTAGTTTGATCAACACAAAAGTGTTTGGTAACGTACCTCAAAGTAGCTTATTTTAGGAACTTCTAGCTTATAAGCTACAAGCTACTTCACCTAGCTTATAGCTTGTAGCTTATTTAATTTTCTTCCATCATTATCCCTTATATTTTAATACATTTCTCTTATTATACTTAATTTTTTTATCTAATATTATCTATTTTCAATTTTAGTGACAAAAATTTTTCACTTTTTTTTACCTATTATTACCTATATAATAAGTAATTTAAAAAATTATGAATTAATTAAATTGTTATTTTCTTTTCACTATTTTATGAAATTGTTTTTATATTATACTATTTATTTTATCAATTTCACTATTTATTTTAATTTTTAACTAAATATTTTGTCACTAAAAAGTTTAATAAAAATTTATTTATTTTTTAAAAAATCTAAAATTATAATTATATAATAATATATTTTTATCTAAAAAACACAAATATAATTTATATAATAAAATTTATGTAGTTATGTCCTTTTATGTCATTTTACATTTACCAGCTAGTTATCAGCTAGTTCTACCAAACACTTCTAATTCAATAAGCTAGCTTATCAGCTCGAAGCTTATAAGCTAGGAGCTTATCAGCTACTAGCTAGCTTATCAGCTAGTTTTGCCAAACACTCATTATCATCTTATCTTAGCACAGGTGCTTATATAAGCACATGTCTTTAAAATTAAAATAAAGAAAAAAATTATTATGAGGTGTGTGATTGATTGATAGGTGGATTGTGGGACCCATTTAAGAAATTTTATAAGAGTGTTGGGATGAAAATAAAAAGTGATTGAGTTGTTTAAAATAATAAAAATAATATAATAGTATAGGAAAATGTAAAAAATTATAAAATATTGGTTTAAGAAATTTTTTAGAGATGCTGGGATGGAGATGACCTAAAGAGCATCAGCACCGCTAGTGCTTAGATGCATTTTTCGGACCATTGCACATATGCTTACAAAAGGGAAGCGATGGAGCACTTTTTTCTTAGGTGCTTATTTAAGCCTAAAGGCTTATTTAAGCACTTTGTCTTGCTGACAGGTGCACTACATAAGGCTAAGTTTGCAGCTTTTGTGCATAAATAATGGGCAATAGTGTAATAGTGGGACCCATTTAAGATTTATGAATAGTATAAAAGTGAGGTGCTGAGATGAAAACGAGAGCTGCTTAATAATAATTTAATGATATATAATGGTGGAACCCATTTAAAATATGTGAATAGTAAAAAAGTGGGGTGTTGTAGTGTAGATTGCCAAGAGATGGTTACTTTTGTAAAATGAAGCAGTATAAGTATCCTTTACTTTAGTTGTAAAATGTCTTTTACTTTTATGTTTTGCAAACATTTGTATGCTTTTCTTATGGGATGTGGCAGCATGTTTTGCCCATTTAATTTTTTTCTTATGCTTTGATTCGTAAATATATATGGGTTCTTATACTCTTTTTCAATTTAAGTATCTTTGTCTAACAAAAAAAAGTATGGATATCAAAATTTTCAAATTAAGTATTTTAAATCTCTTTTATTTTTGCTAAGATCAAGTTAACGTGAACTCCAATTTAGGAGTAGAACACTGTACAAAGTCAATTTATTAGCTCTTATCATTTTCCTAAGACAATTTTAACAAATGTATAAGAACGATGGGATTTGATTAAATTAGTTGATAGTAAAAAATATATTATAATTTTTTTAAAAAAATTATCCTTATAATTATTGGCTCTAACTATTCATCTTTCACCCATAAAACCTGATATAATTAATAAATAATTGAATCCCTTAAACATCTTGATAACTAGTTATCGGCTGGGGTACCCTTGATTTACAAAAAAAAACTAATCATCTTTCATGATGACTTGAAGAGAGATAGAGAGTTCAATAAATTAAATAAAGACTATGGAATAAGAGGGAAAGTTTGTCGAATAATTATTAATAAGAGTTTAAAGATTAATTAATATAAAATTAAATAATTAATATCCAATAGTCCATACTAAGTTCCTTATTACTAGTAAAATGTCTTTTATAAAAAAGCAAATCCTATATGCTTTCCTTATAACAGAATTAACACAATTCAATGTCCTGGATAATTAAGTATAGCCGTATAGGCAATTAGACATGATTTCAAATTTGCAAATTAAAAGCAATTAAAAAACATTTTTTGCGCTAAGATCAAAACAATGTGAATTCCAAATTGAGGGTAGAATCAAGTGTCCACCGTCAATGTAATTTAAAGTTAAGTATCTTCAATGCTTTTGTAACAAAGCAATGGATGGGAGTGTGATGGTAACAAATCATTTATATTTTGGGATATTCAAATTACATATATACATAGTATGATCGTTGAGCACGAGCAAAACATAAAAAGAAAAAAGATAGATAAAAGTTAAAAACATCAACAGAATGATGCAGTATAATATTGTGAGCTATTTCCTTTCTTAAAATGTTGCAATGATAATTAAAAAAGGTACAAATTGCAATGTGAAATTTAAATTTAAAGAACAAAGAAGGCATAACGAGAAATTATGTATAGAAACTTCCTCAAAGACGCTTTGCTTAATTATCACATTTTGTGTGTGTAGTAGTATGCGTTTGTGAACAAGCTGAACCTGGACTCTGCAGTACTTGGCATTCCTCTCCAACAGATTCAGATTCAGATACAGATTCAAACACCTCCGTTTCCTCAATTTTCACCTTCTCAACAACAAATGAAAGGTACATTTCTCAATTCTCGATCTCTTTTGATCAATTAACGCACGCGAAATTTCAAATTCATTTCGAAAATTGAGAAAAAATACATTAACATACGACATACCTCCGATTGCGATCGTGTTTCGTTGACTATCTTTCCTTGTTCCTTCTCTCTGAGCGTTCGCATAGGAGAAACTCTCTGTTTCCAATCAAGAAACGAACAGAAACAGAAGAACAATTAAATCAACATTGAGAAATCGAAGATCGAAACGAATCGAACAGGAAAATGTGTTGTTGCGCACCATGCACCGATACTTGAGTTCCTTCAATCGGAACAAGCGATCGACCTCGATCTCGAAGTTCTTCTGAATCTCACCTCTCTCTTCTATCTCCTTCATCTTTGCATCGAGAATTGCGTCCTTCTCCTTCAGTTTTTTCTCTGTTTCCTCTTTATCTGCTCTCAGCCTCTCCAGCTTCTTCTTGATTGCGCTCAGCTCCTCCGCCAGAGACGTCTCCAGCGGCGGAGCCGGGGGATTCGCGACGGCGACAATCGGACGGTTCTCCTTGTCGGAGTCGTGGATAGCTGAGATCTCGAAACGTGACTGATCGAGCTTGGGCTTGGGCTTTGTGAAAGGATGGATGGGATCGGCGGGAGAGTTCTTGGGCTGAAGTGGCGTCCGGCCCGATCGAGGCCGCAGTTTCGGTGCTCCGGTCGTCGGAGTGTGCATTTGTTGTGTTTGCATCATCGTTATGGCGTGATTGGTTAGTTTGTTATTGTTTTGGTTTTGTGATTTGGTTGGAAGCTGAAGGGGGAAGAGAAGGATAGTAGTGAATAAAAGAGACGATGAGAGGTGGGTTTTGAATTTGAAACCAGACAGGCGCAAACGGCTAGTGCTTTTTTATTTTATTTTATTTCACTTCGCTTAGCACTTTCTTGCAATGTTTTTTGCTTTTAAAAAGTCCGCATTGGATTCCAGGATAATAATGTTTCAAAAATATAGATTCCCAGATGACTTTACTTAAAATTCAAATTTAATTTTATTAGGTGTTAATTCACTTCAGCTGGGTTAGGTTAAATAGTTTATATACTCCCTCCGGTCCTATTTATAAGAACCTTTTAACTATATCACACAGATTAAGAAAGTTGGTTAATTTAGTTGATTGCAATAAATTTGTCAAGAATGTGTATGATATTTCCTAAACTACCCTTGAATTTATTGAGACCCATTATCTTTCTCTTTCCAATTAACTACTTAATTGTGTCATACTCTCTCTACTAATTAATTACACACCTACCTCCACTAATGGGGTATTTTTGTCAAAAGATAATTAATGCATGAAACAATCTGAAAAAGTTCTTATAAAAAGGACCAAGACCCACCCTAAAAAAGTTCTTATAAATAGGACCGGAGGGAGTAATTAACAACGTTCGGTAAATTGGTATGTCATAAAATTAGCTTTAGCTCTCATATCATATAATGTATAAGATAATATAAAAAAGGGAAAAAAGCATTTAAAATAATCGACACCTACTTTTATTGTGGATTAAATCATCAATTTCATCCCCCAACGTATTCCACCGACTTTAAATTTGTCCCTAATGTTACAATAATTCATAATAATCCCTAAACTATGGAAAAAAATCATCAATTTAACCCTTATACTTTATATTAATCAAATAATTTAGTTTATGTATAATGACTAAATTGATATTTTTACCTAGTTTAAGGACTAATTAATGAATTATTGTATCATTAGAGATGAATTTGAAGTCGATAAAATATTGGGGACGAAATTGGTGGTTTATTGTTTATTGTGTGTTTTCTTGTTTACATAAGATAGAAAAAAAAAACACAACTAGGATCTCATAAATGCAATTACTGCAACGTCCCCTCTCAATAGACGAGACATTCGTGAATGGTGGTCAATGAATTGACTCCATTTACACGTAAAAAAAAACCTAATATTTATCTTAAATTTGTACATGCATTTCATTCATAGAATGTCTGATTAACATTTATGCTCCACTCCATTTGCACAATTCTTCGAACTTCTTCCACGATAAGCATGGAATGTATTTGGAGGCTTCATTAAAATGTGTACGGCTTCTTGAGAATCAATTGTACAATCAACCTTTTTTAAGCCCATATTAAAGGCTAACTTCACTCCATAAAGGATCCCCAGTAACTCTATCTCAAGGATTTTACCAACATGTCTTGTAAAACCCATAATCCAATTTCCCCTACAGTCCCTAATTAATCCACTGAAGCCAACTGGACTTAGTAAGGGTGTCAAAAATGGGTTAAGATCGATGGGCTGGCCCATTTAGCTCGATATATGAGCTGAGTTGGGTTGTGAATTTCAAGCCTGAATCAATTTTAACCCAGTATAACCTGAATTTTGAGTGGCCCAATGCGGGCTGGACTAACACGTTGACCCGACACTTTTTCTTATATTATTCATATTTTATAATTGGTAAATTGTAAGTGATAAATCTAATACTACATGTATTATTAGTATCCATTTTAAGGTTAATATTACATATATAGTGAACTTTTTTTTTTTACATTTGTTGAGTTTTACAATTGATGAACTTTATTTTGTTTTCATTATGTATAACTTTTTGTTATTTTATAGTAGAATATGACATCTTATTATATTTTATTTTATTAATAAAATTGTAGAATAATATAAAATTATTAATTTTAGTTTCTAATGATTACAAAATTATTAATTTCTTATATAGGTTGATTTATTTTAATAAAACTTTAATAATTTATTACACTTTTGCTAGCCCAAATTGACACCTTTAGGACCTTGATTGCCCAAATCACTACCATCAACATTTAGCTTAACAATATTTTCATATGGAAAAATCCTTTTAACAAGTCTTAGTGATTCATATGTTGGTTGCGTGTCAACCTGAGACAATTGTGAGAGTTGCAATTAAGGGTGGAAATAAGGCAAGTAGCTCGTCGGGGTCCCCAGCCTACTTAAAGCCTAGCTTTGGCTTGACTCGTTTAATGAAAATTCCAGACATAGGCTTTTGAAAAAGCCTTTTTAATTAAATAGATCAGGCTTAGGTTTTTTAAAAAGTCCATTAGTGTTGGTGGGCTAGCCAATTTATAAACAATATTATTTTTAATAAAAATAAAAATAAAAATAAAAATATATTATACATGATAAATAGTATAATAACATATCTTTTAAATTTCTCATGTTGGCCTATTTAGAGATTAACCTTTTGGCCTATTTAAAGGCATATATCATTGACATATTTACATTATTAAAAAGTAAGTCTATTAGTCCATAAACATACTAACCTATTTAGAGATAGACCCATTGGTCTATTTAAAGGTCATAATATGAACTAAACTTTTAAATAGGCTAATAGGCCAAGAGTTTTCAAACAAGCAAGGCCTAAAAACATGGCCTATGACAGGCTACAAGCTAGACTTGAGTCACAAAAATATAATGTAGGTCAGGCTTGGGTCTTGCAAAGCCTAGATTAGCTCGGCCTACTTCCACCCCTAGTTGATATACGAGATACATGATTTGTCGAGAGACTTTTCTGTTCTCCGTGTAAGCAAGTTTCTGTAGAAACCACAGGAAACACTAGAAGGGGGGTTGAATAGTGTTTTATATGTTCAAATAGATTTTATGAAAACCTTTTCACAAGCAAAGTGTTTAACAAAAGTCTTGGGCAATTTGTTGAAACTGAAGTTCAGGTACTTGCTGAAGTTGCTTCAGCAGGTCCAATAAAACAGTTTTGGAAACTTGTTTTTAAATGCGTTTGGATTTGTTTTCAGTTCCAACTTATAAAACAGATTACTCAGAACCCTCCTGTTAGCTTAAATAACAAATATAATGAGATAAGGGTAAAGAAAACTTAGCCAAGAAAATATCCTGGTTCACTCACATCCACTGTGAGCTATGTCCAGTCCCAAACCAACAAAGGATTTTCCACTAGTCTCAGAGATTATAAGTATTCTTTGAACCACAGCCTCTTCAGGCTAAACTACAAGTATTCTTTGGACACAACCTCTTCAGGCTCAAACACAAACAGTGTATAGAAAGAAAAATACTTAAGCTTTTAAACTACACAAGTTTAAAGCCTAAACTGGGTAAGATGTACAAATAACTGAGTATAACTCAGGATAAGAAATTGTTGTACAAATGAAACAAATGATTATATATATATATATATATATATATATATATATCTCAGAGAAATTTTAGCAGCGCTTCAGTAAGTTGGTGACTTTCGAGAAGGAGAAGAGGCACAAGCAACTGAGAAAGGCTACGGTTGACTTGAGTCTTCAAAGGGAATTAGCATAGAAGCTCTTTTTCAAAAGGTACAAGTATCAGTACGAAGTCTCTCATCTTCAGAAGGTTCTCTAGCTTCAGTAGGTCTTGATCACTCAACAGGTTCCTCTTCTTCAAAAGGTTGTACCACATCAGAGGGTTGCATGATTTCAGAGGGTTGTTGTATCAGACATCTTCTGAAACATAGAAACTACTTTCAGCAGAAAACTATTCTTTCTTCTTAGTAATTTTAACCAAATTTGTTACTCATTAAAACTCAGGGTTATGAGACTAAAATATTATTAACCATTTAATAATATTTTGAGACTCAACATTCTCCCCCTTCCAAATGTTTTAAATATCTAATATGAAAATGAATCCATGCTTCTTGTAGTTATTATCAATCCATGTGATGATATTATCCTGCTGAAAAATAATTAGAGTCAATGTTATATCTCAAGAGAGACCAAACTCTATTAGCGATGGAAGAGGGTGATGTTTAGAATGCACACAACTTAAAATTTCAACAAAGGTTTCTTGGAAGCACGTCCTCACATCATGGTCAACCAAACATCTATCCAACCTTCTAAAGATCGTTCTACACCCTGACACTTCTTTGACACGTTAACTTGAAGCCAGCAGAACCAATACCAATGAGATTACAAAGGCCAATATTTTCATGAAAATGGGCAGCTTTATTCGCACAAAAGTTTCCTCCCCGTTGTTTAAATGGGTATAAAATTTCATTGAAATCACCAAGGAGCATCCAATGAGAAGAGATTTTATCATGTTACTCCCTCAAATGATCCAAAAAGTGACCACACGGAGAAAGGATAGGACTATCATAAATGCCGTAACAAAATCAAGTATGTTCATCCGAAGACACTTCAAGAGTGGTAGCTTGGTGATGAGTTTGAAAACAAGAAATAATACAAAGCCTATATCCCCCATAATGACCCCTCGCCTCATCAATAGCCAATGGAAGATAACCAAGCTTTTTCCATAAAATCTTTGAGCTATCGAAACTAACATGAGTTTAAAAAATGAAAACAATGTTGGGTTTGACTTTCTTCAAAATTCCTTTAGTGTCCTGCTCATTTTATTTTTGGCTCCCTTGATATTCTAAGAGAACATGTTAAAGTCCAAAAACTCTATCATTAAAATCTTTGATTGTGAGAAAAGAAGAATGCACAAAGCTATTGAGTCGGAATGATCACTACCATTTCCCCTCCAAACCTTCCTTAACTTCCTCCACCTCGATGGCATTCTCCAACATCTAAAGCACTTTTAAAGTTAACATCTCATTTATGTGAGGAAGGTCATCAGGAGACCAAACTCTTGGATTGTCTCTAAAACTATAATCTCGACAGCCTTCACGTTTTGTGTCGCATCAGCTTCCACGTGTTGAATTTGCATGGTGTCTACATGAGTAAGACTAACGTGTGTATCATGAATGGGATCTGAAGCAGTTGGTATTGTCTCCTTTGGCACTATCTCTATCTTGTCATCAGCACTATGAGCCACACAATAAAAAATTCGACTCTTAGATTTGTCTATGTTCTCAACTAACTTTGCTATGTCCAGAGTTGACTTTGGTGGTGTTTGAGACATTTTAGGACGTTTATTCCTTTGCTATATTTTATGTTCAATCATTGGCTCAAAATTGGGCACATTAATTGCTTGGTTTCCTCTCGAGTCCACATCTTTACCAGCATTGATTGCACGTTTATCAAGCTCAAATATATTTCTCCTCGAATTATGGTCGTTACTTGGTTGAGATCTCAAATTTTTACTACCTGATTGTTGACGTTTCTTCCACGACATAATCAACCAATCCCATGTAACTGATTCTCCTTGTTTTCTCTATCATGATTGTCACAAAGTCATTGACTCCATTATTCTTCCCATTACCAGGTGTACCATCTAAGTCTACTAGAGCTTCACCGGAGTTTGACTTCACCTTGGTTGAATGTCCAGCATTTTCAACACAGGGATGTCCTTCTCCGCAATCCTATGATGGACATGTTGTACAATCTCTGTCCAAGTGACCGTAACAACCACACTTTGTGTAGATAATGTGAAGTCCCTTGTATTCGACTTTGAACCAAGTCCCGCGAAGTTTCACCTTCCCCACTACTAGTTGATTCAGATACATTTCAACACAAACTATTATGAATCTCCTTCGATCCACCTGGAAAGTATTATGGTCCACTTTTATAGGCCTTCATACTGCTGAAGCCATAGCCATAAGAAAGCTCTCATCATAGAAAACCACATTCAGACCAGGGAACCTAACCCAAACAAGGGTTTTGTCACCTTTACAATTGAGGAAACAAAGTCTGGAGACTGAGTGGATATGACCAAATTGTGATCATACATCACTCACGAGTTGCCTCCAATTACCTTCTCCATATCGTCTATAACATCAAATATAACCCTAAAGTATCCATGCCCTATGTCCAAGATTTCAAAGCCACACAATGTCTTCCAAGTATGTTGCAACCTTTCTTTCATTGCATTGTAGTTCACAATTTTGCCCAGTAATTTCACAATGAGAGCATGATGCCATGGTAGACATAGTTCCTCCATAACTTCATCATTCACCAATATTGAAGGCATTTGGTGATTTCCTTCCCCTAATATTTAGACTTATAGATTTGGTTTAGTGAGTGTTATATGGTTTAGATTCTATCAATATTATCACTATTACCAATGATTCTAAGCTAAATTAAATGTAGAATAACTTAGATGTGAATTTATTAATACTAGTGCAGAGTCTATGTAATCATATTTCTTATGGTGTGTAGAAAAAATTATTAAGAGAAATTAAACAATATGGTAAATGTGGTGGTTATTGTATTACGCGGGTGATTATTATTCTTATTTGGGTGATTTTTGAAATAGTTTTTACAATGTTATAATCGAAATAAAAAATATGGACATCAAAATAACTATCCTCCCCTCTATCCCATTTATTAATAGTATAAATAATTAATTATGTTATTGAATTCTATTAAAAAAATAATCTGATATTTTTTAAATTTTCATTAGATAAAAACAATTAAAACTTTGTAATTGGGTACTCTTTATATTAATTTCAAAGAAAAAAATAATGTTCATAAAATATTTTACCAAAACAAATTTTAAGTTAAAAAAATTGAAATTTCCAAACAACTTTTATTTTTTTTAAAGTTCTTATTATTTACTATAACTATAAAGCAACCTATAAGTTAGAAAAAGTTGTGCGAAACGAATTTGGTAAGGTAGTTTTTTTTATGTAACTAGCTTTTCTTAAGAAGTTACTAGAAGGAGTTTTTTAGTTACTAGCTAAAAATTTATTACAAGTTTATCCCTCAATGATACTCACTCATCATTATTTAATAATTAACAATGTCATTATATGTCTTTTTACCATTTTCAACTAATCAAACACTTTCAAACAAATCAGCAAACTTTTCAACTAGTTTTTTTACCAAACAAACTCTAAATATATCATAAAGATGAAATTAAAAAAAATGGAGATGAAAATCAAAACTCAAATATTTTATACTAACAAAAATTATTTTACCCTTATATTTTTTAATACGGTTAATTTTTAATTGTATTTTTAAATTTCAGTTTTTTATAAAAAAAAAATTATGTTGATTTTTTACTTAATTCATTTTTTAATTTATTTTTATCTTGTAAAAGCAATTCTTTTTTAAAAGTAAATAATCTCTCACGTGCCATCTTCCATCCCCTTCTATGAGCTCTAAACCTAAACAACCATCTTCATCTTCTTCCCTGAACTGTAAGTAGGAAATCTCAGTCGCGCACGAGTTTACTCCTCCCTGAACCCCACCGCACTCTCGGTCCCTGCGAAGGAGGCCCGCGATTAATGTGACCACCGTCTCATTGAAGGAAGCGTCTGAAAGGACCATTCCGTGGGAGAGCGTCAGCACCTCGTTGGAGAGATTCTCCACTTCGTTGCACCACGCCGTCGTACGAGGAAGCGTCTTCGCGAAGCATTTAAGCTGCGGCGCAACTGTCCGTTGTGCGAGGAAGCGCTGTGTCTCTCCGGTAAGAACCCTACTCTTTTTTCCCTCATTTTCTTTTTCGCAAAGGGAACCATGTGTCTGCAACGCGAACTCAAAAAAAGAGAACCATGTGTCTGCAAATATACTTAAATAATTTCTCTTTTGCGCTGTTCCACTTGTGTGTCTAGTTATGCCACTCTATAATTGCAATTGTTTGCCCTAATAAGTCTGTGTCTTACTATTATCTTTGCGCTCAAAGGGAACCATGCCGACCTCTGCTTTTATGTCACATTGGCTCTTCTGTTTCTCTCATTTTAAGTGATAAGATAATATATGAGAATCTGTTCATATTTAGAGAGAGAGAGAGAGAAGTGAATTGAATTAAAAAGTCTCAGTATCACTTCAGAAAATTTATGTTCTAAGTGCAAGAAGATAAAATTAAGTGAATTTCCATGAGATGGCACCTTTATCCCCGTAGAAGTTCTTTTGCATCAAATAACTAACTTAAAAAAAAATCAAGGGCTCGGTAGACAGTATTTGACTATTTGGGGCTATGTCAGATATATGGGACTGGTGAGATGGGAGGATAAGAAACAGGGCAAGTGTGTTCTCTGTTTTTCTTCAGAAAAGATGTGAGTGAGAAGTGTCACATGGTTTAGGTTTTGTTTGGTTAGGGGAGGGGAGGGGTGATGTCATTTTACCTTGTTTGGTTCAAAGAGAGAGAGGGGGTGAGGGAAAATTACCCCTTGTTTGATTCACAAGGGGAGGAGAGAGGAAATTAAACTAATTTATTTATATATTCTTTCATATTTTTATTTTATAACACTCAGCTTTATTAATGTGACTGGAGGGATATTTAAGTCATTTTGATCATTTGATTTTAAACTCCCCAGTCCCCTCCCCTCCAAATCTCCCATTATTGGAGGGAGCAAAAATAACATTAGGAGGGATTTTGGTTGCCCCCTCCCCTCTTAAAAAGTTGAACCAAACATAAAAACTCTTTTATAATCCCTCCCATATAATTATAAATTCCTCCAACCAAACAGTATGTTAGATATCAAAACTAAATCAAATTATCATGTTTTTTTTTTCAATTCTAGTTATTCTTTCTTTACACAATGCAGTTGTCATGTTAATGCCCTTTTCCTTAGTTATTTCTTAATTTAGTTTATGGACATATGGAAATTGATGTCATACGTACAAATGCCCAACGTTTTCATGTACAACTTTTAGATTTGGTCAACCCACTTTAGGAAAGGATAAAACATTTTAATTTAATCGACTACTTAGGTCTTAAATAAGAAAATCCTATTTATATTTATTCCTTTGAACATGGACAAGATCAACTAACACTAGGTGTCAAACTTTTAGAGTTACACCACTTAATAACTTTTTGTAGAATATGAAGTTAACCGATTCAACCGTTGAATTGTATTATATTACCTTCATGATCATGTATATCAAATTTCAGATAATTTGGATATTCGTAGTTATGTTATCTAATAATGAACTTATACTCGTATTTTTAAAACATATCATACGTTAAAATAAAATAGTTTGATGGAGTATCAATTAGTTTCTTTTATGAAATTTTATAAACTTAATTTATTTTATAAGAACTTTTAATTCAACGGTTGGATTGGTCAAATTCTCATTTTACAAAAAGATATTAAGTGATATAACTCTACAAGTTTAACACCGGGTGTCAATTAGTCCTTATATTATATATATATATATATATATTTGGAATGTGATAAAAATCCTGTATGAGCACTGCTGTTTATATAATTTTATTGAATGGAAAAGTAGCTCTATGAGCTATTACTTACAGCAAGGAAATATAACACCAAAGACTGCTTCTCTCCAGTCTACCTTACACACCAAAACTAACTGCCTCTACACCCTCTAGCAAGCATGCTAAATCCTTCCCTTTCCAGAATTTACTCCCCCTCCATTAGGTTTAGTGTGGAGTAAAAAGAATCTAGTGTACAATGAACTGCTTGATTAGTTTTTGGCTGGAACTTATTGTGCTGTAACCTGACGGTCTATATTAAACTATTTAAGTCTAATTGCTGAAAGCAATCTTGTGTACTTTAATTTCTTCTCAGCATTATAGCATTATACAAGTAATTTCTTGATTAAGCATTGAATTGTCATGTTTGTGTTTTAATTATATACAATAATCTAATTTGAAGACTATATCATATTTTGAAGGCTAATGGTCTAAGGTTTAGACCTTTATTCATTTTGCTTGGTCAACAATTACTAGCCTTCTTGTGAAAATTCACGAACTTGCGATATATTAGGTTGAAACACATTGCCTCTAGCCACACCTACATTTATATTACAGATAAAATTATAGAATAGTATAATTCTTAATCAATCATCCCGTAGCCACACTCCTATTTAGCTTCATTTGATCTATTAAAATCTCCTCTTTTATCTCTAATAAAATTTCTTGTCTGTCAAAAAAAAAACAAAAATAATAAAAACTAGAATGAGCACTTGTTTTGTTTTGCAGTTTACACAAAAATAACTTTTCAGCCAATACTCTGTTGGCAGGCAGGATTTTGATTATAAGCTTTGTTGAACACATTAAAATTAAAATAAAATGCAACCACACATTCAGTGACCAATTAATCATGGTTGATTAGGGATGAACACTTTATTAACTCAGAACTTTCCTTAGTGTTTTTCCGTACTCTTGACATCTACTTTATGGTACTGATGTTTGCTTTTTGACATTTTTTTCATTGATAATTGTTGTCCTCTAACTTTAGAGCTTTTTGCATTGATTCAGTTCAGGGATTTTTGGAAGAAAACCAAGGTTGAAAATCAATTTAGGTTTGCCTTGCTCTGGTTTTTGGTGTCTTTGCAACTTGTAAAAGAATTTATTTTTGTTTAAAAAATCCAAAGTGATTGGTGGCATCCTTGATATTCACTTTGATTCTGTTTTCATTTTATTATATTCTTTTTTGCTGGAATCTCCATCTGATTGGTGGCATCTCTGAATATGTTTATTTGTTTGATGAATATAAATCTATATAGACATTTTAAATTGTTTTGAGTATTATTCATTTGTTGGGAAAAAGTATACAATTCTTGAGCTGATGCACAATCTGGGACAAGCTTGGAAACAATATAGGAACAATGAAAGAGCTGTCAATATGGGCCTTAACCCATGGCCCCCTTTACATAGTTTAGGGAGTTGCTTTTCCCACCCCCATTTTTACTTTTCCCAGCCCTCCCCCTTTTTAACTTCCTTTTTCCCTAATTACCCCCATCCCCACCCCTCCTCCCTACTCCCTCCCCCCATGTAACCCACCCCACCCTTCCCCAACTCCCCTAACCCACTCTCATCCCTCAACATGACATGTGGTTCTTTAATTTTGGAATGTTGCAAACAATTACATTTTTTTAACTTTCGGATTGTTGTTTCTGGAAGTAAAGAATATGTGTTTGCTTTCGATAGTAAATGCATATTTTTATCTTCCGGACACAACAATTTGGAAGCAAACTGATGTTTTTAACTTTTGAAGTCCTCTGCAGAAATGGAGCAAGGTTGGTGGAATAAAATTTCTCAAGAAGTCAACATGCCAAGTAACTTGGAAAATAAAGTAAAGGTAATATATATTTTTTTATAGAATTTGTAAAAATTTAGTTACAAACTAAAATGTCGCTTTAATCTAGGATTATGATGTGACGAAGAAAACTCTCCCGAAGAGGACTGATTACACTGATGCATTTACCACGAATGAGGTAACTTAAGTTAATTGATAAAGTTTGATATTTAGGGTTTAGTTATTTGTGCTTTGCTAATGTTGAACTTGGTTTAGTTATTTAGTGTTTAGGCTTAATGTAGTTTGTGGTTTGCACAACCATGATATAGCTGAAAATCTGGAAGGTCAAGCTTATGTCGGTCGTCTAAGTGCTAGGGAGATGTCATTGCTTAATGGCTTACTGACATTGAAGGATCACAATAAGGATAATGTGACTACTATCAAACAAGTATATAATGCCCGACAAGCGTTTCGAGCATCTCAGAGGGGTCCTAAGACAGAGTGGCAACAACTTATGAAGTTAATGGAACGAGATAAGTATGTATTATATTGGCATAGAAAGCATGAAAATTCTAATGTTGTTAGAGATATTTTGTGGACTCATCCATATGCCATTAAATTGCTGAATATGTTCCATATTGTGTTAATTATTGACACCACATATAAAATCAACAAATATCAGTTGCCACTATTGGAGATTGTTGGTGTTACTTCTACTGGGCTGACATTCTCTGTGGCTTTTGCTTACATGGAGCAAGCAAGATCAAATAACTTCACATGGGTGTTAGAGAAGTTAAGAGCCATGATTCTAATATTAGACACATCACCTCAAGTTATTGTTACTGACAAAGATATTGCATTGATGAATGCAGTGGAGAAGGTTTTTCCTATGTCAGCTCATTTACTATGCCAGTTTCATATTGCTAGGAATGTTAAGGCCAAATGTAAGTTACTTGTATCTCCAATTAATAAATGGGAACCTATTATGGGTGCTTGGATGAGTCTTATGCATTCTGCCACAGAAAGAGATTATGAGATGCGTTTGACTTATTTCGAACAATTGTGCTCATCTTTTCCCACATTATTGGATTATGTGAAAAATACGTGGCTCATTCCTCATAAAGAAAAATTTGTAGCTGCGTGGACTAATATGGTGATGCATCTAGGGACAACCTCTACTAACAGGTATTGCACTATTTGTATGGATGTCAATTTTTTTTGTAATAAATTGTTTTTATTAATATAATTTTCATTGTGATAGGGGTGAGAGTGCACATTCAAGATTGAATAACTTGCTTCAAGGTAGTCGAGGGGATTTATGCAACTGTTGGGATGCTATGAATGACATGATTGTTCTTCAGCATACAAAAATCAAGGCTTCGTTTGAGAGGAGCATGATGTTAGTGGAGCAACGCTTCAATATACCCCTGCACCGCAACCTTAAGGGTTTTGTTTCACTGAATGCTATGGCTCTTATTGATGCTGAGAAGCAACGTATTAACATTGTAGGTGTTGACAGTTCAGCTTGTGGTTGCACTTTGAGAATCACACATGGATTACCTTGTGCGTGTGAGCTTGCCAGGTACATTAATATGGTTTAATGTTTTTCCCTTTCTGTTATTCATCCGAACATTAGAAGACTGACATGGATTTCCTTGTTTAGTTATTATAGTCGTACGCATTACTATATTCCTCTTTCTGATGTTCATACCCATTGGAAGAGACTGGAATTTCCTGACCAAGGTATTGATGAGTCTTGGCCAGAGTTATCAATTAAGCCTGAGTTGGAGGCAATTCAGAAGAGATTCGAAGAACTTGATGTTTTTGGTAAGTGGGCTTTGAAGTGCAAATTGCGTGAAATATTAATAGCATTTCCAGATTCAACTTCAATGTACTTCCCTCCTGAGAAGGTTAAAACAAAAGGAGGAGTCAAAGGACAGTCAAAGTCAATAAATTCAAATAAACATGATCCTTCATGCTTTGAGTATATGAATGCCATGCCGTCACAACATGATAGTGCCTCTACTCGCCCATCTTCATCTTGGCCGCGCACTAAACGCATGCATGCATTTAGAGCATTATTTCCTGGCACCGACACCCAACATGTAGATATTACCATTGAGTGTAATTACATCATTCGTAGTTAATGTTTATATTTCAGTGATTGCAATGATATGTAATGAAGAACATTAGAGAAAAGAAAGTACTCTTTGTTGCTTTTTTATTTTTATTTGTTTTAAAATTTTTGTTTATTTAGATCTAAGTCCGATTTAATACTCCATTCGTCCCTATTTATAAGACTCCTTCTAGAAGAATTGAGTGTCCCTTAATATAAGATCATTTGTAAATTTTTAGGTAAAACAATTTTTTCCATACTTGCCCTTCATTAATATTTAACTCTTTTTATTTCCCATATATTGATAAGTGAGAATAATTAACGAAGTTTTACCTACATGCCCAATTACATCATTGGAAAGTGATTTATGGAGTCTTCCACCATATCATAATTAATGTCTCTAAAATATAGTGACTTTTAAATAGGGGTATATTTGAAATACTATTATTTTTTTAAAAAGATCAATACATTAACTAACTTCTCTTAAATTAAACGGTTGAAAGAGTTTTATAATAAGGGAGGGAGGGAATATTTTTTTTCAATTATTTCCTTATTTAATATTATGAATAAAAATCCAAGACTAATCCCCCCTCGCAATTGGATTATTGATTTATTGTTTGGTTCCTCTTGGGACTTTGGCCCTCCTCACCTTACCCAAAAAAAAATATTAGATACACAGTACATAATTTGGATAAATGACACTGACTATGTTTTGTGTATCTCATTTTATGTAGAGATAAATAAAATAATTTAATGAATATATATTATTAATATAAAACACTTTTACATTGATGTATCATCCATTATTTAATGAATATGATGTTTTATGTGTTATTAAATTAAGTGTGTGTTTGATTTAGCATTAAAATTAACCAAACTCAAGTTTAGATTCCCTAAAGCAATTATTTCTAGTGTTGGAAACTTGAGTTTACTATGTTTTAACGCTAATCCAAATATGCTCTAATAAATAATATGATAACACATTATTAGATGATAATGTAAAAATATAAATAATGCATACTTATGAAATCCTAAATAATTATTGAATGATTATTTGTTAGTTATTGCTAACGGTTGGATAAAAATCTATATATGAATAAGACGGAAATTGTTCTGTCTCATATTATGTTATAAGATGGTTTAAATTTGATTTTCCCCTGTTTATTTATTAAAGAATTGGTATTCAGAATGTTTAAAACAAAATGTAAGGAAAATAAGACAGATTTAGTTATTCTATATATTAGTAATATTAATTTCATTAACTCCAAAATTTTCTCATAGATATAAAATACGGGTGCTTTTTATTATGTTTCTTTTTTTTTTTCTATTTAACCTGATTTAAGATCTTGGTACGCATAAAATTATTGAAAAATATTAGTAACACACTCTCTAATACACTTTTTTCAACACACTCCTTGTGATTGGTTAAAATTCACATGGATCCCACAACATTGGTAGTGGGACCCATATAATTTGGTGGGACCCATGTGAATTTTAACCAATCACATGAAGTGTATTGGAAAGAGTGTATTATTAGCAGCTCTCAAAATTATTTCTTGAGCATCTCATTTCAGAAATTTTGACATCTGCTTTTATTCAGTCCTGTTTCCCCTAATTTTAAAAATGTTAATTTTCAAGCTGCCACAAAAGAATGTCTATATATGGACTTCGCAAACCTGGATGCAATCTAATTTATTGCATATTTTATGTAGCTACAAAGTTTATAAATTGGAGGGATAGTACAAAGTTCCATTATATTTTTAGATAATGTCTCCTGTGCATGCAATGCTTGAAATGGATCGAATAGAGGTTGGAGTTAGATGCTCCAAAGTAGAGATATTTTTGTCTCGATGTAGTGTCCATTTGATTTACAGGTGAGTAGAATTAACTTTAAAAATCAATTATTAAGATTAATGATACACCTTTTATAAAACACTTGGACGAAAGTGATTTAAAATCAATTAAAAAAAACCAAGATTTGTACCGTAACAACGCCTGACAAAACAAGTAAGTAATTGAGGTGGGAAATAGAGGTTAGATTACATGTTTCCCTTGACAAGACAATATATATAATTTTTTTTAAAAATGCATTTGTAAACAACAAAGTGAACATTGTTGTATAATAGAGAAGCATATTTAGAAAAGAGAAGAAAAAGAAAAAAAAAAAATACCAGACATGTCAAACTAGGAAATTGCCTATATTGCATTACATAACGAACATTTATTCAGCGCGGAATAGGTAATAGTAATACAAATTAAAGAGGTTGCTAAAATAAATAAAGAAAAAATTCTAAAGATACTACTATACAAAAGAAAGCCTATTTTACCAACAAAAAGGGGAAAAGAAAAGGCAAGTGGTATTTTTAAATAGGCTTATTTATACTTAATTATTTTTAATAAAATATGTGTTTTGCATGAAATTTAGCAGAAAATCCTTGAGAATCAGAGATAGTCCATAGGAAGCTCCCAGTTATCTTCATCATCCCAATCTCTTTGATTGGGTCTCTTTCTTCCAAAACTTTTCCTTCTCCTTGAAACACAATTATGTGTCACAGGTTGTTCATAGTCATAATCTTCAACATCATCCACTGAAATTCCCACATTCTGGTTGCCCAAGAGACCCTAGTAGTACAAGCAAATAGGCAAGTTTTATAATCAACAGAAAAAACTAAATGAAAGACTTGTTACCAAATCACCTTCCACAATTAAAAAAGAAAATTGGTTCTAGAAAGATGGCATCAATTATTTCAGATGAAAAATGGACAAATTCAATAATTATGCAAGAATGTAATAAGATGACTCTAAACAAAGCATTAACTTAGTATGCCAAAAGCCAGGGAAACCAAGAAGGTAGCATAACTGTAAAGTTTCTATGCTTAAACCATAATAAGCATGAGCTTATATTTGTGTATCTATCAAGATGAATGGAAATAATCTAGATTCAGAGTCAATAGAATACTAGAAGCAACATTTTCAGCAGTTAAGACCTAAGAAAAGAACAGAAGTAACACATCAAGCAAACCTGGCAATTTTATTTTTCAATTAAAGTTACCTTTGAAAGCCTTTGTATACGTAAAGCTGCAGCTTCATGCACAACAACAGCATCAGATACTACTTCCAGTATATCCTCAACCAGCAAAGAATAGGTACTCACCTAAAATAATTATATGGAAAAATAAATACAAGATATTGAAGAATGAGAGTAGCACATTGAATAACTTCCAATTTGGTTTTTATCCAGAAAGTGGATAAATTCTGCAAGTCACACAACAGCCCCAAGTTCTTTCGGCTGCAAATATGACTTCAAGTTTAGTGTGAACAAGTACAAATATTTTTTAACCCAAAATATGAAAAGAAGTTAAATGCTGACTGAGATAGATGTGTTAAAAAAGCTATGATGCCATAAAAGATCTTAATAGTGACAAGCATTTTATCTTTCTTTTTACTAACAGTGAGCTAACCAATGGATTAAATTGACTAATTGAGGCTAATTTTTATTATGAGGGACTATATTGCAAAAATTGATATATGAGGGACTAAATGGAGAATGAAAACATCAGTGAGGGACCAAAATAGGGTTTAAATTTATTAGTTACTTTTTGACATGCATGAACTAGTAGTAATAGGAATTTGCATTTTATTAAAGGGTCATATTAGAATTGTACTATTTTTTGGGGGACCACCAACTAACTATATGCAACTAATGCAGCAAAATAATTGGAAGCGCGGGGAGGGGGGGTTGCTTGTCTCCTCCCTCCTCCCACACTGCATAAGGTAGATTACATATATTCAATTTTTTTTGGTCAAAATTACATATTTTCAATTAAATTGACAAAACTTGCATGCAATCTGTAGTTTTGTACTTGTATTACTAACCTTACAAAGAAGCAATCCACTTACCAAACTTGATGGAATGATGGATAGTCCAAATGAATCTATCTCAAGTTCTTCAACAGCACCTGAATTGATGCTGAAATTGTACCCACGCACCTAAGAGTTAAGATTTCCATAATTATATAATAGCAGATGAATAAACTGCTGAACATTTGAAAACAACATGAGGCAAGAAACATATAAATCACCTTTCCAATATTCCGTTGAGAGGGTGTTACAACTTTGTATCCAACCTAGCATATACAAACAAATAAAATATGTATCAATTTGAGACTTGAGAGAATAAAGAAGCCAAGATTGACACCAGAATATCCATGGAATCACTTTCTATGATCACCGATTGAAAAAGGTGAAAGGAAAGGCTGAGGAGAAAAACCATATAAAGTACTGGGATTCTGGATATAAATGTGGAAAATCATAATTTCCACATATCACTTTTAAATTTTAATATTGATAGAATAGAACTGGTAACTTTTCAATTTTCATAATTTCCATGTTCATGAATATTCGAATAGAGAAATTACTCTTCAGCAAGAAGAAAAAAAAGATATCCAAAAGAGGGAAGATTATGTTCCCCTTATCAAATCCATAAATAAACAACAGACAACATCAGATCATGCCACGGATGCTGATCTAAATGACAAGTTTTATGGGAATAAGTATCAGAAAAGGAATTGATGTTATGCTAGCCTATTTGTTACTTAGTAGTTATTTCATGCAGTTTTTCTTTTTCTTTTTTAGTTTTTAAGGAGCACTTGTAGCTGTTCAAGAATCAGTTAAAATTTCCTCTCACGTTCCTAGAGAGCAAAAACGAAAAACATTATTCAGTATCTGAGTCTTGTGATAGATATCTTAGGATTCTCTCCCCAAACAAGCCCTGATTCTATTCAAGCAAGAATAGAGAAGAAAAGTAGGGAAAAGAAGCTCTTAGACAGTGTTTTCAAGAATGATTTAGCGTGTTTGGTTTTGTTGAAAACCACGTTTGCAACACAGTTTGGATGTAACCCAAACATACTATCAAAACCACGTTATAAACATAGATGTCTAACACTAGTGTTGAACTTGAACAGGATCTATATTTGTAATGTGATTTTGAGCGAAACCAAACATGCTATTAGAGATTGGAAGGCCTGTGATATGATCCATTACAAGGGAACTGTTACAGATCATATCAGAGATTATGTTCACATAATTTGCAAACCATAGGAAGAAAGCCCCCTAGTATGAACCCTGATACCTTAAGAAAATATAATGTTTTCCTCAGTCTTTGCATGAAACAAAATTATCTGCATTGTTTCAGCAATGCATCAGAGTTTGAATACCACATTTTTTAACGAAATCTTTTTATCCATATTCTGCCAGACTATGAACTCCTTCAATAAATCATGCAAAAGAAAATAATTCACAAGTTTAAGTTAAATAAAACAGTAAAACATACCAGTGTCTCCAATCCAATCATTTTAAATTCATTGTCTATCACACTTTCATCCTGGACAAGGATAACATCCCCAACCTGAAAAAGGAACAGGCAAAACATATTGAAATACTCAAGGAGACACTGCTGGCAAAGCAACAAGGTACACCATCATAATTGTTAGGAGTTCAATTCAACCACAAGACAAAGTTACAAAGCCATGCTACAAATTTGGCATCATAACATACAATGCATTGGAAATTTCACTGGTATCTGACAAATAAGTGATTATCTTTCATATATTTCCAGGCAAAAGAACTTCCCAAAAGTGATATAAAGTAAACATAGGCGCAAGTAGAATATGTTTGAAGCAAGCACATACACATTCAACTGAGAATAGGATCAATCCTAAATAAGGGGGAAAAAATAATCTCTCATAATTTCAAACTTGTTATACCTGACTAATATCCTCCAGAAGGAATTTCTCTGAATCCCCAGAAAGCAAGTTTGGCCTCACCTCTACAAATAATACCATCCACTAGAAATGAAAAAATTCACCAAAACAAATTAATTAAATAAATAAATTTCTTAGTCCACAACTATAGACAAATTCCAAAAAAAGCTTGCTTTCCAGATATAAGCAAACCAATGAACAAACAAACTGCTATTATTTCCATGACTCACAGAGGTAGTGTCCACCCAAAGCTGCGAGACAAATCCCAAGCTAAGAGCAGAGCGAATACTGATCACCTGCTTCGCCAACAAATTCGACCTTCTTATCACTTGTTTACTTCTTCTTTGTCTAAGCTTACCACCAAATTTCTCAACTTGATCATCTTTTCTCAAATCAACCCCATCATCTCCATCTCCACCATCGCCCTGAACCCGAACCAAATCATCCTCTACCAATTCGCTCTCGCTCTTTCCTCTTCCCTTATCATCATCTTCGCCAACCCCAACAAATGGGACATGCCCAGTTTCATTGGACGAACCCTCATCATCATCATCATCATCATCATCATCAATGGGGTTTCTCTCTAACCCGAAATTCTTCGCCTTTCTGTCCTCAAATTCAAGTTCGTCGTAAAAGCTACGACCCCTTGATGGCCCAGGCATGCCGGAGCTGCTTCCATTGGACCTAGAGCTCAGTGCCGCAGAAAGACTCTTGCTTTTGGATAGTTTGGGAGAAAAGGGGATATGGGAGTTTGGGTTGAGTTGGGTTCTAGTTGTAGAGGTTGGGCATGGATTGAGAAAGGGGAACCGAGGAGATTCTGCAGCTGAAATGGCAAGAGGGTTTGTGGTACTAAAAATTTCAGTCATAATGATTGAGAGAGCACAGAAACGGTGCAGAAATGCATTGGCAGAAAGAATGCCTGAGTCCCTTGCTGCATGAGTACAAATTTCACAGCATTGAAAAAAAAAAGGCAATTATCAGTGGAGTTTGAGTAGGGTAGAGTAATTAGTCAGATATATAATTAATACAAAAGTTATTAAGAAACTATACAATAATAATTAATATTTTTTTATCATCTTCATATATTTTAAGTTTTTAATTAATTGCATTTACTAATGCAATTTACAATTATAATACCACATTAGTTTGCAGGTTGGATCCCTTACTTAGGAGAGATAAATGTACCTCGGTATTTTTTAAACTCGGAGATATTAATAGGCATCATCATCTCACCCTAAATTTTGTAATAAAAAATTGAACCAAAATAGATATAAATGGGCTACACAACTATTCAGATGTGTGGTGTGTGGAAAATTATTCTCTAAAGATAAAAAGGAGAAAAAAAAAAGGAGAGAAGGAGAATTTTAAATGCACTAACAATCTAGAAAGCATAAATATAAGTAGAGGAGGGTCAACTTACACCAGTGTAAGTTACACCAAGTCTTACACCGCTAATAACTCTAGATCGAATGTGATTTTTATTAATCCAACTGTTGTATTATGTTTATTCATCATCTTGATTATCTGTGTAAAATTTCATAAAGTTTGAACACTAATAAACCGATAATCAAATGGTCCTTTTTTTTCATATATTTTAAATGTACATATGACGTTAATTTTGAGACATCTCAATGACATATCAAATGATTTCTGATTAATGTAAAATTTTATATGTATGATCTATATGATAGTAACTTGCAATCCAACGGTAGATTACTTAATACGATTGTCTGTTAAAAAGTTATTTGGCGGTGTAAGACTTGGTGTAACTTACACTCTCCTCATATAAGTAGTGGAAAAAGAAACAAGAAGGAAAAGAGGAGGATAGTTTTATAGAGAGGAGTGTAAGATTCTCATTTCTTTCTTGGTCTATTTTTTTACCTATACAACGAGATTGTTAGTGTGTGAACGTGGGTACGGGTGTGTGCCTAGTTTACATTTTTTTTTTGTTAGGTTGGGTTTGGGTTTGGATGGGCTTAGTTTGGGATGAATATTAGGGTTTGATTTAAATATGAGATAAGAGATAAACGAAATAAATTATATTTTTAACTTGACTTTTACTTACGTAATTTTATTTTCTTTAAATCCAAAAATTAGAACTTTTAAAATTGAACAAAATAATTACCTAAACCAACTTGATTTTTTTTAATAAATGATTGTGATTGGATTTGTGTACCAACTCAAATTTGTGAACACCTTTAATTCTCATTAGCTTTTTAATAGTAACTATTGAATTTCCTAGGTAGGAATTTCTTTGAAAATCAACACTTGAATATAAAAATATAAAAAAAAATAGAGAAAAAAGATTGTACACTGACAGTGTAAAAAGTTTTACACTGACGGTTAATCGCAACCCTTGATTTATGGTAAGTTTGTTGACTTTACTGTTTAATATTTCAAAAGTCATATAAACGAAGAATCATGATTAAGAGCTTGTTTGGGTGGAACTTCTGCAGAAGTACTTCTAGGTGAAAAAAAATAGCATAAATCAAAGAGGTCAAATGCATTTAACTTCTCCATAAGTTAAAATTAGTTACTTTTAAAAAAGTTAAATGGGAGACCTTTTGAAGGAGGTGGTCTACAAAGACTAATTTTAACTTATGGAGAAGTTAAATCTATTTGACCTCTTTGATTCATGCTATTTTTTTCACCTAGAAGTACTTCTGTAGAAGTTCCACCCAAACAGGCTCTAAATGTCAGTGTAAAACTCTTTTACACTGTCAGTGCATACTAATTAATCTAAAAAAAAATTAAAAAAAATTCTATAATCTACCAAAAAAAATTAAAAGATTTTTCCATACCATAAAAATTAAATAGAATTCAAACGTAAAATTAAAAAAATAAATAAAAATGACACATGTCATTAATGAAAGTTGTTGTAAAAATAACTTGACTTAAATATTTTTTGTCCTAATAAAATACACGCCTTTATCATTTTGATCTATCTAAGATTTTTCTTTAGATTTTATCTTCTCAAAATCAATGTTTTTCAAATTTGTCCTCGATAATCGATATTAATGTTGGTTAATGTCTTTCAATTAATTTATCGTCATCAAAATAATTTATACTCACTAGTATATCGAGAGCGTTTTTGGAAATAATAGTAATTCTTTTCTCAAACCAATAATTTAAGGCCATTGCTATGAAATGTTGAATTACTATATCTTAAGAAATTGGATGCTAAACTTAGTAGTTTGTGAAAATATAAAAAATTGCGAGAATAATCCAAAAAATTTACGTAAGAACACAATTGATTCTTAATACAAAAAATTTACGTCCAAGACAGGAAAAGCCTCCAGGCTCTATGAACACTTATAAAAGTACTTACATTTTACCTCACCTCAAGGGGACGAGTGGGGATTTAAACCTACGACCTCTCAAATACGAGACCCTATTTTGCTCCACTCGACCGGTTATCAAAATTAAATTGATATAACTATAGGTGAGATAGTAAGTTTATAGAATAAAGTAAGACTGAAACATATTCGTTATTCATCATATATATGCCATATAATCATAATTTTATACTAAATCATCATAATCTTAGAGAATAAAGTAAGACTGAAACATCTTCACTAATGACTCGCGCTTATGAGACCTTTTAGGGTCGATAATTCGACATAGGTCATGCAACTATGTAATGAGCCGCTTACTACTCCCCATAATTCTAGAGTACGGACACATTTGACTTAAACGTTTATAACTTTAAGCTAATTACATCATACACAAGAATTGGCAACAATGAAACATTGTGGGGCCAAAAATCCATGCACCATCACTGAAATTATCGTTCAAGTAAATTTTTTTTTCTTTGGTCAACTAAAACTCAAGGTCTTTAATAAAAATTTACGTCCAAGCAACAAAATCGTTCATAAAATGTGAACCCGAAAAGGGAACAGCTAAAAAGTAACTAAAGCCAGCAAAAGATTGAAACACCATTAAATGAAGTACAAAGACCCAAACAAAATCATTCTGGTGGCCAATACTACTTCCACGAGCTGCTCAACGATTAGCCTTGGCAACTCTCTCAATTTCATCCTTTTTCTTGATAGCATAACTGAAATGAAGTAATAATTTTCAGCAAATCCCAAATGCCATTAAAAACCAGAGAAATAGATATAGAGAAGATTAAAAACATCAGAAACTGCATACACCAAGAATAGAATTGTTATATTGCATGAAGTATACCTGTTGGATGAACCTTTTGCGGCATTAATAAGTTCATCAGCCAAGCATTCAGCAATTGTCTTAATATTTCTAAAAGCAGCTTCCCGTGCACCAGTTGTTAAAAGATAAATAGCCTGATTGACACGACGAAGGGGTGAGATATCCACAGCCTGTCTCCTTACAACTCCAGCAGAACCAATTCGAGTTGCATCTTCACGTGGACCACTGTATAAATCAAACACAATCAAATAAACAAAGATAAAATATTGAAATATGAAGTAATATTTGATTCATAACAATGAATAAGAAAAACTGGCTGCAATTAGTATTCATTTCACAACAGTTCTATGGTAGCATATTAATTTAATGACCATTTAGAATGTGTATATTACAAACCAGCATTTACTATTTAGAGTATCAGTGCCTAATGCCTACTATACTATATTACTATTTTTTAATACATTTTGTGAAATATGTCCACCATACACATTGCTCAAGCGAAATATAAAACTTCAGCTTGACACTGCATTGTCTAAATGATAATAAACTGAAAATGAAAAGCTCACATGACATATTTAAGCAGAGGCCCTAACAGGTGCACACGTAGGGTGATTAACCATTTTCTTCCAAATGGCATTATGTTGATTATATGAAAATAAATCAACCATGAATCTATTTTAGGTTATCAAGGAGAATGATCAGATAGAGCTAATACAAATGTGCCATCATCCAGGCCATCAAACCAATAGGGAAACAATTAATCATCATGTCATTCTCCAACTCCCACTGACAGGTCTAGACCTTACGACTTTATTCAAGAAAAATACCATTGAAGTTAACATGCACCATCCTCTGCAAATGGATTTTCTTTCCAAGAAGCAAAACATTTGATCAATTATATCTAATTAGAAATTACAAAAAAAAAAAATGCAGAGGAAGACAAGGAGAATGGTCAGATAGAGCTAATACAAAATGCCATCATTCAGGCAATCAAACCAATAGGGAAATCAATAATCATCATCCCATCCTCCAAATCAAGCCACACAAGTAACTTCAAATATACAATGTAAAGTCTAAGTTGAAACCCCATTCAAATCCAAGAAATTAAAGACTGTTTTTCCCAATATCAAAATCAGCAAGCTAGCTTAACTTTCTACTACATACCAATCTATATATAAGGCATGGCCACTGCCACCATCTACACATAAATCATTAAAAATACAAGAATCATTTTTCCAGCATCAGTGCATACCTGTTGATGACAGCATCGACAATGACCTGAATAGGGTTCTGGTCAGTCAACAAATGAATAATTTCCATGGCATGCTTGATGATCCTAACGGCCATAAGTTTTTTGCCATTGTTTCTACCGTGCATCATGAGAGAGTTGGTGAGCCTCTCAACAATGGGGCACTGGGCTTTCCTGAACCGCTTGACAGAGTACCTACCAGCAGTGTGAGGAACATAGGTGGCATGCTTGGATGCCACCACTCCAATATAATCAGCCAGGGAAATGTCATTAACCTGATAACAGAAGCAAGAAATCAAAATGAGAATAAAATGAACAACACTATCAATAGGAAGACATTTCAGAGGTAAGAATACAAGGAACAAACGAAATTTTCAAGACACTCAGATACA
Organism: Sesbania bispinosa; assembly: GCA_026901365.1. Lineage (NCBI taxonomy): Eukaryota > Viridiplantae > Streptophyta > Magnoliopsida > Fabales > Fabaceae > Sesbania > Sesbania bispinosa. The sequence goes on along the minus strand of QLOH01000518.1, from coordinate 193,288 downwards.
GGATATAATTTAACTAATAAGCAGCTCAAAAAATGAATTTTTACTAAAAACTAGGGGATTTCATTTATCATTCAAATTGACACCTTATAGCATCCAGATCTGATGAACAGATAGAATGGAACCCTTTATTTTAAAACAGGTGTAGGAATTACTAATAAAACATTAGAGATGAAGTACCTGAACATCGTCAAAGCTCCAGCGGTTAAAGAGCTTGACATCAAGCTGGGTGGGATCTGGAACAATGCCAGCTTCAGCGAGGATTTCAGTCATGGCTGCATAAATGTGGATGAAACTCAATATCAGTATAACCAGACTCGAAAGCTATCACAGTTTAAGAGATCATTATGTGGATGAAACTCATTTAGAACATGAAAACAATCCAAACCATAGTAAATAAAACTCTGATAGTAGTTCAACAACTGTAAAAGAAATAGAAAGCATAAATTTTAACAAGAAAGGAAGAAGCTTCATGGTGTACATATTATTTCAAAAGCTTCAGAACAAACTTCAGAAACATTTAAAAAATTTGTTCCGGCAAAAGTTTCATATAATATGACCGAAGCCAATTCCTTCTATCAAAAAAGGGGTTTATCCAAAATACAACTCACATTCCAAATGGAAACAAAAAGTGCTAAATATTTTGTTCAAAGATGCAACGGAGACACCGACGAAAACAGTTATCACCACAAATTACTAATAACTAATGAGCAGAACAAAGGCGCCTAAAAAACAATGCAGACTTCAGATTCAGATACAAATACTAATACCGAACCAATGATGATCACCGAAACATGAATCTGAAATATGCTGCAATAATCATCCTCACCAAACCATAGAAAGACCACCATAACCACAGTGACAGAAATCCAAATCAGAAAAACAAAACAAAAAAACAGAGAATTAAAGGAAACAAATAAAAAGGACAAAGCAACACACGATGAAATATGCAAACAGGACATTATAAACCGTAGACTATACTGAGAGATGACGAAGGAATCGAGAATTGGAAACTGCAGAGAGAGATGGTACCTGAAATTGACAGGGGAGAAGAGGAGGGTAGGGATGGTAGTAGCGGCTGCTCTCTCTTCTAACGTCGCAAAGAAAGAAGATAAAACCCTAGTGAGTGTATCTTTATATATATGTATATGCTACGAAGATGCCCGTGCACCGCACGGGCTTGGTATGGTATGGGCTTTTATTATTTAATTAATTAATTAATATTTTTCTGTGTTAAATATTATTTAATATGTTTAATGTTATAATAAATTATAAAAAAGCTAAATATATTTTAAAATTTATTTACTTTGATTTAATATGATTTTTTTGTATAGATTAAGATGTGTTAAAAATAAAAATGATAGATAAATAGTTATAACAACACATTTTATTAGAGGTTAAATATGTTTTTAGTTTTTATAATTTAAAATCGATGGATTTGGTCTCTCAAAAAATAATTATTTTGAGCTAGTATGGATTTATAACTATTTTTATCTTGGCAAAATCACTTTCTCATTGCATTTACACATTATTCATTGTGAGAATGAAGAAGGGGGAGAGAGCTCTTAAGCAGGTTGGCCCACTTTAATCAACTAGATGGTAAAATGGTCCTCTGTTGGTGATGGAATGCACAACCCGGTTAAAAGTGCTTCCTTTCCTCCTAGAATGAAAGTGTCCATCACTCCATGTATGAGTGTGAATTTTTCATGGACCGTGTGAGGCTTATGAGTAGGCATGACAAGCAAACCCAGACCCGCGGGTATCGACCCGCCCCCGGCCCGACTTTGATGTGGAAAACCCGCTTTGACCGGGTTTAAGTAAAACCCGACCCCGACCTCGATCCGCCTTGAATGGGGACGGGTGAGGGTTTGGGGGTGTAAGAACCCGAACCCGCCCCGACAGAATAATTAAATATTTTAATATACTAATAGTTAAATAATAAAGGTAAATTTGTATATTTTCCTTAAAATATAATATAGTTCTTAAGTTTCTTATTTTTTCAGGATTATCAATGTTTATATTTACATATTATTTGAATTAGAGTATATTAAATATATATAACTGATGTAAAAACATATATTTAAGTTATTAAAATAGAGAAAAAATGAAAAATAGAGAAGGTGAAATCCCCACGGGTTTCCCCGAACCCGACGGGGAACCGCAGGGATGGGGTTGAGTTTCATAATTTCATACCCGGTTTCTTTAAACCCGAACCTGAACCTGCCTCGACTTTTACGGGGGCGGGGATGGGGAGAGCAAAACTCGTCCCCGCCCCGTTGCCATGCCTACTTATGAGGGAGAATAAGACATCGAGGATAAAGTTGCCCTCTCCTTCTTCATATAATGTGGAGATGTAGGGAGGTGATTTTTCTAAGATCGAAGACAACTACAAATCTTGGAAAACTATTTTAGAGATGCAAGAATTAAAATGTAACTATTTTTTATAGTGTGAGGATCGAAATGTTGGTGCGGAAACCAATAAGTGGAAACGTTGAGAAAAGAAGCTGCAAACTTGAGAAAAAGGTGATGAAGCTACAGTGCAAGTTCAACACTAACAATTAGGATTATTTAAAAAAAATATTTTGTGAGAACAAAAAAGTAAAGAAAAGATTTAGATTGATCAAAATGAAAAAAAAAAAGTATTTTACAGTGTCCAAAAACATATTTCATTGAAATAAATTTATAACATAGTATGTGAGGAAAACCCAACTAAAAGGATCGGTCAATTAGGTGAAAGAGTCTCATGGCTTAAATATCACTATGTGGGTCTTATTTAATCAATGTGATAGCATGTTTGGTTTACACCAAAACCATGTTTTAAACATGGATCTGGACAAACGCTGTAGAATGTAGCTTTAAAAAAAGAAATTAGTCATACTTGATTACACCAAATTTGGATGATTTGAATTAAAAGAGAAATTAGATATACGTGATTGCACCAAAATTTATATACATTGCAATTATCTCATATCTCAGCCTAATCAGTCTGTTAAATTGGAAACAAAAGCACGTTTATTTTACATACATTGAGTGTCTGTTTGGTTTAAATTTTGCAACACCCAGAATCAATTCTGCAGAATTGATTTTAAATCACTTTCGTCGAACGTACTTCGTAAAGCGTGCATCATTCATCTCAACCATTCATTTCTAGAATCAATTCTACTCAACTGTAAATCAAACGGACCCTGAATCTTTTATATTGGCACTCAATTAATCAAGTTGACCAAGGTGTGGGTTCGATTAAGAGAAAATTGAACTGTTCAAAATTAGTTGAGAGGTTTATTTTAACTTTATTATAGTTGGTTGGTTCAAGTTAAATATATAACTAATATTTCATCACTTGCATTACACAAAAATATATATATTTTTATATAATTAATATTTTTAAATATATAACTATTTAAATAATAAAAAATATATTAAAACTTGAAGTATTTATTCGATTTACAATGAAATAATTTAAGTTTTAATTAGTTGGAATTAGAGATTTAATTTAAATTAAAAATAATTATTTTGAATTTGAATTATTAATTCATAAAAATTAACTATTCCAACAATACTATTTAATTAGTCATTTATGTTTTTAGAATGATCATATCTTTATATATAGTTTAAATTTTGAAAAATTAATCCACAATCACATTATTTTAACTTTTAAAATCAATCATTTGTTATTATTGTGATTATTAATTGAGAATAATATATTATTAAAAGTGTGTTCGACAAAACTAACGATAAACTAACAACAAATAATAGAGAGAGAAAGAGAGAACGAGAGAGAGTGGACTGTGGTGAGATCAAGAAGGGGGGAAGCATCTCGATCGGGATTGAAGATGGAAGAGAGCAAGTTGTCGTCTGTAATATCCCAAAAATTTAGAAATCTAAAATTATAACAAAAATAATAATCATAATAAAATTAAAATACTTATAATTGTACTTCGATAATATTGGTGATGAAAAGAGAATCTTTATAATAATAACAATAATTATTAATAAAATAATATTATAATATTAATGATATAGTAATGGCTCGATAATATGAATACTAAAAGAGAGATATAGAATTTGATATTAGAAGATATAATAATTGTTATTAATATAACAAGATAATAATAAAATTATTAGAAGATAAATTATATTATTAATGTTTCAATTAACCTTAATTGTTATAAATATAGTAGTTATTATATTATTAATATTAATATAATAATATCAGAACCGATTGAGATATCCTCAGGAAAGAGATATGCTTTAGCATTTTAATTTAAAGATCATATTTCAAAATAGGAATGATAACATCACAAGAAATAGAGATAAGAGAGTAATATCAAGTTTAGGATAATGTTTAAATATAAGATTCGAATTCGAATTTGAATGTAGATGGATAAGGAAAAGCTTAAGAGGCAAAAACTAAGGGCCTGTTTGGTTTGCATTTTCGTTTCCTGTTTCCATTTTCTGTTTCCTGTTTTCTGAAATTTTACAAAGGAAAAACTGGAAATGCTGGAAACAAAAATTTGCTGTTTCCAGCATTTCCAGTTTTTCCTTTGTAAAATTTCAGAAAACAGGAAACAGAGTGAAAACAGGAAATGGGAACAGGAAATGTTTTCGTAAACCAAACAGGCCCTAAGGTTGTTGCTTGATGTTGGTTCTAAGCCTAATGACCTTGGTGCACTAAATTGCAAATATCTAGAATTGTAGATGTCCGATTGAGGTGATTCCACTCTCATTAGAAAGCTTATTTCCGGGGCTTCAGTTTGATAGGTTATATGATAGGGTTTGGATGAAAACTGCACCTTCGCAAGAAGGGAAAATTGCAATCTGGTTCTCTCGCTCGAGCGCAGCCTGAGCGCAGAAAAACAGAGAGCAATTTGAGAAATTCAGCTCGAGCTGAGCTCAAGCGCAGCCTGAGCGAGAACTCGCGGCTTGAGCGTAGGTCCGATTTCTGCACTTTAAAACACGTTCGTGGACGGTTTCAATCAGTTCTTTCTTCCGTTTTTTCGTATTTTTAGAGAGAGAGAGAGAGGTTCTAGTGAGAGAAATTCCTAGCAAAGGCCAAGAACGATTTCTACTCATCAAGAACGAGTCTTGCATCAATCTTTCCCCCATCAAGGCCCTCCGTTTTTCGTTCTTTCTCCGTTTTCTCGACTCACAGGTGGATGGACTCTCACTTGTTTGTTCTGGATGATTGCCATTGCATGTTCCCTATTCTTTTTCCCCTTTCCTTCTATGAATTAGTGATATATGTGTAGTATGAACATAAGAATTGTGAATATACTGACTATTATATGTATTGAATTGCCAAAACCTTAGGGTAGATGATTGGATGATTCTGTATGATGTATTATGAACCTTGAATATTTTATTATGAAATCATGGGCCTTTGGCCATCACAGTCATGAATTATGAATTAAGATATTACAGGGCTTATAGCCATCACAGAGCCTCCGGGCTATCACAGGGTCATTGACCGTCACAGGCCTTCGGGCAATCATGTTTAAGAAAGACGAGGTGATCTCATCTAACCCTCGGCCAAGGGGAAGATGGGGGATCCTCAATTATTAAAAATAATCAAGTAATGTGTCATTCATGTTCAAATAAGACTTAATCTCAGGTTTCCCTGGACGACGGTCATTGGATTCTCAGGCCGAGCGCTCATCACAGTCAAGTAACAGAGAAAAGACCCCGGGTGTCGGGAACAACACCTCACAGCCATGCATTGCATCTTGATGATTGATTTTCTTTGTGTTGAATTCTGTATCATTATCTCTTTTATGTCTCTAAATTTATATGTATGCCATGATGGTCCTTGGTTGCTTTCCCCCACACTGCACACACTGTTACACTTACTGGGACGTTGGTCTCACCCCATTCCATGGGAACAATATTTTCAATGGTGCAGGATACTGATCAAAGCTATGACGAGTAGTAGATGACATGTGAAGACCATTAGTCTTATTGTTTATTTTACTTGATGTTTTTCATGTTGTTTAGAACCACTAGTGTTATTTGTTAAAGCTACTTTAGGAATCATTATGTTAGTTTAATATTTTTGTATTGGAGCCTTGATGGCAACAGTATGTTATTATTTCATTGAGTTATATATGTATTGTTGGAGCTTTAGTAATTGTTGGGTTACTCAAGCGATGGTATTGTATGTCGATATGCGAAATGAATGAAATAATTTCACGAATTTGGAAATAGTGCTTCCAACATACATTATTTCTGAATTTAGAAATTAGGACGTTACATTTTGGTATCAGAGCAGTTCAATCCAATTGGACTGTGGTTAAGTTAGTTGCCCGCGACTCACTATTATCCCACTGTACCTCGTAACTAGTATAGGGACTGATCACCCCTCTATTGGATGCGTTGTACACGGGATTATGGTTAGTGACGTAAATAGGATACCTTGTTAAAGGAGTTGGGACACTTCTCTAACAGGGTTAGAGCCACCTACATGATAGTCAGAGGGAGAGGGACATAGGTTTGTTTTTCCAAGAGTAGGATCTCCACTTCAAGAGCCTTATGAGATGTCATTTTAGTTTCCAAAGAAATTAAGGTATCCTTAGAAGGAAAGGTAAAGCATAAGTTTTTGGAGAGAGGTTTAGAGGGAACATGAGGAGTAGGCTCCCTAGTAAGGGAGGATAGTGATGATTGCTTGTAGTTACACCTTGAGTGTGTAACTTGTTTGATTAATCATGATGCTTGTTTTTGCTTGAATAATCATGATGCTTGTTTTGCTGAATAATTGACTGATATGTCTGTCTGTTTGCATTGTTGGAATGTCTTGCATGCGGAGGTGATGGTAAAATTTCTAGGATTGGAGTGTTTCCATGACAGGTAGAGGTTAGAAGAGAAGTGTGAGACTCATGGGAGGTTAGAGGAACCTAACACCATTAGTGGAGGGGGAGTAACACTAGCTCTTGGTTAAGTGTTTACTCTCGGGTAGGTGTATCTTAAAGATAATTCGAGGAATTGAATTAGGGCCTTTAATCTCATATTCTTGCCTTCTTTCCTTATTTCCCTACTGGTGTGTGTTGGTGTTGAAGGACAATAGGAAGGTTTGGAATGAATGGAATCGACATGGAAGGCAGTTTGTTACTAAGAACCTGAACAATCATGTTTCATATTTCTTCACTAATTTTCCAGAAGACTTCGGAACTCAAGACATGTGGAAAATCTTTACAAGATGGGGTGGTCAGGTGGCTGATGTTTTTATCCCTGCGAAGCGTAACAAGAGAGGGGTTCGTTTTGGTTTTGTTCGTTTCGTGGAAAACGAAAAACCTAGTTGGTTGGAGAAGAGGCTGCAACAAATTTGGATTGGTACCTGTAAGCTGCATGTTAATATATCCCGTTTTGTAAGGAAGGGGATGCACAATGGTTCAATTACATCATCGATTGGTGGCAATGGAAGAAACAAACAACAATCGGTGGACAAGAAATTGGTGAAGGGCCTGACTTTCCTAGATGTTGTGAAAGGAAAAACAAAGGCGGTATGGCAACCAAAAGAGAAACAAAAGTTGAATAGTAATGATAATTGGAGTGGCCTTGATTTCGTAGTTTCAGATAATGAGATGGAATGGCTCCAAAAGTGCTATGTTGGGCAGGTCAAACAAATTGATGAAGTTTTTATGTTACAGGATAAGTTTTTAGCACAGGGTATCTGTACTGTTAAAGTCATACCGATGGGTGATGATCTTGTTTTAATTAAGCCTGACTCTGATGAGAATTTTGAAGAACTGATTAAGGAGTTGGAAGATATTTTCGATTTATGGTTTGAAGAAATAAGGCCATGGAGCCTAGGTGAGATGGCAAGAGGTAGGTACGTCTGGGTTAGGTGTACAGGAGTGCCGGTGCATATTTGGTCAAATGCTTTTTTCAAATCAATAGCTGTTCCATTTGGCAGATTTGTATGTATTGATGGGAATACAAGAGGTATGAAAAGATTGGATGTTGCTTGGGTATTGATACACACTACTTCAGTCAAGGTAATTAATAGATGGATGAAAATAAGGATTAATAATTATTTTTTTCCATTAACATCATTGAGGATTCTTTTATTAATCCTTGGATGGTGCAGTCTAGCCTACAGTCCCATAGTTTGCAGTCTGATAGCTCCAGTCAAGCATCTTCTGCGGACATTGCTTGTGGTGATAGTGGTTGGGATGAGCTTTGCCAAGAAGTGCAGGAGGGACATGGTTTTTTTTAAATTCAAAAGGATGACGGATTGCATAATTTAAGGGATAATTATCTCAATCTAATAGCAACAAGAAAGGAAACGAATTTGGTGGTTAATGGGGATTTGATATTAGTGGAGAAATTAAAGTGTAACGTTTCGCAAAATGAGGAGGTGTTGGCTGAAAATTCTGATGCCAAGTTTAGTTCGGTGGGGGCCATTCACCCTTGTGTGATTGTAGCGCTTGATGGCTGTGAGCATCCAACCAATAATCATGTGGCCAAACATAATGGGCCTGATGGATGTGTCGCCGTGCCTATTGATGTGGACATTGGGCGCAGTGATAAGGGTCAAGATGGGCTTGATTGTCATGTGCAATTGGTTAGCACTAATGTGACCAAACAAAAGGGGTCAGCTAGCTGTGATGCCGTATCTATTGATGTGGACACTGGGCGTGATGATAAGGGTCAGAACGTGGGCTGTGCGCGGTTGGACCGAAGTTTGAATGGTAGTCCAAATGCGTTGTGTGATTTGGGTGTAGGGGCCAGCTTGGTCGGAGTCGCGTGTGTGGAAGACGGGTGCTTGGGCCAGCTGTCTCATGGTGATGCTAGTGGGCTGCGTGAGGACGTCTCTCCTTTGGTGGGTGGACCTAATGAGAGCTCTCCATTAATTGGCCCAAATTTATGTGTTGATGAGTATCAACCAATTAAAGCTCTGACCCGCATTGAGGTTGTCTCGGACTCACAGAGTGGTATGTCGAAACCAGTGGAAGCCACCATGGTGAGGGAGTTAGACGCTTTGCATAACAGAGAGGCTATTGAGGGTATGGGTAACTTCAATGAAATTGATGAAAATTCCAATGATGCGTTTGGTGATGTTTAGCTATGTGAAGTACCTATTTCCTATGCCACTGTGCCTGCTGAAGTTTTGCCCCTAACTACACAAAGGAACCAAGCTGTGAATCTGAAGAAAAGGGGACGACCGAGGAAAAAGTTGCCAAATCCTGTAAGTAATTCAGACTTGGTTAGTGCTTTACCTGATAATGGTAGTTTATTAGACATGGATGTTGAGTCTGTGTCTAAACATGTTTGGAATCTGGGGAAGAAATTGGGGATAAAGGGTTTCAACAATGATGTTGAAATTGTAAATGTCTTGCGACAAATGGAAACTCGTGATCGTAGAGCAGCTGGTAGAAGTACATGATCTGTGTAGGGTGTTAATGATATTGTTGGTATGTCAGGTGTTTATTCAGCTGTAAATGATAGTGGTTTCTTTAAATATAAGAGGTTTAGGAGGAAGGGTAAAGAAGCAAGAGGTTAAGAAGTTAATAACCAGTGAGAAGGCTTATATTATTTTTCTGCAAGAGACCAAAAAAGAGGTTATTGATGATAACTTTTGTGCATCTTTAACTGGTGGGGATGATATTTTTGGGTGGACATTTCAACCTTCTGTTGGTATGTCTGGAGGGCTTTTGATTCTTTGGAGGAAAGATATGTTTCTTCTGCATGCTGTTTTTCTTGATCATAATTTTATTGGCATCACTGGTTTGTGGAAACAGAATAATGTGGTATGTTCCTTTGTTAATATTTATGCTCCTTGTGAGTTACAGCGAAAAAAAGAATTGTGGAGTGTTCTGTTACAAACAAAAGAAAGTCATGGAGGTGGATTGTGGTGTTTTGGTGGGGATTTTAATGCAGTGAAATCGGAAACGGAAAGGAGAGGTGTGTCTACCTATTGGAGAGGCGATGATATGAGAGTTTTTGATGAGTTTATTCATGATGCTGAGTGATAAGTGTAAAATTAGCGTTAATTTCATATAGTTTTTATTACAGTTATCAAGGATTAAATAGTAATTTATGCCCCAAAATATCCCTTTTTGTTAATATTTATAATAATTGTATTTATTTGATACAAATTTGAATATGATGCTATTTTAAATAGAAATTTGCTATTTTATGCAAAATTATAGCAGATTTGGAACAAGAGTGGAAAAAGCATCAGAATGGAGGATATTGCAGATTCAGAAATTAAATAAATAAAAGAAAATCAGAAAATCCTGTAAAGAATCTTTTCAATTCAAATCCAAGGCAGATAAATACAATAATAATTCGGATAAAGGGATAAAGGAAAACCAGATAAGATCAGAAAGGAATCAAGAGGTTAGATCCACAAATCAAGGAAAGCTGCAGCGTGTCACACGCTCCACATGCGCTTAGCGCACGTGGAGCGCATGAGCAGAATGGCGAGGCTTGATGTGCGCTAAGCGCACATGAAGCGCGCGACTCCTGATTGTTGAGAACGCGCGCAGTGACGTCAATTAATGAAAGGGAAGCTCCTGATTGGTCAAACTTCACTCAAATGACGTCAATTAATGAAAAGGCCGCCTCTGATTGGATTAAACACTCACCAGTGACATCACAACCTGATCCCTTCAAGGTTTTCCAACTCTATAAATATAGCCCTTTGCATAGGTCACAGAGGAGGTCCTCGGGACCCGACACTGATACAGAGGGAGAGTAGTATAGGATTGGGAAAGGTGACAGATTTCTCAGTAGTTTGTAAGGGCTACCATGAGTAGCTAAGCTCTCTAGTAGGATTTGATGTAGTAGATTCAATCCCCTTGTGTATAAGAATTCTCTTTTCTATTTTATTTATGATTCTATGCTTGTAATTTATCGGTATCTTTATGCTGTGTGTAATGCATCAACTCCGCGCGTGCGCCGGGATGGTAGGCTAGTGCTCTGGATACAAAAAGTGGAACTCCGGCTAGTATCAGAGGTAGGTGAGCATGGAGCTGTTCATGAAGCTTATTCTCGGATTGCTAAAGGTACTCGGGTTAGTCATATCGTAGCATAAGGATTGTATTCTAACGATCGGAGGTTCAGTGAGTGACACACCCCTCCGTAGGTGCCTTATGTGAAAGTATGGCTAATTCGATAGCGCTGATTGCAAAATACGGGGAATGTTCGGGGTCGCCAAATGCCACTTTGAATGCCTGTAGAGAATATCTTTTGGCGTTTAATTATGATGTTATAGGGGAATTTGCGGGTACGATAATTACCAGGCATGCCTTATAATTATCGTAATTAAACAATGCTAAGGTAATTACAAGTACGATCATAAATAAGGAAAAGGAGTTTGAATACACAAGGGGGGAGATGAAACGAAATCAAATCCTAGTCTTAAATACTCATTCTCTCGTGTTATCTTTGTTTATTTTATTTCAAAATTCACCAACTCTCTTTACGAAAACGTTTTATTGAAAATACAATTACTTTAACTTTACAAGTTAAAACCGCTCCTTGTGGATACGATACTCTACTTACTCTAAAACTACTGGACTACTGGTAAACTTGCCAGGAAACCCATCACTGAGTTGATAGATTTGCCTCTAGTTGGAAGAAAGTTTACTTGGTATAAATCTGATGGTGCATGTATGAGTAGACTAGATAGATTTCTGGTGTCTCCTGATTGGCTGTCTTTCTGGCCAAATACATCGCAGTGGGGTTTACATAGAGGTGTGTCTGATCATTGTCCCATTTTATTAAAAAATGAGGTGGTGAATTGGGGTCCCAAGCCTTTTAGGGTCCTCGATTGTTGGAGGAAGGATGCCCGGTATGCTGAGTTTGTGAAGTCTCAATGGAAGGAGATCTTGGTGGGTGGCAGGGATGGTTTTGTTTTAAAGAAAAGCTAAAAGAGTTGAAAAATAGATTGAAGAAGTGGAATAAAGATACTTTTGGAGATCTAGATAAGAAAATTATTGAGGCGAGGGATAACATGAACAAACTTGATCTTAAAAGTGAAGAATGCTTTCTGCAGGAGGATGAAGCTAGTCAAAGGAAGGAGTGGAAGGCCCAAATGTGTCACTACATGTCTCTTAAAGATATTTTGTTGTTCCATAAATCAAGGCTATCTCGGCTTCAAGCAGGGGATGCAAATACTCAATTTTTTCATGCCTGTATAAATAGAAGGAGACTTAGAAATGAGGTTCGTTGTTTGGAGGTTGGCAATGACAGAGTTTCTGATCCTACAACTTTAAAAGAGGCAGTAAGAGGTTTTTTTGAGACTCACTTTGAAGAAAAACCTACACCTAGACTTCACCTTTCTGATTCTTGTTTTCACACTTTGCAAGATGTTGATGCAGAATCTCTGATTGTGCCTTTCTTTGAAGATGAGGTAAAAGCAGTTGTATGGGATTGTGAGGGTTCAAGGTGTCCAGGTCCAGATGGATTTAATTTCAATTTTATCAAGGATTTTTGGCACGAAATTAAACCTGATTTCATGGAATTTATTCAGGAATTTCATATCAATGGTAAGCTAGTCAAGGGTTCCAATAGTTCCTTTATCGTTCTTGCTCCTAAAACAGATAATCCTCAGAGGGTGGAGGAATATCGCCCCATCTCTTTGATCGGTTGTATGTATAAGGTGTTGGCGAAATTACTAGCAAATAGATTGAGGAAAGTGATTGGGAAAGTTATATCTGATTGCCAATCTGCCTTTGTAAAAGGAAGATCAATTTTTGACAGTGTTGTAATAGCTAATGAGGTGCTGGAGGAGGCAAAGAGGAAGAAAAAATCATGTCTTTTTTTAAAAGTAGATTTTGAAAAGGCATTGATTCAGTCAGTTGGGATTTCCTACAGTTTGTGATGGAGAAAATGAATTTTCCCTTGAAATGGAGGAGGTGGATTGCAGAATGTTCGTCTTCTGCCAAAATTTCTGTCCTTATTAATGGGAGTCCAACAACTGAGTTTGGTGTAGGGAGAGGTTTAAGGCAATGCGATCCTTTAGCACCCTTTCTATTTTTACTTGCAGCAGAGGGCTTGAACTCTATGATGATTACAGCAGCTCAGCGGCATGTGTTTTCAGGTTGTCATGTTGGTCAGGCTGGTGTAGTGATATCACATCTTCAATATGCTGATGATACTATTTTTCTTAATGAGGCATCATTGAGCAATATTTGGGCTATTAAGTCTGTGCTGCAATTGTTTGAGTTAGTGGCTGGGCTAAAAGTTAACTTTCATAAAAGCAAACTTTTGGGTGTTAATGTTGATTTGGCGTGGCTAGAGTGTATAGCTCAATTCCTGAATTGTAAGATTGGCTCTTTCGCTTGCTCTTATTTGGGCTTGCCCATTGGGGCGAATCCTAAGCGCCTTTCTACTTGGTAGCATGTCATTCAAAAGGTGGAGAGGAGGTTGGCTAGATGTAATAAAAAGCTATTGTCCTTTGGAGGCAGATTAGTTCTTCTGAAATCTGTGCTAAATTCAATCCCGATCTACTTCCTTTCCTTCTTCAAGGCTCCCACATGTATCATTTCTCAACTCGAATCCTTATTTAAAAATTTTCTTTGGGGTGGTGATGATGAGCATAGGAAAATAGCTTGGGTTGCTTCAGAGGATATATGTAGAGAAAAACAGCATGGAGGTTTGGGACTGAGAGATTTACGAGGTTTTAACTTGGCACTGTTAGGTAAGCTAAGGTGGCGTTTTTTAGTAGAGAGAGATAATTTGTGGGTTAAAGTGGTATCATCTATTTATGGAGTGGGTGGTTTGGGTTGGAAAGGTGTGAGGAGGGGAGCCTCTAGGTGGTGGCTAAATTTGTGGAGCATTGAGGAGGGTGAAAATATATCTTGTGATTGGTTCTCTAATGCGTGTGTGAGAGTGGTGGGAAATGGGAGGAATACTTCTTTCTGGAAAGATCCTTGGTGTAATTCTATTCCCTTTTGTGAGCGCTTTAAGAGACTTTTTTCTATATCCACTGATAAAGAGGTGTCCGTGGCGGATATGTTAGTGAGTAGGGAGGGGGAAGTTGGGTGGAATTGGAGCTGGAGGAGGCAATTGTTTCAATGGGAGAGGTCTCTTTTATCTATGTTGTTGTTGGATTTAAGCTCTATTCAGGTTAATGTAAGTAATGAAAATACTTGGCGGTGGAAACCTGATCCAGGTGGCTCATATTCAGTGAAGTCGGCATATCAACTGATAAAAAATGACTCTATTTATGCTAACCTCCCTCTTCATCGTTTTATCTGGTGCTCCTATGTTCCCTCCAAGATCTCTTGCTTTTCTTGGAGAGTGATGTTAGAGGAATACCATCAAAAGTTAACCTTGTCAAGAGAGGAATTTTACAACTATCTTCTGCAGGATGTATCTGGTGCGATCATGGAGAAGAATCTACTTCTCATCTATTTTTTTATTTCCCTTTTGCTTATCAGTTATGGATACTGTGTATGCAATGGTGTGGTTTTGTCTCTGCTCATCAGGTTAATTTTACTGCTCACTTTGAGCAATTCTTGAGACTGCCAACTTGTGATATGAAAAACCGTAATAGGTGGGCAGTGATTTGGTTATCAGTTCTGTGGAGCTGGTGGAATACACGAAATGAGGTGGTATTCTCAAATAATTATCTATCCCCTATCGAAGTGTTAGAATTGGTAAAATTGCGGTCTTGGAAATGGTTGAATGCTAAAGATAACGACTTTAGGTATCAGTTTTCTTGTTGGCTAAAGGAACCAGCTGCCTGTCTTAACCTTTATTAGGGGAATCGGTGGGCTTTCAATCATTCTCTTCTTATAGTATGTGCAGGGGTGTGGCTTGCGTTTTTATGGTTTTGGCTTTAGATCTACGTTGTCTGGCAAGTTAGTTAGTGGTGATATTTAATTCTGATTATCTTTTGTATTACCTTTATTGGGATGTATTATGGGTTTGAGTACCACTTGTACTCATATTTAATTATAATTCTTTGCTTATAAAAAAAAACTAACGATAAACTAGCTGAAAGATGAAAGGTGAAAAATGAAAGTCGAAAATATAAGACCAATCTAATTGAATTAAAAGTATTTGGTAAAATTAGCTAATAACTATAAAAATGATAGATAAAATCATCATTAGTTATTGAATTGGGACTTTAAATTTGATAATTATGAAAAGTTTTAAGGATAAAATTGTAAAAAAAAATTAGTTACTAGCTAAAATTTTGAAACGCTACTTGGAATACGATTTTAAAAAAAAAATTACCTTATCAAACATGGTTGAAATTAGGGGTCTAAACAGGTTCGACTCAACCCGCGAACCCGGTGAATCCAACCCAATCCGAAAATATTTAACGGTTCGGTTCGAGTATACGATTCAGACATTTTCTTTCAAACCTGGCCTGGTTCGGTTCGGGTCTCGGGTTTGCCTATGTTGGACCCGATAGACCCAACCCAAACCAGAAAAATAAGTCCTAATCTTATTTCAATTTCATGCAAGAAGAGAACAAAAATAGACGCAACGGCAGCACAAGCAGAGGTGGTTCCCCAAATCCTATTTCATTTGCTCCTCTCAATTTATTTTTCTCTATTTCTTTTCTTTTTTTATTTTATATTTTAATTTAATTTCATCTTCCACATTTTTTTTAAAAAAAAGGACAAATGTTCACGACCCGATGATCCAACCCAACCCAACCCAACCCGAACATATTTGGGTTGGTTCGGTTCGGATTACTCACCCAAAAAATACAAAACCCGAACCAACCCAACCGACCACCATTCTATCGGTTCGGACTTGATGTCACCCCAAACCCGATCCAACCCAACCCGATTACACCCCTAGTTGAAATGACTTAACAAGTTTTTAGCTACCAATTTTAGCTTTCAATTAGTTGAAATGACATGCCAAACACACTATCTAAAAGATGATGATAAAAATTCAAATTTAAACTAATAAAAATATTTGAAATAGGAAAAATAGGTTAAAATTAGAACCATATGTATTTAAATTTCAATAGATCAACTTTCAAGACATGAGGATAGAATTAAGGGAATGTTCACAAATGAGGTGTGTGAAATATATACTCCAAGAAAAATAGTAAAAAAAATATAGAAAATGATACATTATTTTCTAGATGGGAGAGTAAAGAAAGTAGGTGTCACACTCTCTAATATGAAGTCTCAAAATTAATATATTGAGAGTAGATTAATTCCATTAATGTGTTTGACATAGATAATTATATATATTCTTTTATAAAGCATCGCCACACATCAGATTGTGTCAAAATATTTAAGGTAAATTCTACCATGCCGGACTAAATTAAGTGGTACTAGTACCTTACCATTATTTATCTGTCATGTGTACTTCATTAATTATGTCATTTTTTATTTTTTGCTAATATGTCCCAAACTCTATCTTTTTCTCAATCTCATACCCTCCAAATACCCAAGACTGCCTCTCATAGAAAAAAAATCCCACAACGCCCCACCAACTCCCTCCCATCCAACCATCGTGCATCTCAGTACCTCAATTCTTTTTTATTGACTTATAGTAGTATTGAAACTTGAGACCACCAATTTTAGAATAAGAAGCTTTTGGTGATAAGAGATTCTTGCACCCTTGCCATTGGTGGATTTTGGGTTGGGGGTTGTGATCGTTACCCTAGATAGGGTGATCGAGATTTGTTGAACTAATGATAAGGTAGTACGTACAGTTAGTTGGGAAATTAAGATTTAAGCTTGCGGAAGTTCGACAAGGTGATCACAGTGAGTAACAAAGCATTCTAGCATAACTGATGGCAGAGAATTGGTCTAAAACGCATATGTCTTGTACTTGGGAAAATATTTCTTCTACTGCAAACTCATCAGTATGAGGTCACAAAATCCTACCATTTTTGTTTGTTGTAAGTGGAGTGAAGTTGACTTGTTTGTTTTATGTGTGAGGGAGGAGAGAGTCTACTACTTGTGTTGTTAGAAGGTTAATGGTGTGTGTTACAGTGTTAGAGTTAAAGCACGTTTTAGCAAATAATAAAAAATAAGAATTATTAATGGAGTAGAAATGTAAGATAATTAACGGTAAGTTACCACTACCCATAAATTTACTGAGACACCATAGCAATCACCAACATTAATTTAAATGTAAATAATGAACATAAACAACATACCTTCTTCCGGCGTGTTTGATTCTCAATTGTGCACAATAATAATTAATGATACTGGAATTAATTTTAAATAAGTTCCATCTAATGTTAACGTGATTCGTAAATTGTGATTATTCATTCTCGACCATTAATTTTAGTGTGTTTGCTTTGTAGTTGAGAAGGCATAAAATTGATTCTTTAATAAGTGAAAAAAAAAACCATGTCCCTTTAATATGCTTTGAGATAACTCAACGACTCCGACTCCTCTGCATTTGTTGGAGAAATGGAGATCTCCATTTCCTTACATAAGCCCATAGATAGATCTATGTAGTTTGCAAACAAGTCTCTCCCCATAAAGTGAAGACTGTTGCTGGGCAGGATACCCTTGAGGAAGGTCCATATAAATTTCTTCAAACAAATCACCATTCAAAACTGCATTATTGATGTCCAATTGAGCCAAAGACCACCCTTTGATGGCTGCCAAGGATAACAATAATCTAACTGAAGTTAGTTTTGCAACAGGAGAATATGTCTCAGTAAAATCCAAACCTTCTTGCTGGGTGAAACCTTTGGCCACCAATCTGGCTTTGTACCTATCAATGCTCCCATCAGCTTTATGTTTAACTTTGTATACCCATTTACAACCAATTGTGTGTTTACCAACAAGTAAAGGAACTATACTCCAAGTGTGATTAGATTTCATGGCTTTCAACTCATCTGTCATAGCTTCCCGCCAGTGTGGGATTTTGTATACTTGGTGATAAAATTGAGGCTCAAACTCAGATGAAATCTGGCATATAAAGGATTGGTATGAAGGTGTTAATTTGTGATATGAAAGATGGTTGGTGATAGGATAAGGAGAATTGGAGGGTTTGGACACTTGATAACACAAAGAAAGTCATTTAAGTGAGATGGAGGTCTAGAAGGTCTATGAGATCTTCTAATAGGTAACTCAGATTGGGGATTAGATGGTAAAACAAATGGATCATTATTTGGTGAAATTGTAGTTGGTGGAGTGGTTATATGTTGGTCATCAAAAGGAATGGGAATAACAATGTCATGAAAAGGGTCAGGTAGAGGCTGTGTCCATTGAGAGAGGTGGAAAGGATAGGTGTTCTCATGAAAAACAACATCTCGAGATATAAAAAACTTATGTGCAGCCAGATCATACAATCTGTAACCTTTGTAACTGATAAGTGTTAGAATTAAGTAAATTTCTATGTAATTACAACACTTATTGACTATGAATTATTGAATTTATAATCTAAAACCACCCTTCTTTGCTTAATTTATGATAAATGTAATTAATGGAGTCTCAATTGAATTTGATGCTATTTTGATGAAGAAAATGTTGTTTTTTACAGGTAAAAAGCTAAGGTACAAGTGAAGCATCAAGTACAAGAGACAAAAGTTGTGTAGAGCAAGACTAAAATGAAGGGCAAACTGGGAATTCATCACTGATTCATGCGCCTCACTTGCGCTGAGCGCAGACAAAGCGCAGGAATGACCTTTCAGTTACCGTTTCCTGCGCGCACTTCACTTGCGCTGAGTACAGGCAGAGCGTAGGAAACAACGTAACCTAAATTATAATGGGCCACAAACAGAACTCAAGAGGCCCGTTAGACAACTTTTTAATGAGACTTTTGGCAAAGACTTGGCAGACTGGGGAGTGATGGTTGACATAGAGTTTTGGAGAGAAAAGTTTGATAGACTTTGAAGACCATTCTGGAGCAAGGGGAGACTACAATAGAGCTGGAAGGCCTCGCTGTTAATCTTCTTCTTAATCCTGTTGGTTTGTAATGGCTACTATGAGTAGCTAAATCTTTTCTTAGGATTGAACGTAGTCGATTCAATCCCTGATTGTATTTTGAATCTTTGTTATTTAGGAATCCCTATTTTATCAATGACTGGTGTTTTTATTTCTGTTCTTAATGCTTAACTTTCGTCTTTGTACCAGAGTTATGATCTGATTTCTTAAATATGCTGGAAAGAAATTTTCTAAATCTGATTTGGGTAAAAACACTCGATAGGTTGAATACTTAGGGATAGGGTTCAATTTATTGATAGCTATTAACAACTGATCTTAAAGCTAGACAATTTGTTAAACAACCAAGGGATTGGTGTATAGGGAATTGTTCTAAGAATTTCATACTTGAGGGATCAATGTGAATGAATTTTATTTGGGCTTCAGTATTGATAATTATAAATTCCTAAATATCATTGATTTCCAAAATACAAGAAGGGCGCGATAGACGAAGTTCAATCCTAGTTTCTCTCTATTACTCAATTTCATCATATTTCTCTTTGTCTAAATTTATTTTTATTTTACTATTATAATCTTCACAAACAAATCCATTCATTCATAATCTTCCTTACTCAGTAAGTGTGAGTACTAAGAATTTAAGTTGTACTGTTCCTCGTGGGTATGACAACCCTTTTCTTACTATTATATTGCTGCGATATTGGTACGCTTTCCAAGATCTCAACAGTAACCTGCAGGATATCCCACAAAAACAAATGGTATAGCTCTTGAAGTAAACTTTTCCCTATGAGAAGTAAGGGTTGATGCATAACAAAGGCAACCAAAAACTCTCAAATCTGAATAAGAAGGAACTTTCTGATATAGTAGTTCTGTTAGAACCACAAGAAACACTAGAAGAGGGGTTGAATAGTGTTTTATAATTCTTTACAGATTTTTCTGAAGACCTTTTAACAAGCAAACTGATCTGAAAATATTTGAGCAACCTTCTGAAACTGGAAGTTTAGCAGCTTGCTAATGCAACTCAGAAGGTTGAATAAAAAGCTTTTGAAATGATTTAGCACAAAGAAAAGATGGTTTACTGCGTGGATCTATAAAACAACTTTTATAAAACCCTCCTTGGTTAGTTAAAAACTGGATTTAAAGAGTTAAGGGTTGAGAGAACTTAGCCACATAAATTTATCCTGGTTCACCCACAAACTCAGTGAGCTACGTCCAGTCCCATGGCAAACACTCCACTGGATTTTCCACTATATGATCAGATACAAGTATTCTTTGAACCCAGCCTCTTCGGGCTAAAACACCAAGTATTCTTTGGACACAACCTCTCCAGGCTAAATACAAGTATTCTTTGGACACAACCTCTCCAGGCTAAACAACAGCAAGTATTCTTTATTCCTCCAAGCCTTTTCAGGCTCCCAGACACTTAACAATGTTTACAATGAAAGATAAGTTTAAGTTTCTGAGAAACTTAATCACGGGTTCTCTTGTACAAGGGATAACTGAGTAAAACTCAGAATACAGAGGATAAATCTAAGTATAAGGAAATGAAATACAACAATGTTTGGCTTGAAATAATTTTCTGATAAATCTTGCCCGACTCTCATTTGGGCTTTGATAGGGCTTCGCCACAGCTACGCCAGGGGTTCACCAAAGGTTCGCCAAATTTTCAACGTCTTGCAAGAAACTATTTATAAAGTCTTGAGATTTGACCGTTGAAGATTGCTTGGTTACCATTGAGAAAGAACGATTAAAGTTCTTAGAGCCATTGTGATACAACTTCTCATCCGTTGAGGCGCATGCTTCTGATAACGTATCACAAAGACATGGTAGGGATAGGTGTGCAACAACGCTGACTCTAATTTTGACCTCTGTTTGCTTTTCTACAGTAAGTTTCCTCTTTTGTGTCAGGAAATGAAACTGTGCCAGAAAGCCTTTGTCAGTAGATTACTGCAACACAAAGAATAACTGCCTGAGTAGAATCTATTTCACAATCAGACGATAATGATCAAATTTGTCACTCATTAAAACTAAGGTTAATGAGTCTTGCATAATCAATTTTGAGACTCAACAAGTTCAAAAGGGGACTTGAACTTCAACACCTTAGAGGGTATCCTATTGATAAGGAAGGCAACAATAGTGATGCAATGACCCCAAAAAGGAAGAGGCATCCAAGACTGAAATATCTGTAGAAACACAGGGAAACACTAGAAGGGGGTTGAATAGTGTTTCTTAATATTTTATGGAAGCTTTTCGCAAACAGTGAGTTTTAAAACAGTTTCAGACAGGTTTAAGGGGCTGTCTGAAGTTTCTTAAGACGGCTTCTGAAAATATCTTTTAAAAGGTTTCTTGCTTTTAAAATATCAGAACAGTTTTTCAACACCCTTTGATTAGTATAAATAAATTGACAAGAGATAAGGGTAAGAAAACTTAGCCAAAAGATTTATCCTGGTTCACTCACTACCACTGTGAGCTACGTCCAGTCCCAATGCCAACTAGCACTTGGATTTTCTCTTAATCTTCACCAAGATTACAAGTATTCTTTTCCAGTCAAGCCTCTTCAGGCTCTACAACCAAGTATTCTTTTACAGACAAGCCTCTCCAGGCTCAACAACCAAGTATTCTTTTACAGATAAGCCTCTTCAGGCTCTACAACCAAGTATTCTTTTACAGACAAGCCTCTTCAGGCTCTACAACCAAGTATTCTTTTACAGTCAAGTCTCTCTAGGCTCAAAAACATTTTTTACAAAGAAAAATGTCTAAGCTTTTAAACTATACCAGTTTGAAGCTTAAACAGAGACAATGTACAATATAACTGAGGTATGCTCAGGATATACAAATTGTGTACAATGAAAAATATTATTAGAGTGTTTTTACAGAGTAAAAACTTGCAGCGTGATTTTTCTCGTAGACTTTCTTGAATAACAATTCTCTAACCTTTGATGGTCTTCATGAAGGGGTATTTCTAACCAATCTTCAATCTGTTGAAACTTCAATCCGTTGAAACTTCAATCCGTTGAAAAACCACCGTTTAGAGATAGCATTAAATGCTATTTAATCCGTTGTGAGACATGCTTCTGAGAACACTGATATCTCTGACACTGTACAAGGTTGGTGCTGCCATAAAGCTGCTACTGTTGTTGCTGCAGAGGCTGCGTTGCAGAGATTTCCTCAGTGGTGTATGAAATTCAAATATACCAGGAAAGGTCTCTGTGTTCCTTGCCATAAATAACGTTGAAAAGGTACGTGCAACAGAGAACGCTTGACTCAGAAGAATTTCAGAGATGTCTTCACAAACTTCAGCAAAGGGTCCCACGTCATTAATGAGACTTCAGATGGCTTCAACACTTCAGACGGGTTGTGCACTTCAGACGGCTTCAACACTTCAGACAGGTTGAACCTTCAGACGACTTCAACACTTCAGATAGGTTGAAAGCACTTCAAACAGTCTTTATATAAGTTCATAGTGGCTTGCTGAAATCATAGATAAATCATTAAACATATATGTATCTATGATAAATATTTTAACCCAAATTTGTTAAGCATTAAAACTTGGGAAGTGAGTTATCTAAAACATTATAATTTTCCTTATGATATTTTTGAGATTCAACAATATCAGGGATCTAGCAACATTCAATAGATGTTGATGCTTTCTTTCTACAACTGAATTCTGTTGGGGTCTTTCAGGGTAAGAGAATTGATGAACAACTACTTTGGACTTCAGAAAATCAGGGAGAGCAAGTTCCTTTGCATTATCAGATCTTATACACTTGATTTTGCTTCCAAACTAAGTGTCAACAAATTGGAAGAAATCCATAATGATCTTGGGAGATTTTGATTTGTGTTTCATCAGATAAACCCATACAAATCTCGTATGATCATCCACTATAGTCAAAAAGAATCTCTGTCCAGCATGTGCGGGCTCATGGTAGGGATCCCAAGTCTCAATGTGAATCAGATCAAAAGGATGAGAAGAAAAATTGTTATTAGAAACAAATTTTAATTTGTTCTGTTTAGCTAAGGGGAAAATATGACAGGGAAAAATGTTGAACTTTAGAGGAAACAAGATTGTATTTATTATTGAGGGTTACAAAAGAATCATGAGAAAGATGTCCTAATCTATGATGCAAAGTATCAAAATACACATAATTACAATGAGATTGAAATGGAATAGTATTGATTTGTAAGGAATCAATATGTAAAGTGTATAAGCCATTATGTGATTCACCCTTGCCAATCGTTAGAGAAGAAAGCTTGCCCTGGATTATGAAATAATCGTCAGAGAAAATAACCTTGAAATAATGTTTAGAAAAAGTTCACTCAATGAAACTAAATTGAATGTAAAAGTATGAATGTAAAAGACATTAGTCAATAGTAATGTGGGAAACAAGTGAACAGAACCTATACCCTCAATTTGAATTTTACTACCATTAGGTAATATGACAAAAGAATTCTTGATAGTGGTAAGGTTATGAAATGATTGTTTAGAAAAACAAATGTGATTGGTAGCACCCGAGTCTAACAACCAACATGTAGGAGAGGAATAAGAAGATTTAATAGTGGACAATGTGATACCTGAAGTGGGGTTGGATTCAACAGGTGTGACATTTGAAGAAGAAGGAATGTCCATCTGAGAAGACAGCAACTGAATCAACTATTGACACTGGGCATTGGAGAGCTGTAGTGTTTGACATGCTGGAAACTTGACTTGTAGTATCAATGGAAAGATCAGCAACATGAGCAACACGACTAGCATCTTTGGGTTTTGTCTTAAAACCAGGAGGATATCCATGAAGCTTGAAGCATTTATCAACTGTATGACCAAGAACTCCACAGTGATAGCATAAAGGACGATCTTTCTTGGCAAATTTGGAACGACTGGCACCTAAGGATGGACTTGGAGTGTTCTTAGCAGCAAGAGCCATATGTGAATCAACAATAGAAGGAATTGTAGCCTCAACTTCTCTCTGCTTCTCATCTTGAACAACTAGAGAAAAAACTTTGTTGATAGGTGGAATAGGTTCCATGAGTAGTAGCTGCCCACGAATGTGAGAGAAGGATTCATTTAGACCCATCATGAAGGTCATGACATACTCAGTGTGACAGTGATAAAGAAGAGGACGAAGAGCACCATAAGTACAACCACTGGAAGGTTTGTATGCTTCTAATTCTTCCCGAACGGATTTCAATTTGGTGAAATACTAACTTACAGAAACAATACCTTGAACAAGACTCATCAACTCCTCGCGAAGCTGGTAAATGCGAGGACCACTCTTTTATTGGAAACGATCTTTCAGGTCTTGCCAAATTTCAGAAGTAGAGGAAGAATACAAGATGCTGGTAACAATATCTTTAGAAACAGAATTATACAACCACGAGATGACAACATTGTTACACCTAAGCCAAGCACTCAATCGAGGATCACTGTTTTCTGGGCGAGGGATGGAACCATCAACGAACCCAAGCTTATTCTTGACGGAAAGAGCAACGATCATGGCACGATTTCAAATATTGTAATTGGAACCGGTAAGAGACTGAGAAACTAAAGCAATACCAGAACCATCAGAATGATGGAGGAAAAGAGGATTTGAGGGATCTTACATGGCAGAAACAAGGAAGAAAGAAGAAAGACTGAATCGGAGTATTTTCACTGATACCATATTATACTGAAAAGTATATTGAGAAGAAGAATGATATTAAGATGAATAATTCTTAGTGTGTATTATGAAGTCAGAAAGTAGTATATATACAGAAGAGAAGAAACTAATCACAACTAACAAACTAACTAACAAAACAGAAAACAAAAAACTAACTATAGTAACTAACTATAGTCTAATACTAATACCACGTTAAGAGTGGATACCTATTGCCATTTCTATTAGCATTAGCGATAGCTATTGTTAACACAAATGTTTGACATTCAGTCATTGCAAATTCAAAAATTTCAAAACTCTGCTTGGTCAATAATTTCCCAACTCAATTCTTTGGTCAATAATTTCCAACCCCTAAAAAATTGAAACAAAAAGCATATTCGGATTCCTATGGGGCTACGGGAGTCCATGCAATGAGTGGGGCCAAATTCCACTTGGTCTTCACCCACTCATATCGCGCCACGTGTCCCAAAATAAGTAAAAGTTAGCCATCGGTTTCTTCCAAGATGCTATAAGTGGCGACGCGAGCGGTAGCCCACAAAAAAATATTCCTGAAAACAACGCCCTTTCCCACAGCCCTCTCCATTCCCTCTTCCCCGCAACCTTTCCAGGTAACCCCTCTTTCTCTCTCTCGAAATATTTTTGGTTTTTAAATTGCCCTTGATTTCAAGTTTCGATTTTTAATCTCATCATAAAGGTTAGCCTTTTATTTTAATTGCGTTCGTTAATTGCCTGTTTTGCTGATCTATTGTTCGATGGTAACCCTGATTTTGTTTTTTTTGCTTTGGGATTCGTGATTTGGTTTCTGGGGTTTTTTCTTTTAGATCTCGATATCTGCTGTACTGCCATGTAGATGACTGTTTCATTAATTCCAAATGACTTTCTTTAATGACACAAGAAATAATAATTTTTAATTGTTTTATTAATAATTAGAACTTGAATCCTCCCCTCTTTATGTTGGGATGGTGTTTTTGTGCATGAATCATGATGATTATGCATGAGTATATACTTTGAGGTTAAATGATTAAATCTCTTTGATTGTTTTTCTCTTTGATGTCAACTTGAGTGTTTGATGTATTATTTATGACTGTGCTATTGTGATGTTGTGATTAGATTAGCTTATGGTAAGGAAAGCAGTTTGTCATTGTGTGTGTCTTGTTTTTCATTTTGTTTCCTTTTTTTTTTTTGGTGAATTGAAATGCAGATTGTCAATTGGATCTTCATGAGTTCAACAACCACTGGAGCACACTTGGTTTCCTGTCACGCGGGAAACAAGAACAGCCTCTTCTGCTGGATTGTCCTCTGCTTGCTGCCAAAATATTTGGGAACTGCATTTGCATACATCAACTTTCTCCTCATTCAGGCCATTGATAGGAGTCCATCAGCAGTGGGGGTCTCGGGGACCTTCGGGGTGATTAACCTATAGTCTTTATTAGTTTGGTCATCAGCATAATTAGATCCCATTTTCGTTTGGTGGTAAAAAATGGTTTCCTCTCAGTTTTCTGGTTTGACTACGGCTGGCATATATAAACCAGTACAGACTCAGTTACTCTTTCCTGCAAATGCGCCTGATACTGTAAACACGGATCATATTGAGCTGGATTTCTCTGATGTCTTTGGTCCACTTACAGTAGACGTGAATAGCATTGATTCAGCTACTGGTGAGCCAGTAGAAGAAGTGAGTGAGCTGGTTTATGATGACCCGGAAGTCATTTACACCCGCTCACATTCTTTGGTTGGCCCTTCTACTTGTGTTAGTCAATCACTTAAGCTTGGCAAACTCACCATACATGAGACTGAGGATTCTTTGGAACTAGTGGAGTGTGTCAGTGAAGAGGCCATTAAAGACATCGAAGACTCTTCCTTTGACAATGTTATCATTGAGGAATCTTTGAAAGATGAAGGTGGGAATCTCATGAAGATCCAGAGAGTTAGCATTGAAGATTTTGAGGTTTTGAAGGTTGTGGGGCAGGGTGCATTTGCAAAAGTATACCAAGTGAGGAAAAAAGGCACTTCAGAAATATATGCCATGAAGGTTATGCGGAAGGACAGAATTATGGAGAAGAACCATGCTGAATACATGAACGCTGAGAGGAATATTTTGACAAAGATAGAGCACCCCTTTATTGTACAACTCAGATACTCTTTTCAGGTACTTTTTTTTTTCACATTTGTAAATTGTAACAAGGTTTTGTAGCTTCTTTTGTCTTTTGGTGATGGTTTATCTTTAATGACATAGCTTTTCAAAATGCAATGCCACTTTTATTTGATTTCATCCCACTTTAGTGTCTTTTGTTGTATATGTTACCAAAAATCTAAATACACAATATGTTAGTTTAAGGCTAGTTACTTTATATCCAGAATTGTGTTCTTTGTAAGTAAAATGCTTTCTCTTGTTAATCAGCTTATTAAATAAAATTATCTCCAAAATAGAAATTAAAAGTGGCAATTTCTGTATATGTTGTTTCAGACAAAATACAGGCTGTATCTTGTGCTGGATTTCGTAAATGGGGGCCATCTCTTCTTTCAGCTTTATCACCAGGGCCTTTTCAGGTAATTTAGCTTTGAGTTTTTTGTGTCTTCTATTTCTGTTTTTCATTTGCAGCATTAATCTTTGGTTAACATTCATCTTTGAATATTTAGAGAGGATCTAGCACGCATATATGCTGCGGAGATTGTTTCTGCAGTTTCGCATCTCCATTCAAATGGAATAATGCACAGGGATCTAAAACCTGAAAATATCCTACTAGATGCTGATGGCCATGTACTCTGTCCTCTCTCCCTCATGTTTTTCACAGTGACTTTCAACCCTGCTTTGTACATTGAATAACTGACCTGAGATTTATTTTTTGATCTACTAGGTTATGTTGACTGATTTTGGCTTAGCAAAACAATTTGAAGAAAGTACAAGATCTAATTCAATGTGTGGTACTTTAGAGTACATGGCACCTGAAATTATTCTTGGCAAGGGCCATGATAAGGCTGCTGATTGGTGGAGTGTGGGCATCTTACTGTTTGAGATGCTTACTGGAAAGGTTTGCATCTTGTTTCTTGTTAATTTTACAACTGGCTGCTCATTTGGATCTTCGTACTTAGATGATTCTTTGCTGTGGGTAGGAGGGTCTGCATATATACCTGTTGAGTAAAAATTTTCACTTGGTGAATTTATATGGTTGCAAGCTATGAAGCATGAGAAATTCAAAAGCAGAGCTGTATCTGTGTCAGACATGCATTGATTGCTTGTGCTAATGATGACACAATATGACACTTTAAATTTTGCCGTGTCAAATTGTCAATGTTGTTTCTTGTCCATGCTTAGGGTGCAAACATATTTCTCTAAAATGAGTACCCTCTTTGTAGGCTACATATTTGGTACTGTTCTGGAAGAAAGATACTTAACTATTATAGGCTGTCTGATACCACAATACTTGCCTGAATTGACGTCATTTGCATCTTAATCTTATAGTTCATTTCTTTTTAAGGAATTTATTTTCACACAGTATGTTTTTAGCAGCATATTTGTGACTTTAAGTTTTTCATTTATATGGCAGTTCTTATAAAGTTATGATTGCAAGGTTTATTAACTTACGTTGTAATGGCCTGGTAACTGCATAACTGCTAACTCCTTTTGGAGTTGCTAAATGATTGTTTTTGTTATTTCACCTCTGCTGCAGCCACCTTTCTGTGGTGGGAACCGTGATAAAATTCAGCAGAAGATAGTTAAAGACAAGATTAAGCTGCCAGCATTTTTGTCAAGTGAAGCACATTCACTGTTGAAAGGGGTAAGTCCACAAAGAAGATATTTCCTTTTATTATCCTAGAAGGAACACATCATCATCTGACATTATATATGATTGTTTGGCACATCATAAGCTCTACATAAATTTTCTGTTAAATACCACTGTCCATGTAGGCATACCTAGGAGATGTTTCAGTTGGCCTCCACTGAAGGGCCTGAGTATAATTAAGGTTTCTTTTGAGCATAATAACTGATGTATGTGTTGGAAGCTTTTCTTCCATCGACTTTGAAAGGCTCCAAAGTATTTATCATATCTAAAAGACTAATTAAATCTTTTCTTGAAATGCTGTAGAAAATTTTTCTTGTTTACAACAGATGTCAATTTGTGGATTCATATTTTGTTATGACCTTTCCTTCTATTATATTGTTACTTTGCTAGTTGACAGACAACAATTAATGATGATTATTCCTGTTACAGCTGCTACAGAAGGAGGCATCCAGGCGCCTAGGAGGTGGACCTAGAGGGATTGAGGAAATTAAAGGCCACAAGTGGTTTAAACCAATCAATTGGAAAAGGTTGGATGCACGTGAAATTCAACCAAGCTTTAGGCCAGAAGTAGCTGGGAAGTACTGTGTTGCCAACTTTGAGAAGCGCTGGACTGATATGCCTGTTGTGGACTCCCCAGCTGCCAGCCCCAATGGTGGAAACCCTTTCAAGGACTTCTCTTATGTGAGGCCTGCAGCCTCTTTTCTTCAAAGGAATAGTCCTGCTTGCTAATTTAACAGCATTGGCTTAGGATGCACATGTATTTATCATACTGTTTTTCTTCTAATTAGGTAGTTGTTTGTATTTGGATCCGTGAACAGTGGTACACTGTCACAGGAATTGCCAACAAGAAACATTTTTATGTCCCTTAGATGTGTGAACTTTGCAGATTGAGTTGCTTATTGTTGATGTGCCTTGCGGCTCTACAATTGCGTTGAGCTGACTTGCTAGAACCTGTGATATGAAAAAAATAAATTGCTTTACTTTATTTATGTTCTTTTAAAAATAGAGTATCTTCTATTAGGGACAAGATTTTGAGCTCATCTTGTTTTCCACTTATAGTAATCAAGTGTGCTAGAAGTGATTTTTGCACATAACCTGCTCTATAATTTGTAAATAAGGTTTAGCAAATGGTTGTGATTACTTTAAATTTCAAGTTATTTGTCTTGTCTCCAAACTGTTGTGGCAAGCTCTGTTGTCTCGAGCATGGGTTGATATGATCGATGAGATAGCCTTCTTTTGGTTTAGAGAAGAAAATGTGGAGAAAAAAAGAGCAAAGAGAGTGGAGAAAAAGAAAAAGTGGATATTTTGTATTATTTAGTATGAGAGGAAAAGGAAAGAAAAAGAATTGTTGGTGTCTCTTTTCCTTTTGTTGGAGAGAAAGTATGAAAAAAAAGAAAGGGTTATTTATTAATGGATAAAAATGGGGTAAAATAATTTTTTATATTTTATATTATTTAATTAAAAAACAAATTAACACCAACCATACTTATCCTTTAACTGCAAAATTTCTTCCTTTATCTTAACCAATCAAAAGAATAGACAACTATTTATGAAAATTGAGAAAAGCTAGAGCCCTAGATATCTACAAGTTTAGGAAAATATTCACAAGTTGAGTTAGGTCCTATTTAAAGTTTAAGATACCAGTAGATGTTTTGTTCTATAAACTTCAAGTTCCATTTGTCTGCATGTGAGGGGGTGTGTTTTCATTTCTACAAAAGTTATTATTATTATAGACAATATAATTGTTTAGATTTCTTGGATGAGGTTTCAGGTAATTTTGAACCAAGAAAATCAAAATATATAGAAAATGAGGTGGATAAAGTAAGGAAAAACAGATGGCTAAAGACTAAAGAGCAACCTCTGCTGACGTTATTTTATTTTATTTGTTTCTGGTTTCACATTTTATTACACAAAACCAACCGACGTTGCTGAGAGATAACAGCATTGTCTGTCTTTTCTTAACATAACGGTCATGGCTTCTCTGCTTCCTACAACTGCAACTACTTCACTTCAACATACTCACACAATCTATTTCTCTGCTCTGAAACCCACCACCCCAAATATTTCTTTCTTATCTAACCGTTTCAAGAGTAATAACTCTTCAAAGTGCAGTGCTTTTTTTGATAACATCCCCAAAGACTTGTTGGATAACACTTTGTATGTGGACCAATTTCCTGTATTCCGATCAGTGTTACTGAAGTTTCAGAGTGTAAGTGAGGACTTATCAGACATTCAGAGATGGGGGTTTGTGATTTTTGCTGCCATGACATGGTTTTACTTAACTGCAAGGCCAGGTGTTCTTGTTGGAGCCATTGATGCATTCCTTTTGGCTCCAATGCAACTGGTTTTGGACAGTTTAGCTGGAAGGAGAAATCTGAAGAGGAAAGATTTTCTGATTGGAGATAAGCTAGGTGAAGGATCATTTGGTGTTGTTTATTCAGGTGTTTTGGTCCCAAAGAATGTAGATGTAGAAGAGAGGATGCAGATGAGTGGAAGAGGCAAGGTGACAAAATTGGATGCCAAATCTAAGGATAAAGTCATTCTTAAAAAGGTAACATTGAGATGTTCATTTATTTTCCAATGCTTCCTTAGCCAATTAGGAGAAATCTCATAGTTTTCACTTCAATAGAACATTTTAAGTGTGTGTTTGGTTTTACGTTGAAACTGGCCAAACTCAAGTTTGGATTTCCTAACACAGTTTACCATGTTTTAACGCTAAACCAAACATGTTATAAATTGACAAACTTATGCACTGACTAGGCATATATATATATATCACTTCTCAACTTGCATATGATGTTTTTCATTTTATTTTTCTGTTTTTAATCAAAGAGACTGTTGAATTTATTCAGGAGCTGACTGATGGAACATGCAGGTAAAGGTTGGAATTGAAGGGGCTGAAGAATTTGGTGATTTTGAGGAGTGGTTCAATTATAGACTCTCTAGAGCAGCTCCTGAAACATGTGCCAAGTTCCTTGGAAGTTTTGTAGCTGATAAAAGCAATTCACAGTTCACAAAAGGGGGAAAATGGCTTGTTTGGAAGTTTGAGGTGCTCTGCCTAATATTCCTAATCCTATAATGTTATTAGATAAACTATAGGCATAGATTACCTATGCATGCATGATGCACTAATTAATTCTCAGGAGTTATGTGACTATTTTGTTATGGTGGTTTAGCCTCCGTTTGTTTTACCGTTCCAACTGTGCAAAATTGATTTTAAATCACTTCCGTCCAACGTGCTTTGTAAAACGTCCATCACTCATCTCAAACATTGATTTATAGAATTAATTCTACTCAACTATAAACTAAACGGACACTTAAATCCTAAATGATATCATGAATATATACAAAACCCATGAATAAACAACAAATTCAATATAACACAATTTTTTACATAGACAATGTGTATATATTAAACTCATAACTTTATCCCTTCATTTATTTAGATGAATTGCATAAATAAAACCATGAAGATGCGGATATGCTTCATATGTATTTTAACTTTAAGATATACCAACTATTCTATACACTAATTGCAGGGTTGTCCATATCACAGGGAAACCGCTCTCTTGCTGATTACATGGCAGATAGGAACTTCCCTTCAAACATAGAGTCTGTCATGTTTGGAAATGTCTTGCAAGGTGTAGACTCTTCTAAACGAAATGCATTAATCATCAAGCAGATAATGCGGCAGATCATTACATCTCTTAAGAAAATTCACAACACAGGCATTGTTCACAGGGATGTAAAGCCTGCTAACTTGGTGGTTACCAAATTGGGGCAGATCAAGCTCATTGATTTTGGTTCAGCAACAGACCTGAGGATTGGAAAGAATTATGCTCCCAATTGTAACCCTTTGGATCGTGACTACTGTCCACCTGAACTGTATGTGTTGCCAGAAGAAACATCAAGCCTTCCACCAGAGCCAATTGCAGCTTTACTTTCACCAATCTTGTGGCAGGTTTTATTTCCATATCCTATTTTTGTAGTCAAAATTAAGGTTCTTCTGTAGGGTGTCACTGTATCAGTTTTAGTAAAACACTATAATTCTGGCTTTAACAATTTTTATTAGGGAAATGCTATCGAGTTCCATAAGGGAACCGGTTAAGAAATCAATCAATAATAGAAAATTTTTATTGAAATGAGTAGCATTTAATGTTATAAATGCAATCAATACCATGATTTCCAATAAAATTTTTCTATAAATTGATTCTTTAACCAGTGCTTTTAGGGTACTCATTAACATGACCCTTTTTAATAATAATTAAAGCAGTGTATAGGCCAAGATATTTTCACAAAATCACTGACAATATAATTCTTTTGGCTAATGTTAACTAATTAAATGAGTGTTTTAAGCATACATAAACTTAAGTAATCTTTTGGTTAATGTTCCTAAGTTAGAAAGATTTTCACTAGGATTTCTAAATCTCACCAAGCCTATATTCTTCTTTTTCCTATAGTTTTTGCATCAACCAGAATTTCCAGGTTGTGGTATCACTTACTAATTAATCTGTATGCAGTCATTTTCTTAAAGAAAACACACTTTTCAGTTTTCAATGTGCATGAGCATGAAGTATGCTATTCCCTGCCTGTTCCAAATATATTTGGTAGTGCTAAAGTGGAGCTGTGTGATTACTATTGCAGTTAAACAGTCCTGATCTGTTTGATATGTATTCTGCTGGGATTGTACTCTTGCAAATGGCTATACCAACCTTAAGGTCTCCAGCTGCTTTGAAGAATTTCAATTTGGAATTAAGAACATATGGATATGATTTGAACAAATGGAGGGACTCTACTCGCATGAGGTCTGATTTCCAAATCCTTGATAGTGACTCTGGTAGAGGGTGGGACTTAGCAACAAAGCTTATTTCCAAAAGAGGTTCCCAAAGAAGAGGACGTTTATCTGCTTCTGCTGCTTTGAGGCATCCTTATTTCCTTCTAGGTGGTGATCAGGCAGCTGCAGTCCTTTCAAAGTTAAGCTTAAGCACAAATTGAACTGCTTATGTGAGTATATTTGTTCCATTTTCTGATTCTTCCATTGTTTCTTTACAACTTGTTGATCTTTTTGGTTTTTTAAAAGTAAGCTTGAGAAGAATTTCTTCCCTCTTGTCACTGTCCTTATCAATTGTTAATTCAGAAATGTAGTGTCAAGTCTAAGATAACAGGTTTTTATTAACTTTGGATTACTGGTAATATGCAGGATGGTATACCTACTACTTTTGCTCTTATGATATGTGAGAACCATATCATTGTCAATTGAAGCTCTTTGTTGGCAAATATTACAACAAAACATCTATTTTCTTCAGGGGGAGCTCATAAGATATGGATACAAAGGTGTCCCATCTGAAGGCCTACAAATGTATATATTAACAACCAGAAGTTATAGGATTTTCTTCCAGAAAAATATGAAAGGAAACTTTGTGTCAATAATATTTTATAGAAAGCAACAGCTACTGTTGTCAGTCTAAATTTATATCCTTCTTGTAGTCTATATGATATAGAAATCAGCGGTTTATTCAAACTGGGGCAAGAGTACTAAGTTGGTATAAGGGTGTAATCATCCTTTTCTCATGATTTCTTTCTTCAAGAGGTAAATGTTTGAAGCTTGGCAATACCTCCCATGTACGGCTTTTCTAACTTGTGAAACATTGCACAAGATAATAAATCAAAACTGGAAAGGTTTTATTGAAAAATGTAACTATCACAACCTTCAATGCATTGGAAATATTGAATGTTACATTTTTCAATAAAACA
Source organism: Sesbania bispinosa (assembly GCA_026901365.1). Lineage (NCBI taxonomy): Eukaryota > Viridiplantae > Streptophyta > Magnoliopsida > Fabales > Fabaceae > Sesbania > Sesbania bispinosa. The sequence continues at coordinate 159,280 of QLOH01000518.1, read as the reverse complement.
TTTCCACTTTTGATTTATTATCCTGTGCAATATTGCACATGTTAGAAAAACCGTTTACCTATTAGATGAAAAATATTCTCAAGATGAGATGATGTATTCAGTTTCATTTGGCACTTTCTTTTGACTTGTGTTTCTTGTACAAAATTATGCTTCTTGTTCTGATATAAGGGCTTTCAATTTTCAAACGAGTTATGTTTTCCACATAAGAACCATTGTACTCAACACTGACAATTCTACCTTGTTTATTTTACCAATTGCCACATGATGATACAAATTTATGTATATATATTCTTAATGTAAAACAATGAAGCTGTAGCATGCTTCTAGATTAAGATGGTGAGCTTGCATGGCCATATAAATTAAACACACCATTGACATTAATACAAACTTTATGATGTGGTGAATCACATACTTATCCATGCATGGTTTTATATGGCCATTGCTTTACAATTGGAAACTTTCCATATATTAGAGCTCATCACGATAGAGTATTTTCTCTAGTACTTTTTTCTTCTTACAACTCCATTGGCATTTAGAAGTGCACAGTGAGTTGAATAGAGCAAGCCTAGTGGATTGAAGTGATACAACACTTGCAGTGGAAGGAGATTTTGAGAACACAATTGCATATCCATCATCCATGTTATCTGTTCCATCAGGAAATACCTGCCACAAAAGGCTTCCAGCTCCACTCCCTCCTTTCTTTGTAGAGTTTAGGATGGTTTTGTACACAGTGCTTATTAGTGTGTCTCTATATGTTGAATTGTAGCCAGGATCCTTGGAAGATACACCAAACTCAGCAAAAACAACTGGCATTCCAAGATTCTTTTCAGCATCCTCTATGTGGGCTTCCATCCAAGATTTTATAAATGGGATATGAGTATCAGCAATTTGTGTTGAAATCCTTCAACCGGAAAATTGATTGAGTTAGAAACTATCATATTCATATATAAAGATGTGCATGTTAGGAAATTAGATGAACAAAATACATTATTAAGACAAAAAAAAGTTTATAACAAACTAGACAAGTATGCATATGCATATGAATATAGACATAGTACAATATGAATGTAACAGCTTGCAACTTTGCATAAGTGGTTGGAGAGAAGAAGTCAGTTTTATGATAAATTCATATATATGAGTAAAACTATATCATTGCTGAACAAACTTACCAAGAGTCAGCATATATGTGAACAGAAGCAAAGTCAACACCAAGAGCCTGGTGGTTCCTAATAAAATCAGTTCCAACCTGTTGAGCATATGTATTTGGATTGAACTGAACTCTTTGAGGTGTTGAGGGGCCATAAAATCCTTCTAGTCCAACCTCCACTAGGTGTTTTGGATCAATTCTCTTCACATGAAATGCCATTTCTTGTATCCAATCCTACAATATATTCAAGTGAGTAGTTGAGTTGAGTGCAACTATGTGATATCAAATGACTACTTGAATGCAAATGTTTGATGTAAAGTGATTATATGATAATACAAACTGCACTTTATATTTTATTTTCAGTACCACAAGACCCTTCTCTTATGTTTTGGAAGCCAGAAGAAGTTTCAAGGGGGAAAACCTGTAACTTATCACCAGTGGGATCTGAGGTGCATCGAGGTTCATTCATCAATTCCCAAGCAAAAATTGTAGGATCTTCCTTATAAGTGATATTTGTAAATGTATTAACTCTATTGAGCACAGTCTACAAAGTGAAAATAGTTTTGAAACCAACTTAGTATTGAGGAATCAGAAAGAAAAATAATATCAATAACAATAAAACAGAAGTCATGAGAGGGAAGCACTTTTTTGGCAGTTAGTCATTGCAACACACACAAACAAGCATTAATTCCTCTGTCCAAATCAAAGTAACCAATGGTTGTTTTGATTTAAAAGAACTTGCCTTAACATGGGCCTTGTAGTAGCTTCTAAGTGTTGGATGTGAGAAGAAGTCATCATCATTGGTCAAGTTTAGGCCAGCCTCTTTGCCCCATTTCACATATTGTGCTTTGCCACCATATGCCTCCCAGTTATTGGCCAGTGATAATATCAGCCTGATTTTGTATTTCTTTGCTTCACTTACCACAAAGTCCAGGGCCTGCAGCTCCAATAGTAAAATTGAATTACATGAGAGGAATGTTAATTAGCTGTATACTGATAACTAATAACTTGAAGTTTGATTGTATATATTATATAGTGTGTTTGGTAAAACTAGCTGAAAAGTTAGCTGAAAGTTGAAAAACTAGATGAAAGCTGAAAAAGCTAGCTGATTTGATTGAATGTGTTTGGTAAAACTAGTTGAAAATGGTAAAATGACATACAAGGACATCATTAATTATTAAATAATAATGAGTGGAGGTGATTGAGGGATAAACTTGTAATAATTTTTTAGCTAGTAGCTGAAAATATGAGTCTTTTTTTAAAAAAAAAACTATCTTAAGAAGCTTTTCAAGAAAAGCTAATCGATACCTAAAAAAGCTACCTTACCAAACACTAATAAAATGGTTTCAGTTACTAATTTCAGCTTTAAGTTGAAATGCCTTACCAAACACACTCATAATCTAAGTTCATTTACCATAGGAAGATTACACAAGCATACAATTCATAGAGGTTGGTGTCTAACCAGATAAATATGCCCCAATCAAAAGTAACAAATAGTTTCTTATACTAGAGAAGTTAACATCATTATGCTGTGTGTGTGGATTATAAATACATAAACACACATGTGTGTATGTGTGATGTAAACTGTGTACTGAGCAAGTGCTACATAAAAATATAAAATAAGAAAACAGTTAAGGAGCACCTTGAAGACTTCTTCATCATAAACTGATGGGGATTTCTGTAGGGCCCGCCACTGGCCATCATTGAAGGCCCAAGTCCTACAAACTGTCATACCCACTGAGGATGCTTGCTGGAACACCTCAGTGACCTTTCCTCTGGTGGACTCATCTGCAGCAAACACCATTAACCAGTATGTGTTGAATCCATTAATATAGAAAGGTTGGTCATTCACCACAAATTGGTTTCCTTTCTTCTGCACCATCTGCCACTCATCTTCTTCCATGTCCCCCATTTCACTTCTTAACACAATTAACAAAAACCAAATATTTAAGTGCCAATGCTAAAGAACAAACATATGGATCAGCCAACATAAGATATAACATTTGGAGGGTGAAGATATTTCTTTCTAATTCATAAATCATAATTCATACCCATAATTTGAGTCAGAATTTTCTATATGATTTTGGTCTTCCTTGAGTGCTTCCTCATCCTCCATACTGCCATCAAATGCATTGGAACTTAAGTTTTTAGTAAGAATCAAAAGAAGGATCAAAGAAATAAAACCTATTCCAAATCTCTCCATTGAGGTTGGTTACCTAGCCACAATGTCCATGATCTTTAGGACCATGTTATATATATGAATGTCTTGAAGTTATCTTCCATAGAAATGATCCAAATACAGAAAAGTAGTGTGCAAGTAGAGATCATGTTTCTATTCTAGCTTTAAAGCGAAGAAAATTCTATGTTCTATTGTTGAGCAATGGATATACAAGTGAAGGGTAGGAGTAAAGTTGCAAAAACTTCACTCCTAACTCATAAGGTACATTCAAGTGGGTTCCACAAATTGGACTAAGGGATACAGAGAAACTTTGTTAGATTTAAAACTAGCTATTATAGGAAACATATAATGTGAAGATCATTAAATATTGATTTACCTGTTACCTTATAATAATCTTTAGTTATGATGTCTCCATCACATACATTTCGTGAGGAACTTGATTACAAGAATTTGTCCATGTAAAGAAGAATTTGATTTCTCTTCTTTGCTAAAAACTGCTTGCAGGAGGAGAAGGAGGTTGACTCTTTGTTCAGGAGGAGTTAGAGTGGAAGAATTGATATAAAGGAAAGAGAAGAAGGAGATGAAATTAATGAGATGATCAAAGAAGGGTCAATTTGAATTGGCACTTTTCATTGTACAACTTATATCAGTGTTAGATGTGATACTTACACTTTACCACCCCTGTATGGTAGTACATAAATAAATATCCACCTCCAGAAGTCAACAAATTTTCTTTTGGAACTATAGGTTGTGCTTATGTTGGATACTACTTCAGACTTGAATATAAGTAAAAATAACTAAAATTACACTTATTAAGAAAGTTAGTTAAATTCATCTAATTTTTTTTATATCATCTAAGAAAGTAATTGCATTGCCCAAATTACCCTACATTCAATTTTATTGAAACCTGTTTCAAGTGGATATGCTATGTTTCTATTGGCACATGATTTATTAAATAGAATGATTGAAAAATAAAATCGGAATTAAATATAGTGTATTGGGATGATCTCATTAAATATGGTGAAATTAATTAAGATTTACTTATATTTTAAAGATTTAATTAGTATACACAGTCAATGTATAAGAATTTTACACATACATCCAATGGTGTGCCACCATCATTTAATGAATATGACACCTCATATGTTATTAAATTCAATAAATGATGTGGCAGCACATCATCGGATCGGATGTATGTGTAAAAAAAATTTATACTAACAGTGTACATATATTAAACTCATATTTTAATCCACCATATATGAGTCTTTTTTTTTCCTATATTCAAGTTCGGGGAAGTACTTGCCATGTTCCTCCTTAGCATGAGTCTATACAAATGATGTTATATGTAGTTTCCAAGTGTCAGTTTGGTATGTAAATTAATATTTGATTTATGTAAAAAATTATACTTATATTAAAACCTAATTTCTTAATTTTACACTATTTGTAAAAGTATCCCAAACTCACCCCTAAAGTAATGAATAAACGAATATATTGTTTGCTTGTGCACAAAGAACTCAGTTCTTCTAACTTTTGATAATCGTGCGGAGTCCATTTTCTACATAAAAGAATTTGATTCAGCGAATTTTTGAAGAAGCCGGAGATGTAGTTTTGATATCCCCTCCCACCCATTCTATTTTGGCTAAGATTATCGCTTGACTTGAAATATATATACATATATTCACATGCATATACGTATATATGTGTGTGTGATCCTTTTCTAGTTTTATCCTTGAGGCGAAAAACTTTGCTCCAATTAAGTGATGGTTGAATTGAGTTATTTTGTGAACATCTTCAACATTTTCTAAAAGTGAGTTAATACTAACACCAGTTCTAACTATTTACTGCAGAATGAGATTTTGACAAAATTGTTTCAAACTACTAAACCCTAAACTCTAAATGTGGATTGCGTGACCAAATTGCTTCAAACTACTAAACTTTGAATTTTGACAAATTTATCCTAAGGATATTAAAACAATCAAGCAATCATAGTTAACCCAATAGGATCAATTTAGTGGTGGTTTAGGCTATTTAGTAAGATTAACATAAGATGCATTCAATGATATCGAGTTTTAAAAAGAGATCATTATCAAAGATAATGTTATTAGTTTTTTTTTCTTATCATTCGCGTTAGGGGATTAATAACGGTTGAAAGTCTCCACTACTCCCTAAAATAATAGGGATCAAACATGAAAACTCTTCCACAATTTCAGCTTGTATTGTCAATCGAGTCACAACCCTTTGATTAATAAAGTAAACACATTATTTAATAAAATCATAATAAAATATTTATTTTAAAAATTTAAAGGAATGCGTTGTCAAATTTTGTCTATTGAGTTAGAATTGATACTATGCATTTTACAGGTTTTAGAATATCCAGGAATAAAACTATGCAAAATAATCCACTCTGCGTTTAAAAGACTATATATACTCTCTCAAGTAATAATATTCATACACTCAACTTCTCTTCCATCTTATTCTCCATTCTATTGCTCTCTTTCTTTCCTATTAGATCATCCATCACATCTCCTACTTTCTCTCTTATCCATTTTCATTTTAAGGTGGATCCACCTCCTTGGGTGTAGAACGATAATTTTTGTAGTCTCTGAAATCCCAATGGTGAAAATTTAAAGGTTCCTTTCTTTATATTCTTTGCAATTCATGTATAAAACATGATAGTGTACTTTATTGAAATTAGTTTCACAATTGATTTTACTAAGTTATGCGCATATTCTATAGTTTTCAAGGAATGAAATATTTTTTATTCAATATGATCAGAATTACATGAAACAGTTATAAAGGGAGAGATCACTAGAAGATATCTTAACCACCTGATTACAAAATAAGTATAAAGATAAGATAGATCGAAAATAAAGGAGAATCAAATCAGATCAGTTTTGGTTAATCTGATTTTGATCTTAACTGATTAATGAAGAATCAGATAAGATCAGTTATGGTAATTCTGATCTTGATCTTAACTACATAATCCTTCTAGGATACATATTTGAAATATATATACACACACACAACTATCAACACGATGTCCAACACGTTCAACTTGCTTACAAAGAACTCAAAATTAAGTCTAAACAATCTTTTGTAAGAATGTTTGTAACTTGTTATGAAGTAGGAACAAATCACACGCAAATTAGGTCTGAATCCACTTTTTCTTTTATAAAATGTTTGTCAATCTCTACATACTAATTTCAACCTTGTTATCACAATACAACTTCATGGGAAGAGTCATAGGAAGTTGTAACTTCTCTAGAATTCTGTTAAGCTACAAAGTTTCACAAACTCTTTGTGCCATTGCCCTATATTCAGCCTATGCACTACTTGTGGCCACAACATTTTATTTTTTTTTTGCTTCTCCAAGTAACCAAATTTCCCTAAACAAATATGCAATAGCCATATGTTGACTTTCGGTCAGTAATGGATCCAACCCAATCTGCATATGTGAACACTTCAATGCCTTGCTGCCCAGTTTTCTTAAAACATAGTACTCGGTCCGAAGCACTTTTTAAATACATCAAAATCTTGTAAACTGTCTCAAGGTGTTCTTCATGTGGTGAGTGCATGAATTGACTCACTAAACTTACTGCAAAGGCTATATCTGGTCGGGTATGAGATAGATAAATCAATCTTCCCACTAATCTTTGGTACCAAAATGTATCTATTGTATATTTGATACCAACAAGTTTGGATGGAGTGTTTTAATTGGTTAGAAGTGTCTACAATACTTCACAATAACTGTGTAGTAAATTTGCTCCACTTTGTTGGCCTTTCTTAATGTTCTCTCACAAAATGGGTCTGTTGGACATTCTGGTTGACAATATTATAGACTATTTGGTTATCTAGAAATGCCATTTTGTTCTCATCACACAAGTTATCTGTTGGTGATAATCCAACTTGCCTCGGTTAATGATGCATATTCTGCTGTTCTTCAAACTACAGGGCCCCTTTGCGACTTCAAAACTGTCTTGGTGCTCATTGCTACACCTGGAAGGATTATATCAGTAATGGTTTTATTTATCTCTGCTGCAATCAGAATATGGAAGCATTGTTGTCTGTTCTCCCTACTGTTTATGGGTGGTGTTATACTTTGTTCTTTATGCTACTATTGTCTTTTTGTCATTCCTCATGTGGCTTTATGAACTATCTTCATAGGTATTCTTTTCTCCTTGCGGTGTCGTTTCTTGGTCATCTCGTGTGTTGTGTTTGGTACATGAGAAATACGGGGAAGAGAAATAAGAGGGAGCGAGTTAGAGGTGAAACCAAGATCCAATCTCGTTTGGTAGAGGTGATATGAGAGGAGAGAGTTAAAAAGTGCAGTAGGTCCCATACCAAATTCAATCCTCTCATGTTCGAAGAGAAATGGGAGAGAGGGAGGAGTTATATGCTAAATTATGAGACTGTCCATTAAAATGATGGAGTGTTTAACTGTCATCATCCTCTGCAAATAATTTTTTGTTAAATAACGTTTTTTTTTACATTTTTTTCATTCAACATATTTTAATTCCCAAAATTTTAATCAAATTAAATAGTTATATTAGTTTGAAATGTGTAATTTTAGTGATTATTAATGTAGATTATTTGATATTATTTGTTAATTAATTATTATAAATCTTAATTCATTAGTTGTTATAGAATATTTTATATTTATTTTCATTGATAAGGGTAATTTTGTCATTTTTTATTTTTTTACTTTCTCTTTTCTCTATTTCTATCTTATCTCTCTCTAAACAAACAACCCAAAAATCTACTATATTTCTCACTATTTTTTCTATTTCTCATCTCTCTCTTTTCTATTTCTCTTCTCAATCCAAACAAAGCAGTGATATTAACTTTAATGGCAATTCATATTTTTATGGTAACTTTGTTTTACCTTTTTGGTGTTAACTAAAGGTATTCCCCGCCGGCAGCCAGAGACTAATCCCTTTCAAGGCGTAGAGATCACCGAAGTGGATTTTGCTTCTTCCAATAAAGTCTTTTAAATACATTAAATCAATGGTGGTGCTTCCTTATGTATGGGTACAAGATTTTGAAACTTGTGTACCATAAAATTTTCCTAAACGAATATATTGTTTGCTTGTGCACAAAGACCTCAGTTCTTGTAACTTTTGATAATCGTGCGAAGTCCATTTTCTACATAAAATAATATGATTGATGTAGTTTTGATACCCCCTCCCACCCATTCCATTTTGGCTAAAATTATCGTTTGACTTGAAATATATACATAAATTCACATGCATACGTACACGTTTTCTTAATTTTCAAAATTTGAAAATGAAAACAACTTTAAGAAAATGAAAACATGAAAATGAAAACAGAAAATGTTTCCTCAAATCAAACAGGCCCTAATATTTTTTGGTGAATGAAAAGGGCCAAAATCCCAATATCTATGAACCTAATTATTTCTTCATTAATGACTATTGAGATAACATTAAATTTTGTCCCCTTTTTTTGCATTATAAATCAAATTTATTTATTTTACCGCCAAAAATTGGAATGGTACTAAATAAACCAAGTATTTTCAGTATATAATTGATAGCCAAGTGCTTCCTGGTCTTCTTCAAATTCTGATACGTAATCACGAAGGAAGAATCAATGATGCTTTGGCTTGTTGGACAATTTCACATATCACATGTGGCACTAAAGATCAATTACAGGTAATTAAGGAAGGGAGTATGCATCTTTTAGTGCCTAGGTTTACACATTTGTGTAAACCTAGGCACTAAAATCGAGTAGAAGTGTATATGTTTACACATTTGTGTGTATCACTCTCTCCTATTGGAATTTTCCAATGTTGGATAGAAAAAAACCAAGATTGGAGACCCAAACATATTTCTAGAAAACTCTTAACTTGAAAATAAAGAGACCCTTAATTTATACTATTTATATATAGTTTGACCTTTGAAACTTTCATTTATTACTAGTGGAGTCTTAAAACCTAGCTCTTTCCCACACTTTATTTTAGTTGCATGATATTATGAGAAGTAATCATATTGGACATGAAATTGCAGAGCTAGTGAAACCTTTTATATTGCTTGGCGTAACTTGTCACAACTGTTGTCATTGCTGCAGGCTGTCATTTAGGCCGATTTTACTGATCATCTTATTAGTCTTATGTGGGATGTGGAGATTAACGTCAAGAAAGAGGCTACTCGGGCCATATTTAATGCCATTTATAGAGGATCTCAAAAGCAGATAAAGTATGTTTTATTATTTCATTTGATTTTCCGTATGTTATCATGATTTTCCCCATTCTATACTTTTTGGAGTAAAATTATAGAAGAATGGTTTTTAATATTAGAGGAATAAAGAAATGAAAAAGCAACATAAATGCTTTAAAAAGAATGCATGTAGTGAACCAACAGTTTAATTTATGTGTCCAGTGAAATTAAATTTTTGGTATTTCTTCATTACAAACAAACTTGAGATTTGTGATTTATTAACAAAGTGTGCATCATGCTTGCTTCTGTTGTGATGAAACTTATCACTTACATTACATGAACGATGACATTACTATAGGTTACTGGTGAGTGACGGTTGCCTTGAGGCACTATCTGACCTCTTGACCTATTCGGACCCAAAGATTGTGTCACTTGGTATGGAGGGGTTATAGCTCATTTCAATGGTCGGAGAAATTGATAAGAAACGAGGGTTAACTGATGGAAACAACATTCATGCTAAAATTGTTGATGATTGTGAAGGATTTATTAAGATTAAAATTTTGCAGACCCATCAAAACAATGCGATTAAAGAGCTGGAGGAGTCGATTTTGAAGAAATTTTGGGCTGAGAATGATGGAGTTGTGACAATAAGAAAGGAAGAAGATCAGATATTGGACTCAGGTTTTAAGCGCAAAATATGTTGGGTATATTCATTCAAGAAATAAGAAACATATGAGGTATAATTCACTTTAGGCCTCTGGACCCGTTATTTTAATGTAGTTCTCCGTTGACCAAAAATATATAAAAAAAGAAAAGTAGGAGTCATGATTATAATTGTTGAAACTTGCTTATATAGAATAATACTGTTTTTCATTTCTTTTAGTTTCCGATAGATGTATAAATTAGATGATCATAATGGTGGAGGTGGTAGACAACAATGTTTTTCGTATGTTAAAATATAACTACTCGGGCCATCTTCAATGCCATTTATAAAGGATCTCAAAAGTAGATAAAGTATGTTTTAACATTTCATTTGATTTTCCGTATGTTATCATGATTTTCCACATTCTATACTTCTTGGAGTAAAATTATATATGGATTGGTTTTTATATCAGGGGAATAAAGATATGAAAAAGCAACATAAATGCTTTAAAAAGAATGCATGTAGTGGACCTACAGTTTAATTTATGTGTCTAGTGAAATTAAATGTTTGGTATTTCTTCATTATAGACAAACTTGAGATTTGTGATTTATTAATAAAGTGTGCATATTGTTTACTTATGTTGTGATGAAACTTATCACTTACATTACATGTACGATGACAGTACTATAGGTTACTGGTGAGTGATGGTTGCATTGAGGCACTATCTGACCTCTTGACTAATTCGGACCCAAAGATTGTGTCACTTGGTATGGAGGGGTTGGAGGTCGATTTAATGGCCGAAAAAATTGATAAGAAACGAGGGTTAACTTATGGAGGCAACATTTATGCTAAAATTGTTGATAATTGTGAAGGATTTATTAAGATTAAAAGTTTGCAGACCGATGAAAACTATGCGATTAAAGAGCTGGCGAAGACGATTTTGACGAAATTTTGGGTTGAGAATGAAGGAGTTGTGACAATGAGAAAGGAAGAAGATAAGATATTGGGTTCAGGTTTTAAGCGCAAAATATGTAGGGTATATGCATTCAAGAAATAAGAAACGTAGGAGGTATAATTCACTTTAAGCCTCCGGACCCGTTATTTTAATGTAGTTCTCAGTCGACCAAAAATAAAAAAGAAAAGAAAAGTAGGTGTCATGATTGTAATTGTTGAAACTTGCTTATATAGAATAATATTGTTTTTCATTTCTTTTAGTTTCCATCAGATGTATAAATTAGATGATCATAATGGTGGAAATGTTAGACTGATAAGTGTAAATTATATGATAAATTCTTGTATTTTTACTGCACTTATCAAGGTTAAAATAGTAATTTATGCCCCAAAATAATCCCTTTTTAATAATAATTGTAATAATTGTAATAATTGTGATTATTTGATTTGAATTTGAATTTGATGCCATTTTAATAGAAAATATGTTAATTTTGCAGATTTTTGAGAAGATTTGAATGAGGAAAGAAGATAGCATTATTTGAGGAGAGGATCTGCGAATTTGAAGTTTAAATGAGAGCAAATAAAGATAAGACCAGCGGTCATTTAAACAAGGATTCTGCACATAACTTTCCAGTTTAAATTCAACGGAAAAATAAACACAGAATCGGATAAAAAAGAGGGAAACACGGAAAGCCAAGCAAACAAGGATAAGATAAGGAAGAGATCAAGGTTTTAAAAGAAGAAACAAAGCAATCAGTTACGCGTCTTTTGCTTCACCCGCGTTTAGCGCAAGTGAAGTGCACAATATCAGGATTTTTCTTACTGTTTCCTGCGCTGCAAATTCGCTGAGCGCAGATGAAGCGCAGTTGCGCAGATTAGTTTTAGATCTGTTTTTCAGATCTATTTTCAAATCATATTTCTTCCAGATTTAAAATAGCTTTCCTTAGTCTATAAATAGGACTCTTTGTAAAGAAGTAAAGGAGGTTAGCAAAGGAGCATTTAGGAAGGAGATTAGAGAGACGACAAAGGCAGAGCTAGGATTAGAGCAAGGTGACAGCTTCTCCATTGGGTTGTAATGGCTACCATGCGTAGCTGAACGTCTCGATAGGATTGAATGTAGTTGATTCAATCCCCAAAGTGTATGTGAATTCTTGTATTTATTTATGAATCCCTGTTTTATAATATCGGTATTTTTATCTTTACTTAATGCGTAGCTTCCTCCTGTGTGCCGAAGTTATAGGTTAATTTTATGATTCAGGTGACATATGTTTTTATAAAATTAACAAGCTGAGTTTGGGGGAACCGATACTTAGGAAACTCAAAGTCTGATTGGTAAAAGTACTCATAGTAGTTACTATAGGGTTATAGGAGAAAGTGACCATTGAAGAAGAAGTAGGTAATCTCTTCATAGCTGACACTATGGTTCTATAGGGCGAATTGATAGTATTAAACAAACAAAAAAGTAGAGCAATCAAGCCGGGGTATTTTGTCTCCTGGGAGAACCCACATGAATTATCTTTGAGTGTTTGTAATACATGGTAACTTGGGGTAAAGGCAATATAGTTTGGCTAGGATATTATAAAAATATATTCATAAATAATATTGGGATTCACATGCATGAAGGGTGCGATGATACGAAGTTCAATCCTAATCCAAGTAAAGTATTTTATCTTCTCTCAATCGTCTCTTATATGCAAATTTACTTTCTTCACCATAAACTCTCAAATACAGTTTTCTACTTGATAACATGATCACGAGTAAATACGAAGTGAACCGTTCCCTGTGGATACGATAACTCATACTTACTATTATACTGCTGAAATTTTGGTACGCTTGCCAGAATCTCATCATAGACAATAACGTTTTTCTTATGTTAAAATGATAACTACTCGGGTCATCTTCAATGCCATTTATAGAGGATCTCAAAAGCAGATAAAATATGTTTTAACATTTCATTTGATTTTCCGTATGTTATCATGATTTTCCCCATTCCATACTTCTTGGAGTAAAATTATATATGGATGGTTTTTATATTAGGGGAATAAAGAAATGAAAAAGCAACATAAATGCTTTAAAAAGAATGCATGTAGTGGACCAACAATTTAATTTACGTGTCTCGTGAAATTAAATTTTTGGTATTTAGTTCATTGCAGACAAACTTGAAATTTGTGATTTATTAACAAAGTGTGCATAATGCTTGCTTCTGTTGTGATGAAACTTATTACTTACATTACGTGTAAAATGACATTACTATAGGTTACTGGTGAGTGACAGTTGCATTGAGACATTATCTGACCTTTTGACCTATTCGGACCCAAAGATTGTGTCACTTGGTATGGAGGAGTTGGAGCTCATTTTAATGGCCGGAGTAATTGATAGGAAACGAGGGTTAACTGATGGTGGCAACATTTATGCTAAAATTGTTGATGATTGTGAAGGATTTATTAAGATTAAAAGTTTGCAAACCCATGAAAACGATGTGATTAAAGAGCCGGCGGAGACGATTTTGACGAAATTTTGGGCTGATAATGAAGGAGTTGTGACATTGAGAACGAAAGAAGATCAGATATTGGGCTTAGGTTTTAAGCGCAAAATATGTAGGGTTTATTCATTCAAGAAATAAGAAACGTAGGAGGTACAATTCACTTTAAGCCTCTGGACCGGTTATTTTAACGTAATTCTCAATTGACCAAAAAAAAAGAAAGAAAAGTAGGAGTCATGATTGTAATTGTTGAAACTTGCTTATATAGAAGAATATTGTTTTTCATTTCTTTTAGTTTTCCATCAGATGTATAAATTAGATGATCATAATGGTGGAGGTGGTAGACAACACTGTTTTTCGTATGTTAAAATGACAACTACTCGGGCCATCTTCAATGCCATTTATAGAGGATCTCAAAAGTAGATAAAGTATGTTTTAACATTTCATTTGATTTTTCGTATGTTATCATGATTTTCCCCATTCCATACTTCTAGGAGTAAAATTATATATGGATGGTTTTTATATTAGGGGAATAAAGAAATGAAAAAGCAACATAAATGCTTTAAAAAGAATGCATGTAGTGGACCTACAGTTTAATTTATGTGTCTCGTGAAATTAAATTTTTGGTATTTAGTTCATTGCAGACAAACTTGAAATTTGTGATTTATTAACAAAGTGTGCATAATGCTTGCTTCTGTTGTGATGAAACTTATTACTTACATTACGTGTACAATGACATTACTATTGGTTACTGGTGAGTGACAGTTGCATTGAGACATTATCTGACCTTTTGACCTATTTGGTTCCAAAGATTGTGTCACTTGGTATGGAGGGGTTGGAGCTCATTTTAATTGTCGGAGAAATTGATAGGAAACGAGGGTTAACTGATGGTGGCAACATTTATGCTAAAATTGTTGATGATTGTGAAAGATTTATTAAGATTAAAAGTTTGCAGACCCATGAAAACAAAGTGATTAAAGAGCTGGCGGAGACGATTTTGACGAATTTTTGGGGTTAGAATGATGGAGTTGTGACATTGAGAACGAAAGAAGATAAGATATTGGGCTTAGGTTTTAAGCGCAAAATATGTAGGGTTTATTCATTTAAGAAATAAGAAACGTAGGAGGTACAATTCACTTTAAGCCTCCGGACCCGTTATTTTAACGTAGTTCTCAATTGACCAAAAAAAAAGAAAGAAAAGTAGGAGTCATGATTGTAATTGTTGAAACTTGCTTATATAGAAGAATATTGTTTTTCATTTCTTTTAGTTTTCCATCAGATGTATAAATTAGATGATCATAATGGTGGAGGTGGTAGACAACACTGTTTTTCGTATGTTAAAATGACAACTACTCGGGCCATCTTCAATGCCATTTATAGAGGATCTCAAATGTAGATAAAGTATGTTTTAACATTTCATTTGATTTTCCGTATGTTATCATGATTTTCCACATTCTATATTTCTTGGAGTAAAATTATATATGGTTGGTTTTTATATTAGGGGAATAAATATATGAAAAAGCAACATAAATGCTTTAAAAAGAATGCATGTAGTGGACATACAGTTTAATTTATGTGTATAGTGAAATTAAATTTTTGGTATTTCTTCATTACAGACAAACTTGAGATTTGTGATTTATTAATAAAGTGTGCATAAGGCTTGCTTATGTTGTGATGAAACTTATTACTTACATTACGTGTATGATGACATTACTATAGGTTACTGGTGAGTGATGTTTGTAACGCCCTAATTTCTAAATTCGAGACTTAGTCCGTTGGAAACTAAATCCTAAATTTTCGAAACCAAAGCGCGAAATTCTGGATATCAAACATCACAATTCAATAAGTAACCAACGATAACTTATACAATTTGTGAATAACTCAAACTTTATATACATAAATGTAATCTGTAAAAATATATACAACTGGCCCGAAGGCTACAAACTAAACATCCCTAACATAAAACAAGATTATACATAAGTATTCTATACAATCCAAAAAGATAATAAACATCAAAACATGGAAGACTCCTGCTCTAATCTCACTGATTTCTGCCAGGAGGTACCTGCACATCTAGATTATGTCCACAAAACGCGTGGTGAGACCAATGTCTTAGTGAAGCATAACTATGCATATGCAGTGTAAGGGAGAATCAATCACTAACCAATATGCAATAATAATCATAATCATAATCATAACGGAATCAAATAAATGCACTAATGATGCAACTCACTGTTGTGCCCAGCTGTAACATCCAGCATATTAGGCTATTATAACTTATAAGATTTAAAGGGTAATTTGAGTATGTATAGTAGAGAAACTGAAAGTAATAATGATTAGGGGATAAAATCTAAGTTTGGGATTCTTTAAATAAGTAAATTCTAGGAGTTTAAGTCCCTGATAATCGATTACCAAGAGTTGGTAATCGATTACCAAAGAGCCGTTTTGTTGGTAATCGCCTGTTAAGGGTACTGTAATCGATTACCCGAGAGCAGGATTTTTGGTAATCGATTACCAAGAGTTGTAATCGATTACCAGAGAGTTGTTTTTTTAGTAATCGCCTGTCAAGGATGTGGTAATCGATTACCTGAGAACAGGATTTTTAGTAATCGATTACCAGGGTTTAGTAATCGATTATCAGAAATCTGGGTTTCTAGTAATCGATTATCAGGAGTGGTAATCGATTACCAGACTACCAGAAAGGGATCTTTAGTGTCTTTTTAGCCTATGGTAATCGATTACAGTAAGTCTGTAATCGATTACCAGCACGAAAAATATAAATAGCTGGTGCGAAAATTAAGTCATATTTTCATTTTCTCCTTCACCTCCTTCATCTTATAGAGAGAGTGCGAACCCTAGAGAGAGAAACTTCATATCGGAGCTTGAGAACGGATTCGGAGCAAGGAAACAACAAGGATTTTACCTACAAACATCCTTCTCCTCTTGAATTTCTAGGATTGGTGGGTATAACTCACTTTTAGAGTAGAAATCATTGGTCTCAATGCATGCTCCCACCCTTCTCCTTTCCCCTTTCTTGATGCTGGATATTTGATGATTGATTGTTAATTTCTTGTCTTTGGGATTGATTATCGATAGATTGAGCATATGAGTATAGAATCGAGCGTCGGAATCTTTAGTTTCGAAACGATCGAAACTATCGAAACTTACGAAACCGTCGAAACTATCGAAACCCCTCGATTGTAACTCATATGAGTAATCTATTCGATTATAACCTTTCATTTTATACTACTTATGGATTGAAATGTCTAATTCTATGTTTGGATTGGAAATTGAAATGTATGTGTGTAGAGTTGAACTTTCGAAACACTCGAGATTAGCGGAATTTCATATACTTGTTATATTTCACACATAGCACTTTGATTTTATCATAATTTGGAATGGTTAAAGTAATTACCAATGTCGGCCTTGTGCTGTGAGTAAGAATGAATAATTAATGGTAGTGAAAACATGACTTCGGTCTAGTTTGGGTGAGATTTGTCCCCGGGAAAGCCGGTTCCCGTAGTCTGAGCTCAGGTCTAACTCTAGAAAGTAATAATATCATGCCTGCTGGGCACAGCAGTGAGTGCATCATCTTGCATCTTATTTAATTACTGATAGAAAGCTTGTTATTATGAATTATGTCTTGACATGAGTTCCTATTTCCCTGCATTCATGCATTTGAGTTATATTCACTGAGATTTTTATCTCACCACGTGTTATGTGGATTTTGTTTAGATGAACAGGTACCTCCGTTGTCAGATTCCCAATCCGAGAAGTGAAGAGTTTGGGGGATAGATAATAATTCCTTTTATGATCGTTCTTGTTGAATTGCAATGTATCTAAATGTATATAAGTAGGATTTGAAGTTAATTAGTAAGTTTGTTTTGTATCCTTGTTGACTTGTTGGATTAGAGGAGCTTTCTTATGTAATTTGGGCTTGATTCTCTTTATGATGTATAAGTTGGACTCTTTTATGTATATAAGTTAGTTACTTCATTCATGGATTGTTGGTTAGTAGTTGGATTTCTTACAATCTCATGAATGAGTTGATATTCAATTTGAAATTAGGAATTTGGTTTCCAATGAACTGAATTCTGGTTTAGAAATTTAAGGTGTTACATTTTGGTATCAGAGCAGTTCAATCCAATTGGACTGTGAAATTAGGATATTCTATGGTTTGTTATTGATTCCATATGTATTATTTTGTGAATTAAGAGACTGATCACCTCGAAATTTACTTGATGATATGTAGGGAATTATGGCAGGCGGCAAGAGAGGTCGTCCAAGGGTCAATTATCCTCCTCCATCATCATCATCATCCTCTTCTCAGGGTCCAGCTCAGGATCCTGTGGCGGCAGCCCTTCAAGCCCTGACTCAAATGATGGGAGAACAAATGAATGTGAATCGAGTCCAAGCGGTAGCGGCACGGGAGCAAGCTGCCACCAATGCATCCATGCTTTAAGAAATGGCTAGGAGGTACACAGAGCCACCACCACCCCCTGTTGTAGATTCTTTTGTTGTGGGATTGTCAGAGTTTAGGAAGCACACTCCTCCACAGTTCAATGAAGTCTATGACCCTGATGTTGCGGCAAATTGGTTACGGGACTTGAATCGGATCTTCGAAGTGATGAAGTGTACTGAGGAGGCTAAAGTAGGCTTTGCAGTCTATATGTTGAGAGGAGAGGCTGAAGACTGGTGGAAGACAGCTAAGGTTCAAGCTGCGAAGGCGGAGGCTCCTATGACTTGGGATGTCTTTCAGAACCTATTTTTGGGGAAGTACTTTCCAGCTACCATCAAGAGGCAAAAAGAGACTGAATTTTTCAACTCAGGCAAGGAGACATGTCAGTGGGTCAGTATGTGGCGAAATTTGAAGAGTTAGCAAAGTATTCTCGTTATCTTCAAGCAGTGACTGATGAGGAGTAGAGGTGCACTCAATTTGAGGGAGGGTTAAGACCTGAACTGTTGGACCGGATTGGGACATTAGAGATCAGAGACTTTTTGTTGTTGGTTAGCAAGTGCTACATTGCGGAGAAAAATTTCAAGGGAACTACTCCATCACCTACACCAATGGAAAACAAGGGAAAAAGAAAGTTCGAAGCGCCCCTCCAAGGCAAGGGCTCCAAGCCTAAGTGGCAAGGCAAACCAGTCTTGCCCACTCAGCAAGCCCAACGCCAAAGAGGACCTAAGTGCAACAAGTGTGGAAAAGAGCATGCTGGGGAGTGTATGATGGGGAAGAACTTGTGTTATTCATGTAAGCAGCCGGGTCACATAAAGAGAGACTGTCCAAAACTGAAGAACTTCCAGAAACCTAAAACCACTGGAAGGGTTTTCACCCTCAATGGGCAAGTAGCAGCTTCTGCAGATAATCTGTTGCGAGGTATGTGCACCCTAGGAGAGAAGACTTTGATTGTATTGTTTGATTCTGGGGCAACCCATTCTTTCATTTCTTTTGAATGTGTTGAACAGTTGAAATTGTCTGTTGATTCCTTGCCTTATATTCTTAATGTAATTACTCCAGCTAAAGAGGCTATTTCCACTTCCCTTGTGTGTTCTAAATGTTCTATTGTTATTCAGGGTAGGATTTCTGTAGTTGATTTGATTTGTCTACCTTTGAGGGGTATGGATATTATTCTGGGAATGAACTGGTTATCTTCCAATCATGTTACATTAGACTGTTTCAATAAAAAGGTTATATTTCCTCCTTTTCCTCCTCCTTCGAGGGAGAGACCCCCTGTGCTTTTGTCCAGTGTCACCCAGGTTAACCAATGTCTTAGTGATGGGAGTGAATGTTTTATTTTGTTACTTTCCTCAACTCTAGAATCTAAAATAGATTTAAACAGTGTAGCTACGGTTAGGGAGTTCCAAGATGTTTTTCCTAGTGAAGTTTTAACCTTACCACCGGACCGAGAGTTAGAGTTTACCATAGACTTAGTGTCGGGTGTGGGACCCATCTCTAAGGCTCCATATAGGATGTCACCACTAGAACTGAATGAACTTAAAATTCAACTAGAAGATCTTATAGCCAAAGGGTTCATTGGGCCTAGTGCATCACCGTGGGGAGCTCCAGTGTTGTTAGTGAAGAAGAAAAATGGGAGTATGAGATTGTGTGTGGATTATAGACAGTTGAATAAGGTCACCATTAAAAACAAGTACCCACTTCCTAGGATAGATGACCTTCTAGACCAACTTAGGGGTGCCTCAGTGTTTTCTAAGATAGATCTTAGGTCGGGTTACCACCAAATTAAGATTAGGAAGGAAGACATCCCTAAGACAACTTTTAGGACCAGGTATGGGCACTGCGAGTATTTAGTGATGCCATTTGGTGTTACTAATGCTCCTGCTGTATTCATGGACTACATGAATCGAATCTTCTGGCCCTTTTTGGATCAGTTTGTAGTGGTATTCATTGATGACATCTTGATCTATTCTTGCAGTTTAGAAGAACATGAAAATCACCTTAGGACCGTTTTAGAAATCCTGAGGGAAAAGAGACTGTTTGCTAATCCTGAAAAGTGTGAATTTTGGATGGACCGGGTCCATTTCCTAGGGCATGTTATCACTAGAGAGGGGGTATCAGTTGATCCTAGTAAGGTAGAAGCCGTTCTTGAGTGGGAAAGACCTAAGACCGTCACGGAAATTAGGAGTTTCCTAGGATTGGCCGGCTACTACCCGGAGATTCATTAATAGATTCTCCCGTTTCGCTTTGCCTCTTACAAGATTGACTCGAAAGGACCAAGCCTTTGTATGGGAAAAAAGTGTGAGTAGAGTTTTCTGGAACTCAAGGATAAGTTGACCACCGCTCGGTACTGGCGTTGCCGGATTTGTCTAAACCCTTTGAAGTGTATAGTGATGCGTCAGGTAAAGGTTTAGGATGTGTTTTGATGTAGGAAAGGAGGGTAGTGGCTTATGCCTCTAGACAATTGAGGCCTCATGAGGAAAATTATCCTACCCATGATTTAGAATTAGCAGCTGTGGTTTTTCCCTCAAAATTTGGAGGCATTACCTGTTCGGTGTGAGGTTTGAGGTCTTCAGTGATCATAAGAGTTTGAAATATCTCTTTGATAAAAAAGAACTCAACATGAGGCAAAGAAGGTGGATGGAATTCCTTAAGGATTATGACTTTGAGTTGAAGTATCACCCGGGCAAGGCCAATGTATTGTCTGATGCTCTCAGTAGGAAATCCCTTCATGTATCATCCATGATGATACATGAAATGAGTCTCTTAGAGGATTTTAGGAACCTGAGTCTCAGTGTTGAAGTGGATGAAAGCAGTATCAGGTTGTGCAGGTTAGAGATCACTAGTGAGCTTCAAGCTCTGATTAAGGAAGCCCAGGGTTCGGAATCAGGACTTCAAAGTAGAATTGGACAATCAGGATTTTCTAGATCAGATGACGGAACAATTCTCTTCCAAGGAAGAGTTTGTGTCCCTAAGGGGGGTAATGTAAGGCAGTCAGTTTTAGAAGAGGCCCACAGGGGCAAGTTTTCTGTATATCCTGGCACTACCAAGATGTATCAGGACTTAAAGAAGATGTTCTGGTGGGAAGGGATGAAGAGAGAAATAGCTGAATATGTTTCTAAGTGTCTAACCTGTCAACAAGTTAAAATAGAACACCAGAAACCATCAGGAACCCTTATGCCATTAGAAATTCTTGAGTGGAAGTGGGAGAGTATAGCTATGGACTTTAAGGTAGGGTTACCATGAGTCCAGGCGGGCTTTGATGCCATTTGGGTCATTGTGGACCCGTTAACTAAATCGGCCCATTTCCTTCCAGTTAAGAATACCTATCCTCTGAAGAAGTTAGCTGACTTGTATGTCAAAGAGATTGTTAAAGTCCATGGCATTCCCTCTAGCATCATATCTGATAGGGATCCTAGATTCATCTCTAGGTTCTGGAATGCACTTGATCAATCATTCGGGACTAAGCTTAGGTTTAGCACCGCTCACCATCCTCAGACTGATGGTCAGTCTGAGAGAACCATCCAAACCTTAGAGGATATATTGAGAGCTTGTGTGTTAGAGGAGTCAGGCAGTTGGGATAGGTACCTACCTCTCATAGAGTTTGCCTACAACAACAGTTTCCATAGCAGTATAGGTATGGCGCCTTATGAGGCTCTGTATGGTAGGAGGTGCAGATCTCCTGTTTGTTGGCATGAGGTTGGTGAGAAAGCCTTGTTAGGTCCAGAGTTGGTGTAGGAAACCACTAAAAGATTAGAGCCATTAGGAAAAATCTTGCAACTGCCCAAAGCCGGCAGAAAAGCTACGCTGATAATAGAAGAAAGGATTTAGAGTTTGAGGAGGGAATCATGTTTTTCTAAAAGTAACTCCTGTCACTGGTCTTGGAAAATCTGTAAAAATCAAAAAGTTGAGTCCTAGATATATTGGTCCATTCCAGATCCTGCAGAGGGTTGGCCCTCTCGCTTATAGGATTGCTCTTCCACCTCACATATCCAGAATCCATGATGTCTTTCATGTTTCTAAGCTGAGAAAGTATATCCCTGATCCTTCTCACATTATGAACTCTGAATCAATACAACTGAAGGAAAATCTCACGCTTCCTTCCAAGCCTGCACAGATTGAAAGTAGAAGTTCCAAAACCCTGAGGAATAAGACCATTCCATTGGTTAAGGTAGTATGGGAAGGCTTGTCATCTGATGAAGCAACTTGGGAAAAAGAAGAAGATATTCTGAGTCAATATCCTCACTTATTCTCTTGAATGTTCTACCTTTGTATCTTCAATCAATTTTGGGGACAAAATTGCATTAAGGGGGTAGAATGTAACATCCCGCATATTAGGCTATTATAACTTATAAGATTTAAAGGGTAATCTGAGTATGTATAGTAGAGAAACTGAAAGTAATAATGATTAGGGGATAAAATCTAAGTTTGGAATTCTTAAAATAAGTAAATTCTAGGAGTTTAAGTCCCTGGTAATCGATTACCAAGAGTTGGTAATCGATTACCAGAGAGCCGTTTTGTTGGTAGTCGCCTGTTAAGGGTACTGTAATCGATTACCCGAGAGCAGGATTTTTGGTAATCGATTACCAAGAGTTGTAATCGATTACCAGAGAGCTGTTTTGTTAGTAATCGCCTGTCAAGGATGTGGTAATCGATTACCTGAGAACAGGATTTTTGGTAATCGATTACCAGGGTTTAGTAATCGATTATCAGAAATCTGGGTTTCTAGTAATCGATTATCAGGAGTGGTAATCGATTACCAGACTACCAGAAAGGGCTCTTTAGTGTCTTTTTAGCCTATGGTAATCGATTACAGTAAGTCTGTAATCGATTACCAGCACGAAAAATATAAATAGCCGGTGCGAAAATTAAGTCAGATTTTCATTTTCTCCTTCACCTCCTTCATCTTAGAGAGAGAGTGCGAACCCTAGAGAGAGAAACTTCATATCGGAGCTTGAGAACGGATTCAGAGCAAGGAAACAATAAGGATTTCACCTACAAACATCCTTCTCCTCTTGAATTTCTAGGATTGGTGAGTATAACTCACTTTTAGAGTAGAAATCATTGGTCTCAATGCATGCTCCCACCCTTCTCTTTTCCCCTTTCTTGATGCTGGATATTTGATGATTGATTGTTAATTTCTTGTCGTTGGGATTGATTATCGATAGATTGAGGATATGAGTATAGAATCGAGCATCGGAATCTTTAGTTTCGAAACGATCGAAACTATCGAAACTTACGAAACCGTCGAAACTATCGAAACCCCTCGATTGTAACTCATATGAGTAATCTATTCGATTATAACCTTTCATTTTATACTACTTATGGATTGAAATGTCTAATTCTATGTTTGGATTGGAAATTGAAATGTATGTGTGTAG
Organism: Sesbania bispinosa; assembly: GCA_026901365.1. NCBI lineage: Eukaryota > Viridiplantae > Streptophyta > Magnoliopsida > Fabales > Fabaceae > Sesbania > Sesbania bispinosa. Next base: position 135,871 of record QLOH01000518.1, on the reverse strand, counting down.
AGTTGAACTTTCGAAACTCTCGAGATTAGCGGAATTTCATATACTTGTTATATTTCACACATAGCACTTTGATTTTATCATAATTTGGAATGGTTAAAGTAATTACCAATGTCGGCCTTGTGCTGTGAGTAAGAATGAATAGTTAATGGTAGTGAAAACATGACTTCGGTCCAGTTTGGGTGGGATTTGTCCCCGGGAAAGCCGGTTCCCGTAGTCTGAGCTCGGGTCTAACTCTAGAAAGTGATAATATCATGCCTGCTGGGCAGAACAGTGAGTGCATCATATTGCATCTTATTTGATTACTGATAGAAAGCTTGTTATTATGAATTATGTCTTGACATGAGTTCCTATTTCCCTGCATTCATGCATTTGAGTTATATTCACTGAGATTTTTATCTCACCACGTGTTATGTGGATTTTGTTTAGATGAACAGGTACCTCCGTTGTCAGATTCCCAATCCGGGAAGTGAAGAGTTTGGGGGATAGATAATAATTCCTTTTTTGATCGTTCTTGTTGAATTGCTATGTATTTAAATGTATATAAGTAGGATTTGAAGTTAATTAGTAAGTTTGTTTTGTATCCTTGTTGACTTGTTGGATTAGAGGAGCTGTCTTATGTAATTTGGGCTTGATTCTCTTTATGATGTATAAGTTGGACTCTTTTATGTATACAAGTTAGTTACTTCATTCATGGATTGTTGGTTAGTAGTTGGATTTCTTACAATCTCATGAATGAGTTGATATTCAATTCGTTATACTTTAAATTTAAAATTACGAATTTGGTTTCCAACGAACTGAATTCTGGTTTAGAAATTTAAGGTGTTACACCAGCAGACATGATATTATCACTTAAACTGGAGTTAGAACTGAGCTCAGACTACGGGAAACGTCTTTCCCGGGGACATATCCCACCCATTACTGGACAGAAGTCAAGTTTTCACATAATTATTCAATTTTCTTAACTCACAGCACGAAAGCCGGCTTATTTAACTCACGGTCGAAACCGCCATACATGAATCAATGACTAATAACTGAGAATTTAAGCATTTCGACAGTTTCGTAAGTTTCACAAGTTTCGTAAATCTCGTTATCCTAAGGTTTTCAATGTAAAACCTAACAACAATTACTCAATCTCATGCAAACATCACTAATCCATTCAAAATAACCATACAAAAAGGGAATTAGAGAGTAGGGTTCATACATTAAGCATTTCGTCAATTTCGTAAGTTTCGCAAATCTCGTTATCCTAAGGTTTTCAATGCAAAACCTAACAACAATTACTCAATCTCATGCAAACATCACTAATCCATCCAAAATAACCATACATAAAGGGAATTAGAGAGTAGGGTTCATACATTAGAGAAATTCAACAACAAGTGAACACGTGTGTGAGCTATACTCACCAAATTTTGAAATCCAAGAGAAGAATAATAAGTAGAAATGGTCCACTTGGTGATTCTTAGCTTCAATTCCCTTCTCAAACCTCAATCCAAGCTTTCTCTCTCTAGGATTCTCTCTCTCTTTAGGGTCGACGAAGAAGAAGAAAAGAAACATGAAAAAATCTGTTTTTTTAAGCACCAGCTTTTATATATATAAGTGACGGTAATCGATTACAGACCCACTGTAATCGATTACCAGCAGCGAAAATGACACTAGAAAACCTTTCTGGAAATCTGGTAATCGATTACAATACCTGGTAATCGATTACCAAAAACTCAGCTCTCGGGTAATCGATTACATAATCGATTACCAAAAACTCAGTTCTCTGGTAATCGATTACAGACCCACTGTAATCGATTACCAGCAACCCAAACTCCCTATATTTACTTAAGCGAAATCCTGAAACTTGGTTTTATAACTAAGTTTAACCCCTAATTCCTCAACTTTCCTTTCCTAAATTACTAACATATAATTCTCTGTTTTCAGCCTAATGAATAATTAGAACTTCTAATTTGCGGGATGTTACAATGGTTGCATTGAGGCACTTTCTGACCTCTTGACCTATTCGGACCCAAAGATTGTGTCACTTGATTTGGAGAGGTTGGAGCTCATTTCAATGGTCGGAGAAATTGATAAGAAACGAGGGTGAACTGATGGAGGCAACACTCATGCTAAAATTTTTAATGATGGTGAAGGATTTATTAAGATTGAAATTTTGCAGAACCGTGAAAACAATGCGATTAAAGAGCTGGCAGAGACGATTTTGACGAAATTTTGGGCTGAGAATGATGGAGTTGTGACAATGAGAAAGGAAGGAGATGATATATCGGGCTTAGGTTTTAAGCGCAAAATATGTAGGGTATATTCATTCAAGAAATAAGAAACGTAGAAGTTATAATTCACTTTAAGCCTCCGGACCCGCTATTTTAATGTAGTTCTCAGTTGACAAAAAATATATATAAAAAGAAAAGAAAAGAAGGAGTCATGATTGTATTTGTTGAAACTTGCTTATATAGAGTAATATTATTTTTCAGTTCATTTAGATTCCATCAGATGTATAAATTAGATGATCATAATGGTGGAGGTGGTAGACAACAATGTTTTTCGTATGTAAAAATGATAACTACTCAGGCCATCTTCAATGCCATTTATAGAGGATCTCAAAAGTAGATAAAGTATGTTTTAACATTTCATTTGATTTTCCGTATGTTATCATGATTTTCCACATTCTATACTTCTTGGAGTAAAATTATGTATGGATGGTTTTTATATTAGGGGAATAAAGATATGAAAAAGCAACATAAATGTTTTAAAAAGAATGCATGTAGTGGACCTACAGTTTAATTTATGTGTCTCATGAAATTAAATTTTTGGTATTTCTTCATTACAGACAAACTTGAAATTTGTGATTTATTAATAAAGTGTGCATATTGCTTGCTTATGTTGTGATGAAACTTATCATTTACATTACGTGTACGATGACATTACTATAGGTTACTGGTGAGTGATGGTTGTATTGGGGCACTATCTGACCACTTGACCTATTCGGACCCAAAGATTGTGTCACTTGGTATGGAGGCGTTGGAGCTCATTTTAATGGTCGGAAAAATTGATAAGAAACGAGGGTTAACTGATGGAGGCAACATTTATGCTAAAACTTTTGATGACACTGAAGGATTTATTAAGATTAAAAGTTTGCAGACCCATGAAAACAATACACTTAAAGAGTTGGTGAAGACGATTTTGACAAATTTTGGGCTGAGAATATAGGAGTTGTGATAATGAGAAAGGAAGAAGGTCAGATATTGGGCTCAGGTTTTAAGCGTAAAATATGTAGGGTATCTTCATTCAAGAAATAAGAAATGTAGGAGGTATAATTCACTTTAAGCGTCCAGACCCTTTATGTTAATGTAGTTCTCAGTCGACCAAAAATAAAAAGAAAAAAAAGTAGGAGTCATGATTGTAATTGTTGAAACTTGCTTATATAGAATAATATTGTTTTTCATTTCTTTTAGTTTCCATCAGATTTATAAATTAGATGATCATAATGGTGGAGGTGGTAGACAACAGTGTTTTTCTTATGTTAAAATGATAACTACTCGGGCCTTCTTCAATGCCATTTATAGAGGATCTCAAAAGCAAATAACGTATGTTTTAACATTTCATTTGATTTTCCGTATGTTATCATGATTTTCCCCATTCTATACTTCTTGTAGTAAAATTATATATGGATGGTTTTTATATTAGGGGAATAAAGAAATGAAAAAGCAACATAAATGCTTTAAAAAGAATGCATGTAGTGGACCTACAATTTTATTTATGTGTCTGGTGAAATTAAATTTTTGGTATTTTGTCATTGCAGACAAACTTGAAATTTCTGATTTATTAACAAAGTGTGCATAATGTTTACTTCTGTTGTGATGAAATTTATCACTTACATTATGTGTACGATGACATTACTATAGGTTACTGGTGAGTGACAGTTGCATTGAGGCACTATCTGACCTCTTGACCTATTCGGACCCAAAGATTGTGTCACTTGGTATAGAGGGGTTGGAGCTCATTTTAATGGCCGGAGAAATTGATAAGAAACGAGGGTTAACTGATGGAGGCAACATTTATGCTAAAATTGTTGATGATTGTGAATGATTTATTAAGATTAAAAGTTTGCAGACCCATGAAAACAATGCAATATTTAAAGAGCTGGCAGAGACGATTTTGATGAAATTTTGGGCTGAGAATGAAGGAGTTGTTACAATGAGAAAGGAAGAAGATCAGATATTGGGCTCAGGTTTTAAGCGCAAAATATGTGGGGTATATTCATTCAAGAAATAAGAAACGTAGGAGGTATAATTCAATTTAAGCCTCCGAACCCGTTATTTTAATGTAGTTCTTAGTCGACCGAAAAAAGAAAAGAAAAGTAGGAGTCATGATTGTAATTGTTGAAACTTGCTTATATAGAATAATATTGTTTTTCATTTCTTTTATTTTCCATCAGATGTAAAAATTAGATGATCATAATGGTGGAGGTGGTAGACAACAATGTTTTTCTTATGTTAAAATGATAACTACTCGGGCCATCTTCAATGCCATTTATAGAGGATCTCAAAAGCAGATAAAATATGTTTTAACATTTCATTTGAATTTCCGTATGTTATCATGATTTTCCCCATTCTATACTTCTTGGAGTAAAATTATATATTGATGGTTTATATATTAGGGGAATAAAGAAATGAAAAAGCAACATAAATGCTTTAAAAAGAATGCATGTAGTGGACCTACAGTTTAATTTATGTGTCTGGTGAAATTAAATTTTTGGTATTTTGTTCATTGCAGACAAACTTGAAATTTGTGATTTATTAACAAAGTGTGCATAATACTTGCTTCTGTTGTGATGAAACTTATCACTTACATTACGTGTACGATGACATTACTATAGGTTACTGGTGAGTGACGGTTGCGTTGAGGAACTATCTGACCTCTTGACCTATTCGGACCAAAAGATTGTATCACTTGGTATGAAGGTGTTGGAGCTCATTTTAAAGGCCAGAGAAATTGATTAGAAACGAGGGTTAATTGATGGAGGCAACATTTATGCTAAAATTGTTGATGATTGTGAAGGATTTATTAAGATTAGGCTTAAATACATTTTTGGTCCATGTACTTTTGTAAATTGGTGATTTTGGTCCCCCTAATTTTAGTTGCTCAATTTTGGTCCCTATATTTTTGTAAATGGGTGATTTTGGTCCCCCTAATTTTAGTTGCTCAATTTTGGTCCCTATATTTTTGTAAATGGGTGATTTTGGTCCCCCTAGTTTTAATTGCTCAATTTCGGTCCCTCTTCTTTAAAAATTGACCAAATCTAATCATACCGTTAGCCTCCCATTAAATATTTAGCAGAGTTTGCTGACATAGATTTAATTTTATGATGTGTAAACTATCACATGACAAAGATTATTATTTATTTTTTTCTTTTAATGTTTTTTAAACGAAAAATCAAAGCTTGCAGATCTCAGTTCACTTTTGCTTTCATTTTAAATTTCATTTCATGCCCGAATGAGGTTGATGGCTTGAACCACACCTGCAATTGTTTTAGTTTTGGGACTTGTATTTGCTTTATTGGTTTTGAAGAAATTGGTGTGTAGTTATGGGATTTTGTTTTCTCATTGTATTAAATTATGCACAATCTGATGTTATTTTCTGATTTTTCATTTAAAAGAATTAAGAGATAAAATTAAATAATAATCTCTGTCATGTGATAGTTTACACGTCACAAAATTAAATCCATGTCAGCAAACTTTGATAAATATTTAATGTGAGGCTATCGGTAGGATTAGATTTGTTCAATTTTTAAAGAAAAGAGACCGTAATTGAGCAATTAAAACTAGGGGACCAAAATCACTCATTTACAAAAGTATAGGGACCAAAATTGAGCAATTAAAAATAAGGAGACTAGAATCACCCATTTACGAAAGTATAGGCACAAAAAATGTATTTAAGCCTTAAGATTAAAAGTTTGCAGACCCATGAAAACAATGCGATTAAAGAGCTGGCAGAGACGATTTTGACAAAATTTTGGGGTTTGAATGATGGAGTTGTGACAATGAAAACGAAAGAAGATCAGATATTGGGCTCATGTTTTAAGCGCAAATCATGTAGGGTATATTCATTCAAGAAATAAGAAACGTAGGAGGCATAATTCACTTTAGGCCTCCGGACCCGTTAGTTTAATGTAGTTCTCAGTCGACCAAAAAAAAAAAGAAAAGTAGGAGTCATGATTGTAATTGTTGAAACTTGCTTATATAGAATAATATTCTTTTTCATTTCTTTAAGTTTCCATCAAATGTATAAACTAGATGATCATAATAGTGGAGGTGGTAGACAAAAATGTTTTTCTTATGTTAAAATGATAACTACTCGGGCCATCTCCAATGCCGTTTATAGAGGATCTCAAAAGGAGATAAAGTATGTTTTAACATTTCATTTGATTTTCCGTATGTTATCATGATTTCCCCCATTCTATACTTCTTGGAGTAAAATTATATATGGATGGCTTTTATATTAGGGGAATAAAGAAATGTAAAAGCAACATAAATGCTTTTAAAAGAATGCATGTAGTGGACCGACAATTTAATTTATGTGTCTAGTGAAATTAAATTTTTTGTATTTCTTCATTACAAACAAACTAGAGATTTGTGATTTATTAATAAAGTGTGCATAATTCTTGCTTCTGTTGTGATGAAACTCATCACTTACATTACGTGTACGATGACATTACTTTAGGTTATTGGTGAGTGATGGTTGCATGGAAGCACTATCTGACCTCTTGACCTATTTGGACCCAAAGATTGTGTCACTTGGTATGGAGGGGTTGGAGCTCATCTTAATGGCCAGAAAAATTGATGAGAAACGAGGGTTAACTGATGGAGGCAACATTTATGCTAAAACTGTTGATGATTGTGAAGGAATTATTAAGATTAAAAATTTGCAGACCCATGAAAACAATGCGATTAAAGAGCTGGCGGAGACGATTTTGACGAAATTTTGGGCTGAGAATGATGGAGTTGTGACAATGAGAAAGGAAGAATATCAGATATTGGGTTCAGGTTTTAGCGCAAAATATGTAGGGTATATTCATTCAAGAAATAAGAAACGTAGGAGGTATAATTCAATTTAGGCCTCCGAACCCGTTATTTTAATGTAGTTCTCAATTGACAAAAAATATGTAAAAAAAGGTAGGAGTCATGATTGTAATTGTGGTAACTTGCTTATATAGAGTAATATTGTTTTTCAGTTCTTTTAGATTCCATCAGATGTATAAATTAGACGATCATAATGGTGGAGGTGGTAGAGAACAACGTTTTTCGTATGTTAAAATGATAACTACTTGGGCCATCTTCAATGCCATTTATAGAGGATCTCAAAAGTAGATAAAGTATGTTTTAACATTTCATTTGATTTTCCGTATGTTATCATGAATTTCCACATTCTATACTTCTTGGAGTAAAATTATATATGGATGGTTTTTATATTGGGGGAATAAAGATATGTAAAAGCAACATAAATGCTTTAAAAAGAATGCATGTAGTTGACCGACAGTTTAATTTATGTGTCTAGTGAAATTAATTTTTTTGTATTTCTTCATTACAGACAAACTAGAGATTTGTGATTTATTAATAAAGTGTGCATAATGCTTGCTTCTGTTGTGATGAAACTCATCACTAACATTACTTGTACGATGACATTACTTTAGGTTATTGGTGAGTGATGGTTGCATTGAGGCACTATTTGACCTCTTGACCTATTCGGACCCAAAGATTGTGTCACTTGGTATGGAGGGGTTGGAGCTCATCTTAATGGCCGGAAAAATCGATAAGAAACGAGGGTTAACTGATGGAGGCAACATTTATGCTAAAATTTTTGATGACTGTGAAGGATTTATTAAGATTAAAAGTTTGCAGACCCATGAAAACAATACACTTAAAGAGTTGGTGAAGACGATTTTGATAAATTTTGGGCTGAGAATATAGGAGTTGTGACAATGAGAAAGGAAGAAGGTCAGATATTGGGCTCAGGTTTTAAGCGCAAAATATGTAGGGTATCTTCATTCAAGAAATAAGAAATGTAGGAGGTATAATTCACTTTAAGCGTCCAGACCCTTTATTTTAATGTAGTTCTCAGTCGACCAAAAATAAAAAAGAAAAAAAAGTAGGAGTCATGATTGTAATTGTTGAAACTTGCTTATATAGAATAATATTGTTTTTCATTTCTTTTAGTTTCCATCAGATTTATAAATTAGATGATCATAATGGTGGAGGTGGTAGACAATAGTGTTTTTCTTATGTTAAAATGATAACTACTCGGGCCATCTTCAATCCCATTTATAGAGGATCTCAAAAGGAGATAAAGTATGTTTTAATATTTCATTTGATTTTCCGTATGTTATCATGATTTTCCCCATTCTATACTTCTTGAAGTAAAATTATATATGGATGGCTTTTATATGACTAATTGGTTATCTAGAAATTCCATTTTGTTCTCATCACACAAATTATATGTTGGTGATAATCCAACAACTTGCCTCGGTTAATGATGCATATTCTGTTGTTCTTCAAACTACAAGGCCCCTTTGTGACTTCAAAATTGTCTTGGTGCTCATTGCTACAGCTGGAAGGATTATATCAATAATGATTTTATTTAACTCTGTTGCAATCAGAATTTGGAAGCATTGTTGTCGGTTCTCCCTACTATTTCTGGGTGGTGTTATACTTTCTTCTTTATGCTACTACTGTCTTTTTATCATTCCACATGTGGCTTTATGAACTATCTTCATAGGTATTCTTTTCTCCTTGCAGTGTTGTTTCTTGGTCATCTCGTGTGTTGTGTTTGGTACACAAGAATTATAGGGAAGAGAAATGGGAGGGAGAGAGTTAGAGGTGAAACTAAGATCCAATCTCGTTTGGTAGAAGGTGATATGGGAAGAGAGAGTTAAAAAGTGCAGTAGGTCCCATACCAAATTCAACCCTCTCATGTTCGAAGAGAAATGGGAGAGACGAATGAGTTATATGCTATATTACGAGACTACCCATTAAAATGATGGGGTGTTTAACTGTCATCATCCTCTACAAATAATTGTTTGTTAAATAACATTTTTTACATTTTTTTCATTCAACATATTTTAATTCCTAATTTTTTTAATCAAATTAAATAGTTATATTATTTTGAAATGTGTAATTTTAGTGATTATTAATGTAGATTATTTGATATTATTTGTTAATTAATTATTATAAATCTTAATTCATTAATTGTTATAGAATATTTTATATTTTATTTTCATTGATAAGGGTAATTTTGTCAATTTCTATTTTTTTACTTTCTCTCTTCTTTATTTCTATCCTATCTCTCTCAAAACAAACAACTTAAAAATTTACTCTATTTTTTTTCTCTTTCCTATGTCTCTCTTTTCTATTTCTATTCTCAATCCAAACAAAGTACTCATTTTAACTTTGATGGTAATTCATATTTTTATGGTAACTTTGTTTTACCTTTTTGGTGTTAATTAAAGGTATCCCCGCCAATAGTCAGAGACTAATTCCTTTCGAGGTGTAGAGATCACCGAAGTGTGTTTTGCCTCTCCCGATAAAGTCTTTTCTGTACACATCACCAAAGATCGAGCTCATGTCAAGATGCTTAAAGAACTCAACTATTTACCAACTGTGCTGGCTTTGTTTGTGTCGGCTATGATGACATATTTGGTTCACCTATTCATGATTATGGGATAGCATTAATTGTTGATGGAATATTTATTAAGGGTGTTGACTATTTGGTATTTTAGCAAGTTTGTTAGGTGCAGTGGATTCAAATTATTTTCCGTATAGGGGGCCAATTTTTCTTCTTTTGTTGACTAGTGGTTGATTTAATAGGTTGATGGGTTTGGGTTTGGGTTTGGGTTTGATTTTCTATCTATTGTAATGATTTTGATCTCTTGTGCTTATGTTAATGTATGATTATTTTTTAGTTTTCGGTTGTATTTAGGTTTGAGCATTCCTAATGCCCTCTTCAATAAAATTTTATTTATATATCAAAAATAATATTATAATGTTATATATATTATTAAATAATAATAATAATAATAATAATAATAATAATAATAATAATAATAACCAATTAATGTTTTGGGCTCTAATTCGTGTGAATTCATTTCGTATCTTATACTGGGAAATAGTTTTGAGCTTTTTTTGTCTAAATCACCTATAAGCAATTTTAGGTGTGGAGTTTTATCTTGTAAATTTTGTTTAAGGAGAATTAAATATGTAACTCAATGATAAAATACTTTTGTTCTATTCCTTGTTAGACATAAATGTGGATTTCAATTTTTCAATTGTGTTACAACTTACAACAAAATTTTGATTATGGATGTTTTATCGAATTTGACTTCTATAAAGTCATAAATTCAATTTTTTTAAAAATAAGCTTTATGGACATTAATTAAAAATGACTAAACTAGCACATTAGTCCCTGAGATTGCATGGGTCGGGCAGTTTAGTCCCTGAGATTGCAAAATACGCCCGTTAGTCCTTGACATTACAAGACGTCAGGCACTTTAGTTCGAACTGCTTAACTCTGTTAACTTTTGCTGACCTGTCATGTTATATTGACACATGGGATGCCATCAAGGACTCACAATTGCTCTCTCTTCCCAGAAGACCCTTTCTCTTCCCGCGTTCCTCTCTGTGGAGGTATCTTCGTTTCTCCCTTCGTCTTCAAGTTCTGCAACTTCAACTGCTCTCATTCTCACCAAAACTCCTTTGCTGTTGTTGGTAGAATGGATTCGCAGGTAATGGTTACTCTCTCTCCCTATTTCTGTGGTTAGGGTTTCTTCTAGGGTTTTTCAATTTTTTGTGGTATGGCTTTTCTGGATGTAGCTGGGTGATTTGCCTCCTTAATAGGGTTTTGTGTGTGACTCTGTGTTCGATGTCTGGTCTTGTGGTACATGTTGTACATGCACATGTGATTTTACTTCTCACTGGGGATGTTGAACCGGGTCACTTCGTTGGTGGGGTATGGTGATGGGAATCTTGACTCTGTTTTGTAATGTATAGTGTAATAAACAGACATTGTTAATGCTTTTGTATGTTTGTCCCATGTCAGTATTTGTAAGTTGGTCCCATGTGCATTTTGTGCTTTTCTGACAAGTTGTATTAAACAGAGTTTGTTTAATCCTTGTCACTGTTACATTATATTTTAATAATTATGTTAATAAATTAATCAGTTATTTTATATTAACTTTGATTGTGCCTGATCCACAAATTGATTATCCATGCAGAGAATAGATGTGCACATTCACCATGGTGGGAATTTTGATGTGGGAGCTAATGGGAGAAGGGTGAGATATAAATGGGGTAAGGTTGATGTGTGGCCAAATTGTGATGAAGACTGTCTAGATGTCTTTTGGTTTTGGAACTTAAGAAAAGAGCTAGGTTATACTAAGTTGAGTAATGTGTATTGGTTAGACAGTTCTAAGAGGTTTAGGGATGGTCTGCGTTTGTTGAAGTCAGATGGTGACTTGTTACAGGCCATACAAATTGCCAAAAAAAAAAATGGTGGAGAGTTGCATCTTTATTATGAGCATCCAGTTGAACAGCCTGAGGTTGTTGACATTTCTACTATTTTGAAGGAGGTTATTGATTCTGTAAGGAAAGAGGGAGAGGGAGTTGCTGTTGGGGGAGATCAGGGAATAGCTAAAGGTGATGTAGGTGGTTGTGTTGGGCAGCAGGGTAAGGCAAGTACAGTTGGAGTGGGTGTTGCTGTTGGGGGAGAAGGAGGAATAGGTAATGATGGTTCAATTGCAAAACAAGATGGTACTGGTGCTAATGCAGTCGATGAAGGTAGTATGGCTTACTCTTAAATTTGTTATGTTATTTGATATTTATTTTACTTGTGAATTGAAACTTAATTTGCATATTGTAGAACCTGCTGCAACTGGAGTTGAACAGGGTGAAATTGCTTGTGGTCCTGTTAGGTCTGATGGTGATGGTACGTGGCTTTGTATGGCCCTTATAGCACATTGAACTTTTTTGCATTATAAGGCTGCTAAATATTGGCCCATTTAACAGTTGCAGGCACACCTGGTAGGAGGGGACTGAGGGTAAAGAGCCCAGCAAGAAGGTCACAACATAATCTGAAAAGTCCTGCAAAGAGTCCAGTAGAAGGAGCCAGTGAAAGTGGAGGCAGCAAGAGGGTGTATATTTGTCTTCAAGGCTGCAAATCTGGGTTCAAGGCTGGTTGTAGGCCAATGATTGGGCTTGATGGGGCTTTCTTGAAGGGGTATTATGGAGGGCAGTTATTGTCTGCAGTGGGCCAAGATGCAAACAACCATATATGGCCCATTGCCTATGCAGTTGTTGATTCAGAGAACAAGGACATTTGGATGTGGTTCTTGAAGCTGTTACAAGAAGAACTAGGTGAATGGAGGCAGCATAAGTGGCATTTCATATCTGATATGCAAAAGGTATGGATCAAACTGCATGATTATAATGCATTCTTAAGGACTAAATTGCATGGTTATTAATATTTCAAGGACCTATTTGCATGATTTTAAAAAACATAAGGACTACGATGCATGATTATTAATATCTATTTTTGCTTGTTTCTATGTGCAGGGACTGATTCCAGCACTTCAAGAAGTCATGCCAGGGGCCCAACACAGATTCTGTGTGTGGCATCTGTGGCAAATTTTCACAAAACAGTGGAAAGACAAGGAATTGAGGACCTTGCTATGGGAGTGTGCAAGGTCCACAACTGTCTCACAATTCAATGCCAAGATGTCTGAATTGAAGAGAATTAATGAGAAAGCATGGAAGTACCTGGATAAGTGGCCTAAGGAGGCTTGGACAAAAGCTTACTTCAGTGATTGGCCCAAGGTGGACAACATCTGCAACAATAATTGTGAGGTGTTTAATTCAAAGATTCTAGTTGCAAGAACCAAGCCAATTATAACTATGCTTGAAGAGGTCAGGTGATACATTATGACCACCATTTCAACCAACAAATTAAAGTTAGAGAAACACAATGGACACTTGGCACCTGTTCAGCAGAGTAGGCTGGAAAAAGAAAAGAAGGAAAGCAATAGGTGGAATGCACTCTGGTCAGGTAGCATATCCTGCAATATGTACTCTTTTTGGTTTTTTATAACATCAACTACATACTAACCAAATTATTATTTATTTCTTAGGTGATAATGACTGCAACAAGTATGAAGTCCAATGTTACACTTCAAAAGTAGTGGTGAACTTGGGCAGCCAAAGTTGTACCTGCAGATTTTGGCAACTAACAGGTATTATACTTTAATTATTGGATATAATTATTCAAGTTTGTTTACTTTGAAGTGAATGTCTTTCTTTTGATCATAGGTCTGCCATGCATGCATGCAGTAGCTGCAATTACACACTTGAATGAGAAACTGAAGGACTATTGCCATGGTTGGCTCACCATGGCATCAATCAATGCAACCTATTCACACCATGTCAACCCCCTGCAAGGGGAAGAATTCTGGCATAAAACAGACCAGCTTCCACCACTGGCACCACCAGTCAAGAGGAAACCAGGCAGGCCAAAAAAGCAAAGGAGGAGGGATGGTGAGGGGAAGAAAGAACCTGTCAATGGAAACAAACTGAAGAGGAAATTTCCAGAATTCACATGTTCATTTTGTGTGGGTAAAGGACATACCAAAAAAGGTTGTACTTTAGCAAAAAAACGGAGAATGGAGGAGTTTTTAGCCCAACAGACCAACCAACCCGATGGACACATTGGGCCTTCAAATGTAGCAACAACACAGGAAGCTGGACCTGCTCCAAACCCAACACAGATTGGGCCCACTGAAACTGCTTATGCTGGAAACACATCACAACAGCAAGATGAGATTGATCTTTCCCAATCACAACCCCCACGCATACACCACAACCCAACAAAGAAGACTAATTTTGCAAGAAGTAAGCTACCCATAAGAGGAAAAGGTGCATCTGTAGCAACTACCCCAAGACAGAGTAGCCCACCACCAACTGCTCCAATTGATGGTGTGGATGATTCATCAAAGGCACAACAATTTATGCCAACTCCTGGGCTTAACAACTTGGCACCTTAACAACTTGGATGAACTATGTTATATTTTGGGATGTAATTACATTATTATGGATTATGGTTGTTGCCACAGTTTGGATATTTAGTTATTATTAATGTTGTTGTTATTTTGGGTTGTAATTTGCTTTTGCTGGATATTAGTGGTCTTACCACTATTGGATGATTGGCACAATTTGGTTGTTTTTCAATTTCATTAGATGGATTATGTGTGTTGCCACAATTTGGATATTTGAGACAGTTTGGAAAATGTCTCTTGCTTATTAGGTTTTATGCTGGATTGTTGTTAATCTTATCATAGACAACATATAAAGATCACAAAACATAACACAATTTCATTAGAATTAAAATCAATAATAACAACATTACATAATATTATGAACATATCCTACTTAAATTACCCTAAAATTAGAAACATATCTAATTTTTCCACAACAGCCCCAACAAAAATCCAATCACAATGCATGACACCATAAGTGTCCAATTAACCCTCCTATTCTGATTTTCCAGTCTCTTCAAGGTCTTAGACACATTCTTCTTCCACACTTCATCATCACTTCCACTCAATCCCATGGTTGATGTACTTTGACTTGCAATTTCTTGTGCAACAAAATCATTCTCCACCCACTTGAAAAAATCACATCTGTCTGCAACCTGCACATTCATTGAAAATTCACAACATTAACTAAGCAGTAAACAACCTACCATAACCCTAAACAACAAAGAACAAAAAATCCCCAAAATAAACACAATAAGCAAAATAACAAAAAATACCTTCAATTTAGGGCATGCAAAGAACAACCTTCCTGGGTTTTTTTCAGTTCTAGAAACCCTAATAACTGTCATATGATTGCAATTACATTTCGGCTCATTTCTTCCCCTTTGAGAGATGTGCGAAAAATTTGAACCACCACCGTTAAACCTCCAATCTGTGGTGCTCATGGCTGAAAAAGGTCTGAGATGAGGAAGAATAGACCAACAAACAACAGCTATACACACACGCAGAAGACCCCAAGAATTGCAACCCTAAACGATGATGGTGCCCAGCGTAGAGAACAAGAGAAAGGAGATGAAGATGAATAAGGAAAATGAATGTGACCGTTATAGAGGGAGCAATGGTGTTGTTAAATTCAGGCAAAACGATGTCGTTTTCATACAGCCCACAATCCCATGTGTCAATATAACATGACAGGTCAGCAAAAGTTAACGGAGTTAAGCAGTTCGGACTAAAGTGCCTGACGTCTTGTAATGTCAAGGACTAACGGGCGTATTTTGCAATCTCAGGGACTAAACTGCCCGACCCATGCAATCTCAGGGACTAATGTGCTAGTTTAGTCAATTAAAAATTAATTATTAATATTATAATTACACAATACACATACTATTGAATAAATTATAAAAAGTACGTGAATTGATTGGTAAGGAGTTGTTCTAGTTTAAACAGTGGTATCGAGTTCAAGTCTTGGGTATGTAGTTGTATTAAATATTTGGAGAAAGAGTTTTGCCACCCATAAAGGTCCCACCCGACTCGAACATAATTGATAATACATGTTGCACTAAAACAAGAATAAATTATAAAATTATTTAAACCTCAATCATTAATCTTTCAATTAATGGCTATAGTTATTCATAGGAAAAACAATTGAGACTCTTCTAAATATTAATGAAGGAGTCTTGATTACAAATTTAAGGAATGTGGCAATCTCTTTAATTTCTTTAAAATTTATACAAGGTCGGATGAATATGCACGATTGGCCTCTTCGTCATAACTTCTCAAAGCTGACGAAGGACATTAAAAGAAATTGAGTCTACGTTCCAGGATAGTGAAATCTTTTTTTAATCAAAGTTGTCTATAAAAACTCAGGATATTTACAACACTTATATCTTAATTAAGAATACAACTAACCAACGGGGTTGGTTCAAGTGACACATGCTTGTTTCCCCTCAAGTAAAGTGCTCGTTGGGAGAGCTAGCCCCACCATGATGTGGATGTTCTCGGCTTGAACATGATTTGTCTCCCATGGAGGATACTTGTGGTTAAACCATAAAATTAAGAATACAACTATGCAGCATAAGATAAATAATAGAATTCAAGACAGGTTACTCTAATATAATAAATGGTTAAATATGTTTTTTGCCCCTGAAAATAGGGTAAATTTTGGTTTTGGTCACTCATTAATTTTTTCATTGGTTTTGGTTCTCCGCTTTTGAAAATCACATGCTTTTAGTCCCTATTGTTAACTATACTCTGTTAAGTCATTTTTACAGCTTTACTACGACTTTTCTTGGGTTACAGGAAATTTCTTACAATTTGTTTCTCTAAAAAAGCCATTTGTATTAAATTTCCCAAAAAAACTACAAATTGTTTACATAAAAATGCTGCTATAAAATTTTTTTTCTTTGTTGTACAAAAATCTATATATAGTAAATTTCCCACAAATTTTAGAATTTGAATAAAATTAACTTTGAATTTTGAAATCTGCAGGAAAAATTAAAGGAAAATACATAGAAAAATCTACAAGAAATATTGTTATGTTATCACTTAACAAAATATAACTAACGATGGGGACTAAAATAACATAATTTTAAAAAATAGAGGACCAAAACCATTGAAAAAATAAATGAAGGACCAAAACTAAATTTCACAATATTTTGAGGGACTAAAAACATATTTAACCTTATAATAATAAATAAATAAATATAATCCTAGAAATCCCTAATAAAACATTTAACATGCCTAATATCTAAATAACATTATCATCTACCACCATATGCTTTAAATTGCTCCTGTTGTAATGTGGGGAAAAACATATTTAACACTTAAAAAAATTCATAGTTAAACTATAATAAAATGTATTTATAATATAAGTTTTTTAAATTTTTAGTTTTTTACTATTAATTTTTTAATAAATAATTAACTATTACACTATATTCTCTAAAATATCCAAGTCTTCTGTGAGAATCCTAAAGGTCAATTTATGAGATAGAAAAATGAAGGGAAGGGGGTTTAGGGATGATAAAGCGAGTCGGTCTGCCACCGGTCCGTAAAAAATGAGGCAGCGCAAGTTGATCCACTAAGCAAAGTGGGCCAGATAAGTAACCCACCCTCGTTTTGAGGCAAGCTGGGGGTTGGCCCGCTGGTCTACCTAAAACTAATAAAAGAAATAATACATAATATATTTAAGTTGTAATAAAATAAAACAAATTACTTGGATTAATTATAATTAAATACTAAATATAAATAATAATAAATAAAATTTCTATTAAAAGTTATTAAATATGGCACTTGCACCGACCCGTCTATTGGCCTGCCGGGTTGGCAGGTTGGCCCGTTGGGCTCAACCCCACTTGGCTATCCTTAGCAGGGTTTATATAGAGAACTACTTCCTCCGGTCCTATTTACATGACAATTCAAATAAATACACACATATTAAGAAGAGTAATTAATGCATTGATTTTTAAGAAATTACTCTATAAAATTACAAGTTTACCCCTATTTAAAATTAAACTTCACTACCATGATAATTGTGTCACTTTAAAACATTTAATAGTCAACCAGGGCAAATATAAGAAAAAAACAATAAATGTTTTTAGAGTTGTATACTTTGTTTTATAAATATGATCATGAAAAACTTCAAACATTATCTTATAAATAAGACTGGAGGGAGTATTTACTCTCTTTTCTCCCCTCTTTCCACCTCCTGACTATTCTCTCTCCCCTTTACTCAAAACTCCTAAGCACACACCCTATTATATAAAGAACAATTTTTCTAACCTGTACATGACACATGGTAATAAATAAAATATGAAAAGGTTTTATTGAAAATTACAAGTTTTAATATTATAAGTGTATTGAATATATTGTTGTAATTTTCAATAAAATATTTTTAATTTTGATTTATTATTCTGTACAAAGTTGCACATGTTAGAAAAACCGTTATAAAGAAGCATGCTAATGAGTATCATAAAGACACTAATTATGGAATTATATAATTAGTTATTATTAAAAATCACTACATTAATACATATAAAGTATTAAATGTTATACAATCTAATTTTATTTCCATAACCAATACTATTGGGACCCGGGACGGATCCAGAAATAACTTAAATGGAGGCCCGAAATATTTTATAAGTTACTAGTTTAAGGAGTTTCATTAATTTTTTTTATAATACATATTAGTTGTAGATTTTTTTCATAATATTCTTATAGCTTAATATCAATAATAAAATAAAAATTAATATTTGATATCAAATATGCTATAAATTAGTTATTAGAAGGTAAACATAAAATTTATATAACAATACTTTTATGTTAACAAAGCTGCCCCTCTACATCCCTCCCTGATTGGGACACTCATAAGCCTTTCTCAATTTCCATGAATAATTCCATGAATGAAATAAAATCATCCGCGCGCATCTTAGCATCAATGTGACAATGTTTCACGATAGTATAATCCCCACCGACAATGGAGTCGAGACAGTTCCTCTGAACCAAAAACAATTGCTTTTCTGAATAAATATCAGGATTACCTTATCTTCTGAATTTCTAATATCAATCTAACATATATCTTGGAAAAGGAAACAGAAGTTCCATTTGGTGGTCCCTTTCTAGGACACTTATTTTGTTGCATCGAGGTCACACCGTCACACACACCAGGTCCAGAAGCTTCACTTAAAATTGAAATTTTGAAATTGTGATTTGTGACAATAATTTCTAATTTGTTTTGTTCTAACAAATATGATGGAGATGTAACGAATTTTTAACTACAACATTTTTATTTTTAATTCTTGAACTAATTCTCACAAAGTTCTTTCTAATTTTGACATTAAACATCACTTTCTTTCGTACTGACCTTCTAAATTTCTTTTAAAGAAATATATAATTATTCTAAATTTATTATCTATCGTTTGATTGAAATCACATGTATCGGCTTCAAAAAACAATATTGTTTGAATTGACAACATTACATCATGATAAAATTAACTATTCTAATATTTTTTTCTTTTTATTTTTCTATACACAAGTCTCAAATCTGAAATCTTACCTTGAAGGCTGGCTGTTTGGTTTGCATTTCCATTTCCTGTTTCCATTTTCTATTTTCATTCTGTTTTTTTGTTTTCTGAAATTTTACACAGAAAAAATTGGAAATGCTGGAAACAGATTTTTTTTGTGGCGAGTTTTCAGTTTTTAAAAATTTTCAATCAAGTTTTTACAACTCAAAACCAAAAATTGACAACCATTTTTTGTGGTTTTCAAAATGTTTATTTTAAAAACCACAAAAACAAGTTTTCAGTTTTGATTTTGAGTGGTAAAAACTTGATTGAAAATTTTTAAAAATAAAAAACCGAAAACTCGCAATCACCCCGAACAGCCCCTAAGTTAATTATTTTTTATAAAATGTCATTTTAATCTTTTATTTTTTAATTAATATTTATTTTTTATAATTATTGAAATAAATTATTCTATTAATTTGGAATTAAATTGTTGAAGATGAACAAATCTTTTTTTTTTTATATTAAGATGAACAAATCTTAAACAGTTAAACCTTAACTTCTACCCAAAATTCTTTAGGCATTTGTCTAGCCGTTTAGCATGCATCTCACTATATTTATGATTGTCGCTTTTCTTTTAACAGCTCCATTCTGTTGGAGTAAACTAACGTGCACTTTAATATAATGTCATACAATTAAGTCTTTTAATTTAGGAAAACATTTAGATAGTCTCTAATATTTCTCTTCGTATTGCAATTAAGTAAAAAATGTTCAAAAGTGTAAAGTATAAATCAGTTGAGATAATTATCCTCATCAGATAATTTTATCTTTTTGTAACAATCAGATCATATATCATCCATTTTTGTTGCATTTAAATTTTAAATTTTAAAATTCAAACATTATATATAAATATATATATATCTATATATATATTTTTATACTCATATCATCAACGATTTTTTTGAGCATTTTCCTATCACTTATATAGAGAAATAGAAGTGATATGACTTTTTATTTTATTTTAAAAAGTTATACAAATTTGGAGGGAGTTGGATTTCCGTATCCAGTACTTTCTTCATAACTTCAACCGCTTTCAATCATTTATATATATTTTTTTGTTTAAATTCAAAACATATTAATTGATAATATATTAACGGCGACATTTAAAATACACCATTGAGGTTAAGGGTGTATGTTACACCCCAGTTGAAAACAGGCTACAACCGGTTTGAACATCACCTTTTGCGGATTTTTAAAAAAATAATTAAAAAATAAATTTTGCATTGTGGTCCTCATCACTGGTATCATTGTTCAAAAAAAGTTTGTTTGCACTTTTAGAACCTTACCTTACTAATATGTGATTCTTGATTTGCGTTACCAAGCAATGATATATTTTAAAGCAAAATTTGAACGAGTCATCACAATATTTTCTGCTAAATCATTGCAATGCCAAAATCGTGCACATCAATTATCATGCTCCGGTCTAATCTTTCTGTTCCAAATTTCTTTCATTGAATGCTGTGATTTAATTCGCAGTGCGTATCACTACTTAACATCACCAATAAACCCATCCAATTATCCTAAACCAAAAACATCTTTCATCCTACGGTCACCACCAACCACTCATCCCTTTCCGGCAACAAAATGCTTCACCCATATTATCCACAACTCATCTTCTTCTAGTGACCCAATCCATCAACCATGTCAATGATCATCACTCGTCCCCTCTCACTAACCCCGAGCTTCGCCCATACGGCCATACCACTGGCAAAATGGCTAGTCCGACCGGGCCGACCCGCAAAAGCCCACAAAAATGTAGGGTTCGGGAACCTATTTTAGAAGCCCGAATAACTCCCGGGCTTTTTAGCCCTGCCTGATAAAGCCCGCAACCCGTAAAAAGGTCGGGTAGCCCGCAAAAAAACCGCCAAAAAATTGGGTTGCCCGTAAAAGGGTAGGGCTCGGGCACCTATTTTAGAAGTCCAAATAACTTCCAGGCTTTTTAGCCCAGCCCTATAAAAGCCCACTACCCGCATCAAGACGAGTCGGGCCGGGCTGCCCGAATTGTCACCTCTAAGTCCACCCACCCCTCATTTCTTTCCCTCGACTCAATGAACGACCCATATTGACAAGCACATATATTATAAGAGAGACAAAATACTGAAGGATTAATTTGCAATAAGAAAAATTTAAATATATAAATGGGTAACCATTTATAAAATGCAAAATCATAGCCACACACTAATAAGTGGGTAAATCCAACGGTTAATAATAATGGGTGTAACGAACACCTTTTTTTAAAAGGGTGTATTTTAAATGCCACCTATATTAATCAAAATATTTTCCTTTAATCTCATTTTAAAATATATACTATTTTTTACATAATTTTTTTTAATTCTATTAAAAGTATCAATAAAATAAATATTATCCCTTTCACTACATCTACCAACGGTTAAAAGTTAAAACACTGGTTTACCTAAAATCACAACGCACATTTATAGCACTTAATAGGTAACTCAAAAAAGGAGACTTTCTGATTTTGAAATTCATTATTAGCTTGAAAGTAAGAAGTTCTAATTAAAATTTTGCCCGTTAAAGGAAACGTGGTCAATAGAGAGGATCCAAAAGTGGAATGTGTCAATTGTCATGGCCATGCAATTGTGCTACATACAATACAAGTACCACTCTAACTCTAAGCTCCTAGCTGTTTGTTTTTGTTCTTATCCAATTTTAAAATGCCTGAGGTTAAGGTAACAAAATAACAATAAATAGCCAGTATATTGGGATTTTCACAGAGGATAAATATTCACAATGTACCAGAACAGTTAAAATTTAAAAACAATGACTTTGAATTTAGGAACACAACGATCTTCTCTTTTCCACTATAAAAAGATAAGGGACCCTGTTTCTCTCTCTCATTCTCTCACTCCAAGTGAAGAGGCAGTAGCAGCTAAAGTGAACACATGATGGAGAGAAGGATTGGCTTTGAGATGGTAATGGCTTTGGTGACCCTTTTGTACTTTGTTTTGTCCTGTGTGACTGCTTCATCATCAGGGCTCAACAACCATGGGGAGCAGCTCAGGAGAAACCTGCTTGCTAATGGCCTTGGTAGAACTCCTCCTATGGGGTATGTATGTGTGCTTTCTACAATTACAATAGATCTCTCACTTTCCCTTGCACATTACTCACTATAATGCTTAGGGTGTGTTTGATTTAAAGTTGGGTATAATTCACTATGATAAATTTATAGAATTAATGATTGTAAATGAATGATGTATGATTTATGAATTATTTTAAAATTATGCATAGAAAGAACATGTATGATAGTGACCTGTTGTAACATTTTTTTTTTGGTGCAGGTGGAACAGTTGGAATCATTTTTATTGTCGAATTAACGAAACAATCATCCGAGAAGCTGGTATTTGGTCATCTATATAGATATGTGATTTTTCTGAATTTTGTGTATATCAAAATAAAGTTTATGAATTTATATACAACTATATGTACATCTGAGAATCTAGCATTTGTCGTTGATTATGTGTGGTTGGCAAAGATCCACTTAATTAAGAATTCAATCTGATTGTAAATTTTCTACATTGGTTTGCAGCTGATACCCTTGTTTCTACTGGTCTTTCTAAGCTTGGATACACTTATGTCAACATAGGTACATGAAAACATCTATTTTTCATTTTTCAAGTATCTTAGTATATTATTTTCCCAATTTTTACTTTGCAAAATGTCACAATAAGCACATTAAGTTAACCCTCATTCACATTTTTTCATTTCTGCAGATGATTGTTGGGGTGAAATAAATCGGGATGATAAGGTATAAGTCTTGTTGTTTCTATATACTTCATTCTGTTTTTCTTATACCTGAAAGTTTTTACATTCAATTAATTTTTCCCCTTCCAAACACTATCACAGGGTAATCTGATGGCCAGGAAATCAACATTTCCTTCTGGTATCAAAGCTCTTGCAGATTATGTTCACAGCAAGGGTCTTAAGCTTGGGATTTATTCAGATGCAGGGTACATAAACTTGCCAAAACAACTAAACAATCTAGTTCCATGTTCTTTTTCAACTTTTTTTTTATAACTAAGCTTTATGTTGGTCATTTTTGTAGGTATTTCACTTGTAGTAAAACTATGCCTGGTTCACTAGGTCATGAGTTCCAAGATGCCAAGACTTTTGCATCATGGGTACTAAACATTGTGTTGTGATTATTTCTTTATCTTTTTTCTTGGCATCTACATACCAGCAGCTACTAAACAAATAGTTATTTTGCTTTAATTGCAGGGTATTGATTATTTGAAGTATGATAACTGTAACAATGGTGGAATAAAACCCACTGAAAGGTAGTCAAAACTCAAAAGTACATTTTTATTTTATTTTGCTTGAATTGTTTCATTTAATATTCCATTTTAATCATCACACATAATTTTGAAAACTTTTTTGTTCTTGTATACAGGTACCCTATTATGACTAGAGCTTTAATGAAGGCAGGTCGTCCAATATACTTCTCACTATGTGAATGGTAATTGTATTTGTTTTAGTATGTTTTTCATATTCATATGTTTCAATTTTTGAGTCCTTCCCTCTAATTTCATGTGCTTTATTTAGGGGAGACATGCACCCAGCTTTATGGGGTTCTAAAGTGGGAAATAGCTGGAGAACTACTGATGACATTGGTGATACATGGGAAAGGTAGAAACTATGCTTTCAATTTGTTGGTACAAGTAGTTCTGAATCTCTACCAAAATTGAATAAAGTTGGATCTGTGGCTACTAGCTAATAAACTTAATTACTGTCTTTGGCAGCATGCTTTCAAGGGCAGACCAGAATGAAGTTTATGCTGATCTTGCAAGACCTGGTGGTTGGAATGGTTAGAATTTCATTAGCCTAATATTGTGTGAAAGATAATGAGTTTAT
This sequence comes from Sesbania bispinosa, assembly GCA_026901365.1. Taxonomy (NCBI): domain Eukaryota; kingdom Viridiplantae; phylum Streptophyta; class Magnoliopsida; order Fabales; family Fabaceae; genus Sesbania; species Sesbania bispinosa. The sequence continues at coordinate 111,874 of QLOH01000518.1, read as the reverse complement.
GTTTGGATTGAATCTAATTATGAGTCTTGATATACATTAAACATTATTCAAACTCAAACAGATCCTGACATGCTTGAGGTGGGAAATGGAGGGATGACAAAAGATGAATATATTGTTCACTTCAGTTTATGGGCCATTTCAAAGGTTCTATATCATTCTTTTGTCTTCCAAGCATCCTGATTTATGTGAAAACTTTTTCTCATGAGAAGGTTTATTGCAGGCTCCTCTTCTTCTTGGCTGTGATCTTCGAAATGTTACTAAAGAGAATTTGGAGATAGTCTCTAATAAGGAAGTTATTGCAGTTAACCAAGGTGATGATGCATAATTTTCTGTGATTTCTTATTCATTGTAATATTCTACTGCTATTAATGTTTATCTCTTGTCATGTTAGATTCACTTGGTGTGCAAGCTAAAAAGGTTAGGATGGAGGGAAGTCTTGAGGTACATTGCATTTGGAAAACAACATGTGATTTTGTCTCTAGTGTAAAATGAGCAAGAAGTGATCATAGCCATGATTTTTATTTTTTGGACAGATTTGGGCAGGTCCCCTTTCAGGATTCAGGGTAGCTGTTGTCCTGCTTAATAGAGGCCCTCTACGTGCTGCCATTACAGCCAACTGGGATGACATTGGCATTCCCCCAAAAAGTGTTGTTGAAGCAAGAGACCTTTGGGAGGTATTGTAGTTTGGACACATTCAATCTCTTTTGTTTTTGTAGGCTTGCATTTTTCTTTCAGTTAATGGACATACACGGTCAGGTAAACAAGTTTTACACACCCAATGATGTGTTGGACGTCATTCATTGAGTTTAATAACACGTGTCACATTCATTAAATGATGTGGCAGTACATCATTGAATATCTATGTGAAACTTTTTTACACTAATAGCATGTTTGGTTTTGTTCAAAATCACGTTATAAAATCTAGTCCAACACTTTGGACCGGATTTATATTGAGCAAAACCAAACATGCTATAAATCCTTTTTCATTCTTTCATCATACTTCATTACTTTGTTGACTACTGATGTTGTAAGGTGTCTCTGCTAATGCATGCAGCACAAGACATTAGAGAGAGTATTCGTGGATAAGTTGACTGCCACCGTAGATCCACATGCGTGTAAAATGTACGTGCTAAAGCCAAAAGCTTGATTTGAGAAACACATTTGAATTGCAGATTTTGGAACAGAAATTGTATATCAGTTTCTACTCAATAAACAATTTTAGTATGCTTCTATTAAAAGAAGTTTCGTACTTTATTTTTTGTGTGCCAACACAAACATGCTTTTCTCTGCTCTCAATCCCTCTAGACTCGCGTGTGTTGTGTGTGTCACTGTCAACAATTTATAAAAGCATGACGATTTAATAATTTATTAGATAGAGTAAACTCCCAACTAGATCCTGAAAAATACAACATCGGCAGTTAGATCCCTAAAATATGTTTATTATTAGTTAAGTCCCTAGTTAAAATGGTCACCGCGTTAGTCTCTTAATTAATTATTATTAAAAATAAATGGATTTTTGAAGTATAGAAGAAAATGAAAGAAATAGAAAAAAAGTGTGTACAATATCTTCAAGGCGTGTAAACACTTTTCTTTAGGCTTAATTTGCTCCCACCAATGACAAACTTGGATGCAAAATGGGTTTGATGGTAAATTTCCTTCAAGATATAAGGAAGACCCTTAAGTATGTCGTGTACTTCCAAAACTCAAGCCGTAGCAACATTGGCTTTTACAAAATGATAATTTTGTTTTTACGTCTTGTGCATTAGAAGCAAAAATAAATGAATTTGTGAATGAGAGGAGAGAATAGAGTAGGGGAAAAGTCTTTTTTGTGCATGAAAAAAGCCCCTATTTATAGGAACTTTATGTATATTCCTGAAGAGCCACATTTATTCAACCTGTTATTTCATTAAAAATCATGTCTTTTCCAATAGGTGCCTTTTACTGAATAGTCACACATTTTTAATCATGAATAAGCATATCATTTCAATTTAAATGAAGGAATACAACTAATTATTTTAATGAAGTAATATAACTCTTCATTTAAAATAAACAATATAATTTTTCATGAATAAATACAACCCTTTATTTTGAAAATCTCTAACATTAGTCACTCTTAAAACGTTGTTAATAAAGAAGCTGATGTGAAACGTTTTTGTATGACTTGATTTGTTAAGTGTCAATTAAGCATCCAATTCAGCAACCCTACACGACAAATTTAATCATGAATAAACATATTTTTTCAATTTAAATGAAGTAATACAACTCTTCATCCAAATGAACCAATACACACCCCTTCATTTTAATGAAGTAATATAACTCTTCATTTAAATGAAACACTATAATTTTTTATGAATAAATATAACCCTTTATTTTGAAAATCTCTAACATTAGTCACTCTTAAAACATTGTTAACGAAGAAGCTGATGTGGAACATTTTTGTATGACTTGATTTTTTAAGTGTCAATTAAGCATCCAATTCAACAATCCTACACGACAAATAGCTTAAAAGTAGGGTTTCTATTAGTCCCTAATATTGAGGTTAAACTTAAAGGTTTATAGAGATTTTGTGAATATGTGAAAACGGAGAAGAGATGCCCCAACAACCGCCGAAGGTGAAAGGGACAAATTGCGACGATGAGGGGAAGGGGAATAATCGTCAACACAATTGAAGTAAGAGGAGATTAGAAGGATTTCGCCATAACCATTTCATGGAATTTCATCAGGTAACACTGTGAAACCCTAAATTGATTATGGGTTAGAAAACTTTAGTTGTGGTTCCCCTTTTTTACCCATGAGATTGATGCTTAATTACTGTAAATTTCTGGACTACAAATCTAGGGTTTGATGTTTGGGGTTTTAATTGTGGATGAAGACCCACCCAAGAAGAAAGACCTAATAGAAACCCTATTTTTAAGCCCTTTACCATGAAGGATTGTTGAATTGGATACTTATTTGGCACTTCACAGTCAATTCATATAAAAATGTTCTACGTCAACTTCTGTTAACGACATTTCTAACGATGACTAATCGAGAGACTAATGTGGTGGCCATTTTAATCTTTGGGTGGCCTACCTGATGACAAGCACCTTTGAAAAAATTAATTACACATGTATCTTTTAAGGACCTAGTTGAAGGTTTACTTTTTGACATTTAAATTGCTTTTAGTTTCTAACATGCTTAAAAGTCTTAAATACCATTTAAAGATGTAACAAAAATACCATTAAAATTCTCTACATCAATTATTAAGAATGCTTGTTTGTGAAAAATAAGATTTCTATAAGAAACCTTACAACCCAAAGTGATAGCCACACAACCCAATTATGGGTTTTCAGACAATGTGATAAACTTTAAGGAATCCACTTCGCAACAAAGAAATAATATCAGCGGAAAGATCAAGATAATCAATTAAAACCAAATATAAATCTAAAAGTTGTTGGCATAATTATGGTCAAAGATATTTTGAAATAGGTACATATTAATGGATATGCCTTTCTTGTTACACGCAAAGAAAAGAAGGGAAATAAGTCAAATGATGGTTATTGAGCATTTCTTATACTTACTAGAGTAAGACCGCGCAAAATGGAATTACGATTAAGCATGGCGGGCTAATTTTACCCTCTCCTTCTTCGCTCTCGTAAAAATCCGGCCATGGCCGGTTCAAAGGGTAATCGCTTTAGGCTTCCCCTATTATAAAGCTTTAAATTTTTTATATATATTTTATATATTAAAATTAAGGATAAAATATATTTGAAGTTTTGGTAAAATTAAATAAATTTTATTTTGGTTTTCATAACTTAAAATCGGTGTGTTGAATCTCTCATTTCTAAATCACACCAAATTGGTTTTTTCATGTGTTTTTTGTTTTCAGTATTTCTCATCATATGTTTTTTTAGTCCTTAGCCAGAGGGGAGTGCTAAGGATTAGTTTGAGATGCTTTTAAGAAAAAAAGAGACTCAACACATTGGTTTTAAATTATGAGAACCAAACCCAAATATGCTTAAATTTTTAAGGATTGAAAACATATTTTACCTAGAATTAATAAAATCTTTATATCAAATATACAAATATTATTAATTATTAGTTAATAGATAATAATTAAAAATATTTTTTATAAAAAATAAAATTTTTAATTTAATATAAGTTTCTTTTCTTAAAATTAGACTCATATTTTTTTTAAAAAAAGTATATGTTATTTCTGGTTTTTTATTTCTTAGAATTAGGTCTCTATCTTATTATTTGCTTTAGGCCTACATATATATTGGGTCGGCCCTGAAATCGGGGCAAGTTCGAGTTTAAAGAGAGTGTGTATGAAATTATAAAATCCAATCACATCGCTATCGAGTTCAAGGAAACCCACAGGGATCTCACTTTCCCTATTTTTTATTTTTTTATTTATTTTAATAACTTAAACAAATATTTTTAAATAAGTCATATATATATTCTACTTCAAATAATATGTAAATACAAACATTGAGAATCCTAAAAAAATAAGAAACTTAATCACTATATTATATTTTAAGAAAAATATATAAGTTTTCGTTTATTATTTAACTATTACTAAAATTAAAATTATTTAAGTATTATATCAAGGTGAGTTCGAGTTTGCGGATGGGACGGGTTCTTGCACCCCCAAACCCACCCCTGTTAAAGGTGAGGTAGGTTTGGGGACGAGTTTTCCTTAAACCAAGTTAAAGCGAGTTTTCCTCATCAAAGTTGGGGTGAGGGCAGATCGATACTTGCGGGACCGGGCTTATTTGTCATGCCTAATTAAGATATTATTAAGAGAGTGATGAATGGCCTCTCAAAGGAAGAAAACTAATTGGGTGTATGTTATCAAGGATGATAATGGCGTGGAATCTAGGGACGAAAGTCATATTGTGAGAGTCATGATTGACTTCTTCATCAATTTATTTTCTTCCTCCTATCATGTTCAATCCTTAAGAGTGTGTTTGTGAGTTTAGAGAGGAGGGAAAGAGAAGAGTTATAGGGAGAAGGAAGAGGGAAAAACTTTATAAAATACTCAAACTTAGAAACGCAAAGGGGGGAAGGGCTTCCCATAAACCTTTCCATTCCTTCCCTTCCCCTCCCCTCCAAGATTCAACTCACAAACATACCCTAAATGTGCCGAAAATACCTTGCAAAAACTCACTACAGAATGCTTCTAGGAATTCAAGGAGATCTGAGGAAGGGAAGGGCGCATGCACAAACGTCCAAATTCAGCAGGAAAATGGCAATCCTTTTTCGCAGAAAGAAGAAGATGGGGAAATTCCTGAGAAAAAACTAGAAATGGTTGCGACTCTCAGTTTCAAAACGTTTATATGCAATAAAGCATATCCGGACACATGGCAAAAAGCGAAAAGTCATGCCCCTCGAATTTCGACACGACGCATCTCGTGATTCCAACCGTTATAGCTAGAAAATTTGAAAGGTCGTCGGCTTCGGCCGGCATTAGACTCTAAAGTCGCACATTCACAATCCCGTGAATAATATAACTTGGGGGGAAACTATTCTGGAGTAACGGCATTCGCAACCCACGACATGATAATTAAACGAGTAAACTTACCACCTACCAACATATGGCGTACATTTCCGGCATCCCCTCTTTAGCGCGTTGATTTCATGCTGGCTACGACGCGTGTAACTAGCGAAAGGTGATCGTTACTGATGGGTTTCTGGCAAACGCACCAAAACTCCAGCAGTATAATAATAAGTAAAAGTATCGTATCCACAGGGAACAGTTAATTTATGCAGACTGTGATCTACTTATCAAGAGAAAGCACGGTTTAGAGATTATAATTGCGGAATTGTAAAGAGAGTAAATAATCAATTGGAATTAGAAAGGTAGAGTTAGAGACACTTTACTTGGATCAGGATTGGACTTCATCTCATCACACCCATTGTGCATATAAAGACTATCTATTATTTTAGGTTTACTCTATAATACTGTAGACAAACTTTATTGCTAAGGCCCCTCGCCAGCGGCCTTAAACACTCAAGGATAAACTATGCGGGCTCTCCCAGGCGACAGACTTACCCTCGACTTATTTCGCTCTCTTTTATTCAGTTTGTAAAGAATTAGTTGATAAACGGGGCCTAGTGCTATAGACGTACCTTCGCTCTAGTACTGTCACTACCTTATAATCATTAGGACACGCCTATGTTCGGATCCTGGATTCACAACCCACTAACTCTTTGCTATCGATTACTAAGCCTAATGGTCGGATGCCCCTTCACTTAGAGTACTCACACTACCACTCGCTCATTAGCAAACACCCCTTTTCGGAACAAAGTAGTAACCGAGTAATCTTATTCAATCAGAGAATGAGTTTCTTCAGAATCCGCTCCCCCACTCTCGTTCCTAATCAAAACTACTTTAGTTAAGACTAGCCTATAACTCCAGACGCAAGCGTGGGAATTAGGAATAAACACAGAATAAGATTACCAATATTATAGACAGAGAGCTCAGAAATAATAATATAGAATTTATATACACGCAGGGATAGAATCAATTACATCCAATCCTACTGGAGAGTTAACTACATGAAGTAGCCATACAAACCACTGAAGATGTTGTCACCATCTTCAATCCTCGTGAAGTGCTCCTCCTCTCCTACTCTAAACTTAGCTTTGGTGAAAAGCTAAGTGTTTAGGGTGACAGTTCACCGGTTGGGCTAAAAGTGTTGAAAAGCAATAACAATTGACAAGCAGTGGTGAAAAGCTCTCAATATAAGTGTTTAGGGTTCTCAGTTCACCGGTTGGGCTAAAATTTCCTTGCTAAAACACTTACTGGATTTAATAAACTACCATGATAGGTTCTCTTGAGAAGTACCCTACTCCTAACAGATTATGGAATTAATCACAAGACCCTATCATCTGTCCTAGATTGGTTAGTTAAACTACTTATTTACAGAGAATTAGAATAAATTACCTTGATTCCTAAGGTCCTAAAATCCTAAAATTTTAAAAATTTTAAAATTCTAAAAATTTAAGAAAAATATGAAAAACAAAACAGAAATCCTAAAAAAATCTATAAAAATAATAGAAACTAAAAGAAAAACAAAAAGAAAGAAAACACCAGTATCAATCTTCATCCTCTGTATCTTGCAAGTCCTAGTTCTACTGCTGCTCCATCCTCCCCTGGGAAAATAGGCCTGTCCCTAGGCCACTGCAAGAATATCTGGATTCTTCAAGCAGCAAGCTTGGTTATGGGTCTAGTACCCCTGATTGGTCTTAGGTCAACTAGTCTTTATACTCCGCAGCAGTCTGTGTAATTCATAAAAAATAGAGTAAATGAAGATTTCAATTGGAAAAAATAAAAAATAAAAAAAAAATAAAAAAATATAACTGAAAGTTTCAAAATTGAGGGAAGTTTGTGAGTGGAAAGAGTGAAAAGAAAAGCTTAGGAAGTAGTACATGAGAAAATAAAATATATATTTTTTTTTTAAATTTCGTACCCTGCGCTATAGCGCAAGTGAAGCGTAGAATACAGTGACTAAAATTGCATTTCTGCGCTTTACCTACGCTACAGCGCAGGTTGAAGCGCAGAAAACAGAATGCAATTTTGCAATTTTCAGTCACGTTTTCTGCTACTTCCTAAAAAATTTATTTTCCACAAACTTATTCCAATCAATTTGGAAAGTTTCCTGAATAAAAAATCCTAATTAAAAACAAGAAAAAAAAATATAACTGAAATTAATTAAAAACTTTAAAAATCTCTGGGTTGCCTCCCAGGAAGCGCTTGTTTAACGTCTGATAGCTCGACGCCTGTCCTGTCAAGGTGGCTAAAACTGAAATATTTTGATGAACTTGTGAGCTGCACCCTTCCTTTCTTTGGCCCTTGAACTTCCCCATACTTTTGCCTTGGAGCAATCTGTAGTGTGAGTTGACCTTGACCATTGTAGCTTCTTTCTGGAATTAGACCATGTCTCTGACTCCCGTGGCTTGATCCTTCTTTTCTTAGATCGGAGTTCCTATATTGACTCTGGATGCTTTTCTCTCATTCTAGGCTTCCTCAGAAATTCGGAGCCTGGCAATTTTGTTTGAGTTTTGGAAATAGCATCAGTCTGTTGTAATTTGGGGATACCTCTGTTAATATGAAACACAAGGCTTTCATCTTTTGAGCTCAGTTTATATTTTCCCTGATCAACATCAATAATCATCTTAGCAGCTTTCATGAAAGGTCTTCCTAAAATTAGGGGGACATCAGTATCCTCCTCCTCTGTCTCTGCAATGTAGAAGTCTACAACATATGCAAATTTATCCACTTTGATTTGAACATCTTCTATTATCCCATAAGGGCATTGGGCAGATTTATCTGCAAGAAGCAACTTCACCCTTGCAGGCTTGACCTTCACATTACTCAACTTGTTAAAATACGATAGCGGCATCAAATTGATGCTCGCTCCAAGATCCAATAAAGCTTGAGTAGGAGGTAGATTACTAATAGAGATAGGTATAGTAAACTTACCTGGGTCAAATGACTTACTTGTGATAAAGACCTTTTCTTCATGATATTCTTCCTCTTGTGCTGCTTTTTCTTCATCTTGCTGAACAATCTCCTTGGATGTGTCATCCTTGGGCGGTTGTTCTTTATGGATGATTGCACTACATCCTGCTTCCAGTTCTATAGTCTCTTCAGGGATCTTCCTCTTCTTGGTCAGCACTTCTTTCATGAACTTTGAATAGAGTGGCATTTGATTCATAGCTTCCAATAAGGGAATCTTGATTTCCAGCTTCTTCATAGCATCTAGAAAGTTGAAAAACTCTCTATCTTGGCTCTTCTTGGTGGGAATCCAAGGGTAAGGTAACTCTCGGTGATAAAGCTTTGGTGAAGGTTCTTTTTCTTTATTTCTTGATTTAACCTGGTGCTCTGGTTCATCTCTCTCTTTGTCAACCTCTTGTTCCTTTCTTCCCAGGACCTCCTTTTCTATTGTCAAGTTGTCACCAATACCTTTTCCTATTTCCTTGTCGCTTCTAGTGGATATTGATTTGCAGACTGCTTGTTGTTCAACGAACTCCCTTCCGATCTTCTCCACTTGCTTTGCTAGATGCGTGAATGGTTCTTGTATTGCTTTCTGAGTGGCTGTCATATCTTGTGTGAGCCTGTTGAGCTTTTCTTCAATCTTGGAGTTGATATCAGGCACTGTGGTGCTGTTCCCTTGATTCTGATTTTGGTCATGGCTCCTTCTGCTGTCTAAGAAACAAACTTGTTCCATCTGGAACTCAGGGTAAGCGCAATGCCCATTGGGGTGATTTTCTTTACAAAAGTTGCATACCAAGCTTGAAGTCACTTCTGCGGCAGCTTGCATCACTTGCTGTTGTTGGAGGATCATTTGCACTTGTTTGCTTAACTTCTCCATTTGTTGCTCGAGGAATTTGACATTATCTTGAAGAAGTTCTTCTTTTTGAATGTCCTGTCCCCAACATGGATCCTGTTGACTGCGCAGAGCACAGTTGTCAATGACTCTAAGTGCCTTTTCTACGTTCACTGATAGAATTGTTCCTCCTGCTGCGGCATCTATGAAGGATTTGTAATTTGGCTTGAGTCCATTGCAAAAAGTGTTGATTTGTATAGCATCGTCAAAGCCATGATTAGGGCACTTATGCAGCAAGGATTTGTATCTCTCCCAAGCTTCATATAAGGGTTCGTTTGCTTCTTGCTTGAAGGAGGAGATGTTGGTTTGGGCTTGAAAGTAACGTGGTAGGGAAAGAATTTTCCCAAGAACTTCTCTTCTACCATGTTCCAATTATTCAGACCTTGACTAGGTTGTGACTTCAACCACTCCTTAGCTTTCCCTGTAAGAGAAAAGGAAAATAAACGTAAGTGAGCAACTTCTTTGTCTTTTTCCTCGAAACCCATAGTTTCAACTAAAGCAAAAAATGTAGCCAAGTGGTCATTTGGATCTTCGTGTTCTAATCCTGCAAACTGATGAGCTTGAACACGCTGGACATGTGATGCTTTTATTTTCAAGGAATTTGGGTAAGTTGGGAGGACAATACGTAGCCTTTGATGCCTCATATAGTCCCCCAAGACTCTTTTTGGTTGAGTGTCATCCATATTTTTAATTTACTTCACTTGGGGTGGTTGAACAGAGAATGTTGAGATTGTCTCTTCGAAATTTGTCCCCTTATTCTGTTACCTGTTTTCTCAAGAAAAATAATCAAGATGCTCAAACAAAGAGAAAAACAGAATAACAAAGAATAGTAATATTTTTTTAAAATTTTTTTTAATAAATATTTATTTATTTATATATATATATAAATAATAAATATATATATATTTTAATAATAAAAATAATAATATATTTTTTTAAGAAAATAATTAAAAATAACTTATTTTTGTTTTCTTCTCGACTTTTCCTTTGTCTCCTTTCCTTGTTTCTACTTTTGTTCTTCCTTGATGTCCTTCCTATTTCTGCTTCAATTGATTGGGGGACACCTGGCCTCTCAAAAACATAAACAGGAAGCAAAAAAAAAGGTAAGTGTGGAAGAAAGATAAATAAAAAAAATAGAAAAACTATAAATTTCCTAAAATTAATACAACTTTCCTAAATTATGGAGAATCTTGAATTTGTCTTCTTGCCCTCTTTCTCTTTATTTGGTCACTTCTCTCAATTGCTCTCGAGACACCTGTCTTTCACAAAAACACTATTCAAGAAGCTCAAACAAACGTTAGCTCAGGAAAGAGGAACAAAAATTATTATCTTTTTATTTATTTTATTTATTTTATTTTTTTAAAATAATTAATAAATATATTTTTTTTAAACGAAAATAATTTTTTTTTAAAAAAAACGAAAATATTATTTATTATTACTATATATATATATATATATTTATAAAAAGAAAGTAAATAAAATAAGATAATAAAGTATAATAATCAAAAGTATAACTTTCCTAAATAATAAAGTTTCCTAAATTAATAAGAATAATAAATAAAAGAAATCCTAATATAGATATCCTTGAAATAATAATAAGAAGAATAAAAAGAAATCCTAATAAAAACAAATAAACAAAAATCCTAAGATAGATACACTTGATAAATAGACCTCAGGGTTCTACACAAATTAGAACCGTTCCCCGGCAACGGCGCCAAAAATACTTGATGGTGTTCTGGCAAGCGAACCACAAAACCAGCAGTATAATAGTAAGTAAGAGTATCGTATCCACATGGAACGGTTATTTATGCAGATCGAAATCGTATTTATCAAGGGAGAAAATACAGTTTAGAGATTATGATTGCGAATATGTAAATAACAATTACTATCAGTGAGAATTAGAAAGGTAGAGTAAGAGACACTTTACTTGGATCAGGATTGAATTTCATCTCATCACACGCATTGTGCATATAAAGACTACTTATTTATGTTGGTATACTCTATAAAATATGTAGAAAAACTTTATTGCTAAGACCCCGAGTTACTAGCAGCCTCACACACTAAAAGGTAATCCATGCGGGTTCTCCCAGGCGACAGACTTACCCTCGGCTTATTTTGCTCTCTTTTGTTCTGTTTGTAAAGAATCAATTGAAATACGTGGCCCTATGAACTGAATATACCTTCACTCCAGTACTGTCACTACCTTCACTCATTAGATATACTCACCTCTCGACTCCAGGATTGACAATCAATTAACCCTTTGCTATCGATACTAAGGCCTATCCTCTAAACGCCTTCGCTAGAGTACTCACACTACCCATCGCTCATTAGTACGCTCATGTTTCAGTCACAGAGTACCGAGTAATCTTATTCAATCAGAGAGTGAGTTTCTTCAGAATCCGCTCCCCCACTCTCGCTCCTAATCTAAACTATAAGAATAGAAAAGATTAGCCTATAACTCCAGACGCAAGGGTGGGAATTAGGAATAAACACAGAATAAAACTACCACCATTATAGATAGGGACCTTATTGACACAATAATATAGCATTTATATACACTCAAAGATAGAATCGATTACATCCAATCCCACTGGAGAGTTAACTACATGAAGTAGCCATACAAACCATCGAAGACGCTGTCACCATCTTCAATCCTCGTGAAGCGCTCCTCCTCTCCTACTCTAAACTTAGCTAGAATACATAATCACTGAATTACAATGACTATCTAACTCGCTAACCAACTAACTGTCTCACTGACGCAAGAGGTTCCTATTTATAGTTTAGGAAAGACAAAGCAAATTTGGGAAGAGATCCTCTTAAAAACGGCAATTGGGAAGCAATCTGCGTGTTCTGCGCTTCAAGCTGCGCTACAGCGCAGGCTGTAGCGCAGGTTCCAGAGAGTTGCGCTTCACCTGCGCTATAGTGCGGGGTGAAGCGCAGCTAGCGTCTGCAACTTCAACTTTTCTCTTTTAAATTGTTGATCTCTCCCCGAGACTGGTTTTCACGCGTTTGTCTTTCCTTGTTTCCCTTTATTTTCTGATATCTTTATATTTATTGTGCAATCCTTGTTTATTTGGGAAGCTTGTCTGCAATATCTTTGATTGATTGGCTCTGATCTCCTCATTAATGATTCAAATCTTCTTCACATCTTTAATTAATTGTCTTCAATCAATCTACAATCTTGCATAAATCCTCCTCATTTAATGCCATTTATTTCTGAATTAAATCTTTGCAATAATCCTGCAAAAATCAGCAATAAATCTATTAAAATAGCATAAAATTCTAAATTAGGATTAATAAATACAAATTATTAAATATTTAATAAAAAGGGATAAAAATGGGGCAAAATTACCATTTTGTCCTTGATAAGTGAAATAAAATATATACTAATTTATCAACTATTCTTCACTTATCAGTTACCCATGCAGTTGACTTGCTCTTGCTGTATTTCTTGGACAGCACATTGACCATTTTGATGGTCTCCTCCACAGAAATCGCAAATCAATGGTTGGGCTTGGATGGGTTGTGAGTAGACAGCTTTGAGTTGTTGAGGGAGTGCCTTCAATGTCTCGGTGGGTGCTTCTATTTGACGTTTGATGAGCTTATTCTCTGCTAATAGAGCATCACTTTGATTGAGTTCCAGCATCCCTTTTTGCAATTGTGCAGGCTGTCTTCCACTTCGTGCTTGTTGATCGTTCTGAACAAAATTGTTTATAATTTGAAGTTCTTGATCAACATCTGCGGATAAGATTGTCCCTCCTACTGCGGCGTCTATAAATGATTTGGAATTTGAACGCAGTCCCTTGCAGAACATGTTCAGTTGAGCTATGTCTTCGAAGCCATGGTTGGGACACTTGCGCAGCAAAGATTTAAATCTTTCCCAAGCCTCACAAAGTGGTTCATTATCCCCTTGTCTGAAGGTGGAAATATCTGCTTTGGCTTCAATCTGCTTCCCTGGTGGAAAGAATCTTGACAAGAACATCTCCTCAACCACACCCCAACTGGTCAGACTTTGATTTGGGTGTGATTGTAGCCATTCCTTAGCTTTACCTAACAAAGAGAAAGGAAACAAGCGTAAGTAAACAGATTCCAAACTACCTTCATCAAAACCCATAGTACCAATCAATTCATAAAAGTTAGAAAGATGAGAATTTGGATTTTCATGATCAAATCTAGCGAATTGATGGGCGCTGATGAGATTAAGATGTGCAGTCTTCAACTCCAAAGTTCTTGCATTGGGTGGCAATAGAATACTGGAGAAGTGACGTGGTCCTTGATGGGAGATGTAGTCTCCTATTGTCCTCCTTCTTGGAGTTTCTTCTGCCATAGTTTTTGGTTCTTCAACAAGTATCCTCCTTCTTCTCCTCCTCGAGTTTCAACCTTTGTTCCTTCGCGAAGTCCTTTCGATTTTCGGGTCGAACTGAAATTAATTAGGAGACACCTGACCTCTCAGAAGCATAAACAAGAAACTTGAAAAAGGGTGAGTGTTGAAGAAATTTTTATAATTTTGATAATAATATATAATAAATAATAATCCTAAAAATGAAAAATAAATTTCTAAGATAAGAATAATAAAAGAAAAAAAAGAAAAACTTGATAATTAGACCGCTAAGGTCTACACAAATTGAAAACCGTTCCCCGGCAACGGTGCCAAAAATACTTGATGGGTTTCTGGCAAGCGCACCAAAACTCCAGCAGTATAATAGTAAGTAAAAGTATCGTATCCACAGGGAACGATTAATTTATGCAGACGGTGATCTACTTATCAAGAGAAAGCACGGTTTAGAGATTATAATTGCGGAATTGTAAAGAGAGTAAATAATCAATTGGAATTAGAAAGGTAGAGTTAGAGACACTTTACTTGGATCAGGATTGGACTTCATCTCATCACACCCATTGTGCATATAAAGACTATCTATTATTTTAGGTTTACTCTATAATACAGTAGACAAACTTTATTGCTAAGGCCCCTCGCCAGCGGCCTTAAACACTCAAGGATAAACTATGCGGGCTCTCCCAGGCGACAGACTTATCCTCGGCTTATTTCGCTCTCTTTTATTCAGTTTGTAAAGAATTAGTTGATAAACGAGGCTTAGTGCTATAGATGTACCTTCGCTCCAGTACTGTCACTACCTTATACTCATTAGGACACGCTGATGGGTTTCTGGCAAGCGAACCACAAATCCAGCAGTATAATAGTAAGAAAGAGTATCGTATCCACAGGGAACGATTATTTATGTAGAACGAAATCATATTTATCAAGAGAAAGCACAGTTTAGAGATTATAATTGCAGAATGATAAAGAGAGTAGATGATTAATTGGAATTAGAAAGGTAGAGTTAGAGACACTTTACTTGGATCAGGATTGGATTTCATCTCATCACACCCATTGTGCATATAAAGACTATCTATTATTTTAGGTTTACTCTATAATAATGTAGACAAACTTTATTGCTAAGGCCCCTCGCCAGCGACCTTAACACTCAAGGATAAATTATGCGAGATCTCCCAGGCAATAGATTTATCTCGGCTTATTTCGCTCTCTTTTATTTAGTTTGTAAAGAATTAGACGATAAACGAGGCCTAATGCTGTAGACGCGTCTTCGCTCCAGTACTGTCAATACCTTATACTCATTAGGACACGCCTATGTTCGGATCCTGGATTGACAACCCCCTAATTCTTTGCTACCGATTACTAAGTCTTATTGGTCGAATGCTCTTTCACTTATAGTACTCACACTACCCCTCGCTCATTAGTAAACATCCCTTTTCGGCCGTCAGTAGTAACCGAGTATTCTTATTCAATCAGAGAATGAGTTTCCTATGTCTAGGCTCCCCCATCCTCACTCCTAGTAATAACTGCTTTAGTTAAGACTAACCTATAACTCCAGACGCAAGCGTGGGAATTAGGAATAAGCACAGAATAAGACATACCACTATTATAGATAGGGAGCTCATTGAAATAATAATATAGAATTTATATACACTCAAGGATAGAATCAATTACATCCAATCCTACTGGAGAGTTAACTACATGAAGTAGCCATACAAACCATCGAAGATGCTGTCACCATCTTCAATCCTCGTGAAAGCGCTCCTCCTCTCCTACTCTAAACTTAGCTTTGATACATAATCACTAAATTACAATGACTGTCTATCTCGCTAACCAACTAACTTCTTTGACTGACGCAAGAGGTTCCTATTTATAGATTAGGAAAGACAAAGCAAATTTGGGAAGAGATCCTCTTAAAAACGGCAACTGGGAAGCGATTTGCGTGTTCTGCGCTATAGCGCTGTAGCGCAGGTTCCAGAGAGTTGCGCTTCACCTGCGCTATAGCGCAGGGTGAAGCGCAGCTAGCGTCCTGCAGCTTCAACTTTCCTCTTTTATTTGTTGATCTCTCCCCGAGACTGGTTTTCACGTGTTTGCCTTTCCTTGTTTCCCCTTATTTTCTTATATCTTTATATTTATTGTGCAATCCTTGTTTATTTGGGAAGCTTGTCTGCAATATCTTTGATTGATTGGCTCTGATCTCCTCATTAATGATTCAAATCTTCTTCACATCTTTAATTAATTGTCTTCAATCAATCTACAATCTTGCATAAATCCTCCTCATTTAATGCCATTTAATCTCTGAATTAAATCTTTGCAATAATCCTGCAAAAATCAGCAATAAATCTATTAAAATAGCATCAAATTCAAAACTAGGATTAATAAATACAAATTAGTAAATATTAAATAAAAAGGGATAAAAATGGGGTAAAATTATCATTTTGTCCTCTATAAGTGAAATAAAATATATACTAATTTATCAACTATTTTTCACTTATCACACGCCTATGTTCGGATCCTGGATTCACAACCCACTAACTCTTTGCTATCGATTACTAAGCCTAATGGTCGGATGCCCCTTCACTTAGAGTACTCACACTACCCCTCGCTCATTAGCAAACACCCCTTTTCGGAACAAAGTAGTAACCGAGTAATCTTATTCAATCAGAGAATGGGTTTCTTCAGAATCCGCTCCCCCACTCTCGTTCCTAATCAAAACTACTTTAGTTAAGACTAGCCTATAACTCCAGACGCAAGCATGAGAATTAGGAATAAGCACAGAATAAGATTACCAATATTATAGACAGAGAGCTCAGAAATAATAATATAGAATTCATATACATGCAAGGATAGAATCAATTACATCCAATCCTACTGGAGAGTTAACTACATGAAGTAGCCATACAAACCACCGAAGATGCTGTCACCATCTTCAATCCTCGTGAAGCGCTCCTCCTCTCCTACTCTAAACTTAGCTTTGGTACATAATCACTGAACTATAGACTAGTTACAATAATCGTGCACTTCCGGCCCCCTTGGGTTGGTATAAAAGGTTCCTATTTATAGACTAAGGAAAGACAACGCAAATTGGGAATAGATCTATCTAAAAAACAACAACAGGGACCAAATCAGCGTAACCTGCGCTCCAGGCTGCGCTATAGCGCAGGATTGAGCGCAACTTCCAGAGAGTCTGTGCTATAGCGCAGGTGAAGCGTAGCTAGCGTCCTGCTGCTCCAACTTTCTCTTTTAAATCTTGATCTCTCCCCGAGACTGGTTTTCGCATTATTGTCCTTCCTTGTTTCCCTTTATTTGATGATATCCTTGCATTTATTAAGCAATCCTTGATTTATTCGGGAAGCTTGTCTGCAGAATCCTTGATTGATTGACAATAATCTCCTCATTAATGATCTCAAATCTTCTTCAAATCTTCATCAAATATCTTCAATCAATCTCAAATCTTCCAGATATCTTCCTCATTTGATGCTATCTATCCTCCAAATTAAATCTTTGCAATATCCTGCAAAAATCAGCAATATTTCTATCAAAATAGCATCAAATTCAAATCTAGGATTAATAAATACAATTTATCTAATATTAAATAAAAAGGGAATAAATTGGGGAAAAATTATCATTTTATCCTTGATAAGTGAACTAAAAAGTACTCTAATTTATCAACTAATTTTCACTTATCAGTTACATTAACAGACTTTCCAGCCACTTACCTCCATATAAATAGACTAAAACGCAGGAATCTGGTAACACTTTTTCAATATACTCACTATTCATCTACTACACAAACTGACTTGAGCGTCAGAGTGTTTGCAGGTTCACCCCCTCCACAGTTTGACGACAACCGCCGTGGACCACCGTTCAATCTTCACCGGAAACCACCATCCGAAGGATCACTCCAGATCAACTACTAATTTTAGCTTTCAGTTAGCTGAAATGACTTACCAAACACACTCTATGTGTAAAATTTTCTTTGGATAAATTGTGAAACTTCCGTGGTTAATAGTTTTGTAGGATATAGTAGTGTTGTTAGAGGTTATTGTGAAACTTTCCTTTCTCAAAAGTTTGAATTGCGTTGCATTTGTGCCAAAATTCATTCAAGATTTATCTCGTAAATTCTCTCTCAAGAATCTTGGCACATCGCATTACTTTCTTGGCGTAGAAATTGTTCCTACCAGAGTGAGTCTGTTTCTTTCTAACATAGATACATATGTGATGTGACATGCTTGAGAAAGAAAATATCACGAGGGTCAAACCAAGTTCCACCCCCTTGCGCACCATAACTTCTTTTCACTTACACGTTAGTACATTTGCTTATTTGTTTGTTTGTAGTTTATTATAAGCAGATCATTATCTCCTGACCAACTTAATGTAGTTTATTAGCTAAAGCTTATTTCTTTTGGAACTTATCTTCATCTGTATTTGATCTTATTTTTTTTGTTACCTTTTCTTATCTTGTATATTTTCAAACTTTGTATTGCTAGTACAACAAAACAATCGTTATACGTGTATTTATTTATTCTATGATAGCTTACTATTATGATAGCTAACAAAAAAATCCCATTAAAATTTTATTCATCAAATTTTCAAGAATACTTATTATTAATGGTCAAATTGATGAAAAATAAGAATTTTGTTTGTTTTATTTTCCTGTTGAGTTGACAGTTCCACACTTACACCCATCTCTTTTCACTCAATGACATAATGACCAAATGCCCCTTTTTGGTCGAAACCAAATGCCCTTTTTTTGGTCAAAAACCAAATGCCCTTTGAATAATCATTATTTAATTCCATACTAGACCTATTGGCCCAATCCAAAAAAGAGATTATATTGGGCCAATTGAGTACAAGCCCAAATTTGCTTGGACGCAAATTCATCGCATTCTCATTAACTCCTACTTATACACCTAATACCATGTCTAATTTAGTATCGAAACGTGGTAAACTCACGTTTTCAATGCTAGAAATAATTGCATTGAAAAATCCAGACTTGAGTTTGGCCAATTTCAATACCAAACCACTAAGTTGACCCAAGGAGTCACATCTCCCACGCCACTATGTTAGAACCTTCACAACGCATATGAATGTATAAGGTAATTTTAGGATAGTTCCTTTAAGTTTGGGTCTATTGTAAACTTTTACACTTTATTACTATAAAAAGTAAATTTAAATTAATAAAATATATTATTAATTTTTTATATTAAATTTATACTATTTATAGTAAAAGTCTACCATAGAGCCAAAAAATATGGATCCATCCTAAAATCCCCATGAATGTAACTGCCAACAAGGTTATCACGATTTACCTCACCCACACTGTAACGTCCTAATTTCTAAATTCGAAAATAATGCTTGTTGGAAGCATTATTCCCGAATTCGTGAAATTATTTTGCGCATTAGTGATATCGTCATACAAACATAACATTACTTAGGTAATTCCAACACTTACTTGAGCGGAAATCCAATGTTCATATAATAAAGTCAATGTGGACACATAATGCATATATCAGGTAAATAGGCATATGGGATATGGAGGTACATATGTTCTGGAAATATAGAGACATTTCGTAGGGACCCACATGTATAACCCTATCCCATCAAAAGAATAACATCAATGTCTATACAAAATATTCTAAAATCCAAAAGAGAGTTGGAAACTCAACACCCAACTCAAACTCTAACTTCTCCGTCAAGCAGCTGGACGGTTACCTTTGCACATCTGAATGTAAATCCCACATCGCAGGGTGAGACTACGTCCCAGTGAATTTAGTAAAAGCATGCAGTGTAAGGAATCAAGCAAATGTAATGCAACATTCATCATCATACATAATTACATCAAGAGCATAGATACATAAAGGCAAGTAGAACATGACTGTGACGTGCTTTTACCCAACACCCAGGGTCTTTTCTCTATATGTGACTATGATTGAGCACTCGGCCATGTGACCAAAGACCGTCGTCCAAGGCCACCTATGATTAAGTTTTATTATCAATCAAGAGACAATGCTTATTTTCGAGCCTGAGTGAGGAAGTCAAAATTCTAGTCTTATCACGCTCACTCAGCGCTCGCTCGAGCGAGCCTAAGCGAGAGGCCCTTTCTCGCTTAGCGCGCACTGAGCACACCTTAACTAAATTTCTCCCATTTCGTCTTTGTTTTCTGCGCTCAGGCTATGCTCGAGCGCAACCTGAGCTAAATTTCACCCAATTCTTCTCTGTGTTCTGTGCTCATAGCGTAGCCTGAGCGAGGAAACCATATTATAATTTCCCCTGAATACTGGCATCCTCGCTCAACGCTCACTTGAGCGAGCCTGAGAGCGTATCAACTCCCATTTTCTTTGTTTTTACTCTTTGATTCTAACTCAACTTTCTCTCATCCAATCCTATTTCCTTTTTATAAAACCTCTTCCTTTACTAATTTAATTCATAAAATGTTTCATAATTTGGGATGTTACACACACCATGCACAAAAGCTATAAATGGAGGAACCCAACTCTTAAATAAGGTACACACTATTCATTCTAACAATTCTTTTCACTCCTTCATCACAGATTATATTCCACAGTGGCAACCGCGCAATAATATACTTTTAAGGTAGATAAGAAAATGCTCTTAACTATTTCAGAACACTATTCTAAGTGGACTTGGGGTTTTTCCCCGTTTACTTCCACATAATAATTCTCATCTTCTAATCTTCTATATATAGTGATCAGTAGTAGTGTTAACTTCTAATTTTTCCGCTCACTAGTCCCTACCTCCTTGACTAATAATATACTTTGTTGATACTCAACTTCATTTTTTGACCTGACTCATATTCTCCAACTAGCTTCTGTAAAACACAGGTGAGGTGATCTCAAATACAAAACGTTTTTCATCACACCGTGTGGAACTTTATTTACAACTGTGATGTCCCTGCAATTTGATAAAGCCCATTTATAGAAGCTCCCTCAAATTGGTCTATGGATGTGAACGCATGTATCCTATTTGTGTGTGTGCCAAATTCTGTTTCTGTAGAGTGTAGACATCATATCCATAATTTACGTAGTAGTCTTAAGAACATGAGAAAAGAAAGAAAAGGGGGAAAACATACCCTGCATATGTATCTAGTTAGAACACGAGGTAAAAAAATAAATTAACATTGACTATGCAATTATACATAGATGGTCAATTACTTTCTCTGTCTGTATGAGTGTATGTATAAAGGAGCCGAAAAATCTCATGTCGTTATTAAATCAAAACAACTATATGATGATTTTGGATTAATTGATTAAAATTAATTGAATAGTATAGTATTAGCTAGCTCACCATTCAGCAATTGGTGAGTGATGCAGTGACAGCAGAGGGACGAAAACGCGTTTGTTACATACATATACGCGTGCTTGTCCTGTCCACTTGTGTTAGATACCGCTATCCTCGCAAAACTGATCTGTCATCCAATCATCACCTCTTGAAATATAGAAAGATATATATACTTTAAAAGAAAAATACTAACAATTAATTAAAAGTTAAATATTAAAATTACGGATCAAGTAGATGAGATTATATCAAAGAGGTAACTCAATTCAGAATGCATGTTGAGAAGGTAGAAAGAGCTCTTGAATTTAATCTCCACTAAAACGGGGTGAGAAGTCTTAGTTGTATTGTCTTTCGTAATAAGAGATATACATAATTAACACTAAAAAGTTAGATCAAGGTAATATTTGTCAAAGTGTCAAACTATGATCAATTTAACTAGTGGAACGTAAGTATTTTATAAATTGATTAGCTACACAAAAAATTATATAATTAATAAATTAATTAATGTTTTAAAGATAATTTTATTTTAATGTATAATTGTTTTTTAAAAAAATATTGATTATAAGATTAATTATATACTTATGGAAATTATCTATTTAAATTTGGGTTCATGCATGACTAATATTATTTAATAATTAAATTTATTAAACATTAAATTTAAAAGTTAATCCTACTCTAACTCAGATATTTAGCTTTAAAATATTTTCAAACACCTTCAAAATATGACTTAGGATGTTTAGGGCCTGTTTGGTTTGTATTTTCGTTTCTTATTTCCATTTTCTGTTTTCTGAAATTTTACAGAGGAAAAATTGGAAATGCTGGAAACAAATTTTTGCTGTTTCCAGCATTTCCAGTTTTTCCTTTGTAAAATTTCAGAAAACAGGAAACAGACTGAAAACACAGGAAATGGAAACCGGAAATGTTTTCGTAAACCAAACATGCCCTTACTTTTTTATTTTATTCTTTTAAAAGAATATTGCGAAAATGATATAATAATGAACTAATAATAACGTGTAAACATCGTCATTAATATAAATGCATTGCACGCAGCAGAACCAGGTGACTCCTTCAATTTCAACTACGATTAAGACAACTAAAACCCATTATTATGTAGTTATCATAATCATCGTTTAAATTGAAAAAGTATCCACAACTACCCTCAAAAGTCAAATTTGCAGAAATGGACGCGACGGCCAAGTAACTAACAAATAGTAAGAAACAGCTATGGAGATTCTTTGCATTATTATACTAAATAAATGTAAATTCAAATATAATTAGCAAGTGAAAATAATTATTAAAGTAAGATTATTTTTAAAATAAATAAGTTCATTTAATTTGATATGTGTATCATAATTTTAATAACTAATTTCAAAAAGACTTATTAAATGAACTTATTTATTGAACTTGTTAAGTGAATTTATTTATAATTTCTATATTTGTTAGTTATTTTTGTTTCCTGTTTAAGGATATATTGAAAATTAGTACTAGTATTTTCTTTCTCTTACAACATAGGTGTGGTATTTAAGGTCCGTTTTCTGTTTTGTGCCTTTCTGGTATTTTCTCACTCCATTTTCTTCACAACAATTTCTCTCTCTCTTTCTCTCAACTCTTTCCAACTGCAACTAGCAACTCTAATCCAACCCTACATACACGGGATCGCTCCGCTTTGACTCACCGAGTTGCCCTTCAGCTGTGTTCTTCTTCCCATGGCATAAGGTAAACTAAATCCCCCTCTCTTGTTCCATGCTTTCTCTTCCTTCAGTTCTCTTATCTCCTTTCACACACCAACTTGGCTCTGATTATCCCATTCAGTTCTCTTTCTTTGTTGAGTCTGCTGTTGAGTATAAATCTAGTTCATCATTTTCCCTTATTGGATTTTGCTAATTCTGTAAACTTGGGTCCTAGCTGATCATCAACCCCACTTTCCTTTTCTGATCTGGGTCTTGTAAAAATCAGATCTTTTCATCAAATTTAAGGTCTTTGTTTGTTTTCTAATTCTGGGTGTGTTTAATTGCTTATCTCATACAGTAAGTATTTGCAATTTGTAAGCAAGGGAGCAGAAAAGGGGATTTTGTGGTTTTGGACCTTTGTGTCATGATGAGGAACATGAATCAACACTATGTTTGTGTTCCATTATTGTTTATGTGTTTGGTATTAGCTGTTGAACTTGTACTAGCAGCGGATTTTAAGCCTACAGATAAAATCCTGCTGAATTGTGGAGGTCCTCCAACTAGTTCTGATACTGATGGCCGTGAATGGACCACTGATATTGGTTCCAAGTTTGGTTCCTCTGCTGGAAATTCAAATTCCAACACATCAACAGCAGCTACACAAGACCCTGCCGTCCCTCAGGTGCCTTACATGACGGCTCGCGTGTTTCGCAAGCCTTATACTTACAGTTTTCCGGTGGCATCTGGTTGGAAATTCCTCAGGCTGTACTTTTATTCAGCTTCTTATAATGGCCTCAATGCATCGGATGCGCTTTTCGCTGTGTCAGCGCAATCCTACACCTTGCTTAGGAACTTCAGTGTTTCTCAGACTGCCTTGGCTTTGAATTTTGCCTACATTGTGAAGGAATACTCCATTAATGTTGAAGGGGGAACCTTGAATGTGACTTTCACTCCATCTACCAATGCCTCTAATGCCTATGCATTTGTTAATGGGATTGAAGTTGTGTCCATGCCTGATATTTATACCTCTACTGATGGAACTACCATGATTGTGGGTTCAAATACTCCTTTCACCATTGACAACAGCACTGCACTTGAGAATCTTTATAGGTTAAATGTGGGTGGGAATGATATCTCGCCTTCCCATGATACCGGCATGTTTAGGTCATGGTCTGATGATATGCCTTACCTCTTTGGAGCTGCATTTGGAGTCACTGAGCCTGCTGATCCAGAAGTGAAGATTGAGTATCCTCCAGCCACACCAACTTACATTGCTCCCACTGATGTCTACACTACAGCCAGATCAATGGGCCCAAATGCTGATATCAACATGAATTACAACTTGACATGGATTTTCTCCATTGATTCTGGGTTTTCCTATCTTGTGAGACTCCATTTTTGTGAGGGCACAACAAATGTAACCAAGATTAATCAAAGAGTGTTTAATATATTCCTCAATAATCAAACTGCTGAGGATGGGGCTGATGTTATAGCCTGGGCAAGGGAATTTAGCCTTTCACATGCAAATGGGGTTCCAGTGCATAAAGATTATGTTGTATTTGTTCCTAATGGGGAACCAAGGCAGGACTTGTGGCTTGCACTGCATCCTAATCCAACTTCAAAGCCCCAGCTTTATGATGCAATCGTGAATGGAGTGGAGATATTCAAAATCAGCGATAGTACTACAGGTAATCTGGCAGGGACAAATCCTATTCCTCCTCCAGTGCAAGACATAATTGATCCGTCATTGGCTAGGACATCTAGTCATGGTAAATCAAAGAATCAGGCAGGAATAATTGCAGGATGTGTTGGTGGAGGAGTTGTTTTATTACTTGTGATTGGGCTATTTGCTTTCGCTGCATCCCGTCGCCGTAGGCATGGAAAAGATTCTAGTGCAAGTGAAGGGCCATCTGGCTGGCTTCCACTTTCTCTTTATGGTAATTCACACTCTGCAGCTTCTGCCAAGACCAACACAACAGGAAGTTATGCATCCTCTCTCCCATCAAACCTTTGTCGCCATTTCTCATTTGCTGAAATCAAGGCTGCCACAAACAACTTCGATGAGGCTTTACTTCTTGGTGTGGGAGGATTTGGTAAGGTTTACAAAGGAGAAGTTGATGGTGGATCAACCAAAGTTGCAATCAAACGTGGGAATCCACTCTCTGAGCAAGGGGTGCATGAGTTCCAAACTGAGATTGAAATGCTCTCTAAACTTCGTCACCGCCACCTTGTTTCACTGATTGGTTATTGTGAAGAAAACACTGAAATGATCCTTGTCTATGATTACATGGCCTATGGAACACTCAGGGAGCATCTATACAAAACCCAGAAACCTCCATTGCCTTGGAAGCAAAGGCTTGAGATATGCATTGGAGCTGCTCGGGGTTTACACTATCTACACACTGGTGCTAAACACACTATCATCCACCGTGATGTGAAGACAACAAACATTTTA
This sequence comes from Sesbania bispinosa, assembly GCA_026901365.1. Taxonomy (NCBI): domain Eukaryota; kingdom Viridiplantae; phylum Streptophyta; class Magnoliopsida; order Fabales; family Fabaceae; genus Sesbania; species Sesbania bispinosa. The sequence goes on along the minus strand of QLOH01000518.1, from coordinate 86,743 downwards.
CTAGATGAGAAGTGGGTGGCTAAGGTTTCTGATTTTGGATTGTCTAAAACAGGTCCTACATTGGATAACACTCATGTAAGTACTGTAGTAAAGGGTAGTTTTGGATACTTGGATCCAGAATACTTCAGGAGGCAGCAACTGACTGACAAATCTGATGTGTACTCATTTGGTGTGGTTCTATTTGAGATATTGTGTGCTCGCCCAGCTTTGAACCCAACACTTCCTAAGGAGCAAGTGAGTCTAGCTGAATGGGCAGCTCATTGCTACAAAAAAGGCATTCTTGACCAAATCATTGATCCTTATCTGAAGGGCAAGATAGCTCCTGAATGCTTTAAGAAGTTTGCTGAGACTGCAATGAAGTGTGTGGCTGACCAAGGCATTGAAAGGCCATCCATGGGTGATGTCTTGTGGAACCTTGAATTTGCTTTGCAGCTGCAAGAAAGTGCAGAGGAGAGTGGCAATGGATTTGGTGGAATACAGAGTGAAGATGAGCCATTATTTAAAGGAAAGAAGGACTCAGATGGATTGGCTGTTTATGATGGTAATGTGACTGACTCCAAAAGCAGTGGCATGTCTATGAGCATTGGAGGTAGAAGCTTGGCTAGTGAAGACTCTGATGGGTTAACACCAAGTGCTGTGTTCTCCCAAATCATGAATCCAAAAGGGCGTTAAGGTCAGGTCATCTAAGTAAGAATTCCACACAGGATCAATCACTCAAGTTGGGTAGTACATGCAATCTGTTTTAAGCAAATCTGAACTTTATTTGTTATTGATCTTCCTAATATTATTATTTCTTTGTCTACTTTGTTTCTGATTTATTATGATTATGTAAGTTGTAATTTGTGGACATAAAAAGATTGAAGAGCTAATGTATTGTAACGAGGTTGTTATGATCTGAATTTTTGGATACCCCTCCTGTTCCTCCATGTTTGATAAGACGTGCAAGACAAAGTTTACGCGTGTGTCCCTCTCCCTATTTTTAGGAACATGACTTTGTCTGTGTCATGCTCATAAGATAATCTACAAAGTCAACAAGATCAGGAACAGAGGATTACCTACTGATTTCCTTGAAGATGTTGATTGCTCCTGCTTTTTAACCGCGTAATTTGTAGCACTTGTAGTATAAAAGCAAATAGTGGTGGGTTGTGGTGGAAGTGGACTATGACTCTAGATAAACTTTACCTGTAAGGTTATAAATTCGAATCTCACGTTTAGAGAACTTTACCTAACCATTACCTCTGTATGAGGATTAATCTCAACTATATCTATAGGGATTTCTTGTCAAGACCAAAATAAATCACTCATGCACATCAATATAACCATGTTATAAAAAGGTAATGAAAAGAATATAACCATTTAGCAGTTTTAGGAGAGAAATCCTTAGAAATTCTTGTCTTCCTAGAAGAATTTTTGTTTTCTTCTAAAAATATCACTATTTTCAAATTTTTGTGGATCAAAGATGTCATGGAAAAAGAGGACACCAGTTTTTCATGTGTGAAAGATCATTCAAAGTTACTATTTATAATATATTTTTTTAGTTCTTTTTTTTTGTGTTTAAACCAAGGGTCTGGCTAAGACTAATACCTTTCGAAACGGGAAAAATTATTGAAGTTGATACAATATTTTTCAATAAAATCTTTTTCATACATACGGTCAAGGATTGAACCAGGGTCCACTATCTACAATCTATGCCGAGTTTTGATGGTTTTGTGTTCTTTTATTGATATTGATATCAGAATCATAAATATTTGGACGGTCATGATGCTAATGGGGGAAGGGATAAACAAATTAAAATTGAATTATAAATGGGAGGATGAGCACTCATTAGGAACAACGTGTAGAAGTGTTAGCTTTTCTCAACTTTTGCTTATATTATTATGTATGAATATGACTCCATATACGGCTGTCGTCAGGTGGACACTTGGGAAAATGAGGAAAGGATCTTATTCCATAGATGAATGTGACACTTTGCACCAACCTTCACCGTCATATTTGTTTATTTACTCATGTCTTTCTCTTTAATTTTTATATATATGTATGGTTGTAAATTAGTCTTTATGAAGCATAAATTACATATGAAGCACCGGTGGAGAAAATTGTTGAATGTGAAGGGAAGGTAATCTGTTTCTTGTGCGTAAGGCATATAATAAATTGCTTGGTGTGAATCTGATGGTGGTGTATTCTTTAGGTTAGCGTCTCTATGGTCATGGAATTGGCATGGCAAAACGTGAAATAATGGTTGGTTGGCATTAACTGAATTTATTTATGCCAAGATTATTGGAAAAACATACGGAGATTAGAAGGTTTATTCTTCCTTGTATGTGGGGTTCAAACAATAAGAAATTTATTTGTAAATTTTTTAGTTAAGATGTAAAAAACTTATTTTGATCGATCGAAGAAATATATTAATCGAAATGCTTATAAATTAACTCAAACATTAGTTGACTTGAAAATGAGGGAAGGGGAGGGGAAGATATCCCCTAATTAGGGCACGTATTTATTATTCATAAAATATCAATACAACTCATTTACAAATTTAAAAAGGATAAAATATTAAAACAATTACTTTACTATTGTTGGCGGAGAAAAATTCAAATCATCTAAGAGTGTATTTGGTAAAACCAGCTGAAAAGTTAGCTAAAAGCTTAAAACTAGTTGAAAACTGAAAAATTATTGAATGTGTGTGGTAAAACTAGTTGAAAATGGTAAAATGACATGTAAGAACATCATTAATTATTAAATAATGATAAGTGGAGGTGGTCGATGGCTAAACTTGTAATTAAATTTCAGCTAGTAGTTGGAGCTTTTAAAAAAAAACTACCTCAAGTACCTTTTAAAAAAAAAAGCTAATAGCTCCTCAATAAAGCTCTCTTACCAAATACAGTTGAAATGGTTTCAGCTACTAATTTCAGCTTTCAACTAGCTGAAATGTCTTACCAAACACACTCTAGCTAAAAAAGTTTGGTTTTTGAAAAAACCAAAAAGGAAGGACCATTAATCAAGTTTGAAAAGTCTAAGAAACTTTGCAGTTACATAATTTGTATATAAATATGTAAAAGACTGATGTAATAGGGACTTTAGTATATATACAGAGAGAAAATTTAGTTGGTGTTGGTAAAATAATTTTACCTAGTATCAGCCATGAATTTTTTTTTCATCACAAAAGATATATTAAAAAGGATAGCAGTGGTATCGTAACTATGGATTACAACGCTCAATGGTAACTGTAAAAATTATTCGCAATGGGTAGGATAAAAATTTGTTTGATTAGAGCTAGGGGTGGAAGTAGGTCGAGCTGAGCTAGGCTTTGCAGGGCCCAAGCCTGACCTGCATTATATTTTCACGGTCCAAGTTTGGTTTGTTATTTGTTATAGGCCATTTTTTTAGGCTGATCTAGCCTGTTAGCCTGTTTAAATGCCTATTTCATATTATAACCTTTAAATAGACTAATAAATCTATCTCTAAATAAGTCAATGCATTTATAAACTAATAATAGACTTACTTTTTTATAATGTAAATATGTCACTGGTATATATCTTTAAATAAGCCAATAAACCTATCTCTAAATAGGCCAACAAGATAAATTAAAAAATTATATATTATTATAATATTTATTATATATAATATATTTTTATGTTTATTAAAAATAATATTATTTATAAATAGGCAGGCCTGTTAAGCCTAATAAGTTATCTGGCCCAACTCGATGCGGGTAGCGGATTTGTGCATGCTGAACTAAAAATTTTGGCTAAAATTTGGTCATGTAAAATAAAAAGTCCAAGTCCGGCCTTATGTGGGTAGGTTCGGTTTAAACTATTTAAAAAAAAACAAAACTCAATAAAAAAATTAAAGAATTTCACTATGTAAAAAATGAAAGTTTAATTGGCAAGAAAGAAAATTAATATCTTTCCCTGGATGGTAACAGCCTAACAGGTAATTGAAAGTTTAATTGATAATTTTAGTTATGACTCTCAGTGTACATCATTGTCGTAGTAGTACCACAAATACAAATCAAGAGCTGCAAGCTTCATTTTAGAAAACATTTCAATTTGCATAATAATCAATCTTAAGGTTATTGTTGTATTTCAATAATGAATGGGAATTTATATGCAACAATGTTAATATAGGTTTAGACCCATGGGTCCTTATAATATGCACCCTTGAAAAAAGGTGAACCTTGTACATGTTTTTTTCTTGGCTTTAGGGAATTATTTAACTAAATAGTCCATATTTTGGGATTAATTATTCATATGAGCAAGAAATCTTTTATTTTGTAAATCAGTCTTTACCCTCCTTCCACCTTTGAGAATTTGTTCAACCTATACTTATTGGGGAAAAAACCCATCGTAAAGGGAAAAAGTTTTCTATACATAAAAAATAACAACAAGTAACCAGGAGCAACATCGAGAAAAAATTGGAGTAGCAGATACGATGAAATCATGTTCCATTTTCTATGTTGTCGGCAACTCAACTGCTCCCCTCAAACTAAAGTGTTTTTTAGACCAATTAGCAAAATAAGAAAAATGCTAGCAACACACTCTTTTGAACACTCTCCCCAACACACTCCATGTGATTGGTTAAAATTCACATGGGTTCCATCACTTGGGAGTGGGACCCACGAATTTGGTGGGACCCATGTGAATTTTAACCAATCACATGGAGTGTGATGGGGAGAGTGTTCAAAAGAGTGTGTTGCTAGCACTCCTCAGCAAAATAATGGCTAACTAGTTTCCCGCATAGCAAATTGTTGACATTTAATCTCTGTCATTTACTAAACAAATGTTAATTCTCACAGTCTTGTTTTATTTTATTAAATTGATGCAAGGTTGCACCCTTTTTTCGTCGATGCATATTAGACAAAACCTAGACCCATTCCACACGTCCTTTGTACAACTTTGAATCTCAATATAATTTAACATGTTTCGTGTACAACATTATTATTGTATTTCAACAATGAATTAATTTAACAAAATTTAATATAATTTAACAGGAATTATAATTTCTTTTTTGAGTAATGTGTGGTTTGACTTTTTTAATTAATATATGCGGGTAGCTCGAAGCCTAGTCGGGCTACTCAACCCGAACCGCATTTACTTCGGGATTTTCTTTTCGGGCTACAAAGCCTGACAAAATTCGGGCCTCAAATTTTAGTGCATAAGCCTTCTAAAACTGCGGATTCGAGCGAGTCGGTCTGGTCGAGCCAACCCATTTTACTAGCTCTAAGCCTGATAAAGCCTTTTATCCGTAAAACCCACAAAAAGACTGGGTAACCTGGAAAACCCATAAAAAATACCAGACTAACCGCAAAAAGCCCGAAAAAATATAGGACTCGATTTGTAACCTCTAAACCTACACATCCTCCATCATAATCCCATAAATAACATTTTCTCTTCTTCTACCATTAATCATTTCCATTAATCATTGAATGGAAAGTATTAGCATCCTTCTTTAATCCATCTACTACGTGATTTCTCATACAAAAAAGACTCATACATATTGGATAACCACAAGAAATCTAATATTAAATTCTTCCTCCTTACGACTTCCACCTCTATAAGATCTCTTGACTCATCTAACACTACGTCTAGTTCATTTACTTTTAGCACCACATCAACAATTTGATTCTAAATTAGCCCAAACTTTTCTTTATTCAGCACTCCTTTCAAACATTTTAATTTTTCTTTAAAAACGTAGGCTCCCTATCCTAACTAATCTAAGCTTTTCCAACTTTTCTCCACAAACTGAATAAATCCTAAATCCTTAAACCAACAATTCAAACACCAGAATGGCCTCGGACCCCAATCGATAACCTTACACTTAAGGATAATAGGACAGTGATTAGTGTTGTAAAGGTAATTTAAGTAGTTAAATCAGTTAGTGTTGTTAATTGAAGTTAGTTAATAACAGCTGTTATGAAAAATACTATAAATAGGTGCTATGTTGTAATCTGTTCAGTAGATGAATACACAATTCATTTTTCTACATTTTTCTGCATCTGTTTACTGCTACTTCTCCCTAACAATTTGGTATCTATAGCATTAACGATCTTGGACCTGTGGGGTATCATGGCAATTACAAACGGAAACTTTGCTGGCAACCTCCCAGTTCTTGACGGGAAGAATTGGGATCAATGGTGTGTAAAGATGAAGGTGATCTTTGGATTTCAAGAAGTTCTGGAGATTGTGCAACGTGGGTATGTGGAGTTGAGTGAAAACCCCACTGATGTCCAACGAGCCGCATACAGGGAGAACAAGAAGAAAGACTGCAAAGCTCTATTCTTCCTGCATCAGTGCGTTGATCATATACATTTTGACGAGATAGCCTCAGCAGCGTCAGCAAAGGAAGCATGGGAGATTCTTGAGAAGTCTTGTGAAGGTGATGACAAAATCAAGAAAGTGAAACTTCAGTCTCTCAGAAGACAGTTTGAGTCGCTGCAAATGGAGAGTCTTGACAAGGTCTCTGATTACTTCTCAAGGGTGTTGGATCTTGTCAATCAAATGAGGACTTATGGTGAAAAGATTACAGGCCTGATGGTCATAGAGAAGGTGATGCGCACACTGTCTCCACGATTTGATTACATAGTGGTAGCCATTAAGGAGTCAAAAAATCTTGAAACTATGAAGATCGCTGAACTGCAAGGGTCCCTGGAAGCACATGAACATCGTATGAATGAGAGGAACAGTGAGAAGCCACCAGATCAGGCTTTACAAGCTCGAGTCACAAAGAAAGGTGGAGCTGATAGAGGAAGAGGTAAGAGAGGAAGAGGATCTGGAAAAGGATTCAGAAGTAACAATTCTCGGGGTGGTGATCAGTTTGGTGCAGATCAAGATCAGGCTGAGACTTCAAATAGAAGAAGGGGAGGATATAATAGAGGAAAATGGGGGAAGAAGGTATTTGATAAGAGAAAGATACAGTGTTTTAATTGCCAGAAGTATGGACACTTTGCTGATGAATGTAGATTCAGCAAAACTCAGCAACAAAGGGGTGATGATGAAGCTTATATAGCTCAAGATCATGATTCAGATTCTGATCCAGTGCTCCTCATGGTAACAACCAATCTTGAATCAGGTAATTCTGAAACTTGGTATCTTGATACTGGTTGCTCTAATCATATGACTAATCATAAAGAGTGGCTTGTTGACCTTGATGAAAGCAAAAAAGGAAGGGTTAGATTTGTTGACAACAGAACTTTGATAGCACAAGGTGTAGGGAATGTGCTGATTAAAGGAAGGGATGGTAAATATGCTTGTATCTCTAATGTGTTGTATGTACCTGAAATGAGAAATAACTTGCTCAGTCTAGGACAATTACTTGAAAAAGGATTTACAATGCATATGCAACAACACTGTATGGAGATTTTTTATCCTCAATAGGGAAGAATTTTGAAGGTTCCAATCTCTAAGAACAGAACCTTTCAAGTAAATATTCATGCCACAAAAGCTAAGTGTTTCTCAACTACAACTATAGAAGATCAATCATGGTTATGGCACCTTCGATTTGGACATTTAAATTTCAAAAGCTTAAAAATGCTAGATTCTAAAAAAATGGTGACTGGATTGCCTGTGATCAGTGTGCAAAACAAGATGTGTAAAGACTGCCTGCTTGGGAAACAATCAAGGAATTCATTCACATCCCATATTCCAATGAGAGCCACTAGTGTACTGGGGGTAGTTCATTTTGATGTCTGTGGACCCTTTGAGGTTCCATTTTTGGGTGGGAACAAATACTTTTGTCTCCTTTGTGGATGAATTCAGCAGAATGATGTGGATCTACCTGGTGAAGTCCAAGTCTGAAGTGTTTTCCATCTTCTAGAAGTTTAAAACTAAAGTTGAGAGGGAGGCTGAGAAAAACATCAAGGTGCTCAGAACAGATGGAGGGGATGAGTATACATCCAGAGAGTTTGAATCTTTCTGTGAAGAAAATGGCATCCAGCACGAGGTAACTGCTCTATATACTCCTCAACACAATGGCCTAGCAGAAAGGAGAAATAGAATTTTCCTTGATATGGCAAGGAGTATGATGAAGACAAAAGGTCTAGCTCACAGTTTTTCGGGAGAGGCTGTCACTATAGTTGTGTATGTGTTGAACAAGTGCCCCACTAAGAGGCTTGATTCCCTTGTACCTGAGGAAGTGTGGTCAGGGAAGAAACCAAGTGTCAAACACTTGAGGATATTTGGCTCTCTATGTTTCGGACACATTCCTGATGAGAGAAGAAGGAAGTTAGATGACAAGAGCCAACCAACAATTCTTGTTGGATACCACTCTACAGGTGCCTACAAACTGTATGATCCAGCTGCCAAGAAGATTATGATGAGCAGGGATGTGCACATTGATGAAGCAGAAGCATGGGAATGGTCTAAGCAACAGATCACTGCAACTTCAGAAGTGCCTTTAGCACTTGAAGAGTCTGACTATGGAGAAGATCATGGTGAGAAGAATAAGGCTGCACGAACACATAACACCAGACCCCAAAGGTCTAAGAACCTGCCAACCAGGTTTGATGATTGTGAGGTTTTCTCCGATGACATGATTACAGCTGATGGGGATTTGGTCTATATGGCCTTTCTAGCTGATTTTGAACCTATCACCTTTGAAGAGGCAGCTAAAAGAAGTGAGTGGAAGGAGGCTATGAAAGAAGATATAAGAGCTATTGAGAGGAACCATACCTGGGAATTGGTGGAATTGCCATCAAACAAACAACCCATACCCCTCAAATGGGTGTTTAAAGTAAAGCACAAACCTGATTGATCAATTGCCAAACACAAAGCAAGACTAGTGGCTAAAGGTTTTCTACAAAAACCTGGCTTGGACTACTCTGAAGTATTTGCACCCGTGGCCAGACTTGAGACAATTAGATTGGTGGTGTCTTTGGCCAACTTTAAAGGCTGGCAGCTGTTTCAGTTAGATGTGAAGTCTGCCTTCTTGAATGGTCCACTGGAAGAAGAGGTTTATGTGTCTCAACCTCCTGGATTCGAAGCAGAAGAGGCAGAAGGAAGAGTGTACAGGCTCAGAAAGGCTCTCTATGGGTTAAAACAAGGCCCTAGAACCTGGAATAGGAGAATTGATTCCTTCCTTGTGCAACTGGGCTTTCTGAAATGTTCTATGGAACATGGCATATATGTGAATGCCAAATCTGAAGCTGATATACTTATAGTGTGTCTGTATGTGGATGATCTGTTGATTACAGGCAGCAACCAAGAGAATATTGAATCCTTCAAGCTGAAGATGAAGTCTGAGTTTGAAATGACAGACCTAGGTGTCCTCACCTATTTTCTGGGCATGGAATTTACAAGAACTGATCAAGGAATTCTTCTGCATCAGAAGAAGTACACATCTGAAGTGTTGAAAAGGTTTAATATGTCACAGTGCAATGAGGCATCAACTCCAGCTGAAGCAAACATCAAATTGTTGAAAGGTGAAAGGGAGAAACCAGTGGACAACACTCTATACAAACAGATTGTTAGCTCACTGAGGTATATTTGCAACAGCAGACCAGATATTTCATTCTCAGTTGGCCTCATAAGTAGATTTATGGAGGATCCTAGGCAGTCCCATCTAGTGGAAGCAAAGAGAACACTAAGATACTTAAAGGGGAGTCCCTGCTATGGTGTGTTGTTTCCTAGTAAGCTGTCTGAACAGTTGTCTAAAGGCTTAATTGGGTTTTCTGACTCAGATTGGTGTGGTGACAAAGTGGACAGAAAGAGCACAATGGGATATGTATTTAAGCTCCATGGAGCACCTATTTCCTTGTGTTCTAAGAAGCAAACAGTGGTGGCTTTGTCTAGCTGTGAGGCAGAGTACATTGTTGCATCACATGCAGCCTGTCAAGCACTTTGGTTGAGATCCCTACTCAAGGAACTACAAGTGGAATTGCAGGGCCCAATGCAACTCTTGGTTGATAACAAGTCAGCCATCAACTTAGCAAAGAACCTAGTGACACATGGAAGGAGCAAGCATATTGAGACTAAGTACCATTTTTTGCGCGATCAAGTGAACAAAGGGAAACTTGAGTTTGTGTACTGCAAATCAGAATTGCAGACAACAGACATCATGACCAAGCCTATGAAGATTGAGAGGTTTACAGAATTAAGGAGAATGTTGAATATTGTATCTCTAGACACATTGAATTAAGGGGGTGTGTTGTAAAGGTAATTCAAGCAGTTAAATTAGTTAGTGCTGTTAATTGAAGTTAGTTAATAACAATTGTTATGAAAAATACTATAAATAGGTGCTATGTTGTAATCTGTTCAGTAGATGAATACACAATTCATTTTTCTACATTTTTCTGCATCTGTTTACTGCTACTTCTCCCCAACAATTAGAAATAGTTCTGTTGAGAACAAATTGTGAACACTTAGGCCACATTTTTAACCATCCTTCTAACAAGAGAAATCTATCAAGGCGGCTTTTCACATGAGAATTTGTCCTAACATTAAGTGTGTGTTTGATTTAACGTTGAAATCGGATAAACTCAAATTTGGATTCCAAAACGTAACTATTTCTAGGATTGTAAACGTGAGTTTACCATGTTTTAACGTTAAACCAAACATGTTCTAAGTAAACTTACGTCCCAACATAGGTATGTCCCATAATTCCATTCAATTATGAATTGATTAAACTCTTGCCACTCTTTTGTTTCACATGACACATTATATGTTACATCTCTTCTTTCTCCTCTCTTCCTTATTGAATTAAAATCCCCCTCCAAACAACCACCGAATGCATGGATCAACTTGTAAGAGGTTGTTCCAAATTAATTAATGATCTCGAGTTCGAGTTCTATTCTAGATATGAACTCGTGTGTTAAATACTCAGAGAGTTTTTCTGTTCATAGAGGTCCTACTCGACCCAAACATGATTACCTCTTTGCAGTCTTACACAAAAAAAAATCCCCGTCCAAACACCAAACGTCAACCCCCCCTGTTTACATTGCAGTAATTCCTACCACATTCTGCTCTTTCTTACCATGTCACAAAGAGCATAAATATTAACAATAACACATTCCACGAGCATAAATATTAACAATAACACATTCCACATTTGCAGTCTTCCATAATCCCTTTAACACCTAAATATTGACAACTCAATAAATGGATGGTTTCAGGATTTCAATTGTTCATCGATCAATAGACAAAAGTTTGACTATTCTTGAAATAGGGAGATTGGTCAAGGAATCTTGAACTTACAAGTAGTAAGAATGGATTCTTTATTAGTCTATCAATGAGGAATATGACAACTCATATTTCATTAAACTCAATAAATGACATAACAACAAATCATTGGATTACGGTGTAAATTATTTTTTACACAAACAATGTATATTCACTAAATCCAATTTGTTTTATCTATAGGACCACTTTTGCTTAGACAACAAAGCACAACAATTTTTTATATTTGCAAAACAGGCTTGTTTAACTACAGCAACTTCACTTTGAATCGGAGACATTCATGAGAACGTTTTATATATTTACATCCAAGGAAAAATCCAAAGACACTCACACGGCAAAACATGTAGAACACTCATGGCCCATGATTTGTGACTTGTGAAGAGAGAAATTACAAACAGGAATGAAACAACAGTCACTGCTTATGCTCAGGAACTGAATCAGTAATGGCAACAATCTTCTTCTGCAGCTCCGGCTTGTTAGCTCCTACAAGTTTGTCAAGTTCTTGTCCATCTTTAAGAAAGAAGAAAGTTGGTGTGGCTTTGATGTCCCATGAAGTACTGAAGTCCTGCAACATACACAACCATGTTCAACAAACTACATGATCATCCAACAAACTTTAATCTATGATAATTTATTTCCAAATGAAGATTATCTGTCCCCTAGAACACATTGAAGGAATATGTTTGCTGCAAGAGGCACTTGAATTTATGCCCATATTTAAGGAGAATGCTACTAATATGTATTAGGAAACTTTAATTACAAAATAATAGTATGAAATAATGATATCTATAGCTTCACTACTTACATTTAGTTCATCCACGTCAACTAACAAGAACATTATAGATGTGTATTTCTCAGATAACTCGCAGTAATACGGCGCAATTATCTTACAAGGACCACACCATGTTGCACTGAAATTTGCAATCACCTGTTGAACATGGAGCTTTAGCATTAGTTATTGTACCCAAAGAAAATAAATTATATTGCATAACAAGTATAATAAAGTCAAAGAAAATATACAGGAAAATTATATTTTATACAAAATGAGGTGGGTCAACTTCATAGTACCTCTACAAGCATGCACACGGTTGTGTAGATGTCACACACACACAGAGAATGCTAATCAGCACTAATGTAATATACTAATACCTAGTTGGCTCAAATTCTACGCCACAACTAGACTAGCCTGAGTAAAATCATAGTGAGACAAAGTCATGTTGTCCTTTACAAGGTTCAAGAGAACATCCTAGGATCTTCCCCACATCAATATTGAGATTTGAGAGTCTTAGACATTGGTCTTCTCCTATTAACATGAAAAGGATTTTCCATTTTGTCTGATTAAATAGATGGGGATCAATGATATATCCTGAATTCCTGATTCTGAATCAGAACACACCCATTGTCTGGTCAGGTGCTTACACAGAAAAGCATACAACTCATCACCAAGCTTGAAATGAGACAGTACCATCATGTTGATTAACTTTTGAAATATAATTGAAACAAAATCCAAAAATTAGCTTTACAATAAACTACAAGCACTCAAAAGAAACAAAACAGAAGACACATGTACAGTGCATCTAATTAATAGGGACCCTCAAATGTAGAATTCTTTCCAAAGTTATACCCACGAATTCATGAAGGCATTAGGAAGGATTTGCTATCAAGCACTGAAAATACAGATGTTACCAGCTATATACATGCACAGTAAATAATGGTAAGGTTAAAGGTTTTAATGGTTCAGTCAAACAACACAACAAAATGTAAATAGGCCTTTAGTTTTACTGTCCTACACATAAAAAAAAGAGGTGAAACTTACAATTTTGCCGTCCCTCCTTGCTTCTTCCAACTTTTGGTCCCAAGATTCTTTGGTGGTAATAAGTGTCACATTCCCAGCAGCAAACTCCACATGTTGATCAGAATCATTATCCTTAGCTTGAAACTACAAGAATTAAAAATATGAAACTTCTCTGTCAATTGACTCATCAATGAATGATGGGGACTGATAGATTACAAAGTTCTAGAAGCATTCAGGTTCAACAAAATTTAAAGACCAGAGGCTGACAGAAGAACAAATAAGTTACAGGTGGAGGACTATCTCATCATACGGAATTAATAGCATTTTCAGAAGTTATAATCACTGAATATCAGAGATGAGCAGGAATATGGTCTTAAGGATGGGGAAAAGAGATGCATTTAGAAATATCTGTTAAGTCAAAGATTAGCCCTTTATCACAATTAAAAGATAACGAAGAGGAGGGGGAGAGTAAGTAAAGAAAATGAGAATGGAAGTTGAAAAATAGCAAATCAGTTCTAATTTTTCACATTACTTGCCTCTCTAACATGATCTGCCTAACCTTATAAATAACTATTTTACAAGATACAATAAAACACCTTTTTTTCATCAGTTACTGCCGTGGTGTAATTTGAACTATAAATCAAATTTTTAGATACTTTAGAATAGTTGGCATACTTAAAATAGTCTTCCATTTCTAACTGTTACGTAGTTTTCATTAGTTGATACATCCTGTTATATTTGTTTCTTCATTCTTGTTTTTTTATCATCACTGTCTAATCTGCTACAGGTTTCATACAATACAGTTCACATAAGCATGCTGAAGATGTGAAAGTTAATCTTTGATGTGGCTGGCAAATAAGTAACTTTAGGCCACAAAGAGAAGGCACAGTAAAAGACTATCAGTTGAAAAACAGCAGGTCTTCCTCATGCTGTCCTTGTAAACTCTATCAAAGGAAAAACATGCTACTCTACACACTTAAAGGGAAAATCATGACTTTTGCTTTTATAGTATGCTATCTGTACAGTTTATCAGAGATAACAGAAGAAAGGCCTTAGGCTTTCAACTTTTAATGAGCATAACAGTGATGTATCCAAATATTCTCACCTTAGCCACACAATTCCCCATGTAATTGTTTGAAAGCCACAAACTTGTAAACTTTAATGAACAGAAGCCTGAAAGAAGAAAGATCACCAATTTCAGCAGAACAAACTTTTAAGTCCACCAGAACAAAACAGAAAGTACAGAAAACAATAGCCAAGTCACAGATTGACCGATAAATATAAGCAACACTTGATTAGTGTGCTATAGCCTACAAGTTACCCCAAGATCACAGGAAAAGCAAAAATCAAGCAACAAAATAAAATATGCACTCCTATAGATGTTCACTTAACAAAATATCAGAAATCATTTCCTTATATACATTTCGGAAAAAAAAGGATTCATAAACAACTAAATTGATATTAAAAGATAAAACCTAATGGTAGATAAATCAGAAGGGGTAAAATCAAGCAGGGGAAGCAACATATGTAGAAACAAGATTCAGTGCATTCTCAAAACTTGTCAAGTTGAAAACTGAGAAAAACAACACCCTCCACTCCCCGGCAATCACAGAAAAGGTGAGAATAAGAAGAATGGAGGGAGAAAGATGAAAATTAGTAGATTACAATGTATATCTAGACATTACACATGGTTCATTTTTCAAACTTGCATCCTTTCCTACCAAGAATGCCTTGAGACAAAAGTGCTTCCAAAATGCAAAGCAAAGTAAATAAATTCCAACGGGGGTCCAAAGTACTGAGAAACACGAAAGGAAACAGCATGGTTCATTCATTGAAAACAAAGGCAAGAAAGTAGTAGTTTGGGGGGGAATCAGCTTGCTTGTAATAATAACAGGATTTCTATATCTGAAATTTAAAGTTGCGAGCTTTTCATCAATTTGCATGCAATAAATACAAACCCATCAAAAATAAATTCAAGAAGAAGAAGAAAATTGAAGGAAGAGAGAGAACTAAATTACCTCCAACTCCAAAATTGAGGTGTGGGAGTGGGATTGCTCTAATTACTGGAACAAGAAAGAAGGAAGGAAGGATGGAACAGGAACCCAATTTGAGGTAAAACGAGGAAGTGATTGTGAAAGTGGAGACACTAAACCTCAAACTCGGAGAAGAATAGATAGATAAGGAGCTATATTGTGTGTTTTGTGAAACAACGATTGTTGGTTTAAACACAAAATAAATACTTCTAACTACTTTCTTCAAATTTTTTTGTTTCTTAAATTCAATCTTCAATCTTGAATTGAAGGACAGACAGACAGCCTATTTATACAAATGAGGTCAGGTGGGTGGGACGCCACCAGCAGCTAATAGCTTCTTTGGATTTATAACACCAAAATTATAGATTTGTTAAAATGAAATTCTTCTTGTTATCCAATTCTAAAAGTAATATTTGGTTGCTTTTATAGTGATCAAAAAATGATTTTAGATGTAAATTGGTGTTTTTATAATTTATATTATATTATTATTTTCACAATATTTGTATTTATAAATTAATAGTTATATTTACTCAAAAATACTTCTGACTGAAATTAATTTTTTAAAATCAAATTTGTTTATAATCAATTCACTCAAAAATACTTCTGACAGATAATATATTATTAAATTCATTAACACATTATTTATTGAGTTTAATAACATATTAGGAGCATATTTAGTAAGACATTTCAATTATATAAAAACTGAAAATATTTCATTAGTGTTTGATAAAGTGGTTTTTTTAAGTAACTGCTAACTTTTCTTGAAAAGATATTTAAAGTAACTTTTTTAAAATAACTCTCATTTTCAGCTAATTGTTGAAAATCTATTTCAAATTTATCATTCAATCACTTTCACTCATCAATTGATTTTACATAAAAATAATAATAATGTATTAAAAACTATCTTTCTTTTTTTTATTTTTATGACTAAAAACCGTGTTTCTTTTTTATTTTCCGGTGTTAACCGTGTTTCTAATATTTCTCTTATATTAGCAAAGTTTTGATACGGATAGATATCCAATGGTCAAATGTATTTTGGTTTTAAACAGTATAATAACATACCCTACCAAACCGTCAAAAAAAAAGGCATACCCTACCAAAAACAAAGAATAAAAAACAGGTATTACCTACTTATCCACCCACGTGAGATTAATTCTCAAAAGAAGAGTAGAACATTTTTGAACTTCCAATCTTCCATGGCAATCAATAATCATTGGGGCGAATCTATTCTATGATGAGTCTGTAAATAAGCCTCCAGCTTTGAATTCGGACAAACTTATTTATTACACTAATCACTTGATTATATTATAGCACTACTTAAGATATTAACCATTCTAGCTTGTTTTCAATACCGTCCAGGTTCAATTCCTTGTATAACCATGTTAATTTTATTAACGAGTGCTTTTAGGATATTTGTTAAGGGTTCAAAAATAAAAAGATTGTATTAGAATATGTAACACTTAATGTTATAAATATAATAATTAATATTATAATTTTTAACAAAAATCTTTTATATATGAATCATTAACCAGTAATTTTAGAGCACTCATTAATAACACCATTATACTCCTATTATACAAGAAGTTGGGTGCGGTTGGAACTAAAAAGTTTAAACCCTTGACCATAACACAATTGTTGTCCTTGACAGAATGTTAAAGGATTTAATTCATTTCTTTATAATATTACTACGAATTTTATAATATACTTTTAGACACTTACTTTTCAATACCATTTTATTATTGGGTAAATTCTTAATGTGACTTCACTCAATAAAAAAAAAGATAAAAGTAACATTAAATATATGTTGATATATTTTTATGTTTTAATTGTTAAGTCACTTCTTATATATACTTGTTTAATAATTAAAACAATTGAAAATTAGATATAAGATGTGACTTAATAATAAAAAATATTATTTGAACAAATATTTAAAAGAATCCATGAGTAAAGATTAAGAATACAAAACGGTGAAATAAGATCTCAAAAATTTGAATGTTGTGAATGAAAGGAATAAACATTGAGATCTGACTTAGACTGGAATTAGTCAAGATCCAATACACTTTTAACATCAAACCCTAGGGATGTAAAATAACAAGATATTTTTTTTCTTTAACAAGTGAAAAGAAGTCTGAACAAGGAGCAAGTCAAAGCTGAAGACAAGAAAACCAGCGTAAATGTTGTTTGGAATCAAACACCAGCTTGTCCTGTGACTCAGTTATCCTATCTCAGGCCTGTTTTCTGTTTTATTCTTTGACTTCTTGACCCTAATGTTTTTTAAATTTATTGCATATTAGCACTTCTCTACTATAAAAACTTATAACAAGTTATAATTAATTTCAAATACCATCAGGTCTAACAATTTGTATATGTATATTAAATTAAATTAAAGAATATATACAAAGAAACAAGAAACATTTTGGTATAAAAGAAAGAAGAATGCATTTGCACAATATAAAATACACAATAATTTCTTTATAGTACCAGCATTTAAATTAGTTTATAAATAAATTGAAATTTATTACGAAACATTCACAAGCTACTTACTTAGTTAACATATATTACATCTGACAATAATTTTTAAAAAAATAATTATTCTTCTGTCAATACAAGAGAATTTTTGTGAATTTTTAATATCACTATAGAAAAAAAAATTACATTTAGTGAGTGCAAAATTTCACCACTATAAGGTAAAAATTGTGAATATATCACCAAAGTCTTACACCTACAAACACTTATTTTTTGTGAGATTTGATTCATTATACTCATGATTTTTCTTCTGCTGCTACAGAGTTTTAGTACCATTATTACACAAGAGCATCATTAAAACACCTAAACGTTTAATAATTTATCCATGATTTTCTTCACAAAATAGGCATATTCTGTAATTTTGAAGTGTTAGTGATCGTTTGATTATCTGTTTGACACAGTGAAGAATCAATTCCGCATAATTGATTAATTATTTTCGTATAAGGTGCTTAATATAGTGTGCTTCACTCATTTTCAATTATTGATTTTCTAGAATCAATTCTATTCTTTTTTGGTTATCACATGTATTCGATTTTCATGGGAGACAATCATGTTCGAGCCGGGAACATTCACATCATGATGGGGTTAGTTCTTCCAACGAGAATTTTTTTTCCATCCATAAGACTCGAATCCGAAAACTTTCGTAAGACGAATTAAGCAGGTACCACTTGAACCAACCCACATTAGTAAAATCAATTTTTATTCAACTGCGACCAAAGAAACACTTAACTATTTTAGTATTCTATACTCATTTACAACATTTGAAACTAAATTACTATAAAGAAGTACATTGAAATGATAAACATATTTAACAAGCAAATAAAACTTCTTCTATTTCTTGGTGAATGTTGTGGTGCTCATTAACTTAGATGGGTAGTGGTGCCTATCCGCTCTTATTCAATAACAAAATGACATGTGGATGCTCTTCCACATTATTAATGATTTTTGCGGTTAAAATAATTATTTTATTTATAATTTAGTCCCCTAAATATTTTAACTAAAATTTTTTAATATCTCATGACTTTTCATTCCCTTTTCATCATAAACCACCCTTAATAAGATTAAAACACCTCAATTATATTTAAATTTTGTGTTTTTTTATTGAGAATTTTCTAACAAAAATAGAGGGATTCTATTGGCTATTGTTACTAGCTTGTTAAATTTTTCCGGTATATAAGGAAAGCAATGAGATTTGAACCTAAAACCTCATGTTAAACTACCAAAAACCCCAACCACTAGGCCGACCCTATTGGTTTGTTAAATTTGAAACCCCTTGGATTGTAATTTTATTTAAATAAGTTAAGGTAGTAATTGTCATTAAAATTGGATTAAATTACCCTTTTATTTTTTTTAATAAAAACGTGCTCTTTAATATATGTTATTAAAGATTTATACATTTCATTCTTCATGTAATAATATATATACACACATATATATATATATATATATCTTTTTATGACATAATGAGTATACACTAGTAGCAGTGTTAAAAAGTTTTACATCATCGTCCAATGGAATGAAAATCTTCTGTCTCATATTTGTGTCTCATTCTCTGTCCCATCAATCAAATATTAACACATCATTTAAATTTTCCAACTAAGATTGCTCATCATCCTTAACACCGTTAAGGGGTTAACAGCTTCATTTTGGGTCTCTTCTAGTTCTAGGAGCGTTAACGTATCATCCAATTCCAATCCAACATCCATTCCGCCTCCATTTTACAATTCTTATTTTGCGTGAAGCTTCTCTCTTCGACTACGAGCTCTGTTCTTGTGCGCCTTTTTCAGATTATTTTCTTTTTTTGTCAAACTGATTCAAAATAATTTTTGTGCAATTTCTTCCGTTTTGTTTACGATTCAAGTTTAGATTCATTCTTGTGTAGTCTTCTTATAATACAATTTCATCCTTTTCAATTTCGTTATTGTACCAGACTTTAACATCTTCCTTATATAATATGCGCCATCCATATTTTGTGGGCATTGGTCTCCGGTCACTGATTCCTTGTTGTACCCAATTCATAAGTCATGCCCATGAGTCTCTAAATCTTAAATTTCAACATATCCAAAAAGGTGTTAAAAGATGCAAATTAAGAAATTTCTTTGGCTTTGAAAACTTTGAAAAAATGCACGCCCGTCTTTTCTCCAAGTAGTTGGCAAACCCTCATTAACAAAAATGATATATAACTGTAACACAATACTACCCATCAAATAAGAAAGAAAGGATGCAATCGAAGCAGTGCAGGAAAGAATGATATCCGCTGTGAGAGTATCTTATTGCTAACACCTTAACGGTGTTAAGGTTGATAGGGAATCTGAGTTGGAAAATTTAAATGATGTGTTAATATTTATTAAACTGATAACAGAATTAGTTATGCAGTTTTTCTGTTGTTAGTTATTGCTGTTAATGTTTAGTTAGTTTGAGTAAGTTTTCTGTTTTTATGGATTTTATCAACCAGCTGAGAACTAGGATATTGCATCGCTGCCAGAAAGGGTACACAGGATCAGCTATTGCAGGTTCTGCAATTGTACCATCCACAAATCCAAGCTTGTTCTTGGTGAGTAGGCTCATTGTCATAGACCTTGCCCAGTTGTGATAATTCTTCTCTGACAGGGGAGGAGAAACTAATACTAAAGAGGGACTCTCATTCGGATGAATGTACAGAGGGCATGATGGATCTTGGGCATTTTGAATATTGAACACTTGAGGTTCCATGGCAAAGGGAAGCGCAACAGAGCTCTTTCGAGAGCTCTGATACCATAACAAAAATGAATGGAATGTGATATTCTGTATTGAGTAATCAATGAAATTTATACAAGATGAAACTAAGCTCCAAGAGCGGAAAACATAAAAGCAAAAAACAGAAAACTTACTCAAACTAACTAAACATTAACAGCAATAACTAACAACAGAAAAACTACATAACTAATTCCGTTATCGGTTTAATAATATTTGATTGGTGGGACAGAGAATGGGATACAAATATGAGAGAGAAGATTTTCATCCGATGTGTTTTAATGAATATGATAACTTATATATATTATTAAACGCATTATATATAAGTGATGTGATAACAAATCATTAAATGACAGTGTAAATTGTTTTTGACACTAACGGCGCATAATAATTAAACTCATATAAATATATGTATATAATATATATATATATAATGTGCATAAATACACATTATGTAAGAAAAATAAATTTTATATTAAAATTATTATATACTCTAACGCACAAGTATCATAAAAGTAAGAATAATAAATTTATTATATTTATTTTAATTTTAACAAACCTATAACAATAGGGTGATCTATATATTTTTGTTGCAAGAAATTTCTAAATAAAAGCACAAAATTAAAATATAATGGGTGTTTTAATCTTAGTCCGAGTGATTTTTGGTTTTTGATAAAAAGGGAAGGAGATATAATTATTTTTTACGTAAAAGGATATTATAATATTTTGATTAAAATATTTCTAGGGATTGAATTATAAATTAAAAAATTATTTTCATCATAAAAGTTATAGATAATGAGTCCGTTTGTTTAAAATTATTTCTTAAAAAATCACTTTTTTTAAAAAAAAAAATCACTTATATGAATATTTAAGATGTTTGTCTAAACTTTTTTCAAGAAGCAAAATCAGTTTTCTGCCTTAAAATAGAAGAGAGAAAACATTTTAACAATGTGAAAGCATTTATTGTAGAAAATAAAGTATTTTTTTTATGATTGTAGCCAAACAAAAATTTATTTCTGATTATACAAGAATCTCTAAAATAAAATTAATTTTTTAAACAACTTAAAAAAGCACTTTTTTAAGCACAAATAAACTAGCCCAACATTAAAAAGCATACACATGTAACTTCCCAATTGAATGAGAGTGGATGAAAATCAATGTTCATCTAACCTAATGAACACCACAACATTCACCCTACTTCTTTCACATTAAAAAGAAAAACCAACTCCTACGTCATAACCAAACTAAGTCCATTTAAAGAGCAATTACAAGGTAGCATGACCGTACTTGTTTTATATAAGTACAATACTTGATTAATATAAAATATGTGAGGGATGGAAAAAAAAATTGCGGATGGACAATTCATTCTTTGTTTTAGGGAGGAATTGGGAAAGTGCTCACACATCATTGTAATTGCCCTCATTAAAGAATTTAGCAACTTAAGTAAAAAAAATAGCAAGAGACTAATTACACAGTTTTCTACCAAAATAAAAGGATTAATTATTGTTTGGAAGAGCTTATTTGAGTTTATCTTATGACATAAACACTTATGTAACTGTTTAGGTAAACTTATGAAAGAGCTTATGACATGTTCATAAGCTGTTTTCAGAGTTTAAATAGCTTATGGAGAATTTAAATACATTACACCCTCTTCAATTTTTATCAATTTTTTTAAGAGTTTATTTATTAAGTGCTCATTAAATAAGAGCTTATGTTATAAGCACTTAAATAAGTTGTATTTTCAAACAGGGTCCTCAAATAGGATGTCTATATAACAATTACAAAATACAATAGGAGGAGACTAATTTATTTTTCTAAAACCGAGAAAATGTAAGATGCTTAAATTTATTTACCTAAAAAAAGATTAATTCGTGTGTTTGATTTACACTTGATTCATATTTTAAATGTGTATCCTAACTTGATCCAATCCATATAAAAGTAATAATTTTGATATAAATCAAATAATACACTATATAATTTTTGAACTCAAATCTAACTCAAAGAAAATTAACATATAGGATGAGAATCGTACAAAACTCATGTCTTTGTATATGACAAATGTGGAACTCTAACATGTAGTATATAGTCAAGAATAACATTGACTAAGACTCGTGATTTCTGCTCTGTTCTTATGTGTGCATCGTGCTTCATATACCTATCTATATATGATCCTCTTTTGCTGTGCTTGTAGTTATTAATTACTATAAAATCAAAACAAAATTAAAAAAAAATGTTACTGTGTTTTTTTGTAATGGATAAGGCTAAATAAACTTCTACTACTGACAGAAAAATCAGATCTGATTTTTCAATGCATTGGTTAATTAAACTATGTTTACATATAGAATATTAGAATTGCTAGCTAGCTAAAATCTATATACTATTTATATATATGTACACATATATCCACCTGGAATATATCAGATTCTGACAGAAGAAGATGAAAAAGAAAGGTTCTCAGTCTCTATTGGTGTCAGTGTCACGTGGTATTTATTAAAGCGGGGCAATACCAGTTGAATCGAAAATGCTTGCCACGTCTGATCCAAGGAAAGAAATGAAATTTTGATGCTAATTGTGGCCATAATTTTCAATTTCATGTTCCATCAGTGGCATGTGTCAAGTGGGTCTGCCAGCACACGCTTTCTGATCTCAAACATCAATGCTGAACTGGACTTTACTTTAGATTATATACAAATATGTCTTAAAGATCAATGTTGCTTAGGACTGAATTTTTTTCAGACGGCTACAGTAATCAACCAACTAACCTTTGCCTTTATAATTAGAGTAAATTTTTAAGAGTTACAGTTTTGATCTGTTGTTACTTTATTCAATGAAGATAACATTTTATGTTATTAAACTTAATAAATGATGTGGGAACATATCATTGGATGACTATTTTACACTGTGAGTATATACATTGAATCCAATTTTTAATTACTAGTAATATTTTTAAAGATTAGTGTGCTTACATATTTTTGTGACTTTAAGACTAATTTAATAACTATAATTTTTGAATGATTAATGTGGTGACATACCAATCTTTGTAGGACCAGTTTAAAAATTTACTCTTAAATTGTATAGATAATAATTTATTTAGATTTGGAAAGAAATTGAATAAAATTTTAATGTTTTAAAGTCAAACATAATCACAAGGAATTAAAAGTGGTGAATGAAACAAAATCAAACATATATATGAAATGATGAAATCTGCAGCTAAAAAGTGGTGGGAAGCTTTCAATTTTGGCAGGCTGGAGGGGTGAGTCCCACACCCTATTTTTTTGTACAAGACAGTTGTGCAAGAGACTAACCAAGATAGGCGGAGCAAAGGTAAAGAACAAAAGTAGTACTACTTATTATTGACAAAGCAAACACCAACCTTGAGAAGTAGGGAAAGCAAATTCCGAGAATATAATCATCAGTGACACGAACGAGAATCCAACTGTCTGTTTGGTTTGTAACTTTCTATCCAATAACTAACAATAATGGTTCATTACTTGAGTTTTGATTTAGGTTGCCTTGAGTTTGTTCGCCTATAATTTGTGGAAATAAACATGTGAGAGAGAATGAAATCAATTCAAATCAATTCATCATTCAACATTATGTATTGGTGTAGTGAAAAATACAAGAGAAATGTTAATCATAGTTCTAAATTATACAACAATTTTATGTTATTCATACTTCTAAATTATACAACAAATAGAGAGAATTAAAAGAGAAGTGTAAAATATGTGAAGTAATACGATAGAGATAAATAGAGAGAAAAAATATATTATATAAATTGATATATACTTTATATTGTATGAATATATTATCTCAAAATAGAATATATTTTATTCCATTTACAGAGTTTCATACACAGAGGGAAAAGAAAAGTAAATTTAAAATTCAGTACCCAAGAAACCAAGACATTCATCTCTTGATTAGTATCATAATTCATAATACACAGGGATTTAACCTATCCCCATCACAACCAATGCCCAGAAATTTGGATTTTGAAAACTGGATCCTGAATTTGAGATAACCCGTTTTTAAAATGTTCCAAATGCCTACAATAATGAGTAATCTTCAGATAAAACCAGTTTTTAAAATGCTCCAAGTGCTTACAATAGTGAGTAATCTTCAGATTAAGTCTTGTTTAAGTATACTGATGATACATTCAATAAAAGCGTATACTGATGATACACTCAATAAAAGCACATCATACATAACTATTATGTTTTAGGTACCTGATCATAGATTACAGGTTTTATAATTGACGTGTAAAGTAAAATTCAAAGAACAGCACCACAATCGCTTAAACTTTACCTAAGCATGTCTATGAAATATTAACCTAGTTATTGGCGGTGATCTGACAGATGTTATCATAATTAGCAAACAAATGGGAAGGTCAGTGCTGTGACATATCACTATTTCTACATTGCTTCATAGAGAAAGTTACAACACAGCCATGATACAAATAACATCTTGTTTGTGGCTTTGCATCATGATAACACATCACAGTGGTTGAACATAAAGTTATCTTTTTATAAAATTACGACACCACCTTCCCTTTTCCCCATAACAGAAACAGAATCTCACCCCATGAAAGAGGAAGAGACAAAAGCAAACCAAAACAGTCTTAATTCATAAATGCCATTCAATATACATGATCTAAACACAAATCAGCCCATGGCATACTTCTGGGTCCAGCTGCGAGCAGTGGCCTCATACTTGGCCCGGTCTGTTTTGTACATGTGAGCAATCTCTGGTACAAGTGGGTCATCAGGATTTGGATCAGTCAGCAGTGAGCAGATAGAGAGCAGGACCTGAAATGCCAGGCAAAACAGTCACAAAACTCATTATCTTCAGATTCCTCTAGATATCAGCATGAGTTCCACAATATGATTTTAGAAAATTACTACTAGTCAATTACAGAAAAAAGTTTAGAGATAAGTGTTCATTGTTGGAATATTTTAAATTCTTCAATAACATTTTCAGCAGCAAAACTACCAATAGCAGAAACACAATACATGCAAAAGTATGACATGGCCACAGTACTCCAATTACACAAAAAAAAAAAGTCATCTAGCATCAGGCAAAACGAAATATAGAACCAGTCTACCTAATTATGTTGGCATTTGGTAGCAGGTAGATCAACCAACCACAGTCAAATAAAGTCTTGTTATTGTACAAAATTACAAGTGGTAGAATGAATGAAGCTCTATTATTGAGGGTGCAGTTGAAATACAATTAATCTTCAGAGAAAAAGCATAAAAACTTTTTCATGGAATGAATGTATTTTGTTTCAGAATTTCATGGAGTAAAATCTCTTACTCCTTAAAAACTATGGATGTTTGGTAAATAACCTTAAGATAATTTGCAAACCACTCCTCCTCAGCCCCTCAAATCCTCCATTGTTGTTGCCAAAAGCTACCCATGGTGGCAACTCCTCCATTGTTGTTGCCAAAAGCTACCCATGGTGGCAACTCCTCCATTGCAACAGAAGAGCAATTCTTTAACAGTATGTTTGGGAATATGGAGGGGGAGGTTAGGGGGGAAATGGAGGAGGAGGAGGAGGAGGAAGGGGGAGACTTAAAAAATATTGGACATTCCCAAACATATAGAGGGTAAGGGATTTGTACAACCCTCCCCCTCTAACTCCCTTCCCAAACAAAGCCTAAGGAAGTCCGTGGCCTCCTTAAGCAGCAGATTTCTCATTCTTCTTCCACTGAACAAATCCAAGATCTGGCAGCAGCTTAGATCTGGATGGTGGTGGTAGATTGAGCAGCATAGCCCAGCAGCAAAGCACCCCCAACAATTTGATCTCAGATTCATTTCGGTTGAGGATTTGAGGAAAGAGGAGTTTATTACAAAATAAAGTAAAACTTTGAAAGCCATGCCAGCAATGGTCAAGGCAGAGTAGCTCTAACTCCAGCAATGTTCACAGAGAATGTGTGTGTGTGAGAGAGAGAGAGCCATGGTCAAGTGATGACCCTAGCTCCAATTACAGTTAGAATTAGGGATGTTCATAAATTGGATCAGATCAGTTTTAAGAGGAAAAGCCACCTTATCTAATCTCATGAGTTTTCTCATTTTACCATTCAATTGATTTTATTCCAAATTCAAATCCAATCTTATCCATCCCAGTTAAAAGTGACATAAACTGATCGATTATTCAATTTTTTTAAGACAATAAATAAACCATGAAAGACTACTAAAAGAGAAACTATACAATTTCATAACCAACATTGTCAAGTCATAAATGAATTTGTTTGCTTTTGTTCTGATTTATTGTGGTTTTGTCAAGGATATCTTATCCTATTTTTACCCACTCTTATTAAAACTCATTTTGCAATATATAACACAAAAAGTTATCTAATAAAGGAAAACATGAGACACAAGACCAAATATCACACTAATTCAAAACTAACAAACTTATAAACAACATTAAAAGATGGAAAAAAAACAACTTGATATGATTTTTATAACTATCTAGCTATACTAGTATGGAAAGTATGATAATTTCATAATAATACTGAATATACATGTATAAGTTCAATGTGGTTCCACTTACACTGATTTTCAAAATTGGATTTGAAAACCGATCCAATCCAATAAAATATTTAATTTTACATTATTCTTTTTCCGAAATTTCTGTTCATTTTCTATAGTTTGCATTCAACTGAATCAGTTTATCATCTCCCAAGTAAAATTCTTAAACCCTAACAGGGGGAAAACACTACTCCGCCTATAATTTCCTCTTTCTTTACTGGTATACCTAAAACATCCAAAATAAGCACAGCCTAAAGAAACTGACACACAATTCTAATTGATATGACAAATGCATCCATCTTCATAATATTTTAGCAGTATTATCAATGAAACACATGTATAACAAATCTAGGGAAATAATGTTAAGCCTTGACAGGCTATACTTTCCCTAAAAGGAGGGTAAAATGTGACTTTGGTGCCATAAAGTCTTGTACTTCTAAATATTCATGATAAAGCTCAACCATCACAAATCTTTAGATAGATTGAAAGTATCTATTTTATCAGGGGTTTCTTTTCTGGTAATTTTACCATAAAATAATTGTTCGTTTTTCATCGTAAGTTACTAAATGTTGATATATTTCTGAAAATATTTAGTTATAAAACTTGACACAACCTATGCTACTCAAAGCTCCATATTCATGCCCAGTTATTTTACAAGGGAATGAAATCCAAACCTTAGAGATGGTAAGCGCAGGACTCCACTGTTCCTTCAGGATATCAAGACAAATGCTACCATTGCTATTGATGTTTGGGTGAAAGACCTTAGTCCTAAATGCAACCTGGTTGAGAACAGATTGTGAGATATTTCCAATATATACAATAAACAACTTACACCTCAAATTCACAGACATCACACCATAATGCTTATACATTACCTTAGGGGGCTTGAAAGGATAGTCAGGAGGAAAATGAATAGTAACTAGAAATACACCTCCAGCATATGGACTATCAGCAGGACCCATAATAGTTGCTTGCCAATGGAACATGTCTTCAGCGACAGGGCCTGCAATAAACAAAAAATAAACATGGCTGAGACAGGCATTTGCAGAAACTACAAACATGCAGCATTCAAACTCAACAAAATATCACACACAGAGTCACAAACACCAAAATCAGACACAGTAACCGCTCTATCTCACCAAAAAAAACAGCATTTCCCTGTACTTCATTTAATTTTATTTTTTAGTATATGCACAGACAATTCTTTTTCCTACGCTCCATTTAAATTGATTTTATTTTACCCTAACATGAAACACGAACCTAAGAGAAAGATTGAATTTTTATACGACAGAATCACTCAAATAATGAATTGATTGAGGGGAAATGAAGAAAGGGAGAAGAGAAAGGTACCGGCGCTGCAAGAAGTCGGTGGGTCTTTCTGCAAGTCCTTGAGCTCCTTGAGGATGCGCTTGGAAGCCATGGTTGGAAGGTTGCAGTTTCAGATCTGGAGGAAAATAGGGATCAGAACGGAACCCTAAAAGTGAAAATGGAGAAAGAGAGAGAGATAGGTAACAAACCTGAGGCTGTGGGAGGATTAGGAATGAGAGATCCAACACGAACGAAGACGAACACACGCAGCGTGAATCCCTCACCTTCCCAATCCCAAGCCCTTTGTTCCAAAACCAAAAACTGCTTTCAGAGACCGATACCCACAAACTCGTTCTCTTCGCTTTGAATATATAGTGATACCAAATGACAACCTTATCCATTTCTTTCTTCTTTATTCCACCCATTGTCCCTTAACTTCATTTTCATTTTCATTTTCCAACCTACCCCAATGATTCTTATCTATTATGACTTAATTGTACTTTTAGGAGTTTTTTTTAATATTTACTTAATTTCCATTTTCTATATTTATTAATTTATCAAAATAATTTACTATAAACTTTATATAAAAAATATTAAAAATAGGAAACAGTTGTTTCTTCTTTCTTTTCATTATAGTCATCAATCTATTCAACTCTGTACTTTAACCTCTTATTTAATACTACACAATTATTAAGTTGTTACCATTTACAGAAAATTGTTACCATTTACAGAAATACAGAACCTCATTAGATTTCTTTTACCGACAAACATATAAAATTAGTTAAAGAAAATGATCAATGAAAACTTTGGTGCTCCGAGTCAAGCATCTATCTAATCTTTTTTTTGGTCAACTGAATCAGGATCCATTAGATAAAGAAAAATACATATTATGTGGAAAAATACATAGATAAAGAAAAATCATGAGACCATATTAATTTTATACAATCAAAACACACAAAAATTCATACTATATATATATATATATTTTTTATCTTTTTCCAACACATATTATTTATTATATTTAGTTCTTCTCACTTATTGTTATATATATCATTATACAGTTTTGTTTTACAACTAAATTTCTAAAAAAATATTGTTATTGACTTATACCATGTGGAGTAGTCCATGGCGCGGGTTTTATCCATCTATATTAGTTTTATAGTTTGTAACACGAATGCACGAGTAGAACAAATTTTTTAATTTATTTAATGGAAAAATATGTTATTAGTCCCTGAACTTTTGGTCAACTTGGGTTTTAGTCCCTGAACTTTGATTCCTTGGTTTTATATCCCTGAACTTTTAAAAACTCGTGACAGTAGTCCATATCGTTACTTTGGTCCGTTAAACCTATGACGTGGCATGCTAGGCAATTAACACGTGGCATGCTAAGTAATTGACACGTCACAGGTTTAACGGACCAAAGTAACGACATGGACTACTGTTACGGATTTTTGAAAGTTTAGGGATATAAAACTAAGGAATTAAAGTTCAGGGACTAAAACCCAAGTTGACCAAAAGTTCAGGGACTAATAACATATTTTTCCCTTTATTTAAAATGAGAGTAGGAAAGAATTTGGTCATTTAAAGTATAATAAAATATGGTTTTGGTTTCTCATTTATTTTTTCATTGATTTTAGCCTTCTATTTTTTAATATCACATGATTAATTTTAGTTTTTATATTTAGTTATATTCTACTAATTAGTAATGACGTAAGAGTCTTCTTGTAAAAGGAAGAAGAATCAACGTCTAACTCTTGTCGCTCCGTATTCATCCTGCATGTCCCTGTCTTGCCTCGACGACGACGTTTCAATGGCTCAGCCGCACGCAAACACGGAGGATGACAATGCATGCAGTGGTGTGACTAGGTTACAGTGTGGCTATGGGTTTTTTGGGGTAAATTTTTGGTTTTGATGATTATGTTACGGTCTTTGTGTGGCTTGATGTGAAAATACTTTTTCTGGAGAAAGCAATTTTTTGCTTATTTTAACTCTTCTCTTGCCCCGGAACTTGTAAAACCAACTCTGGATTTGGAATTGTAAGTGATTATCATGGTTAATAGTTGTTGGTTGCTATTTTCTCTAATGGTATTATGTTTTTTTTGTTTTTCGTCTTTATTTTGATTAAAAAATTGTACTCGTTATAACCCGCTCGAACTAACATCTCACCCGTAATAAACTCGAATAGAAGTAACTAACAAGAGAAACGAATGTGATATGTCCAAATTTGAAATGTTATTGGTTTCGGTCGGTTTGAAACTTTTTGGCCCGAAACTGTCTAAAAATGATCGATGCCCACCCTTAGAAATAATTGGGGTAGTAAGGATTGAAATCTTGACCACTTGGTCATAGGGGCTCTAATATCATATCATGAATCAACTATTCCCAAAGCTTAAGTTGTTGGGTGTATGACACATCACACATGAACGATTTTATATTATACTCCCTCATTTCCTATTTACAAGGCCCCATTTAGAAATTTTTATGTGTCTTTTTATAGGTCATTTTACAATTTTCAAGGAATCATTTATTACTATTTTCCTTATTTGCCCTTATTAATTTTAATGCGTTTCCAACTTTCAATTGATAGTGGAGGTTATCAATGATATTAAATAAGGATAAAATTAGAAAGTTAAATTATTTTTTAAAATCATGATAAAATTAACTAATTCTAACCATTTTTATTAATTTTTGTGATTTGGTCAGCGTTGCTTATAAATTATATGAACGGAGGGAGTATTCTCTAACTGTTAAGATAAAATTTACCCCTTTTGTCTTTATTCTTTTGGTTTTACATTTATCGTTTCTTCTAAAGGCTGACTATGTATATGATATATCCTTTGGAAGCTAACTCCACTACCATCATCAAGGGTGACAAAATATCACTAATTAATTAGTGCAAAGTTGGAGCTTAATATATAGAAGCGTTGCTGATCAAGGTTGTACCCAATCAAATAATATGAATTATGTGTAGTGAGGGATAGATAACCCAAAATCGTCTCTCAAGGAATTCAATAGTAATTTCAGATAATAGATTTCGAACTAGAAATTCAGACTGCAGAACTTCAGAAAGTAAGACTTCACAAAGTACTTCAGAAGGTTCACTTCAGAAGGTTCACTTCGGCAAGTACACTTCAACAAGTACACTTCTGCAAGTACTCGAAATGTAGATTTTCAGGAACTCTTTGAAGAGTGTAGAAATGTAACAGAAACGGGGGGGTTTCGTTGTTGTTTAAGAATAGAATTTCACAATTAAAGAAGTAGGAGTAAAATAATATAAGAAAACAGATTAATTCTCTTATTCATTTACAATTGGATTATTCATCAGTTAAAATGCATCGTTCTCAAGTTCCAAAATAGATTCTGAATTAACTAAACAAGCGTCAATTAATTTATCAATTATCTCACTCAAGGACTAAGCGAACTTACCAGAACTAAACGAATTGGTTATGAGATTTCTACTCTTTTACCTCCTAAATTAAGCAAACAGTTGGTTGTTTAGAATTAAGCAAACTAAACCAGAATTCTAAGTGAAGAACAGAATTGAATCATCAACAAGCGTTCAAATCCAATTCAAGAAACTAAACCAGAATTCTAAAGGAGAAAGTGAAATTGAATCTACTGCAGAAATTGAAATACAAATTCGAATTGAAATAAACCTCGATCAGTATCCAATGTAAAATCAGTCAAGAATCAATCCTCAGAAGTTTAGCCTTCCATAAGAGGAAGAACAGAAAACGAAATTGCAGAAGAAGAAGAAGAAGAAGAAGAAGAAGAAGAAGAAGAAGAAGAAGAAGAAGAAGATCAGAATACTACTTAAGGAACTTGTTGTTCCCGCTCAGCTTCAGACAACTTCTAACGTCAACTTTAAATGCAAACTTCACCTCGCCTCTCAGGGGAATATAGCCATATAGCATATCTAATTAAAGCCTCGGATCTTAGCTTTCCAACGCAACTGGAATCACCCAAATCGGACACCTATAGCTCCAATTATTAAGCAAACAAGACAGGTAGGTTAAAAGGCTTAAAAATCCAAAATTAAACAACATTTATAGTTAAAGCCCAAATAAGCTCAATTCGGTATATCCCAATTAAAATAGTGGATTTAATCACAATCAGAGTCCAAGAAAGCTAAGATTAATTATACAAAGTGTGAATAAAAATGTGTTCATCAACTGCCCATTTACTCTTGCGTGGTACAAATTAATTTTAAATTACACAATTTTTGAGAATTGATATTATATAAAATTGATTTTAAAATAATATAAAAGTAATTATAATTTTCTTCACAAAAATCTAGGTTTGCCACAAAAAAATAACAATATATTTAAAGTAATTATGATCATAATTTCTTTGGAATTTTACTATAACTTTTTCTTTTTTTTTTGTCGAAATATAACTTTTTCTTCAAAAAATACCAAAAGCAAATCACATATTTCAAACCCATTTCAAACCCATGATCACCCATAGTTGAACCAGTGCTTCAAGGTACGAGTAGCATTTTTCGCAAACGCGCCCACTGCAGCGTTGATAAGTGAAAAATATATGATAAATTAGAGTACTTTTTAGTGCACTTATCAAGGGTAAAATGGTATTTTATGCCCCAAATTAATCCATTTTTGTTAATAATTAGATAAATTGTATTTATTAGTCTTGAATTTGAATTTGATGCTATTTTAATATAAATTTGGCTAATTTTTGCAGATTTTGGCAAAGATTTGATATGGAGAGAAGATAGCATTAAAGTGGGGAGATATTTGCAAGATTTGAAGTTTAATTGAAGACAATTAATGAAGATTTGAAGTTTATTTGAGACCAATTAATGAAGATATCAACTGCCAATTAAACAAGGATTCTGCAGACAACCTTCCATTTAAATTCAAGGTGCTCAATAAATGCAAGATTTCATTAAGGAAAAGAGAAACAAGGAAAGACAATCAACCAAAACCAGTCTCGGGAATAAATCAAATTAAAAAGAGAAAGATTGAAGCTGTGCAACCCGTGTTGCTCGCTTCACCCTGCGCTGTAGCGCATGTGAAGCACAACAATCTGACAGTTGCGCTACAGCCTGCGCTGTAGCGCAGGTGAAGCGCAGGACTCGTAACTCTTGCCTTGTTGCCATTTTTAGATATATTTCTTCCCAATTTTCTTTGTCTTTCCTTAGCCTATAAATAGGACCCTCTTGCACCAGATCAAGGTGTGCAGGGAGTAGTACAGGATCAATATAATTTCATGCACCATATTTACTTTTAGAATAGGAGAGGCGAAGTGCTGCACGAGGATTGAAGAAGGTGATAGATTCTTCGATGGCTTGTATGGCTACCATGAGTAGCTAACTCTCTAGTAGGATTGAATGTAGTTGATTCTATCCCCAAGTGTATGTAAACTCTATTTTATTATTTATGATTCCCTATTTTGTAATTTCGGTACCTTTATTCTGTGATTAATTCCTAACTTTCGCGCGTGCGCCGGAGTTATAGGCTAGCGTCTGTGACATAGCGTGGATAGAGACTTCCGGCTAGGACTGAGGATGAGGGAGCCTAGACCTGGGGAACTCAAACTCTGATTGTTTAAGGGTACTTGGTAGTCATATTGAAATATATTCGGAGTCTCGTGATTGACGGGGCAGTGACAGCCCCCGAATGAAGAGCGTCTATAGGAAGGTATGGTTATCGATAGTAACATAATTGAAAGTTAATTGTTTGTGAGGGATAAACGGGGTCTTGTGATTGATGAGGTAGTGACAGCCCTTGAATGAAAAGCGTTTATAGGGAAGTACAATTAATGGACGATTCAAACGAACGGAACAATAATTAATTAATTAAGAGCTTAATGAGCCCAGGGTAATTTGTCGCTTGGGAGAGCCCGCATGGATTATCTTTGAGTGGTAGGCTACTGGTAACTCGAGGTTTTATCAATTCAGTTTGGCTAAGTCATTACAAGAATATAGTCATAAATAATAAATAGTTTTTACATACATGAAGGGTGCGATGATACGAAGTTCAATCCTAGTCCAAGTATAGTGCTCTCAACTCTTCCTTATTATTGTTTTCTTTATTATTCTGCAATTTATATTTTCCGCATAATTATTCTCTCAAAATCCATTATTCTCACTTGATAAATAGATCACAAATATACGCGAATTGACCGTTCCCTGTGGATACAATATCTTACTTACTATTATACTGCTGGACTTTTGGTTCGCTTGCCAGAATTCCATCAAGTATTTTTGGCGCCATTGCCGAGTAACAGTTTCCAATTCATGTAGACCTTGGCAGGTCTAGATATCAAGGATATTTATCTTAGGATTTCTTTTATTTATTCTTCTTATTATTTTAGGACTTTTTATTATTTAGGAAATTTATTGTTTTTCTGTTATTATTAATTTCTCTTCCACACTTACCTTTTTCCAAAGTTTCTTGTTTATGCTTTTGAGAGGTCAGGTGTCCCTCAATCAATTACAATTCGACCCGGAAATAGAGAGGACATCTAGGAGGAACAAAGGCAGAAACGGGAGAAGGAGAAGAAGGATAATTGTAGAAGAAACCAAAAACATGACTGAGGAAACTCCAAAAAGGACTCTAGGAGATTTTGTCACTAATCAAGAACCATGTCACTTCTCAAGCATTGTGCTACCTATAACTGTAAGAGCTTTAGAGTTGAAAACTGCTCACCTCAACCTCATTAGTGCACATCAGTTTGCTGGATTGGATCACGAGGATCCAAATACTCATCTTTCTAACTTCTATGAATTAGTTGGCACTATGGGTTTCGAGGAAGGTAATCTGGAATTTGTTTACTTACGCTACTTTCCTTTCTCTTTGATAGGTAAAGCTAAGGAATGGCTGCAATCACATCCAAATCAAAGTCTAACCAGTTGGGGTGTGGTTGAGGATAAATTCTTGACAAGATTCTGCCCTCCAGGGAAGCATATTCAAGCCAAAACAGATATTTCTATATTCAGACAAGGGATAGATGAGCCACTATGTGAAGCATGGGAGAGATACAAGTCTTTGCTGCACAAATGTCCCAATCATGGCTATGTAGATATAGCCCAACTCAACATATTCTGCAAGGGACTCCGATAAGATTCAAGGTCATTCATAGATGCTGCAGCGGGAGGAACTATCTTATCCGTAGATGCTGATCGAGCAATAGCTATCATTGATAACTTTGCAAAAAACGATCAACAAGCTCAGTGTGGAAGACAACCTGCTCAATTACCAAAGAAAGGGGTGCTGGAACTCAATCAAAGTGATGCTCTCTTGGCCGAGAACAAGCTCATTAAAAGACAAATAGAAGCACTCACTGACACGTTAAAGTCACTTCCTCAACAACTAAAAGCTGTCTACTCACCACCTATCCAAACCCAATCATTGATTTGCGATTTTTGTGGAGGTGATCATCCAAATGGTTAATGTGCTAATCAAGGAATACAATCAAAGCAAGTCAATTTCATAGGAAACCAAGGGAGGCAAGGTAATTTCTCCAATAACAATAACCAGTACTCACAAGGATGGAGGAACAACCAAACCAACTCTGGTTGGGGTCAGAATGGAGGATCTAGACAAACACCTTATCAGCAACAACCTTCAACCTATGACAAATTAAATAGTTTGGAAGGAAAGATTGATGATCTCGTGCAAGGATTCAATGGGTTCAAGAAGAATACAGAGGCATCAATCAAGACTTTGGAGAATCAAGTGGGACAGCTAGCAAATGAAATGGCAGAGCACAACATTACTTCTCAGCTGTAACCCAAACCAACCTAAAGGAACAATGCAACTTAGTTGTTACTGATGGCAACAAGTCAGAGAAGGAGGAACTTGATGGGGAGGAGGAAATCATCTTTGAAGAACAATCACCTCAGGAAGAACTACCCATAGAAATTGTTCATCAAGATGAAGAAGAAGCAGCAAAAGAGAAAGAGGAATACTATGAAGAAAAGGTCTATATTACAAGTAAGGCACTTGACCTAGGTAAGTTTACTATACCTATCTCTACTAATAATTTACCAATGTTTTTAAAACCGGACCGGTCATTGAACCGGCCTGGCCACCTGTTCAAGGTTCAATGGTCGAACCGTGGTCGGACCAGTAGTAAATAAAATAATAATTTTTTTATATTTCTATATAGTACATTACAATTTTAATAGCAAAAAATTGATATCCATATGACTTCAAAACAATTAAAATTAAAACCTACTCATTATTCATAATTTTTTTTGAATCAATCATTATTCATAAATTAAACATTCATTATTACATATAAATCCATATATATCCATATATATAATTTCTCCAACGACATATATATCCAACAACATATATAATATAATTTTTAATTAATTTCTAATTAATTTCTCCAACAATATATATATATATATATATATATATATATATAAATCCTTATATATCCACATATATAATTTTTCTAAGCAATTAACCATCAAGTGGAGAAGAGAACTTTTAACCATCAATTATATAACCAGGAACCTGCGCATTAATTACAATATTATCAAATATATATAGTTATATACTCTCCCACACCACTTGATTAATTCATTACTTTAGTTGTTGAAAGGTAAATACATGTCAAGGATAAGAACCAGCACAGGCTGGGATTAATTTCTCCAATAACATATATATAATATATCCATTATCCACCAACAACAATTGAAATTAAGAAGAGAACCTGCTCAGGCTAGGATTCATCCACGCACTGGTCATTTCGAGAACTGAGGCGCGACTGGAAGTGGAACCGCGCGGCTGGGAGCGGCTGGAACGACGGGACGCGACGGAAGCAGCAGGACGGCGGCGGACAGCAAAGGGTGACCGAGAGAGAAGAAAGGGGCTTGACGCGGCGGGAGCAGGTTTCTCCCTTGTTTCCAATTAAGGTTCTGGTTCAGATTCAATGTTTCTAATTCTAAACGACTCAACAACAACCTTTTTTTTTGCAAAAGAAAAGTTATTTTTTTTTTAAAAAAAGTAAAACGACGTGGTTTTGGTCAGTTCCCTCAGACCCGTTGAAAACCGGTGAACCACCGGTTCTGGACCGGTTCACCGGTTCGTGACCGATTTTACCAGTTCCTGCCCGGTTTTCTGGTTCAGTCGAACCGCCGCTACCACCGGTCGAACCGGCCGGTCCGGTCCGGTTCTGACAACCATGTAATTTACCCCCTACTCAAGCTTTATTAGATCTTGGAGCGAGCATCAATTTGATGCCGCTGTCTTATTTTAACAAGTTGGGTAATGTGAAGGTCAAGTCTGCAAAGGTAAAGTTGCTTCATGCAAATAAATCCGCTCAATGCCCTTATGGGATAATAGAAGATATACAAATCAAAGTGGACAAGTTTGCATATGTCATAGACTTCTACATTGCAGAAACAAAAGAGGAGGATACTGATGTCCCCCTAATATTAGGAAGACCTTTCATGAAAGCTGAAAAAATTATTGTTGATGTTGATCGGGGAAAATATGAACTAAGCTCAAAAGATGAAAGTATTGTATTTCATATTGATAGAGGCATCCCCAAATTACAACAATTTGATGGTATTTTCAAATCTCAAACAAAGCTGCCAGGTTCTGAATTTCTGAGGAAACCTAGAATGAGAGTAAAGCATCCAGAATCATTATGGGAGTTCAAATTTAAGAAAAGGAAAGGATCAACATCTGATATTGAGGAAGACAATGACAGTGATGGAAGAATCAAGAACTGGCATGAAGGATGTGAGCTTAAAGGAAGAACTGGAATGGAGCCAAACATCATCCTCCACCTGAGGCCACCATAAAAGATTTGAGTAACCAGGCGTCGAGCTAGAAGACGTTAAACAAGCGCTTCCTGGGAGGCAACCCAGCCATTGTAAGTCTTAAATTTTCTTTAATTTTGTTAATTTTTAGTTTTAGCTATTACCTGTGTAATTAGGAAATTGTTAAGTAAAGAATTTAATTTAATAGGACTGCATGAAAACACTTAGGAGTAAGAAGTAGCAGAAGCATAAAAATAAAACTATGTACCTGCGCTTCACCTGCGCTATAGCGCAGGTAAAGCGCAGAATTAAAAAAATAAAAGTTGGCTTCTGACTTCTGTGCTTCACCTTGCACTGTAGCGCAGGGTGAAGCGCAGGCGGCGCGCTTTGCATTCCAGATGGTACGCGCTTCACCTGCGCTGTAGCGCAGGTGAAGCGCAGCGCGCAGGTTCTTACAAAAAGAGCCGTTTGAACGAGGGAAGTTCATTTGAACGAGGGAAGTTCATTTGAACTTCCCCTCGTTCCCTCTCTTCCATTTTCTCTAAGTTCCTAACCTTTTGCTTTCCATTTTTCGCTCTTATAGCCTTCCTTTTCACTTTTCTGAGGTTACACCAGGTATGTTTTTATAGTTTTCTTTACTTTTAACCGATTGAAATTTTCACTTTCTATTTTATTTGAGCAAAAGCCTTAGGATAGGAAACTTAGGATTTTAGGAACCTTT
This sequence comes from Sesbania bispinosa, assembly GCA_026901365.1. Classification (NCBI taxonomy): domain Eukaryota; kingdom Viridiplantae; phylum Streptophyta; class Magnoliopsida; order Fabales; family Fabaceae; genus Sesbania; species Sesbania bispinosa. The sequence continues at coordinate 48,186 of QLOH01000518.1, read as the reverse complement.
AGGATAGAAATGGTTGTTCATAATGCTTTAGTTTCTATTACATGCTGCTAGGAAATGATTATGAATATTTTTCTTTGCTTAGGTGGTAGTTTTTAAGTGCTCAATAATTTCTGCAAATTATTTTGTTGGTGCATGTATGCTTAATTAATTGACATGATATTTTTGCATGCTCATACATAAATAATTGTGCCTTATTGCATGTTGCTGATGACATGATTTTTTAGCATGATTTTTATTATCAATTTTGCCTATTTAGAAATGTTAGGACTTGCTTTAATTGATCACTTTAGTATGTTCTTAATTAATTGGCAATTATTGGTAATTTTTAAAATCAAAATTTTTATGCAAAATTGCTTGGTTAGTTGATTATTCTGATTATTGAAGTTCATTGGCCATTTATTTCATTAATTATGAATAATTTAATTTAATTCCTTTACATAAATAATTTTGTTTTGTATTGGTTTTTCACAGATGGCACGCACCAAGACCGTTAATGCTGCCGGTACATCTAGGAGAGGCACAGGGGGTGCCAAGAGGAAAGCACCCCAACAGGAACCTGAATTTGACCCTCACCGCTTCAAGGACCTCAAGTCCTTTGAAGCCTACACTGCTATTGAGGGGTGCAACTTCATCAAGGAGCGCCCAATCATCCTTCAAGAGGATGAGTATGAGGAGTTTACTACTGAGATTCAAAGGAGGCGATGGGGTCGCCTCAGTCGCCCTGACGACTAGTTTGAGCCAGATATAGTCAGGGAGTTCTATGCTAACGCCATTGGAGACCACGACGTAATTTCAGGAGGGAGTCCTACGTGTGAGGACGAGTAATCAAGTTTGATTGCGATGCAATCAACGCATTTTTAGGCCACCCCATCCAGGGGGACAGGGGTCTCATGGAGTGCCAGTACCATGAAAGGATGCAAGCTGTGGGGATCCATGGTAATGATCCCCTTGATATACAGACGAAAGAGTTACTTTGTTTGCCAGGGCATTCCTTTGAGAGGAATGCATACAATGAAGCTGCTAGGATCTACCGGAAACATATGAGGAGTATCGCTCAGATGTGGACAATGCTGATACTGGCCAACATTCATCCTACAGGGCATGTTTCTGATGTAGTTATGCATATGGCCCACCTCATCTACACCATCCTCACCGACGCTGACATCGATATCTCACGGGTTATCACCCAGAAGATATCATATTTTGCATCTTCTGTAGGGTGCAGGAGCGCCAACTCCAGGATCAGTCTTGGCTTCCCTTCTCTCATCACCGCACTCTGCAGGTCTAAGGGTGTGGATGTAAACCCCAGGGTTCGCATCTTACATCCCATGACTAGAGCATACATTGAAGCCAATTGTATCCCAGCTGAGGAGTTACTGGTTGAGGATGAGTAGCAGTAGCAGCAGCAGGCACCACCACCACCACCACCACCAGACATGGATGCTCCTGTCTGGGCCCAGCACCTTTCGGCCCAGAACACTCACATGATGGCACAGTTATCCACTATCCACCGAGCAGCTGTTCACTTTCAGGATATGCACTATCAGGCTCGCGTGGACCCCTACCCCAGCATGACCCCTGAGCAGTTTCAGGCGTATTTACAGTGGCCTGGGGACATGCCTATTTTTCCAGGGGGATGGAGCAGCTAAAGCCGAGCTGAGGATGGAGATGCGCATATGGATGATCAGGATGACCGATTTTTTATCCTATTTGGTGTTTTTCCTTCTTTTTCTTTTTCATTTTTATTTTCTTTTATTTTCTTTTCTTCTTATTTTTCTTATTATTTTTCTTTTGGTATGTACTTTATATTTATGCCCCACTGATACATTATTTATATTATTCAGTTATATTCTGATTTTCTGTTAAATTTAAAATTTTTAGGATTTTTTTAGGACCTTAGGAAATTAGGATTCAAAGTAAATTTTTCAAAATTCTCTGTAATTAAGTAGTTTAACTAACCAGATTAGGAAAGATGATAGGGTTCTGTGATTAACTCCATAATCAGTTAGCATTTAGATACTTCTCAGGAGAACCTATCAGGATAGTTAATTAAAACCAGTAAGTGCTTTATCAAGGAATTTTAGCCAAAAGCCGGTGAGCTGAGAGCCTAAACACTGAAATTGAGAGTTTTTCACCGCTGCTTGTCAACTGTTATTGCTTGAGTTTCTGAATTTTATCTTGCTAGTGGAAAATATGGAAGTGACAAAGGCAAATTTTTGTGATTATAATATTTTGCTCAGTGCCAAATAGCCAACCTTGATTAAATGTTTCCAATTTTTGATTGCCCATTTGAGCCTTTAATGTTTCTTTTGATGCACCCTAGCCATACTCAATGATTATATCATGTCCCTTCACACTTGGGATAGAGAGTAAGGTGCAACACAATAAAATGAGACAAAAGGTTGGTGAATTGAAAGGTCAAGGAAATTCAAAGAGCAGGCACAAGAAATCAAAAGGAAGAGTACTCCCTCATGAATAAATTCTCTATTACTATACAAAGTTGTAAAAAAAAAAAAACTGCACAAAAAGGGTGGAAATTGAATAAGTTGGGGGGAGTATTTCTTCAAACAAAGAGGCCAGCTGAAAAAGGGTAACAACTCAAGAATGACACGGTAGATGGAGAGAAGTCCCAAGCACAGTCACAAGATGCTCTCTATTCAAAGTGTTCATTGCATATCTAGAAAAAACCATAATTTCTTGATAGCCCAGCCTCATTACAATCAAAGAAAAGACCTTTTGATCCATATTAACTATTTGCAGGTTTAGAAGTTGGAAACGACTATCAATTCTAGTTGCTCAACGATGGTGAAAAAGATTGAGGGAAACACTTACCCGTGAGAATGAGAGATTTCCTTGATTTATCACTTATTGCTTTAATTTCTATTTTTGAAAAGTTTAACTGATGATTGTATTCTGTTCTGATTGATGATTGGTAAGATCCCTTAATCCTGATTTTTTCTGACATTTGGAAAGTGACTGCTGCTTAATAAGGAGATTTTGGAAAGTTTTCCTTGAGTTTGTTTTTGATTTTTGAGTTATACAGGGGATTGAATTGATTTTTTTATTACAAGGAGGTCTCTTGCTTGAGGACAAGCAAGAAGTTAAGTTGGGGGGTATTTCATAAGTGAAAAATATATGATAAATTAGAGTACTTTTTAGTGCACTTATCAAGGGTAAAATGTTATTTTATGCCCCAAATTAATCCCTTTTTGTTAATAATTAGATAAATTGTATTTATTAGTCTTGAATTTGAATTTGATGCTATTTTAATATAAATTTGGCTGATTTTTGCAAATTTTGGCAAAGATTTGATATGGAGAGAAGATAGCATTAAAGTGGGGAGATATTTGTAAGATTTGAAGTTTAATTGAAGACAATTAATGAAGATTTGAAGTTTATTTGAGATTAATTAATGAAGATATCAACTGCCAATTAAACAAGGATTCTATAGACAACCTTCCCATTTAAATTCAAGATGCTCAATAAATACAAGATTTCATCAAGGAAAAGGGAAACAAGGAAAGACAATCAACCAAAACCAGTCTCGGGAAGAAATCAAGTTAAAAAGAGAAAGATTGAAGCTGTGCAACCCGTGTTGCTCGCTTCACCCTGCGCTGTAGCGCAGCAATCTGACAGTTGCACTACAACCTGCGATGTAGCGCATGACACATAACTCTTGCCTTGTTGCCATTTTTAGATAGATTTCTTCTCAATTTTCTTTGTCTTTCCTTAGCGTATAAATAGGACCCTCTTGCACAAGATCAAGGTGTGCAGGGAGTAGTACAGGATCAGTATAATTTCATGCACCATATGAAGAAAACGCCACAATATATTCAGCTTTGTACTTTAAGCTCTTATTTAATACTACACAATTACTAAATTATTACCATTTACAAAAAATTATTACCATTTACAAAAATACAGAACCACATTAGATTTCTTTTACCGAAAAACACATAAAATTAGTTAAACAAAAGGATTAATGAAATTTTTGGTGCTCCGAGTCAAACATCTATCTAATCTTTTTTGTTTTGGTCAACTGAATCAGGATCCATTAGATAAAGAAAAATACAAATTATGTGGAAAAATACATAGATAAAGAAAAATCATGAGATCATATTAATTTTATACATTCAAAACACACAACAATTCATACTATATATATATATATATATATATAATTTTTATCTTTTTCTATCACATATTATTTATTATATTTAATTCTTCTCACTTATTGTTATATATATCATTATACAGTTTTGTTTTAAACTTAAATTACTAAAAAAATATTGTTTATTGACTTATATACCACGTGGAGTAGTCCATGGCACGGGTTTTATACATCTATATTAGTTTTATAGTTTGTAACATGAAATGCACGAGTAGAAAAAAACTATTAATTTATTTAAATTGAGAGTTGGACAAAATTTGATCACTTAAAGTATAGTAAAATTTGGTTTTGGTTTCCAATTTATTTTTTCATTGATTTTAGTCTTCTATTTTTTAATATTATATGATTAATTTTAGTTCTCATCTTTAGTTTTATTCTACTAATTAGTAATGACGTAAGAGTCTTGTTATAAAAGGAAGAAGAATCAACGTGATACGAACTAGAAGCGTAAAGATAGGAACGCCTTGAAGATCAATTCATGGTAAATAACGGAAAATAACTGTAAGGAGCTTGACACAATTCAAGACCTGCTTGAAGCACCAAATCTGTCAAAGATAGGAACTTGACATAATCTATGACCTGCCGGAAGCACCAAAGTTATCAAATACAGGAACTTGACACAATCCGTGACCTGCCGAAAGCACTAGAGTTATCAAGATATAAGCAACTAGACCCTAACCAAGACCTGTTGGTAGAACCTACGTTATTAAGTCATGTAGTTCTTGTAGGGACCACAGGAAACACTAGAAGGGGGATTGAATAGTGTTTTAAAATTTTAAGCTAATTTATGAAAACCTTTTCGTAAAAGACAACAAATGAATTTTTGCAAATTATTGTGAAAAACTCAGTTGGCAGATAAAAAGATTATCAGAGTTATGCGGAAGCTATGATCATTCGTTTTTCAGAAACTTGCTGACTTTAATAAAACATATAAGCGTTCTAAGAACACTTCAGATGGTTCAGAAAAACATCTTTCAAAAAACTTGTTTAAACTAGATTCAAAACATAAAACAATTTGTTCAAAAATGTTTTGCATTATTATTCTACCGATTTAGTTACTTGCTGAAAAGCTGTGTTATTAGTGAACTTGTTGAACCACTTCAGAAGGTTCAGTAAATACTCTTTTGAAAAGATTTGTTTAATAAAAGAAATTAGACTGCGCGAAGTACAGATTCACTTTTCAAACCCTTCCTTGGTTAGAAATAAAACAGATAATAACTGAATGTAAAGAGATAAGGGTAGAGAGAAATTTACACTGAGAATTTATCCTGGTTCACCCACTAATCCAGTGAGCTACATCCAGTCCTAAAGTAAACCACCACTGGATTTTCACTATCTGAACACAGATACAAGTATTCTTTTATCCTAGCCTCTTCAGGCTTAACAAGTATTCTTTGTTATCAATTGCCTCTCTAGGCAACTCATTGCAGTATTCTTTTATCCAAGCCTCTCCAGGCTTGACAAGTATTCTTTGTTATCAACTGCCTCTCCAGGCAACTCATTGCAGTATTCTTTGTCAACCAAGCCTCTCCAGGCTCTAACCAAGTATTCTTTTACAGTCAAGCCTCTCCAGGCTCAAACAAGTACTCTTTTCTATCAAGCCTCTCCAGGCTCTATCCAAGTATTCTTTCTTCCTCCAAGCCTCTCCAGGCTCTCAAAGTATTATTTCTTCCACCAAGGCTCTCCAGAGTATTATTTCTTCCACCAAGCCTCTCTAGGCTCTCTGACACTTAATGTGATTACAATTAAGAATTGAATTTAAGTTTCAGTGAAACTTAAATTTCAGTTTTCTTTTACATAGGGATTATTGAGTAAAACTCAGAATACAAAGATTAAGAGCTAAGTACTGTTAGGAATATGCACTAGAGACTTATATATTTGTAAACATCCATCACTTGTATCATGTTATTTTAGAAAGGAAAACTTATTCTTTTAGAATATAATTATTGTCCTTAGAATAGTAAGCTTAAACTTCATAAGGAATCAAGTAGATGACTTGATCGTGAGAGCTTATGAAGAACTATTCTTAAATAGTCCCTAGTCAATTATCATCTTAGGATAAAGATGCATTTAGACTAGTATGTGAGTTCATTGATGATCACATCTCACAGATCATAGATATGAGATATCATGTGCTCACATAGGTACACATTAAGAGTATTGGTGTACTGGACAGACCCACCTTAAGAACGTTGCATGGGTTGTTACATAAGTGTCATGAACGTTTCTTAAATTAATAAATGTTATATGAAGTCTTTCGACCTGAAATCACTACGATTCCTACATAAGGAATTATATGTTTTAATTATCATCAAACGTTACCTGTAACATGGTAATCATAAAGTTGGTTTTTGGACATATAATAAATTATGTGGTGGAATGTGAGTGCCCTAGATGGAATTTGTCCCTCCTATGTAACAGGAGTTATATCTTTAGGCCTCTTGATAAAGTGAGCCTGCAAAATGCATGACCATGCTCAGGAGGATAAATATGAGATATTTATTTTCTGTACAGTCTACTTGGGGATCAAGAAAATATATATATTGAACTATACAAGGTTGACACAATCCATGCCCTTGTGTTCAATTAGATATTTGGACAAAGGAATAGAGCATATAAATTATTATAATAAAATAGGATTTATCAAAGTTATTGATAATCATAATATTTGGATAGTGATGTGTTGCTAGATACCGCTCACTATTTATGATATTAAATATAAAATGGTTTTATTTTAATATTATAACCAAATATTAAAATCTTATTGGGTCACACGCATACAACATGCCACTAGGAAAGGATAATAATTCTAATTTAATTTAATTAGAATTATTACATAATGGGCCAGGCCCATAAGTGTGAGGGTTAAGTGAGTGAGGGGGTAAAACCTTAGCCACCACTCTATAAATAGAGCATAAGATGCACTACCCCAGAGACATATGAGCAATCGCTTCTTACTTTCCAAGGCTACTAGAAGAGCTGAGGAGAGAATCCTAGTCCGGCTGTTGGCGTGGATACCAATAGAGACGTGGCTACACTTGCCTCATTAATAATCCTAATAAGGTACGACCTTTCGTTTCAATACCTTTTATGCCTTGATTCGTGTTTTCGCAAAACGATTATAATAAGGGAGGGAATCCATTTATTTCCGCTGCACCCTGACCACATCTTGATTCCCTTCAAGTACAAGGAATGACAAAGATACAAGTGTATAAATCTAAGCTCTAATTCATCTCTGTATGATCAGAAGGTTGGCAGTATATGATCTGTAATGAGCATGGCCAATTTCTTCTGTGGGCTAGATAAATGCCATGATTTAAAGATAGATGATTTGATATTCATGGCTGCCCATTTTTGGTTGCCTTCTTGTGGATGATGCTTTTGGAATTTAGGTCAACAAACTTTGGTGCCCAACTGTAAATCAATTTCTCATCATTCCACCCGACCAATCAACCAACTCTCCAACACTGACCAACTGACCAACAGGTCAACCAACATCTTCAAAGGCTTTCTTGAGGTTATTTATATGTTCTGGAAATATAGCCATTGAAAAGTGTAGTGTATACCGTTGAGAAGAAATAATCAAGCCGTTGTGAAATAGCTTCTCATTTGGTAGCTTCTTTCTTAAGCAGATTAGGTGTGCAGATGACTTGGTTCTGACACACTACAGATAAGCTCTTACTCTTGAGAGATTTTTTTTGTCTTCAGCAAGTTGATGTTTCTCTCTCTCTCTCTCCGTCTTTCTTCTTTCTTCTTTATATTTTCTCCGAGAGAGAAATTGCCTCTTCAACAAGTTGGCTTAGCTTCTCTGTTCTTTTTCTTTCACTGTGTGAAGTCTGTGGCTAGAATAGAGATGATTTTTAATTGTTGTGCTTCTGCTTTATCCATAGTGAAGTTAGCTTTTCTTCCCGAAAAGACTTCTGATTTCTGATGGCGTGTTGCAAAGTTTGTACAGAAGTAGGTGTACAGCAGCGCTGACCTATCTCTGACCACTTTTTGATTTTCTGCCCATTTCTCCTTTTTCTTTCTCGAACAGAGCTTCTTGAAATAAGGAAAATAGCTTTTGCTACTATTTCCTTTCTGGATGAAGGCATGAGACATTTAGACAATTTTCTAGTTGTTAATCAAATGGTCTTTGCCTTTGTTGAGACTTCTCGACATTTGAGATTTGTCCACGTAGTCAGAGAGTTGAGAATCTTCATATCTTCATAATGTTATATGACGTGTCTGGCTTCTTCTTCTTCTTCTTCAGATTGAAATACCACGTCACTGTATTCGTAGAGTATGTGTTTAGTAGATTCATTTTATCATGCACATACTTTCAGAGAGTTGAATTACTCTAGCATAGATTGATTCTCCTTCACTCTTCTTCTTCTTCAGATTGCTTCTTCTAGATTTGCTTCTTCTATTCTTCATATTGTTGCTTCGTTGTTTTTCCTTGTTCTTGATGATCTTTCATGATCTTGATTCTGACTTTCATTGGTTGATTCAGCATGTTGACTGCTTCACTATGATTGCTTCAGCACGTTTATCATTTCAGCATGTTTGATCATCTTCAGCGTGTTTGACTTTTCTTAGTCTTCCTTGATGACATCCAAGTAGTTTGACCTTTGAGATAGTTGCTATGATGGAAGGTTGCTTTCCTTCTAACCAAATTTCTTTCTTCAGCATTGCAACTTAAGAGTGATTAGATTCAACTTTTGTGTGCTTTCTGATTTGCGATCTTCTTGAAGAGAGTCTTCATTTCAGCTTGCAGATGTGCTTCTTTTCTTCAGTCCATACACTTTCAGAAGGTTGATCAATTCTTCAGATAGTTTGCTGTGTTGTTCTTCTTTTTAGTTTTCTGCTTCTTTCTTCTTCTTCTTCCATTTGGTTCTGTATTATTCTTCTTGTAGCTTGTCGTTTCTTTCTTCTTCTTGTCTTTCATTTCTTCTAGTCCTTTCCTTCTAGTCTTTGGTTGGTCATCTTCAAAGACTTGCTCCAATGCTTTTCTCTTTTTCTTGATCTTCTGTTCTCCTTCAGCGGGTATCTTCTTTCAGCAGGTTGCTTCTTCAAAGTTCCTGAAATACACAGAAAAAATACCTTTCTTAGTAGCACCTGTTTTCTTATAGTCTAGTCTAATTTGTTACTCATTGAAACCAAGGACAATAAGTCTTGAATCTAATTTAAATACTTAAATTAATTCTGAGACTCAACATTCTCCCCCTTTTTAATAATGACAAATTAGATATGACTAAACAAATATAGTGAAAGATTTAAATTACAGAAGATTTATATAAGCTTTCAGAGAAGTTTTATTAAGAGTGAAAACTTGTGAAAACTCCCCTTAAACTAGACAGTTTTTTTCTTCTGAAACAAGTTTAGTTGTATTTCTCCCCTTTTATCAAACTTTTATCATTTTATCAGACTTTTCCAGATAACTTTCTGGATGCATTTTTCTTTCTTTTTTCCTTTTAGAGATTTGTCACCAACTGTGGTTATCTGATTTGATACTAATTGTAGAGATAATTTTTCTTATTACCAAATTTTATCTAAGCACTTAAGTTTGTTTCTAAATTTTGTTAGTTGTTTAGTTATATATCTTCTCCCCCTTTTGTCATTATTTAAAAAAGGTAGATTAACACTGACAGGTAGAGTAAGCAGATGTACGTTAAAAAGATTTTATAAAGATTTTAACAAGATAAAACTTTATTAAAAAAGATCAGATTTTAGGAAGAATAAAGTTTTAAACAAGCAAGGACAAAGATGCATAGAATGGAGATTACTAAAAGAAATTTCTTTAAGCAAAGTAACAGATGCATACGAATATACAAAAAGTTTTTATTAATAATTTGAAAATATATCTTAATTACAAGAAAATAGTTTTAGAAACAATCATTGATAATAGGCTTCTCTCAGGTAAGGAGCTTCCTCTGTCCTCCTTTAGCCGTGACGCCTTTCTCATCCTTCAACCTCAACAATACTTTCTGAAACCTATCAGGCTTCAACCAATTACTCTATGCATTAAGTCTTTTCCTTCATTAAGCTTGTGGGGGGGATCACTTCTGTTTCCACAGAGTTTCGATCATCAGTCCTTGCAACAGCTGAAGCTGCTTTAAGGAGACTGGATCGTCTGTGACTGCACATATCTACAACGAGCACACCTTGGTGCAGCTGGATCTCCATGATCAGAAGGGTATGCAAAACCTGACGGTTAATTGCACCACAACGTCCTGATCATTGCATGCAGAATGATCCAAGGAACATTAATTTTCTTCTTCTGAAGAAGGATGATAATGCAAGCTCGCATTAATGTTCCTCCCGCCTTTACGCTGAGCACCCATTCTAGATTAGCAGTGTCAACAGAGATTTCTTGCCCCATTATATAAGCTTTCAGAAAGACTCTTCTATTTTCAGCGCCTTTTATCATGGTCCTCACAAACACATGAACACTGGCTTCATGCTTTTTGAGAAGACTAGATAAGTTTGAGGGAATGAAGTTATCCTAAGAGTTCTTGTGAATATAAAGGCCTTTGAGAGATGTGACAACTTAGAGAGCAGAGAAAGATGTATATCTTTTGGTTGATTTTTCACGCAACATCTATAGGTTCAGACAGCTTTACTGATGGCAGAAGTAGGCTTAGCACAGACATAGGGAGAAATGCAACGTGCAGAAGGAAAAGGACGAATGAAGCATCAATAGCCTTGGGAAACTCGATCATCAATGTTAGGATTAGTTTCCCATACAGGGTTTTTCAAAATACTTTTCAAAATTACAACTTTTTGAAATGTTGGTTAAAAAAATACACACAAATAATTATATTAAGACAATTATTTTTATGGACGCACACTTAACACCTAAAAAGCAAACAATGTTATTTAAAGAGATACTTAGAGAGTTTAAGTTGAAGAGACGTGTCTGTTGAGACTCAACTTGCCTTTAAGAACAGTCTTGTTTCTCTGTTGACTACCTTTATGAATTCTTCTCTGCTTGTTATGATTTTCCATCTGGATTTTCTTCTTCTTCTTCTTCAGAAAGGACAACATCTATCATGACCTGTTTCTCAAGGATTGAGATGGGCTTAGTGACTTCGGTAACAGCCACCTCAGCAGTTATGACCCACAATTTCAGCAAGTTCATTTAGAAATTTCTGAACAGGTTCAGAAGCTAGGAGTGATGCCGCATCAGCCACCTTTGTGGATAGCATTGCCTTATGATGATCAGCTTTAGGTTTTCTTTATAATCTGTTTGTTGAAGACATACACAACTGAAAATACCTTTCTCAAACCAAATAGTTAATTATCAAGAGAATAGTTATTAGGTTAACAGATAGAACCCAAAAAAATACTTGTAAAGTTCATTTAATTATCTTTCTATGAATATTTTAACTTTTTTTGAGAGGGGCTCCCCCTGAGTTTGATATTTTCTTACTTGATTTAAGAGATTAGATGCTTTGCTAATTTTAAAGGGTTTTATTTGCTGAGACTCAATATTATTATCTTCAATAATTATTTTAATGCTTCTGTTTGAGTAATTCTTTTATCCTTTATTACATTATTTAGAAGAAGGAAATTTTTAACATAAGATGTTCAGACATAAAAGAACATTTTAAAGGAACAATTATAAAATTAAAATGAATTGTACTAGACAGAACAGGATATGGAAATTATATTATGATTTAAAATATTATGAATTGTATTATGAATTGTACTAGACAGAACAGAATTATATTATGAATTGTACTAGACAGAACAAGACAAGGAAGATTAAGAAGATTGGCTATCCCTAAATCCATCATTCTCATCGGTTCCCTTCTCTTCTTGCAATCTCCTCAACGCCCTCTGGGTCTTTTCAAGATCTAGGCGAAGAACGGTGTTCTCCATCTTCATCCTTTTGACTTCAACATGCTCCAAGGATTGTCTTCCTCTTCTTTCATCATTTGGACCATCAATCCTAAAGATGTTAGGGCGCCTGTGATCATACAGGTTTTCAAGAGAATATCATTTTGGGCAAGAATCCTCATGATCACAGTATTATGAGGCAGGAAGTTGGGATTCTCTTGTTCTCTTCTGATCATACTGTAGAAGATGATCCAAGGTAGATTTATCTTCTTCTTTTGAAGAAGATTTATAACACAAAATCTCTCAACCATGGAGACATGATTATCTCCCTCACTTGGAATCACATAGTACTTTAAGATGTTGAAGAGGATTTTGTAGATATTCTTCATCCCATTTTCTTCATAGATCAGCAAGTTTAACCTTCCCGACCCGCCGTTGAACTGCTCCCAGATGGATGAGAACTTTTCTCCTTCATTTTTGACTCCAAGAGCCTTTCCTAGAGAATTGTTATCTATGATGACTTGAAGCCATATATTGATGTAGTTTCTTATCTCACCCTCCATTAATTCATTCATTTTCATTTTCATGTGCTTTTGAACCTCACTTGTTTCTCTTTTTATATATGCTAACGGTGAAGTGAAGTGAAAAATACGGCAAATTAAAGGTTTGTTTTGAATGGAGACGCGACTGAACATTCACGAGCAGGAGCAATGAGAGGGGAGGAGGAATTGAAGGGGCGCATCACATGGTGACCACGTTTCCCAGACGTAGGCGTTGATGATATGTGTGATACTAGTGAACATGATTACTGGTTCTACTCTATACTTTTTTGTTTTTAAGAGAAATTCTTTCTCACCAGTATCCACTACTTTGTTCGGGAAGGGTCAACAAATCTTGCATAAGGATAGTTTCTGTCTTGTTATTTCATAACATGCACAATTAATTACTTCACAAAAAATGAAGAAAATGCCACAATCTATTCAGCTTTGTACTTTAAGCTCTTATTTAATACTAAACAATTACTAAATTATTACCATTTACAAAAAATTATTACCATTTACAAAAATACAGAACCTCATTAGATTTCTTTTACCGAAAAACACATAAAATTAGTTAAACAAAAGGATCAATGAAAATTTTGGTGCTCCGAGTCAAACATCTATCTAATCTTTTTTGTTTTGGTCAACTGAATCAGGATCCATTAGATAAAGAAAAATACATATTATGTGGAAAAATACATAGATAAAGAAAAATCATGAATATTAATTTTATACATTCAAAACACACAACAATTCATACTATATATATATAATTTTTATCTTTTTCCATCATATATTATTTACTATATTTAATTCTTCTCACTTATTGTTATATATATCATTATACAGTTTTGTTTTAAACTTAAATTACAAAAAAAAATATTGTTTATTGACTTATATACCACGTGGAGTAGTCCATGGCACGGGTTTTATACATCTATATTAGTTTTATAGTTTGTAACATGAAATGCACGAGTAGAAAAAAACTATTAATTTATTTAAAATGAGAGTTGGACAAAATTTGATCACTTAAAGTATAGTAAAATTTGGTTTTGGTTTCCCATTTATTTTTTCATTGATTTTAGTCTTCTATTTTTTAATATCATATGATTAATTTTAGTTCTCATCTTTAGTTTTATTCTATTAATTAGTAATGACGTAAGAGTCTTGTTGGGGCGCCTGTGATCATACTGGTTTTCAAGAGAATATCATTTTGGGCAAGAATCCTCATGATCACAGTATTATGAGGTAGGAAGTTGGGATTCTCTTGTTCTCTTCTGATCATACTGTAGAAGATGATCGAAGGTAGATTTATCTTCTTCTTTTGAAGAAGATTTATAACACAGAATATCTCAGCCATGGAGAGATGATTATCTCCCTCACTTGGAATCACATATTACTTTAAGATGTTGAAGAGGATTTTGCAGATATTCTTCATCCCTTTTTCTTCATAGATCAACAAGTTTAACCTTCCTGACCCGCCGTTGAACTGCTCCCAGATGGATGAGAACTTTTCTCCTTCATTTTTGACTCCAAGAGCCTTTCCTAGAGAATTGTTATCTATGAGGATTTCACGACCCATTACCTGAGCCTTGATATACATAGAAAAATACCTTTCTTAGTAGCACCTGTTTTCTTATAGTCTAGTCTAATTTGTTACTCATTAAAACCAAGGATAATAAGTCTTGAATCTAATTTAAATACTTAAATTAATTCTGAGACTCAACAGTTCTTTAATCCAAGAACAAAGGATAAGCTCTCACAATGAGAAAACTCAAATTTTATTGATAAAAATAACTGTCTACAAACTGATTCTCAATGCTAATATATAGCAAAGGAATTTCCTAAAATAAACTATCTAAAAGATACAGTCCTAAATTAAATAGATTTAATATTAGATAAGATAAAATATAATCCTAAAAGATTTAATCCTAAATAAGATAAAATATAATCCTAAAAGATGTAAATATAATCCTAAAAGATCATGATTTTGATTCCTAACAGATCTCAGCTTAAATAAATCAGTTATGATCTGATTAGATACATTTTCCCGAAATAGACTTTCTTAAGATTCGGATAACATACATAACCAATTGTCAGATCGGATAGCACTCTTTTACTTCAATCCGAGTTAAGTTAAACCACTTCTTTGGTTCTTCTTTTGCTCGGTGGTCTACTTTCCTTTGGACTTCAGTGATCAAGAGTTGCAAAGCTCTCTTTAACCGCTCAAATCTGACCCCGGTCATTGAACCTTCAATCCCTTGCAATGCATCTGAGGCATCCTGGTTAAGGTCGGATGAGATCATGTCATTCCCCCTTCTTTGAAAGGATTCATCCTCGAATCTGATTCATCACCTACATCAAATAATGATAAGTCAGTTACATTGAATGTTGCACTAACATTACCATATTCACTTGGAAGATCTATCTTGTAGGCATTGTCATTGATCCTCTCTAGAACTTGGAATGGATCACCATCTCCTCTTGGTTGAAGCTTGTTCTTCCTTTGAGCTGGAAACCTCTCTTTCCTCATGTGAATCCAGACCCAGACGCCTGGTTCAAATACTACCTTCCTCCGCCCTTTATTGGCTTGTTTTGCATACTGCTCATTTTTCCTCTCAATATTAGCTTGGACCTCATCATGTAACTCACTGATATAACCTGCTTTCCTTTTACCATCTAAACTGGAAAATTCAGAAATAGGTAATGGCAAAATATCCAAAGGAGTTAGTGGATTAAAACCATATAAAACCTCAAATGGTGAAAAAGAAGTAGTATAATGTATCGTCCGGTTATATGCAAACTCAACATGTGGCAAACATTTTTCCTTTAATACCTTAAAAACAATATGTAAATGTTCAACATGTGCATTATAGGATTTGTTGTAAACCAAAAAATTATCAAAGTAAACTACCACAATTTTTTCCTATGAAAGAGCGCAAGGTATTGAGTGCATTAGTTAAGCCGAAGGGCATCACTAACCACTCACACAAACCATACTTTGTTTTAAAAGCAGTTTGCCACTCATTACCCTCTTTCATTCGAATTTGATAGTAACCACTTTTCAAATCAATTTTAGAGAACAAACAAGCACCATGAAACTCATCAAGCATATCATCTAACCTAGGAATTGGATAACAATACTTTACCGTAATCTTGTTAATGGCTTTGACAATCAGTGCACATATGCCAAGAACCATATTTCTTTCGTACCAATATTACCGGTACAACACATAGACTAAGGCGCTCCCTTACATACCCTTTTTCCATTAGCTCACTGACTTGTTTTTGGATCTCCTTGGTCTCATCCAGCTTAGTTCTGTATGCTGGCCGATTTGGTAGAGCACAGCCAGGTACAAAATCAATCTAGTGTTCTATACCTCTTGAAGGCGGTAATCCTTGAGGTAGCTCATCCGGAAAGCCTTCTCCAAACTCCTGCAAAAAATTTTAAATTTCAGAAGGAAAAAAATTGTTAGAATAATCATAGAAGTATAGGTCTTTAAAAACAAGAATCAACAATTGCCCTTTATCTAACAATACACTTTCAACTTCCCTTTTTCTTGCAAAAGCGTTCACTTTGCTTCTGCCCTGGCTCGGTTGTAACGTTGAACAGACATCCAATCTTGAAGTCAGATTCGATCTCATGCCCACTTCTCTCTTCTTCTCTTTTCTTTCTTTTTCTTGAACAGAAAACTGTTCTTCCAACTCCTTGCTTTCCCTAGCAATTCTGATTTGATCTGCATATGCTTCAGAAGGTTGAAGAGGGGTTAGCACAAAGGTTTTATTATTTAATTTAAAACTATACCTGCTGTGATACCCATCATGAGTTACTCGCCTATCAAATTGCCATGGTCAGCCAAGTAGAATATGTCCAGCATGCATAGGTGCAACATCACACAAGACTTTGTCTTCATATTTCCCAATGGGAAATGAAAGCAAAACCTATTTTGTTACCCTTATGTCCCCACAATCATTTAGCCACTGCAGTCTATAAAGATTAGGATGTTTTATGGTAGGTAATTTTAATTTCTCAACCATCAAAATACTAGCAACATTGGTACAACTACCACTATCAATTAAAAGACTGCAAACCTTATCACTTACGCGACACCTTGTATGGAATATATGCTCATGTTGCTCCTTAACTCCTCCCATCTTTGGTTGTGCATTTATCACCCTCCTGGTGACTAATGCATTACTGTGGTCTGGCTCGGTGTATTCCACATCACTGCAATCCTCCAGCTCGGGTATTTCATCATCTTCTTCTTCATTTGCACTTTCCACTTCACCGTTGTCACACATGAGTATGACCCTCTTGTTCAAACAAGCAGAAACAATATGTCCAAGATCTTGACACTTGAAACATTTAATTTCACATGCTTTAGAAGAAGAACTTAATTCAGACTTACCTTTACTGGATGAGGTCGGTTGTCCGATCTTTGTCTCTTCTTTTGGCCGAGTTGCCGGTTTGCCGGTTGGCCAGGATTTCCAAGAGGTACTAGGAGTTTATGGAAATCTTACAACTCTATATTTGAGTTGTCTCTCCACTTGGAATGCTTTGTGTAATAAATCCTCCATCTCCACATAATGATGGAGTTCCACAACATTTGAAATTTCTTTCTTTAACCCTCCAATGAATCTAGCCATTGTTACCTCTCGGTCTTGTTGCACATTGGCTCTCATCATGGCTATTTCCATCTCCTTGTAGTAATCATCTATACTCATAGAACCTTGACGTAAGTCCTGTAATTTTCTGTACAAATCTCTGTGGTAATGACATGGTACAAATCTCCTCATCACGACCTTCATCTCCTCCCAAGATTGAATCGGTCTTTCTCCACACCCTCGCCTGCTCAACACATATTGATCCCACCATATACTTGCATAATCAGTGAATTCTACCACAACTAGTTTTACCTTTTTCTCCCCAGAATAATTTTGGCAATAAAAAACATGCTCCACCTTTCTTTCCCACTCCAAATATAACTCAAGATCATTCTTCCCTTGGAAAGAAGGAATGTTCATATTGATGTTTCCAAGATGATTATCCCTGTTGCTTTCTCTTCTAGAACTACTTCCCTTGTCCTCTTCTTCAGTTCGGTTAGGAGACGTTCTACTCCTTCTCCTTGGAAATCGATCTTCCATCCCATCCATTCTTGCACTCATTCTCATAAATTCACTTTGTAGTGTTTTGAGGAACGATTTGAGGTCTATTTCTCCAGTATCCTCCTCACGTTGGTTTACTGTACTCATGATTAATGAAAAGAAATTTGACTGCAAATCAAATAATGTTAGTGATAAAAAAAATAAGAATCCTCACAACACTCCCTTACGTGCTTTCACTCGAAAGTTTTGATTCTCTCATGTATCACTCTATTTTTTTGGCTTTTTCTCACTATATTGTACTCATCACTCTTGCCTTTTTCCACTCAAATTATCCTTATAAGCTCTTGAAATAAGGAACTTTTGGGATAGATTCTACTAACAAGTAATAGAGAAGGTGTCGATGATAACTTGACAACTTTTAGTAACAAAACTCTAGCCCGGAAAGTAATCAAAATGTGTAGCCGGTTACAACTCTCCACTTTAGATGGATTCGTCACCTCGGATGAAATCTTCCGCTTGGAATAAATATTGTGGACAACAAAACTGGATTTGATGTTCAGAAAATTTAATATTAAACTTTTTCTTTTTTTTACTATCTGCATTTTTCTCTTTTTTTACTACTACAGATCTCCATTTTTTTGTATTGTCTGCACCTTTTTCTAAACTAATGCAGATTTTTTTTTGAATAAGATAAAGACTAAAAGATAAGGATAGGTATTACCAATTGATCTCAAGAGCCGAAGCTTTGGTACCAAATTATACGATCCGGGAGCGTAAAGATAGGAACGTCTTGAAGATCAAATAACGATAAATAACGAAAAATAACTGTAAGGAGCTTGACAAAATCCAAGACCTGCTGGAAGCACCAAAGCTATCAAAGATAGGAACTTGACACAATCCGTGACCTACCGGAAGCACCAAAGTTATCAAATATAGGAACTTGACACAATCCGTGACCTGCCGGAAGCACCAAAGTTATCAAGATATAAGCAACTAGACCCTAACCAAGACCTGCTGGTAAAACCTAAGTTATCAAGTAGTTCTTTAATCCAAGAACAAAGGATAAGCTCTTACAGTGAGAAAAATCAAATTTTAATGATAAAAATAACTGTCTACAAATTGATTCTCAATGCTAATATTTAGCAAAGGAATTTCCTAAAATAAACTATCTAAAAGATACAATCCTAAATTAAATAGGTTTAATTCCAGATAAGATAAAATATAATCCTAAAAGATTTAATCCTAAATAAGATAAAATATAATCCTAAAAGATGTAAATATAATCCTAAGAGATCATGATATTGATTCTTAACAGATCTCATCTTAAATAAATCAGTAATGATCTGATTAGATGCAGTTTACCGAAATAGGCTCTCCTAAGATTCAGATAACAGATATAACCGATTGTCAGATCGGATAACACTATTGTACTTCAATCCGAGTTAAGTTAAACCACTTCTTTGGTTCTTCTTCTGCTCGGTGGTCTACTTTCCTTTGGAATTCAGTGATCAAGAGTTTCAAAGCTTTCTTTAACTACTCAAATCTGACCCCAGTTATTGGACCTTCACTCCCTTGCAATGCATCTGAGGCATCCTGGTTGAGGTCGGATGGGATCGTGTCACAACGTCTAACTCTTGTTGCTCCGTGTTCATCCTGCATGTCCTTGTCTTGCCTTGACGACGAAGTTTCAATGGCTCAGACGCACACAAACACAGAGGATAACAATGCATGCAGTGGTGTGACAAGGTTACAATGTGGCTACGGGTTTTTTTGGGTTAAAGTTTTGGTTATGATGATTGTCTTACGGACTTTGTGTGGCCTGATGTGAAATACATTTTTCAGGAGAAAGTAATTTTTTTGCTTATTTTAACTCTTCCCTTGCCCCAGAACTTGTAAAACCAAATATTCTAGATTTGGAAGCGTAAGTGATTACCGTGGTTAATAGTTGTTGGTTTCTCTTTTCTTTGATGGTATTACGTTTTTTATTTTTTTTTGTCTTTTATTTTGATTAAAAAATTGTACTATAACCCGCTCAAACTAACATATCACCCGTAATAAACTCGAATCGAAATAAATCACAAGAAAAACGGATGAGATAGGTCCAAATTTGATTATAATCATAATCAAACTTATTGTTATGATTACAAGCACATGATGGGTACTATGGCTAAGAGTGTAGGAAACCCTCTAAGGAGAACCTTACCAATGCCATAGCAGTGACATAGAGATATGATGACTTGAAGCCATATATTGATTAAGTTTCTTATCTCGCCCTCCATTGATTCATTCATTTTCATGTTCATGTGCTTCTGAATCTCACTTGTTTCTCCTTTTATATATGCTAACGGTGGAGTGAAGTGAAAAATATGACAAATTAAAGGTTTGTTTTGAATGGAGACGCAACTGAACATTCACGAGCAAGAGCAATGAGAGGGGGGGGGGGGAATTGAAGGGGCGCATCACATGGTGACCACGTTTTCCAGGCGTAGGCGTTGATGATATGTGTGATACTGGTGAACGTGATTACTGGTTCTACTCTGTACTTTTTATTTTTTAGAGAAGTTCTTCTCACCAGTATCCACTACTTCGTTCGAGAAGGGTCAACAAATCTTGCATAAGGATAGTTTCTGTCGTTATTTCATAACCTGCACAATTAATTATTTCACCAAAATGAAGAAAATGCCACAATCTATTCAACTTTGTACTTTAACCTCTTATTTAGAATTAAACAATTACTAAATTGTTACCATTTACAGAAATAAAGAACCGCATTAGATTTCTTTTACCGACAAACACATAAAAATAATTAAAGAAAAGGATCAATGAAAACTTTGGTGCTCCGAGTCAAGCATCTATCTAATCATTTTTCTTTTCGTCAACTGAATCAGGATCCATTAGATAAAGAAAAATACATAGATAAAGAAAAATCATGAGACCATATTAATTTTGTACAATCAAAACACACAACAATGCATACTATGTATATATATTTTTTATCTTTTTTCAACACATATTATTTATTATATCTAATTATTCTCACTTACTGTTATATATATCATTATACAATTGTGTTTTACAATTAAATTCCTAAAGAATATTGTTTATTGACTTATATACCATGTAGAGTAGTCCATGGCGCAGGTTTTATACATCTATATTAGTTTTATAGTTTGTAACACAAAATGCACGAGTAGAACTAATTTTTTAATTTAATTAAAATGAGAGTAGGACAGAATTTGTTCACTTAAAGTATAGTAAAATTTGGTTTTGGTTTCTCATTTATTTTTTAATTGATTTTAGTCTTCTATTTTTTTATTATCACATGATTAATTTTAGTTCTCATCTATAGTTATCTTCTACTAATTAGTAATGACGTAAGAGTCTTCTTGTAAAAGAAAGAAGAATCAACGTCTAACTCTTGTCGCTCCGTTTTCATCCTGTATGTCCCTGTCTTGCCTTGACGGTGACGTTTCAATGGCCCAGTCGCACACAAACACGGAGGATGACAATGCATGCAGTGGTGTGACCAGGTTACAACGTGACTATGGGTTTTTTTGGGGTAAAGTTTTGGTTTTAATGATTGTGTTACGGACTTTGTGGGGCCTGATGTGAAAATACTTTTTCTAGAGAAAGTATTTTTTTTTGCTTATTTTAACTCTTCCCTTGCCCCAGAACTTGTAAAACCAGATATTCTGGATTTGGAATTGTAAGTGATTATCGTGGTTAATAGTTGTTGGTTGCTCTTTTCTTTGATCGTATTATATTTTTTATTTTTTTCGACTTTTATTTTGATTAAAAA
Organism: Sesbania bispinosa; assembly: GCA_026901365.1. Taxonomy (NCBI): domain Eukaryota; kingdom Viridiplantae; phylum Streptophyta; class Magnoliopsida; order Fabales; family Fabaceae; genus Sesbania; species Sesbania bispinosa. The sequence goes on along the minus strand of QLOH01000518.1, from coordinate 26,750 downwards.
ATTGTACTATAACCCGCTCAAACTAACATATCACCCATAATAAACTCGAATCGAAGTAACTGACAAGGGAAACGGATGAGATAGGTCCAAATTTGACATGTTATTGGTTTTGGTCGGCTTGAAATTTTTTGGCCCGAAACTGTCCATAAAAGATCGATTCCCACCCTTAGAAATAATGGGGGTAGTAAGGATTGAATTCTTGATCACTTGGTCATAGGGGCTCTGATACCGTATCACGACCCAACTATTCCAAAAGCTTAAGTTGTTGGGTGTATGACACATCACACATGAACGATTCTGTATTATACTCCCTCATTTCCTATTTACAAGGCCCCATTTAGAAATTTTTGTTTCTTTTTATAAGTCATTTTACAATTTCAAGGAATCATTTATTACTATTTTCCTTATTTGTCCTTATTAATTTTAATGTTTTTCCAACTTTCAATTGATAGTGGAGGTTATCAATGATATTAAATAAGGATAAAATTAGAAAGTTAAATTATTTTTTAAAACCGTGATAAAATTAACTAATTTTAACCATTTTAATTAATTTGTGTGATTTGGTCAGCGTTGCTTAAAAATTATATGAACGGAGGGAGTATGTCTCTAACCGTTAAGAAAAAATTTAACCTTTTTGTCTCTATTCTTTTGGTTTTATATTTATCGTTTCTTCTAAAGATTGACTATGTATATGATATATCCTTTGGAAGCTAACTCCGATGCCATCATCTAGGGTGACAAAATATCACTAATTAATTAGTGCAAAGTAGGAGCTTAATATATAGAATCACTGCCAATTTAATCTTGCGTGTTACAAATTAATTTTAAATTACACGATTTTAGAGAATTGATATTATATAAAATTGATTTAAAAATAATATAAAAGTAATTATAATTTTCTTCACAAAAATCTAGGTTTGCCACAAAAAGTAATTAGAAGCCATGAGGTTCCATCTTCGACCCCAAAAATCTTGTAGGGAGGAAGAAAGGTATGGCTCATTGAACTGTGGCTCAAGATCAATCCCTAGTAGGGTTCGAACCAGCACTGCAACCATGGCTAGCATGAACTCAAGCATCACATATATGTGAATGCAATAGAGACAGTATAGCACCACAGGGTGCATGTAGTCATTGTAGCTGTAAGCTCTAAGCACCCCTACAAATACTAGTCCTTTTATGGTGTACTTCAATAGGTTCTTCTTCTCAAATGAGGAGGTGGAGGTGGAGGTGGAGGTGGTTTCATCTGGGGAATTTGGATTTTGGATCTTTACGGGGAAGGAGGCAAAAACCATAAACTGTTTGAGGGAGAGGGATGGGTTGGACAGAGGACCCTTGCCAAAGGCAAAGAGCAAGAGCTTGAAATTGGCAAGCCATGAGATGAAGAACGCAAAAGTGCCACCAAGATGCATGTAACGTCCTAATTTCTAAATTCAGAAATAATGCCTGTTGGGAGCACTATTTCCAAATTCATAAAATTAATTCGTCAATTTCGCGTATCAAAATAAAACATAATCGCTTGTGTAATCCAACCATTACCAAAGCTCCACTTTACATAGTTAAAACATAGAAAATCCATCAAAGTTTCCGTTAAGGCTCCAATACAATGCATCAAAATTAACAAAGTAATTTCCTAGGAAACAACGAAACAAAAGACTACGGTAGTCCTAAGCAAATCAATAACGATAATAAGAAATTAAGGTCTAATCTATGGTACTTCATGTATCCTCTACTTCTCGTCCTGATCCTGAAACTCATCCTGCACAACTGAAATATAATTCCCATATCGTGGGATGAGACTACGTCCCAGTGAGCGTAACAAGTGTGTGCGGTGTGGGGAAAACAATCAAGAATCATCACAATTACACATATCTATCTAGAGCATCATGAATAAATGAATTACGCATAATATATCATCATTGAAATAATGTTTATGATGCAATGCATGACTGTGAGGTGTTGTTACCTGACACCCGGGGTCTTTACACTGTAACGTGACTGTGATGAGCGCTCGGCCTGAGAATCCAAGGACCGTCGTCCAGGGAAACCTGAGATTAAGTCTTATTTGAACATGAATGACACATTACTTGATTATTTTTAATAATTGAGGATCCCCCATCTTCCCCTTGGCCGAGGGTTAGATGAGATCACCTCGTCTTTCTTAAACATGATTGCCCGAAGGCCTGTGACGGTCAATGACCCTGTGATAGCCCGGAGGCTCTGTGATGGCTATAAGCCCTGTGATATCTTAATTCATAATTCATGACTGTAATGGCCAAAGGTCCATGATTTCATAATAAAATATTCAAGGTTCATAATACATCATCATTATCTCAACTCATAATCCATGACTGTGATGGCCAAAGGCCCGTGATTTCATAAATAACATGTTCAAGGTTCATAACACATAATCACTCAAATCATCTACCCTATGGTTTTGAAATTCTAGACATCCAATCATCAATACATTCATAATTCATAAACTTATCTCATACATACATCATTATTCCATCGAAGAAAGGGAAAAAGAATGGGGAACATGCTGTGAGAACAATCAAGATAAACAAGTGAGAGTCACACCCACCTCAATAGAAGCCCTAAGAGAAGGGAAGAAGGTTGGGGAGGACTAGGGTTGGAGAGCCTTAGATTTAATCCTCTTCCTCCAAGTTCCCAAGGCGTTCCTCTCTCTAGAAACCGCTCTTTCTCTCTCTAAAATGAAGAAGAAACGGAAAGAATTCAAGAAAGAAACCGTAACTTATGTTTTTAAAGTGTAGAAATCGAGCCTGCGCTCAAGCCTCGCTTGAGCGCAGCTCAAGCGCAAGTTCTCGCTCAGGCTGCGCTTGAGCTCAACTCGAGCTGAATTTCTCAAATTGCTCTCTGTTTTTCTGCGCTCAGGCTGCGCTCGAGCTCAGCTCGAGCGAGAAAACCAGATTGCAATTTTCCCTTATTGCTGATATCCTCGCTGAGGCTGCGCTTGAGCGAAAATGAGTCTATTTGAAGGTTCAGTTTTCATCCAAACCCTATTATATAACCTATCAAACTGAAGCCCCGGAAATAAGCTTTCTAATGAGAGTGGAATCACCTCAATCGGACATCTACAACTTTAGATATTTGCGAATTAGTACACCAAGGTCATTAGGCCTAATTCCCAAAATTAAGCAGTAACCTCAGTTTGTGCCCCTCTTGGTTCCAATTCAATTCTCTCTGATACATGGTGTGGTTCCTTCTAGGTCCTACCTACAGTCAATTAGCTTAATTCCTGTTTCCTTTTCTAAACTCTTTTAAAATTCATAATTCCTAATGGATTCCCTAATTTCTTGTCTGAAATCACACTTAACCTCCGAATTCTTACCCTACGTCTAACTTCCCTCTCTTGGCTAAGTTCACCACCTAAGGATTCTCTTAGGTTTCCTAGGTTCCAGTTTCCGGGATGTTACAATTCTACCCCCCTTAAATAAATTTTGTCCTCAAAATTTGTTCCGAGTGCCTCAATACAAGGTCACCCTCCTATTCTTAACTATATTTGTATACTTGGAATCTTGTCGCAATGCCACTTGATAACCAATAACTCTATTTCTCAAGGAAGAAAAAGGAAATCAAAAGCTACACATTCTAATTCATCTCATTGGTTTTGCTCTAATAGTTTCGTCTCTAATATTACTATCTCCTAACTATCCCATGCCTAACTTCCGCTAACATCATTCAATCCTATCTAGGGTACTTATTCTGAAGTGTTTCACTTACCCCATTTATCTTTAAGTACTAGAATCTTTCCCGAACCATTGCCTAGTAACTAATACTTCTATTCCTCAAGGTCTCTAAATGGGATTAAGGGTCGAGTTCACTACTAAACTTGTCTCCCAGGCTATCACCTCATGGGTTACTCATAGGATGACATCACCTTCCTTGTTGGTTCTATTTCTTGTTTAAGTCGAAATCTGACAATCTATCGTTTCTCTCCTCACTACTCTGACATAGATTCCTACGGGTCACAAGTTGGCTTTCCACACCCTCGGAGGGTCTAACTACCCAGTATCATCATCCTTCCTAATCAAGTCAAAAAGTTCTACTCATTATTCCTAATAGGAGTGAAAACAGTGGTTGTCTCTTCTCTAACCTATCTTGTATGCAATTTCCCACACTACTGACAAGTTCGTAGCATGGGAAAGTCCAAAAACTTTGATTATAACTTCTAACTTGATTCCTAACATATCCCCCACTACTAAGGCTATCTAGAGGTCACACAATGTGTGAGGAAAACAAAAATTGGGTGCTGCTAACAGCCTAGTTGTGTCCCAAGTATTTCAGATTGGTCTTTTAAGTTATACTGTGGGTACTTATATCTTCCCCCTACCAGTCTAGCCCCCTTAAGGACTCGGGCCCTTCCTACAATCCTTTAGGTTTTAAGTCCACCTCATGAAACTACTTTGCGTTCCCAAGGGTTGGCTAGCCCGAAACATAATCACCTAACGACATCATGTTATCACTAGTTTCTGGGACAACATACAGATCTCGAGAAAAGAATAAAGATTGCAGCCAAGTGAATACATCACATTAAGGTAACAACAAAAAAAATAACAGTGGAGTTTCTTTGATACATATATAATAAAGAGTGGACAAGCTTCTGTAGCTCATCCGGAGGAAACGTAAATCTAATCTGACGGAACATGATAGTGTGTAGGCCTTCTTGTACCTATCACTCCATCAAGTGAACCTAAGTGGAAATCCTGATTTTGGGTATTACAAATTTTATTATCAATCATGGTTCTAAGGAGAAAACATTGTCAGGAGATCTAGATTGGAAAAAAAATTTCACATAATGGTTCTTTGAACAACAATTACCACAAATTTGAGGTTCCAAGTTTCCTCAAGAAACTATGCCACACATTCACACCTCTAACAGGCTAAGTCATGAGTGACTTCCCAATATCTTTCCTACGCAACAACAATTCGAAGGGGTTAGATTTACCCCCAACCATTAAGGTCCAAATTCCATTCGTATTAGAGTCATGGGTTCTAGTTGCTCTTAGATCACTAGACCATTCTAATGAAGCTAAGGAAATCATTAACAATTCATCCAAGCATTCTTTTATCAAGATCTAGCACACAATAATTGATTTCGAAGATTAAATTGATCTAAGGCTACCAACTCACCCATACCGAATTGAAAGGATGAGGGAAGGTTACAACCTTAACTCCTTTGCAAGACCGACTACTCCCATGAGATAAAATTTCCAAATAATCCCTTGAAAAGAGTATACTAACCACCACTCGATCGATAAGTTGAGTCATGGATTGACAAGGCATACTAGATTCCTACTTGGTCTCTAAACTCGGAAATCCATCAATAGTTTATGTAATATGGACACGCTAAATAGCTAGATAATGATTATGTACCTGTAAGAACCGGAACTACTTCTAACAACCAATTTGGAGCTGTAGGAGTATTAGTCTAACATCTTAGGGGATAAAGGATTGGGTTTACCTCCTACATTCTAAACCAAATCATAGGGCATAAGAATTTAAATATTCTCACCTCCATCAAATTAAAATTGATGACTATAACAAAACCGCCCACATGCACATATACTATTAGGGATCTGGAGTAAGGAAGGCAAGTGTGTGGGTTTAGAGGTCTAAATCCCATCCTTCTACTTGTCTCTAAGATCACCTGGCCTCAATGAAGTAACTTAATCAAAAACTAGGATTTACTTCCCGTGAGTCCCACACTTCTCTTCTAACCTCTACCTGTCTTGGAAAAACTCCTATCCTGAAAACTTACCATCAACTCCACATGCAAGACATTCCAACAACGCAAACAAACAGACATATCAGTCAATTATTCAAGCAAAAACAAGCATCATGATTAATCAAACAAGTCACACACTCAAGGTGTAACTACAATCAACCATCACTATCCTCCCTTACTAGGGAGCCTACTCCTCATGTTCCCTCTAAACCTCTCTCAAAAACTTCTACTTTACCTTTCCTTCTAAGGTTACCTTAATTTCTCCGGAAACTAAAATGGCATCTCATAAAGCTCCTGAGGTGGAGATCCTACTCTTGGAAAATAGACCTATGTCACTCTCCCTCTAGCTATTATGTAGGTGGCTCTAACCTTGTTAGAGAAGTGTCCCACTTCCCTCAACAAGGTATCCTAATTACGTTACTAACCATAATTCCGTGTACAACGCACCCAGTAGAGGGGTGATCAGTCCCTAAACTGAGCATGAGGCACGGTGGAATTATAATAAGTTACGGGTAACTAACCTAACCACAGTCCAATTGGATTGAACTGCTCTGATACCAAAATCTAACGTCCTAATTTCTAAATTCAGAAATAATGCCTGTTGGGAGCACTATTTCCAAATTCATAAAATTAATTCGTCAATTTCGCGTATCAAAATAAAACATAATCGCTTGTGTAATCCAACCATTACCAAAGCTCCACTTTACATAGTTAAAACATAGAAAATCCAACAAAGTTGCCGTCAAGGCTCCAATACAATGCATCAAAATTAACATAGTAATTTCCTAGGAAACAACGAAACAAAAGACTACGGTAGTCCTAAGCAAATCAATAACGATAATAAGAAATAAAGGTCTAATCTATGGTACTTCATGTATCCTCTACTTCTCGTCCTGATCCTGAAACTCATCTTGCACAACTGAAATATAATTCCCATATCGTGGGATGAGACTACGTCCCAGTGAGCGTAACAAGTGTGTGCGGTGTGGGGAAAACAATCAAGAATCATCACAATTACACATATCTATCTAGAGCATCATGAATAAATGAATTACGCATAATATATCATCATTGAAATAATGTTTATGATGCAATGCATGACTGTGAGGTGTTGTTACCCGACACCCGGGGTCTTTACACTGTAACGTGACTGTGATGAGTGCTCGGCCTCAGAATCCAAGGACCGTCATCCAGGGAAACCTGAGATTAAGTCTTATTTGAACATGAATGACACATTACTTGATTATTTTTAATAATTGAGGATCCCCCATCTTCCCCTTGGCCGAGGGTTAGATGAGATCACCTCGTCTTTCTTAAACATGATTGCCCGAAGGCCTGTGACGGTCAATGACCCTGTGATAGCCCGAAGGCTCTGTGATGGCTATAAGCCCTGTGATATCTTAATTCATAATTCATGACTGTGATGGCCAAAGGCCCATGATTTCATAATAAAATATTCAAGGTTCATAATACATCATCATTATCTCAACTCATAATCCATGACTGTGATGGCCAAAGGCCCGTGATTTCATAAATAACATGTTCAAGGTTCATAACACATAATCACTCAAATCATCTACCCTATGGTTTTGCAATTCTAGACATCCAATCATCAATACATTCATAATTCATAAACTTATCTCATACATACATCATTATTCCATGGAAGAAAGGGAAAAGGAATGGGGAACATGCTGTGAGAACAATCAAGACAAACAAGTGAGAGTCACACCCACCTCAATAGAAGCCCTAAGAGAAGGGAAGAAGGTTGGGGAGGACTAGGGTTGGAGAGCCTTAGATTTAATCCTCTTCCTCCAAGTTCCCAAGGCGTTCCTCTCTCTAGAAACCGCTCTTTCTCTCTCTAAAATGAAGAAGAAACGGAAAGAATTCAAGAAAGAAACTGTAACTTATGTTTTTAAAGTGCAGAAATCGGGCCTACGCTCAAGCCTCGCTTGAGCGCAGCTCAAGCGCAAGTTCTCGCTCAGGCTGCGCTTGAGCTCAGCTCGAGCTGAATTTCTCAAATTCCTCTCTGTTTTTCTGCGCTCAGGCTGCGCTCGAGCTCAGCTCGAGCGAGAAAACCAGATTGCAATTTTCCCTTATTGTTGATATCCCCGCTAAGGCTGCGCTTGAGCGAAAATGAGTCTGTTTGAAGGTGCAGTTTTCATCCAAACCCTATCATATAATCTATCAAACTGAAGCCCTGGAAATAAGCTTTCTAATGAGAGTGGAATCACCTCAATCGGACATCTACAACTTTAGATATTTGCGAATTAGTACACCAAGGTCATTAGGCCTAATTCCCAAAATTAAGCAGTAACCTCAGTTTGTGCCCCTCTTGGTTCCAATTCAATTCTCTCCTTCTCAAACCTACTTTCTATCCTTCAAAACTTCTTCTAACTTAGTTCTTCTCATCCAAATCTTCACCACTCTAATCCTTGATAAATCTATTCACTTGACTACGAGGCTCATTCTTCCATATTTAATGGCTAAGATCTCGGGTGTAGCTCTTCTCCCTAACTCTTTCTCATAATCCTTCCTTTCAACTTAATTCTTCTTTAACCAAACTAATTTTCTCATTCTTAAACATTTATACTTCTCTCTGATACATGGTGTGGTTCCTTCTAGGTCCTACCTACAGTCAATTAGCTTAATTCCTGTTTCCTTTTCTAAACTCTTTTAAAATTCATAATTCCTAATGGATTCCCTAATTTCTTGTCTGAAATCACACTTAACCTCCGAATTCTTACCCTACGTCTAACTTCCCTCTCTTGGCTAAGTTCACCTAAGGATTCTCTTAGGTTTCCTAGGTTCCAATTTACGGGATGTTACAATGCAAGCTGTGAAGGCTCAGAGGAAGAGTAAGAAATAACACATGATGGGTACTATGGCTAAGAGTGTAGGAAACCCTCTAGGGACAACCTTACCAATGCCATAGCAGTAAAATAGAGATATGATGACTTGAAGCCATATATGGATGTAGTTTCTTATCTCACCCTCCATTGATTCATTCATTTTCATTTTCATGTGCTTCTTAATCTCACCTGTTTCTCCTTTTATATATGCTAACAGTGGAGTGAAGTGAAAAATACGGCAAATTAAAGGTTTGTTTTGAATGGAGACGCAACTAAACATTCACGAGCAGGAGCAATGAGAGGGGAGGAGGAATTGAAGGGTGCATCACATGGTGACCACGTTTTCCAAGCGTAGGCGTTGATGATATGTGTGATACTGGTGAACGTGATTACTGGTTCTACTCTGTACTTTTTGTTTTTGAGAGAAGTTCTTTCTCACCAGTATCCACTACTTCGTTCGAGAAGGGTCAACAAATCTTGCATAAGGATCGTTTCTGTCTTGTTATTTCATAACCTGCACAATTAATTACTTCACCAAAAATGAAGAAAATGCCACAATCCATTCAACTTTGTACTTTAACCTCTTATAATGTATTACACAATTACTAAATTGTTTCCATTTACAGAAAATTGTTACCATTTACAGAAATAAATAACTGCATTAGATTTCTTTTACCGACAAACACATAAAAATAGTTAAAGAAAAGGTTCAATGAAAAATTTGGTGCTCCGAGTCAAGCATCTATCTAATCTTTTTCTTTTTGGGTCAACTGAATCAGGATCCATTAGATAAAGAAAAATACATATTATTTGGAAAAATACATAGATAAAGAAAAATCATGAGACCATATTAATTTTAAACAATCAGAACACACAACAATGCATACTATGTATATATATTTTTTATCTTTTTCCAACACATATTATTTATTATATTTAATTATTCTCACTTATTGTTATATATACCGTTATACAGTTATGTTTTAAAATCAAGTTCCTAAAAAAATATTGTTTATTGACTTATATACCATGTGGAGTAGTCCATGGCGCGAGTTTTATACATCTATATTAGTTTTATAGTTTGTAACACGAAATGCACGAGTAGAACTAATTTTTTAATTTATTTAAAATGAGAGTAGGACAGAATTTGGTCACTTAAAGTATAGCAAAATTTGGTTTTGGTTTCTCATTTATTTTTTAATTGATTTTAGTCTTCTATTTTTTTAATATCACATGATTAATTTTAGTTCTCATCTTTAGTTACATTCTACTAATTAGTAATGATGTTAGAGTCTTCTTGTAAAAGAACGAAGAATTAACGTCTAACTCTTGTCGCTCCGTGTTCATCCTGCATGTCCATGTCTTGCCATGACTGCGACGTTTCAATGGCCCAGTCGCACGCAAACAAGGAGGATGACAATGCATGCAGTGGTGTGACCAGGTTATAGTGTGGCTATGGTTTTTTGGGGTAAAGTTTTGGTTTTAATGATTGTGTTACGGACTTTATGGGGCCTGATGTGAAAAATACTTTTTCTGGAGAAAGTAATTTTTTGCTTATTTTAACTCTTCCCTTGCCCCAGAACATGTAAAACCAAATATTCTGGATTTGGAATTGTAAGTGATTACAGTGGTTAATAGTTGTTGGTTGCTCTTTTCTTTGATGGTATTGTGTTTTTTTAGTTTTTTCGTCTTTTATTTTGATTAAAAAATTGTAATATAACCCGCTCAAACTAACATATCACCCTAATAAACTCGAATCGAAGTAACTCACAAGGGAAACGAATGAGATAGGTCCAAATTTGACATGTTATTGGTTTTGGTCGGCTTGAAATTTTTTGGCCCGGAACTGTCCATAAAAGATCGATTCCCACCCTTAGAAATAATGGGGGTAGTAAGGATTGAATTCTTGATCACTTGGTCATAGGGGCTCTGATACCATATCACGAACCAACTATTCCAAAAGCTTAAGTTGTTGGGTGTATGACACATCACACATGAACGATTTTATGTTATACTCCCTCATTTCCTATTTACAAGGCCCCATTTAGAAATTTGCATGTTTCTTTTTGTAAGTCATTTTACAATTTCAAGGAATCATTTTTTTACTATTTTCCTTATTTGCCCTTATTAATTTTAATGTTTTTCCAACTTTCAATTGATAGTGGAGGCTATCAATGATATTAAATAAGGATAAAATTAGAAAGTTACATTATTTTTTAAAACCGTGATAAAATTAACTAATTTTAACCATTTTAATTAATATGTGTGATTTGGTCAGCGTTGCTTATAAATTATATGAACGGAGGGAGTATGTCTCTAACAGTTAAGACAAAATTTAACATTTTTGTCTCTATTCTTTTGGTTTTATATTTACCGTTTCTTCTAAAGTCTGACTATGTATATGATATATCCTTTGGAAGCTAACTTCGCTGCCATACTCTAGGGTGACAAAATATCACTAATTAATTAGTGCAATGTAGGAGCTTAATATATAGAATCACTGCCGATTTAATCTTGCGTGTTACAAATTAATTTTATATTACACAATTTTAGAGAATTGATATTATATAAAGATGATTTTAATATAATATAAAAGTAATTATAATTTTCTTCACAAAAATCTAGGTTTGCCACAAAAAAATAACAATATATTTAAAGTAATTAAAATCATAATTTCTTTGGAATTTTACAATAACTTTTTCCTTTTTTTCTTTTTTTGGTCGAACTATAACTTTTTCTTAAAAAAATACCGAAAGCAAATCACATATTTCAAACCCATGATCACCCATAGTTGAACTAGAGCTTCAAGGTATGAGTAGCATTTTTCGCAAACGCGCCCACAGCAGTATACTCCTGGAGCGCTCTTTGGACCGCATTAAATCGGAGAAGCTGAGGGAAAAACAACCAATAAGCGGTGACCATCACGAATCCAATGGTGAGAGGCCCGGAAACCACTTTGGATAACTGAAACTTGGCGGTAAGTTTATTCTTGCAAGATACCTCAAGGAGTAGGCAGAAGCCGTGAAGAAGGAAGAACCATGTGATTTCCCAGGTGGGCTTAACTCGACCCAAGTAGTAGAATATAAGCTCATGGACGAGGCCCAAGATCAGGAACGTTACGAAGAGAGCAAGGAGGGAGGCCCATTTAGGACCAAATAGACGCAACGCGAAATGTTTGGTCGGCTGGTAGACAGTGGGCCGTAAGATCTTAGAAGCCATAAGGTTCCATCTTCGACCCCAAAAATCTTGTAGGGAGGAAGAAAGGTATGGCTCATTGAACTGTGGCTCAAGTTCAATCCCTAGTAGGGTTCAAACCAGCACTGCAACCATGGCTAGCATGAACTCAAGCATCACATATATGTGAATGCAATAGAGACAGTATAGCACCACAGGGTGCATGTAGTCATTGTAGCTGTAAGCTCTAAGCACCCCTACAAATACTAGTCCTTTTATGGTGTACTTCAATAGGTTCTTCTTCTTCTCAAATGAGGAGGTGGAGGTGGAGGTGGTTTCATATGGGAATTTTGGATTTTGGATCTTTACGGGGAAGGTGGAAAAAACCTCAAACTGTTTGAGGGAGAGGGATGGGTTGGACAGAGGACCCTTGCCAAAGGCAAAGAGCAAGAGCTTGAAATTGGCAAGCCATGAGATGAAGAATGCAAAAGTGCCACCAAGATGCAAGCTGTGAAGGCTCAGAGGAAGAGTAAGAAATAAGCACATGATGGGTACTATGGCTAAGAGTGTAGGAAACCCTCTAGGGACAACCTTACCAATGCCATAGCAGTAACATAGAGATATGATGACTTGAAGCCATATATTGATGTAGTTTCTTATCTCACCCTCCATTGATTCATTCATTTTCATTTTCATGTGCTTCTTAATCTCACCTATTTCTCCTTTTATATATGCTAACAATGGAGTGAAGTGAAAAATACGGCAAATTAAAGGTTTGTTTTGAATGGAGACGCAACTAAACATTCACGAGCAGGAGCAATGAGAGAGGAGGAGGAATTGAAGAAGCGCATCACATGGTGACCACGTTTTCCAAGCGTAGGTGTTGATGATATGTGTGATATTGGTGAACTTGATTACTAGTTCTACTCTGTACTTTTTGTTTTTGAGAGATGTTCTTTCTCACCAGTATCCACTACTTCGTTCGAGAAGGGTCAACAAATCTTGCATAAGGATAGTTTCTGTCTTTTTATTTCATAACCTGCACAATTAATTACTTCACCAAAAATGAAGAAAATGCCACAATCCATTCAACTTTGTACTTTAACCTCTTATAATGTATTACACAATTACTAAATTGTTTCCATTTACAGAAAATTGTTACCATTTACAGAAATAAATAACTGCATTAGATTTCTTTTACCGACAAACACATAAAAATAGTTAAAGAAAAGGTTCAATGAAAAATTTGGTGCTCCGAGTCAAGCAGCTATCTAATCCTTTTCTTTTTGGGTCAACTGAATCGGGATCCATTAGATGAAGAAAAATACATATTATGTGGAAAAATACATAGATAAAGAAAAATCATGAGACCATATTAATTTTATACAATCAGAACACACAACAATGCATACTATGTATATACATTTTTTTATCATTTTCCAACACATATTATTTATTATATTTAATTATTCTCACTTATTGTTATATATACCGTTATACAGTTATGTTTTAAAATTAAGTTCCTAAAAAAATATTGTTTATTGACTTATATACCATGTGGAGTAGTCCATGGCGCGGGTTTTATACATCTATATTAGTTTTATAGTTTGTAACACGAAATGCACGAGTAGAACTAATTTTTTAATTTATTTAAAATGAGAGTAGGACAGAATTTGGTCACTTAAAGTATAACAAAATTTGGTTTTGGTTTATCATTTATTTTTTAATTGATTTTAGTCTTCTATTTTCTTAATATCACATGATTAATTTTAGTTCTCATCTTTAGTTATATTCTACTAATTAGTAATGATGTTAGAGTCTTCTTGTAAAAGAACGAAGAATCAACGTCTAACTCTTGTCGCTCCGTGTTCATCCTGCATGTCCATGTCTTGCCATGACGGCGACGTTTCAATGGCCCAGTCGCACGCAAACAAGGAGGATGACAATGCATGTAGTGGTGTGACCAGGTTATAGTGTGGCTATGGTTTTTTTGGGGTAAAGTTTTGGTGTTAATGATTGTTTTACGGACTTTATGGGGCCTGATGTGAAAAATACTTTTTCTGGAGAAAGTAATTTTTTGCTTATTTTAACTCTTCCCCAGAACTTGTAAAACCAAATATTCTGGATTTGGAATTGTAAGTGATTACTGTGGTTAATATTTTTTGGTTGCTCTTTTCTTTGATGGTATTGTGCTTTTTTAATTTTTTCGTCTTTTATTTTGATTAAAAAATTGTACTATAACCCGCTCAAACTAACATATCACCCTAATAAACGCGAATCGAAGTAACTCACAAGGGAAACGGATGTGATAGGTCCAAATTTGACATGTTATTGGTTTTGGTCGGCTTGAAATTTTTTCGCCCGAAACTGTCCATAAAAGATCGATTCCCATCCTTAGAAATAATGGGGGTAGTAAGGATTGAATTCTTAATCACTTGGTCATAGGGGCTCTGATACCATATCACGAACCAACTATTCCAAAAGCTTAAGTTGTTGGGTGTTTGACACATCACACATGAACGATTTTATGTTATACTCCCTCATTTCCTATTTACAAGGCCCCATTTAGAAATTTGCATGTTTCTTTTTATAAGTCATTTTACAATTTCAAGGAATCATTTTTTACTATTTTCCTTATTTGCCCTTATTAATTTTAATGTTTTTCCAACTTTCAATTGATAGTGGAGGCTATCAATGATATTCAATAAGGATAAAATTAGAAAGTTACATTATTTTTTAAAACCGTGATAAAATTAACTAATTTTAACCATTTTAATTAATATGTGTGATTTGGTCAGCGTTGCTTATAAATTATATGAACGGAGGGAGTATGTCTCTAACAGTTAAGACAAAATTTAACATTTTTGTCTCTATTCTTTTGGTTTTATATTTACCGTTTCTTCTAAAGTATGACTATGTATATGATATATCCTTTGGAAGCTAACTTCGCTGCCATACTCTAGGGTGACAAAATATCACTAATTAATTAGTGCAAAGTAGGAGCTTAATATATAGAATCACTGTCGATTTAATCTTGCGTGTTACAAATTAATTTTATATTACACGATTTTAGAGAATTAATATTATATAAAGATGATTTTAAAATAATATAAAAGTAATTATAATTTTCTTCACAAAAATCTAGGTTTGCCACAAAAAAATAACAATATATTTAAAGTAATTATAATCATAATTTCTTTGGAATTTTACAATAACTTTTTCCTTTTTTTCTTTTTTTGGTCGAACTATAACTTTTTCTTAAAAAAATACCAAAAGCAAATCACATATTTCAAACTCATTTCAAACCCATGATCACCCATAGTTGAACCAGAGCTTCAAGGTACGAGTAGCATTTTTCGCAAACGCGCCCACAGCAGCATACTTCTGGAGCGCTCTTTGGACCGCAACAAATCGGAGAAGCTGAGGGAAAAACAACCAATAAGCGGTGACCATCACGAATCCAATGATGAGAGGCCCGAAAACCACTCTGGATAACCGAAACTTGGCGGTAAGTTTATTCTTGCAAGATACCTCATGGAGTAGGCAGAAGCCGTGAAGAAGGAAGAACCATGTGATTTCCCAGGTGGGCTTAACTCGACCCAAGTAGTAGAATATAAGCTCATGGACGAGGCCTGAGATCAGGAACGTTACGAAGAGAGCAAGGAGGGAGGCCCATTTAGGACCAAATAGACGCAACGCGAATTGTTTGGTCGGCTGGTAGACAGTGGGCCGTAAGATCTTAGAAGCCATGAGGTTCCATCTTCGACCCCAAAAATCTTGTAGGGAGGAAGAAAGGTATGGCTCATTGAACTGTGGCTCAAGATCAATCCCTGGTAGGGTTCGAACTAGCACTGCAACCATAGCTAGCATGAACTCAAGCATAACATATATGTAAATGCAATAGAGACAGTATAGCACCACAGGGTGCATGTAGTCATTGTAGCTGTAAGCTCTAAGCACCCCTACAAATACTAGTCCTTTTATGGTGTACTTCAATAGGTTCTTCTTCTTCTCAAATGAGGAGGTGGAGGTGGAGGTGGTTTCATCTGGGGATTTTGGATTTTGGATCTTTACGGGGAAGGAGGCAAAAACCACAAACTGTTTGAGGGAGAGGGATGGGTTGGACAGAGGACCCTTGCCAAAGGCAAAGAGCAAGAGCTTGAAATTGGCAAGCCATGAGATGAAGAACGCAAAAGTGCCACCAAGATGCAAGCTGTGAAGGCTTAGAGGAAGAGTAAGAAATAAGCACATGATGGGTACTATGGCTAAGAGTGTAGGAAACCCTCTAGGGACAACCTTACCAATGCCATAGCAGTAACATAGAGATATGATGACTTGAAGCCATATATTGATGTAGTTTCTTATCTCACCCTCCATTGATTCATTAATTTTCATTTTCATGTGCTTCTTAATCTCACCTGTTTCTCCTTTTATATATGCTAACAGTGGAGTGAAGTGAAAAATACGGCAAATTAAAGGTTTGTTTTGAATGGAGACGCAACTAAACATTCACGAGCAGGAGCAATGAGAGGGGAGGAGGAATTGAAGGGGTGCATCACATGGTGACCACGTTTTCAAGCGTAGGCGTTGATGATATGTGTGATACTGGTGAACGTGATTACTGGTTCTACTATGTACTTTTTGTTTTTGAGAGAAGTTCTTTCTCACCAGTATCCACTACTTCGTTCGAGAAGGGTCAACAAATCTTGCATAAGGATAGTTTCTGTCTTGTTATTTCATAACCTGCACAATTAATTACTTCACCAAAAATGAAGAAAATGCCACAATCCATTCAACTTTGTACTTTAACCTCTTATAATGTATTACACTATTACCAAAATTTTTTCCATTTACAGAAAATTGTTACCATTTACAGAAATAAATAACTGCATTAGATTTCTTTTACCGACAAACACATAAAAATAGTTAAAGAAAAGGTTCAATGAAAAATTTGGTGCTCCGAGTCAAGCATCTATCTAATCTTTTTCTTTTTGGGTCAACTGAATCAGGATCCATTAGATAAAGAAAAATACATATTATGTGGAAATATACATAGATAAATAAAAATCATGAGACCATATTAATTTTATACAATCAGAACACACAACAATGCATACTATGTATATATATTTTTTATCTTTTTCCAACACATATTATTTATTATATTTAATTATTCTCACTTATTGTTATATATACCGTTATACAGTTATGTTTTAAAATTAAGTATCTAAAAAAAATATTGTTTATTGACTTATATACCATGTGGAGTAGTCCATGGCGCGAGTTTTATACATCTATATTAGTTTTATAGTTTGTAACACGAAATGCACGAGTAGAACTAATTTTTTAATTCATTTAAAATGAGAGTAGGACAGAATTTGGTCACTTAAAGTATAGCAAAATTTGGTTTTGGTTTCTCATTTATTTTTTAATTGATTTTAGTCTTCTATTTTTTTAATATCACATGATTAATTTTAGTTCTCATCTTTAGTTATATTCTACTAATTAGTAATGATGTTAGAGTCTTCTTGTAAAAGAACGAAGAATCAACGTCTAACTCTTGTCGCTCCGTGTTCATCCTGCATGTCCATGTCTTGCCATGACGGCGACGTTTCAATGGCCCAGTCGCACGCAAACAAGGAGGATGACAATGCATGTAGTGGTGTGACCAGGTTATAGTGTGGCTATGGTTTTTTTGGGGTAAAGTTTTGGTGTTAATGATTGTTTTACGGACTTTATGGGGCCTGATGTGAAAAATACTTTTTCTGGAGAAAGTAATTTTTTGCTTATTTTAACTCTTCCCCAGAACTTGTAAAACCAAATATTCTGGATTTGGAATTGTAAGTGATTACTGTGGTTAATATTTTTTGGTTGCTCTTTTCTTTGATGGTATTGTGCTTTTTTAATTTTTTCGTCTTTTATTTTGATTAAAAAATTGTACTATAACCCGCTCAAACTAACATATCACCCTAATAAACGCGAATCGAAGTAACTCACAAGGGAAACGGATGTGATAGGTCCAAATTTGACATGTTATTGGTTTTGGTCGGCTTGAAATTTTTTCGCCCGAAACTGTCCATAAAAGATCGATTCCCATCCTTAGAAATAATGGGGGTAGTAAGGATTGAATTCTTAATCACTTGGTCATAGGGGCTCTGATACCATATCACGAACCAACTATTCCAAAAGCTTAAGTTGTTGGGTGTTTGACACATCACACATGAACGATTTTATGTTATACTCCCTCATTTCCTATTTACAAGGCCCCATTTAGAAATTTGCATGTTTCTTTTTATAAGTCATTTTACAATTTCAAGGAATCATTTTTTACTATTTTCCTTATTTGCCCTTATTAATTTTAATGTTTTTCCAACTTTCAATTGATAGTGGAGGCTATCAATGATATTCAATAAGGATAAAATTAGAAAGTTACATTATTTTTTAAAACCGTGATAAAATTAACTAATTTTAACCATTTTAATTAATATGTGTGATTTGGTCAGCGTTGCTTATAAATTATATGAACGGAGGGAGTATGTCTCTAACAGTTAAGACAAAATTTAACATTTTTGTCTCTATTCTTTTGGTTTTATATTTACCGTTTCTTCTAAAGTATGACTATGTATATGATATATCCTTTGGAAGCTAACTTCGCTGCCATACTCTAGGGTGACAAAATATCACTAATTAATTAGTGCAAAGTAGGAGCTTAATATATAGAATCACTGTCGATTTAATCTTGCGTGTTACAAATTAATTTTATATTACACGATTTTAGAGAATTAATATTATATAAAGATGATTTTAAAATAATATAAAAGTAATTATAATTTTCTTCACAAAAATCTAGGTTTGCCACAAAAAAATAACAATATATTTAAAGTAATTATAATCATAATTTCTTTGGAATTTTACAATAACTTTTTCCTTTTTTTCTTTTTTTGGTCGAACTATAACTTTTTCTTAAAAAAATACCAAAAGCAAATCACATATTTCAAACTCATTTCAAACCCATGATCACCCATAGTTGAACCAGAGCTTCAAGGTACGAGTAGCATTTTTCGCAAACGCGCCCACAGCAGCATACTCCTGGAGCGCTCTTTGGACCGCAACAAATCGGAGAAGCTGAGGGAAAAACAACCAATAAGCGGTGACCATCACGAATCCAATGATGAGAGGCCCGAAAACCACTCTGGATAACCGAAACTTGGCGGTAAGTTTATTCTTGCAAGATACCTCATGGAGTAGGCAGAAGCCGTGAAGAAGGAAGAACCATGTGATTTCCCAGGTGGGCTTAACTCGACCCAAGTAGTAGAATATAAGCTCATGGACGAGGCCTGAGATCAGGAACGTTACGAAGAGAGCAAGGAGGGAGGCCCATTTAGGACCAAATAGACGCAACGCGAATTGTTTGGTCGGCTGGTAGACAGTGGGCCGTAAGATCTTAGAAGCCATGAGGTTCCATCTTCGACCCCAAAAATCTTGTAGGGAAGAAGAAAGGTATGGCTCATTGAACTGTGGCTCAAGATCAATCCCTGGTAGGGTTCGAACTAACACTGCAACCATAGCTAGCATGAACTCAAGCATAACATATATGTAAATGCAATAGAGACAGTATAGCACCACAGGGTGCATGTAGTCATTGTAGCTGTAAGCTCTAAGCACCCCTACAAATACTAGTCCTTTTATGGTGTACTTCAATAGGTTCTTCTTCTTCTCAAATGAGGAGGTGGAGGTGGAGGTGGTTTCATCTGGGGATTTTGGATTTTGGATCTTTACGGGGAAGGAGGCAAAAACCACAAACTGTTTGAGGGAGAGGGATGGGTTGGACAGAGGACCCTTGCCAAAGGCAAAGAGCAAGAGCTTGAAATTGGCAAGCCATGAGATGAAGAACGCAAAAGTGCCACCAAGATGCAAGCTGTGAAGGCTTAGAGGAAGAGTAAGAAATAAGCACATGATGGGTACTATGGCTAAGAGTGTAGGAAACCCTCTAGGGACAACCTTACCAATGCCATAGCAGTAACATAGAGATATGATGACTTGAAGCCATATATTGATGTAGTTTCTTATCTCACCCTCCATTGATTCATTCATTTTCATTTTCATGTGCTTCTTAATCTCACCTGTTTCTCCTTTTATATATGCTAACAGTGGAGTGAAGTGAAAAATACGGCAAATTAAAGGTTTGTTTTGAATGGAGACGCAACTAAACATTCACGAGCAGGAGCAATGAGAGGGGAGGAGGAATTGAAGGGGTGCATCACATGGTGACCACGTTTTCAAGCGTAGGCGTTGATGATATGTGTGATACTGGTGAACGTGATTACTGGTTCTACTATGTACTTTTTGTTTTTGAGAGAAGTTCTTTCTCACCAGTATCCACTACTTCGTTCGAGAAGGGTCAACAAATCTTGCATAAGGATAGTTTCTGTCTTGTTATTTCATAACCTGCACAATTAATTACTTCACCAAAAATGAAGAAAATGCCACAATCCATTCAACTTTGTACTTTAACCTCTTATAATGTATTACACTATTACCAAAATTTTTTCCATTTACAGAAAATTGTTACCATTTACAGAAATAAATAACTGCATTAGATTTCTTTTACCGACAAACACATAAAAATAGTTAAAGAAAAGGTTCAATGAAAAATTTGGTGCTCCGAGTCAAGCATCTATCTAATCTTTTTCTTTTTGGGTCAACTGAATCAGGATCCATTAGATAAAGAAAAATACATATTATGTGGAAATATACATAGATAAATAAAAATCATGAGACCATATTAATTTTATACAATCAGAACACACAACAATGCATACTATGTATATATATTTTTTATCTTTTTCCAACACATATTATTTATTATATTTAATTATTCTCACTTATTGTTATATATACCGTTATACAGTTATGTTTTAAAATTAAGTATCTAAAAAAAATATTGTTTATTGACTTATATACCATGTGGAGTAGTCCATGGCGCGAGTTTTATACATCTATATTAGTTTTATAGTTTGTAACACGAAATGCACGAGTAGAACTAATTTTTTAATTCATTTAAAATGAGAGTAGGACAGAATTTGGTCACTTAAAGTATAGCAAAATTTGGTTTTGGTTTCTCATTTATTTTTTAATTGATTTTAGTCTTCTATTTTTTTAATATCACATGATTAATTTTAGTTCTCATCTTTAGTTATATTCTACTAATTAGTAATGATGTTAGAGTCTTCTTGTAAAAGAACGAAGAATCAACGTCTAACTCTTGTCGCTCCGTGTTCATCCTGCATGTCCATGTCTTGCCATGACGGCGACGTTTCAATGGCCCAGTCGCACGCAAACAAGGAGGATGACAATGCATGTAGTGGTGTGACCAGGTTATAGTGTGGCTATGGTTTTTTTGGGGTAAAGTTTTGGTGTTAATGATTGTTTTACGGACTTTATGGGGCCTGATGTGAAAAATACTTTTTCTGGAGAAAGTAATTTTTTGCTTATTTTAACTCTTCTTCCCCAGAACTTGTAAAACCAAATATTCTGGATTTGGAATTGTAAGTGATTACATGTGGTTAATATTTTTTGGATGCTCTTTTCTTTGATGGTATTGTGCTTTTTTATTTTTTCGTCTTTTATTTTGATTAAAAAATTGTACTATAACCCGCTCAAACTAACATATCACCCTAATAAACGCGAATCGAAGTAACTCACAAGGGAAACGAATGTGAATAGGTCCAAATTTGACATGTTATTGGTTTTGGTCGGCTTGAAATTTTTTCGCCCGAAACTGTCCATAAAAGATCGATTCCCATCCTTAGAAATAATGGGGGTAGTAAGGATTGAATTCTTAATCACTTGGTCATAGGGGCTCTGATACCATATCACGAACCAACTATTCCAAAAGCTTAAGTTGTTGGGTGTTTGACACATCACACATGAACGATTTTATGTTATACTCCCTCATTTCCTATTTACAAGGCCCCATTTAGAAATTTGCATGTTTCTTTTTATAAGTCATTTTACAATTTCAAGGAATCATTTTTTACTATTTTCCTTATTTGCCCTTATTAATTTTAATGTTTTTCCAACTTTCAATTGATAGTGGAGGCTATCAATGATATTCAATAAGGATAAAATTAGAAAGTTACATTATTTTTTAAAACCGTGATAAAATTAACTAATTTTAACCATTTTAATTAATATGTGTGATTTGGTCAGCGTTGCTTATAATTATATGAACGGAGGGAGTATGTCTCTAACAGTTAAGACAAAATTTAACATTTTTGTCTCTATTCTTTTGGTTTTATATTTACCGTTTCTTCTAAAGTATGACTATGTATATGATATATCCTTTGGAAGCTAACTTCGCTGCCATACTCTAGGGTGACAAAATATCACTAATTAATTAGTGCAAAGTAGGAGCTTAATATATAGAATCACTGTCGATTTAATCTTGCGTGTTACAAATTAATTTTATATTACACGATTTTAGAGAATTAATATTATATAAAGATGATTTTAAAATAATATAAAAGTAATTATAATTTTCTTCACAAAAATCTAGGTTTGCCACAAAAAAATAACAATATATTTAAAGTAATTATAATCATAATTTCTTTGGAATTTTACAATAACTTTTTCCTTTTTTTCTTTTTTTGGTCGAACTATAACTTTTTCTTAAAAAAATACCAAAAGCAAATCACATATTTCAAACTCATTTCAAACCCATGATCACCCATAGTTGAACCAGAGCTTCAAGGTACGAGTAGCATTTTTCGCAAACGCGCCCACAGCAGCATACTCCTGGAGCGCTCTTTGGACCGCAACAAATCGGAGAAGCTGAGGGAAAAACAACCAATAAGCGGTGACCATCACGAATCCAATGATGAGAGGCCCGAAAACCACTCTGGATAACCGAAACTTGGCGGTAAGTTTATTCTTGCAAGATACCTCATGGAGTAGGCAGAAGCCGTGAAGAAGGAAGAACCATGTGATTTCCCAGGTGGGCTTAACTCGACCCAAGTAGTAGAATATAAGCTCATGGACGAGGCCTGAGATCAGGAACGTTACGAAGAGAGCAAGGAGGGAGGCCCATTTAGGACCAAATAGACGCAACGCGAATTGTTTGGTCGGCTGGTAGACAGTGGGCCGTAAGATCTTAGAAGCCATGAGGTTCCATCTTCGACCCCAAAAATCTTGTAGGGAAGAAGAAAGGTATGGCTCATTGAACTGTGGCTCAAGATCAATCCCTGGTAGGGTTCGAACTAACACTGCAACCATAGCTAGCATGAACTCAAGCATAACATATATGTAATGCAATAGAGACAGTATAGCACCACAGGGTGCATGTAGTCATTGTAGCTGTAAGCTCTAAGCACCCCTACAAATACTAGTCCTTTTATGGTGTACTTCAATAGGTTCTTCTTCTTCTCAAATGAGGAGGTGGAGGTGGAGGTGGTTTCATCTGGGGATTTTGGATTTTGGATCTTTACGGGGAAGGAGGCGAAAACCACAAACTGTTTGAGGGAGAGGGATGGGTTGTACAGAGGACCCTTGCCAAAGGCAAAGAGCAAGAGCTTGAAATTGGCAAGCCATGAGATGAAGAACGCAAAAGTGCCACCAAGATGCAAGCTGTGAAGGCTTAGAGGAAGAGTAAGAAATAAGCACATGATGGGTACTATGGCTAAGAGTGTAGGAAACCCTCTAGGGACAACCTTACCAATGCCATAGCAGTAACATAGAGATATGATGACTTGAAGCCATATATTGATGTAGTTTCTTATCTCACCCTCCATTGATTCATTCATTTTCATTTTCATGTGCTTCTTAATCTCACCTGTTTCTCCTTTTATATATGCTAACAGTGGAGTGAAGTGAAAAATACGGCAAATTAAAGGTTTGTTTTGAATGGAGACGCAACTAAACATTCACGAGCAGGAGCAATGAGAGGGGAGGAGGAATTGAAGGGGTGCATCACATGGTGACCACGTTTTCAAGCGTAGGCGTTGATGATATGTGTGATACTGGTGAACGTGATTACTGGTTCTACTATGTACTTTTTGTTTTTGAGAGAAGTTCTTTCTCACCAGTATCCACTACTTCGTTCGAGAAGGGTCAACAAATCTTGCATAAGGATAGTTTCTGTCTTGTTATTTCATAACCTGCACAATTAATTACTTCACCAAAAATGAAGAAAATGCCACAATCTATTCAACTTTGTACTTTAACCTCTTATAATGTATTACACTATTACCTAAAATTGTTCCATTTACAGAAAATTGTTACCATTTACAGAAATATATAACTGCATTAGATTTCTTTTACCGACAAACACATAAAAATAGTTAAAGAAAAGGATCAATGAAAAATTTGGTGCTCCGAGTCAAGCATCTATCTAATCTTTTTCTTTTTGGGTCAACTGAATCAGGATCCATTAGATAAAGAAAAATACATATTATGTGGAAATATACATAGATAAATAAAAATGATGAGACCATATTAATTTTATACAATCAGAAACACACAACAATGCATACTATGTATATATATATTTTATCTTTCTCCAACACATATTATTTATTATATTTAATTATTCTCACTTATTGTTATATATACCGTTATACAGTTATGTTTTACAATTAAATTCCTAAAAAATATTGTTTATTGACTTATATACCATGTGGAGTAGTCCATGGCGCGGAGTTTTATACATCCTATATTAGTTTTATAGTTTGTAACACGAAATGCACGAGCTAGAACTAATTTTTTAATTTATTTAAAATGAGAGTAGGACAGAATTTGGTCACTTAAAGTATAGCAAAATTTGGTTTTGGTTTCTCATTTATTTTTTAATTGATTATAGTCTTCTATTTTTTTAATATCACATGATTAATTTTAGTTCTCATCTTTAGTTATATTCTACTAATTAGTAATGATGTTAGAGTCTTCTTGTAAAAGAAAGAAGAATCAACGTCTAACTCTTGTCGCTTCCGTGTTCATCCTGCATGTCCCTGTCTTGCCATGACGGCGACGTTTCAATGGCCCAGTCACACGCAAACAAGGAGGATGACAATGCATGCAGTTGTGTGACTAGGTTACAGTTTGGCTTGGGGTAAAGTTTTGGTTTTAATTATTGTGTTACGGACTTTATGGGGCCTGATGTGAAAATACTTTTCCTAGAGAAAGTAATTTTTTTGCTTATTTGAACTCTTCCCTTGCCCCAGAACTTGTAAAACCAAATATTCTGGATTTGGAATTGTAAGTGGTTACAGTGGTTAATAGTTGTTGGATGCTCTTTTCTTTGATGGTATTATGTTTTTTATTTTTTTCGTCTTTTATTTTAATTAAAAAATTGTACTATAACCCGCTCAAACTAACATATCACTCGTAATAAACTCGAATTCGAAGTAACTCACAAGGGAAACGAATGAGATAGGTCCAAATTTGACATGTTATTGGTTTTGGTCGGGTTGAAATTTTTTCGCCCGAACTATCCATAAAAGATCGATTCCCACCCTTAGAAATAATGGGGGTAGTAAGGATTGAATTCTTGATCACTTGGTCATAGGGGCTCTGATACCATATCACGAACCAACTATTCCAAAAGCTTAAGTTGTTGGGTGTATGACACATCACACATGAACTATTTTATGTTATACTCCCCCATTTCCTATTTACAAGGCCCCATTTAGAAATTTACACGTTTCTTTTTATAAGTCATTTTACAATTTCAAGGAATCATTTTTTACTATTTTCCTTATTTGCCCTTATTAATTTTAATGTTTTTCCAATTTTCAATTGATAGTGGAGGTTATTAATGATATTAAATAAGGATAAAATTAGAAAGTTACATTATTTTTTAAAACCGTGATAAAATTAACTAATTTTAACCATTTTAATTAATATGTGTGATTTGGTCAGCGTTGCTTATATATTATATGAACGGAGGGAGTATGTCTCTAACAGTTAAGACAAAATTTAACATTTTTGTCTCTATTCTTTTGGTTTTATATTTACCGTTTCTTCTAAAGTCTGACTATGTCTATGATATATCCTTTGGAAGCTAACTTCGCTGCCATACTCTAGGGTGACAAAATATCACTAATTAATTAGTGCAAAGTAGGAGCTTATTATATAGAATCACTGCCAATTTAATCTTGCGTGTTACAATTAATTTTATATTACACGATTTTAGAGAATTGATATTATATAAAGATGATTTTAAAATAATATAAAAGTAATTATAATTTTCTTCACAAAAATCTAGG
Source organism: Sesbania bispinosa (assembly GCA_026901365.1). NCBI lineage: Eukaryota > Viridiplantae > Streptophyta > Magnoliopsida > Fabales > Fabaceae > Sesbania > Sesbania bispinosa. Next base: position 717 of record QLOH01000518.1, on the reverse strand, counting down.
TTTGCCACAAAAAATAACAATATATTTAAAGTAATTATAATCATAATTTCTTTGGAATTTTACAATAACTTTTTCCTTTTTTTCTTTTTTTGGTCGAACTATAACTTTTTCTTAAAAAAATACCAAAAGCAAATCACATATTTCAAACCCATTTCAAACCCATGATCACCCATAGTTGAACCAGAGCTTCAAGGTACGAGTAGCATTTTTCGCAAACGCGCCCACAGCAGTATACTCCTGGAGCGCTCTTTGGACCGCATTAAATCGGAGAAGCTGAGGGAAAAACAACCAATAAGCAGTGACCATCACGAATCCAATGGTGAGAGGCCCGGAAACCACTCTGGATAACCGAAACTTGGTGGTAAGTTTACTCTTGCAAGATACCTCAAGGAGTAGGCAGAAGCCGCGAAGAAGGAAGAACCATGTGATTTCCCAGGTGGGCTTAACTCGACCCAAGTAGTAGAATATAAGCTCATGGACGAGGCCCGAGATCAGGAACGTTACGAAGAGAGCAAGGAGGGAGTCCCATTTAGGACCAAATAGACGCAACACGAATTGTTTGGTCGGCTGGTAGACAGTGGGCCGTATGATCTTAGAAGCCATGAGGTTCCATCTTCGACCCCAAAAATCTTGTAGGGAGGAAGAAAGGTATGGCTCATTGAACTGTGGCTCAAGATCAATCCCTAGTAGGGTTCGAACCAGCACTGCAACCATGGC